>OY740797.1:24828092-26028092 GCA_963514005.1 Raja brachyura | reverse complement strand
TTTAACCAGGCATAAATTTTCAGTTCTGAGAAAAATAAGTAACACAGAACACGTTTGCTGCGATCTTTACCCAGGCTGATTAACAGAAATAGTGGGGGACTTGTTGATGTGAAGGTGCCGGCTAGGATTCCATCTGCATTTTTAAATAGATGTGCTGAGCATGTATGTGTATTTTTCTGCATTTTCCTAACGTCTCCAATGCCAAATTTCCTGCTGGCCATTAAATCCCAATGACGTGAATCCCCATGCATTCTTCTATTGTAAAGAGCGCCCTCGCAACTTGCCTCTGGCGTAAAGCGCCATTTCAATTATAGCTATGTGTCTGCCACTAAAATTTCTCCGGGAGCTCCGCCGGCGATTGGCCTCAATTGCTTTTGTTTCTTTAAAACCATCTTTAAATATTTTCTTGCCCCCTCTCTCTTTGTTTTTATAGATTGTTATAAATATTGTTTCATATTTTGCTCGTCTTAATTTTTTTTATTTGCCAAAAAACTTTCCCTCCCACTCTGCAGTTCATTGCAATGTCATTACTTCGAATGCAAAGTTATTACAATTTTATTTTTACACATACACACACGGTCAGCCTTCCAGTTTCTCGACGAAGCTGTTTTTTTGATTTTTTGCAAAGGTGTTTGAAAGGTTGATTTCGCTCCCAGCTCTTTGTCGGCGCGGATTGTGTAGAAGTGAAAGGAGTTGTTCAGGAGTTCTGCTCCACATTTACCTGCAACTCAAATTCCTGCACTTTCTTTTACCCTCTTTATGTTTTGAAAATTGATCTTTGGCGCCAACTAGCTACACTATCATGTAAGAGTGGCTTTTGACTGGGATGTTTAAGGACAACAAGATTGAAGCTATATAAAACATGTTTTCGGGTGTATAGACAAAGAACATAGAAAGGTACAGCAAAGAAACAGGCCCTTCAGCCCACTATGTCTGTACCGAACACGATGCCAAGATGCACGTGATCCATATCCCTCCATTGTACAA
Source organism: Raja brachyura (assembly GCA_963514005.1). The sequence goes on along the minus strand of OY740797.1, from coordinate 26,027,105 downwards.
TTTAAGAAATTTCTTAAAATTGACATAATATCAGAAATTTCAGATTCCTCCAATATCACCATTGAAGGGGAGAATTGGGATAAAACAAGAAAGTCTGGATGTTGATACTTTTTGCATATCTTTCATTCATTGTTCTTTAGCTCTCCACATCACCATCTATATCTCTCGTTTCCCTGATCCCTAGCCAGTCTGAAGAAGGGTTTCAGCCCGAAATGTCGCCTATCTCCTTCGCTTCTTAGATGCTGCTGCACCCGCTGAGTTTCTCGATTTTCCAGCATCTGCAGTTCCTTCTTTAAGTCTGGATGTGTTTTTTCCATTTCATGTCAGATTTCCAACATAGATTAATGCAGCACAGAAACAGGACCTTCACCCCATCTCGTCCTTCACAACCAAGATGGTGAAGGGGAAAAGATTTAATAGGGGTCTGAGGGGTAACATTTTCACACAATGGGACGAGCTACAAGAGGAGGTAGTTGTGGCTGGGACTATCCCAACGTTTAAGAAACAGTTAGACAGGTACATGGATAAGACAGGTTAGGAGGGATATGGACCAAATGCAGGCAGGTGGGACTACTGTAGCTGGGACTTGTTGGCCTTTGTGGGCAAGATGGGCTGAAGGGCCTGTATCACTATATGATTCTATTCCCCATATAAGCTAGTCCAATTTAACTGTGCCTGGCCCACGTCTCACTAAACCTTTCCTATCCATGTATCTGTCCAAATTTATTTTAAACACTGTTATTAAATATCCGTCCATTCCCTATATATTCATGTACCTATCTATCATCCACTTAATTCGCAAGGCAGTGTATCCGACTTCTTCGAAGGGCAAACTAGAAGAACAAGAATAGAGGAAAATAAGGGACATAGAATACTGCCAGGTCCCTCCTACCTCAATATGACCATGACTGGCCTATTCTGTGCCAGTTTCCTGAAATCTCAATTCATAACTCTTTCAAATATTTATCTCTGATGATCTATTTAATATCTATTTAAGATGATTCTTAAATGTATCGAATCATCTGACCTCCACAAGCCTTGGAAAGAATTTCTGAGACTCACTACCCTCAGAGAAGAAATGTCTGTGCATCTCAGTTTTAAATAATAATATCTTGTAGTTATATCCCCTTGTTTATGATTCTCCACTAGTGAGAGATAAAATATAGACGCAACCTGTCGAGCCTCTCTTTATCGGGCGACCCTCCCATCCCAGGAATTTGCTTGGTGAATCTTCTTTTTGACTACTTCCAATGTCTTTTTAGGTCTGGTGACCAAAACTGTGCCCTATATTCCAGCTGAGGTTTCACCAACACCTGGTAAAACTGGAACAAAACCTTAATTTTCTTAAACTCCAACCCCTTCACAATAAAATCCAACATGACATTTGCCATCTCAACTACCTGATGGTCCTGCCTGGTAGGTTTATGTGATTCATACTCGAGTTCCTAGATCCATCTAAACCTCCATCTTCCTGGGAGTGGGTTTTGCCTTGAAATAAAATGATCTCGTCTGGTGCCTTGGCAATTCCTTCTGTGTGCATCTCATGACTTAGGCTCACTCTATCATGAATTATACATACTGCAGTCTTCAGTACATACACCCTAACCCTTGATGCTATCGTGAGGCAGGAGGACTTACTCTGATCTTGAAGACACTCCTGTTGGGAAACAACTTGATCCTCAATGGTATCAATGCTGGGGTCTGAATATACACTATGCTTTGGAATTGGAGTGATTGGCAAGGAGAAAGTAAATTACTCTAACTCTACCAGAATCTTCCTTTGCCTTAGTCTTTTGAGAGGAGACTTGTCACAACCAACAGAGGGACAACCACAAAACATTACAGCAGCGTAAATGGCACATGTTTGATTAGATTATTGTCTGGATGAAAGACTGCAGGAGAGCCTGCATCTACACAATGACAGATGCTAGTCACCCCTGGACTGACCACTACCTAATCCTTTAATGTTTTCATCATATTGGCTCGAAAACAAAGGCAGCAATGGGAACGTTGCCAGAAGAAAATCAATGAAAGTCACAAGGATATTGCAAAGACAGCTTTTCTCAGAAAGCATCTCACAGACAAACGGATACAAGATTGCAGACAAACCATTTATAAACCAACTGTGAAATAAAAGGGGTAATTGTAACACAGACGGAAATTTGGCCAAGTGACAAGAATCAGAGAGTAGTATTGATCAGATTGTACATTTTACTATGTGTATTTTCATAATATGAGAAGAGAATTGTGTGATAAAGGATGTGCCTAGTCAGATAAGTTGCTGTTTGATCAGTGCTTTATATTCTGTTTATGGGACATACAACTTATTCTTATTAAGGTGAAAGTACTATCTAAATAACTTTCCCTGAGGATCGGTTTCAGGCCATGATCAAACAAACATACCAACCAGCAACTAGCTAAAACTGCAAATATCTGCATTTAGTAATAGATACTCTTCATCAGAAAGAATCTTCATTAGCTTAGTACACTTCACATCCCAGGATGTCACTAAGCAAGCCATTTTGAAGTACTTTCTAACAAGTAGTCACTATTGGCGACACAAAGAATTGCAGATGCTGGAATTTTAAGTTAGACACAAAGTACTGGAGGATCTCAGCAGGTCAGGAAGCATCTATGGAGGGAATGGACACGGAATGTATTGCGTCGAGACCCTTCATATTTCAAGACTTGATGACTAAACGACTTGGGTACCTTCTCCACCGTGATTTCTACTTTCCATATAACAAACCATATAACAATTACAGCACGGAAACAGGCCTTCTCGGCCCTTCCAGTCAGTGCCGACCATTTATTTTCCCCTAGTCCCATCCACCTGCACTCAGACCATACCCCTCCATTCCCTTCCCGTCCATATACCTATCCACGTTACTTTTAAATGTTAAAATCGATCCTGCCTCCACCACTTCTGTAGGAAGATCATTCCACACAGCCACCACTCTCCGAGTAAAGAAGTTCCCCCTCATGTTACCCCTACACTTCTGTCCCTTAATTCTCATGTCATGCCCTCTTGTTTGAATCTTCCCTACCCTCAATGGGAAAAGCTTATCCACGTCAACTCTGTCTATCCCTTTCATCATTTTAAAGACCTCAATCAAGTCCCCCCTTAACCTTCTGCACTCCAAAGAATAAAGACCTAACTTGTTCAACCTTTCTCTGTAACTTAGTTGCTAGAACCCAGGCAGCATTCTAGTAAATCTCCTCTGTACTCTCTCTATTTTGTTGACATCCTTCCTATAATTAGGCGACCAAAATTGTACACCATACTCCAGAATTGGTCTTACCAATGTCTTATACAATTTTAACATTGCTTCCCTACTCCTATATTCAATGCTCTGATTTATAAAGGCCAGCCCACCAAAAGCTTTGTTTACCACCCTATCTACATGCGATTCCACCTTCAGGGAACTATGCACAGTTATTCCTAGATCCCTCTGTTCCACGGCATTCCTCAATTCCCTACCATTTACCATGTAGTCCTATTTTGATTTGTCCTGCCAAGATGGAGCACCTCACACTTATCAGCATTAAACTCCATCTGCCATCTTTCAGCCCACTCTTCCAAATGGCCCAAATCTCTCTGCAGACTTTGAAAATCTACTTCATTATCCACAGCACCACCTATCTTAGTATCATCTGCATACTTAGTTATCCAATTTTCTACCCCATCATCTAGATCATTGATGTACATGACAAACAACAGTGGACCCAACACAGATCCCTGAGGCACCCCACTGATCACCGGCTTCCAACCTGACAAACACCCATCCACCATTACTCTCTGGCATCTCCCATTCAGCCACTGTTGAATCCATCTTGCTACATCGCCATTAGCACCCAAAGATTGAACCTTCTTAACCAACCAAGTTTCCATGAATGAGTACTTAGTTCTCGGGCTAAGGTGAAGATGACATGGTCTCCACTTCACGTTTTAATGTTTAGGATCAGCTGCAACACTCTGTGAAGTTGAAGAAAGCAGGCTCATAATAAAGCAGTTGATGCTTAATGCCTTCAGGGCAACCAGGGAAGGGCTTAAAATCTTACCTTAAAATCCTTCCTAAACTATCCACATGCCAAACACAAACCTTGTAAAAATGTGCAGGCCCATTTGGATTGGACAAGGCAGACTAATTATTAGCTTTTAAAGTACAATTCCTGGCTTTCCTTGTAAGAAAATAAAGTTGATTAAATACTAAAAAGCATCCTGGTATCATAGAACCAGAGAACAGTGAGATGTCACTACATTAAAGGGCAGAAGGAAGGAGATCAATTAGGATATAAACTATATAACTACGTTTTGCTTGAATAAATCAGGGCGTAGGCTGATTGCTGGAGGCATATTTAAGATCTCCGATTCCAACAAAGGCCCCACATTTTGCCTTGGAGGCTCTGGCTCACCTGGCAGGCTGGGACCGCACCCTTCCGACAAGCTGTTGTTTCCCTTCAGGCCTTGAAGTGATCTGTCCCAGCTTTCCAACCTGTGGGCGTCATAACTAAGTAGCTGGGAGTGCCTTGCAGAACCAGAGACAAATACCATATTGTAGCTAAATGTGCAGCAGATGTTGTATACAATGGTACTTTACAATATTCGTATTTCAGAACCCAAACTTAATGATCTGATGAATCTCACCAGAACAAATTGTAAATTTAAAATCAGTTTTTAAAACTCCCAAATATAATGCTAGAATTGGTAAAAGTAACTTTGATGCTCTCAGATACACTCAGTCATACAGCACGGAAACAGGCATGTCAGCTCAACTTGTCCATGTAGACCAAGATGCCCCATCTAAGTTTGCCTGAATTTGCCCATATACCTCTGAACACCTCTTGTTTCTGATTCCCTTACTCTGGGTAAAAACCTGTGCATTGCCCTCTTTAATCCCCTAGTGATTTTATACACCTCTATAATATCACCTCTCTGCCTCCTGCACTTCAGGGAATAAAGTCCTAGCCTTCCTAAATGTCTCCATATAACTCAGCCCCTCAAATCCTGGCAACATCCTCATTAATCTTCTCTGCAATTTTTCCGGCTTAATGATAAGCTTCCTATAGCTTCACCAATGTCTTGTGCAACTGTAACATATTGTGCCAATTCCCAGACTGATCAATGCCAATGTACAAAATGCCTTCTTGACCATCCTATCTACCTGGCTGTGATGCCACTTTCAGGGAACGATATACCTGCATTCCTCTGCTCTACACCACTCCAAAGGACCATACCACTTACTATGAAGGTCCTGCCCTGCTTTGACTCCCCAAAATGCAAAACCTCACACAAAAAGCTAAATGTGTCACTAATATACTTTAGGAGAGGGGGAGGGGGAAGGGGGTGGGAAAAAAGCAGCATAACTACTTTTGCTGGACCTGTAACTGACTCCACTTCCAATATGATTAATCTTTAACTGCCCTTTACTTTCATATCAAACTTTTTCTGAACAAATATGGACTACTGTCATGTTCTCTTTTCATGGTTCAATAGCCCTTTGGTTACTTGCACTGATGTGAGCTTTTTAGTTTACATTTTTTAAAACCAAGTTGAAATCCTGAAACCCCTGTGTTGTGACTGGAATATCTTATCCTTCATACGACCACTTGTAATGTCTCCATTTAATTCCATTAACAGCCCTTGTACTCACAAACTAATCCTTCTACAGCAAAATCAAGAGTGTGGAGTGATTATCCTAAACCAGGGTGGGATATCTACCTTGTATTATATTAAGACACTCAAATTAGGACGCTTCCAGGTTTGATCACAATTAGTGTCAACAAAGTTGATTTCAATCTAATAATATATTGTTGTCTGGTTACACCTAGTTTAGGGAGGGGAATTTAGCAGGAATTCCCATTCTGTTCAACATCAAAGTGATCCTTGCTGGCACATTTGTGCATGAAAAATCTAGATTGAAAGTAAAAACAGAATATTCTCAAAACACTCATCAAGCCAGATAGCTTTCCCTTAGACACAAGGAACTGCAGATGCTGGTTTACAAAAAAAGTCACAAAGTACTGGAGTAACTCAGTAGATCAGGTAGCATCTCTGCAGAACATGGATTTATAAAGTTTCAGGTTGGGACTCTTCTGCAGACACTTCCCCTTTCTGATTCTCTTTAACTCTGTTTTGCTTTCCACAGATGCTGCTTAACATGGAAGTTGCTCTGGAAGATTAGATCGCACAAGATCAAGGGAGAGCTAGCTGACTGAATACATAATTGGATTCATTGAAGGAAGCAGAAGGTGGTAATGGAAGGTTATTTTTCGAGCTGGAGGCCTGTGACTAGTAGTGTGCCTCAGGGATCGGTGTTGGGAACATGGCTGTATGTGTTTTATATCAACGATCTAGATGAGAATGTACAAGGCATGATTAATAAGTTTGAAAATGTAACAAAAGTGGGTGTATCATTGCTAGCGAAGATGGTTATCTAAAATTACAACAGGATTTTGATCAACTGTGCAAGTGGGCCGTGGATTGGTTAATGGACTTAATGCACATTAGTGCAAGGTATGACATTTTGGGACGTCAAACTAAGGCAGGACCATCACAGGTCCTGAATGGAAAGGCTCTGGGAAGTGTTGTAGAGCAAAAGGGATCTGGGAGTGCAGGTACATAATTCCCTGAAGGTGATGTCACAGGTAGATAGGATAGTAAAGAAGGCTTTCGATAGATTGGCCATCAAGAGTCAGGGTAAAAAGTATAAAAGTTGAAATGTTATGGAACAGTTGTACAGGACATTAGTGAGGCCACATTTGCAGTACTGTGTTCAATTGGGATTACCTTGCTTTGGGAAGGATGTAATTAAGCTTTAAAGAGTGCATAAAATTTACAAGGATGTTGCCAGGCCTCAAGGGACTAAGCTATAGGGAGGGGATGGCAGGCTAACACGTTATTCTTTGGAGGGCAGGAGTCTGAGGTGTGATTGTATAGAGGTGTCTAAAATTGTGAGGGGATTAGAGAGAGTGAATGCAGTGTCTTTTTCCCAGGATAGAGGAATCAAGAATCAAAGGACATAATTTTAAGGTGAGAGAGTAAAGATAAATTAGGAAACTGAGGGCAACTTTTTCACTCAGAAGCTGGTGGGTGTATGGGACAAGCTGCTAGAGGAAGTGGTTGAAGCAAGTACTATAACATAATTAAAAAGACATGGGAAGGTACATGGATAGGAAAGGTTTGAGGGATATGAGCCAAACATGGGTAAATGGTACTAGCTTAGAGGGTTACACAAAAAGCTGGAGAAACTCAGCGGGTGCGGCAGCATCTAAGGAGCGAAGGAGATAAGCGACATTTCGGGTCGAGACTAGCTTAGATCCTGGTTTGCATGGACTTACTGGTCCAAATGGCCCATTTCCAGGCTGTAAGACCATTCTGTTTATGGTTTTATTTCAAATATATGCATATTTTAAATTTTCACCGTGGAAATCAAATTGGTCAGTGTTTGATTTTTATGATGAAGACTAAATTAGTTTCAGCTGTGACACGTTTCCTGGCCAAAGCACATGCTACAATTCGTCATTAAGGCATTGGATTGTAACATGGGTTACACAAAAGCTGGAGAAACTCAGCGGGTGCAGCAGCATCTAAGGAGCGAAGGAGATAGGTGACGTTTCTGGTTGAGACCCTTCTTCAGACTGGTTAGGGATCATGGAAACGAGAGATAACACATGTGAAGAGGTGGGAGAGTCATAGAGACATACTGTAGAACACCAGAAATTTGGGGTACTTCTCGCATTGTGAGACTCCCTTTAAATTTTGTTGTACATGGTTGATGTTACAATGACAATAAAGAAACTATTCTATTCACATGTGCTAAAAAAATGTACAACTTGAACACATTTCAGACTTCAGTGGCAACAAGTATTATAATAGTACCTTCAATTGTCATGTTACTTAAATAACATGTTTCAACATATGCTCCCCCACCCCGACAATGCAAGTACACACAGAAGTAGCAGAAATGAATGGCAGCTCAGCAAATTAAAATGGCACACCAGTTGATGTTGTAGTTTCCCGAGTGCATCACCTTCTCCAGTCAGTATTCACCTCTGCATACTGAGGATAGCAATAGCTCCTCAGACAGTAAAATCAGAGCTGTCCATGACACTGGTTGAGAAAGAGAATCATAGAAAATATGTGCCGGAGTAGGCCATTCGATCCTGCGCCAGCATTCAATATGATCATGGCTGATCATCCAATTCAGTATCCTGTACCTGCCTTCTCTCCATACCCCCTGATCCCTTTAGCCACAAGGGCCACATCTAACTCCCTCTTAAATATAGCCAATGAACTGGCCTCAACTACCTTCTGTGGCAGAGAATTCAAGACTCACCACTCTGTGTGAAAAATTATCTTCTCATCTTGGTCTTAAAAGACTCCCCCCTTATCCTTAAACTATGACCTCTTGTTCTGGAGTTCCCCAACATCGGGAACAATATTCCTGCATCTAGCCTGTTCAACCCCTTAAGAATTGTGTAAGTCTCTATAAAATCCCCCCTCAATCTCCTAAATTCCAGCGAGTACAAGCCGAGGCTATCCAGTATTTCTTCATATTAAAGTCCTGCCATCCCAGGAATCAGTCTGGTGAAGTACAATAACATTCTTGCTGCATTCAGGGAAATTAAATTTGTCATCAGTCTTAATTGTTTTACCCTTTATCCTAAGACTTTGACACCTGATCTGGTATTTCCTAGCCATTGTGGAATTTCAAATGTGGAATTGGGGCATTCTTTACCACAGCCAAATCATATATATTCAAAAAGGATCTACAGTATTATATCTATTATAAACCCACTGACTCACATAGCTATCTAGACTAACCTTATTCCCACCTCGTCTCCTATACTCTATCCCCTACTCACCATTTATCGGTCTACATTGCATCTGCGCCCAAGATGAGGTGTTCCATACCAGGTCATCAGAGCTGTAATTGTTTAGGGAACGAGGGTTCCACGCTTCCATATTAGATGAGGCCCTCACTGCAGCTCCGCTCTTGCTCCCCCTCCTCCCATTCGCAACAGGGACAGAGACCCCCTTGTCCTCACCTTCCACCTCATCAGCCATCTCATTCAGCACACAATCCTCCAACATTTTTGCTACTTCCAATGGGATCCCACTACTAGCCAAATCTTCCCATTTCCACCCCTTTCCGCAGACCCTTCCCTCCGTAACTCCCATGTCAACTCGTCCAAACCACCCCTTCCCCAAGTATTTTCCCCTGCAACCACAGGAGATGCAACACCTGTCAACACCTGCAACACCTATACCTCCCCCCTCGACTCCATCCAAGGACCCCAACAGTCTTTTCAGGAGAAGCTGAGGTTCACTTGCACCTTCTCCAACCTCATCTAATGTATCCGCTGTTACAGGTGTGGACTCCTGTATATCGGCGAGACCAAGCACAGGCTCAGCGATCGTTTCGTTGAACACCTCCCCTCAGTCTGCCTAAACCTACCTGATATCCCGGTTGCTCCCTTTAATTCCCCCACCCTTTAACTCCTGATCTCCCTTTAACTCCCCCTCTCATTCCCACTGACCTGGGCCTCCTCCATGGTCAGAGTGAGACCCAGCGCAAATTGGAGGAACCTCATATTTCACTTGGGCAGCTTACACCCCAGCGTTATGAATATTGACTTCAAGCAGCCCTTGCTTTTCCGCTATTTCCATCCCCTGCCTCTTCTCAGTTTCCAACCAGTTACTGTCTCCGACTACATTTTATGTTTGTTGTTACCTTCTCCCAACAATGATTGATTCTACATTGTCCTTGATCTCCATTCCCTGTTGTGTTTTCACACCGCATACTTCCTTATCTATACACTTCCTTATCTATTTACTGCCCACACCCCTGATGTCAGAAGAGTCTCGACCCCAAATGTCACCCATTCCTTCTCTCCTGAGATGCTGCCTGCCCCGCTGAATTACTCCAGCATTTTGTGTCTGTAGATTGGTTACTTTGCTTACTAACCAATGTAATGCTTTATTATTATCACAACACAACATGTGCTGCCATACAGTAGATGTAATATGCTGTCATGTGCTGAACGCGTTACTCAATAAATACTGTTGTGCCAGATCAGTGAGTATGTTTGATTCATTCAACATGGTGTCAGACGTGGTTGACCCACTCCGCGTTGAAGTATAATGGTTTTTATTTATTTCCAGTGTTTTGTTTTCACCCGTTTTGTCCCTCTTCTCATGTTGCCATGGCCAGCTCATTCCGTAAACCTGATCCTCTGATTTTTGACTCAGACCTCGCTGAACATTGGCGGATTTTCGAGCGTGATTTCAACCATTACATCCTTGCTGCTCATCGCAATGTTCCACCAGAACACCGTGCCTCTATACTTCTCAACTTCGCTGGTCCAGAGGCTACCAAACGAGCAGAGTGTTTCAACTATGCTCCTGCAGTTCTGGATCACAATAATCAGATATGGGTACCTGCTGGAACTATTGATGATCCCGAGGTTCTACTCACTAAATTCAGACAGCTATGTGAACTTCGCACCAACTTCATACTGGACCGTGCAAAAGACATTCATCTCAAGCACAACCCTTGACGCAGATTTTGGTTCAAAGAGGTCCATTTTGTCAGACACGTATTCACCAGTGTCAACCTCAGACCTGACCCCTCCAAGACCATTGCCATCAACGAGATGCCAGATCCCACTGACATGACAAGCTTGCAAAGATTCCTTGGAATGGTTAACTACTTGGGGAAATTCATTCCCAACCTCAGCGAAATATCTGCCCCCCCCCCTACGACAACTGACTCACAAGGACACTGCATGGTCTTGGTGCCCACAACACCAGAGGGCTTTCGAAATTCTTAAATTACAATTGTCCAGTGCCCCTACCCTCGCTTATTTTGATTAAAACCTACCAGTGACACTCACGTGTGAAGCCTCCCAATATGGAGCTGCTTGCCTACCGACTTCTGCTGAAGAAGACTGCAGACCTATTGCTTACGCCTCCTATACCTTGTCTGAGATTGAACAGTGATACGCCCAGATCCAAAAGGAATTACTAGCCGTGGTTTTTACCTGTACAAAATTCAAGGACTTTATTTTTGGTAAGTCCTTGGTTGTTGAAATAGACCAACAACCGTTGGTCACCATTCTGAACAAACCCATTCATGCCGCTCCTGCTCACCTGCAACGGATGATGATGCAGCCAGAGATTCGATTTTACTTCGGAGTCACGTGAGTGACTACATCAAGAACCCGCACACACGCATGCACGTCATATCGTCGAACACATGGCGCAGCAACTGGCCGGCTGGCGTGGGGCTCCAGCGGTAAGTTTAAAAAAGACCCACAGGTAAGTTCTTACCTATTTTGAGGTAGTTTTTTGTTCTAGTAAATTCCTTTACAGAACGGTGTGTTCCAGTATAATGGATAGGTCGAGGATCAAGTCCAAACGGACCGCGATGAAACAGGCTGCGGACTGTGGAAGTACAGGCAGTCTGCAGCGGCCGAATTCACCTCCCGGGTCGCTGGCAGCTGAGCCAGTAACCTGCGACTTGGCCCCTCCAGAATCCGCAGTGGTTCCCCAGAAAGGGGGTAAAGCCAAGCGCAAGTCAGATAGGCCTGTGGAATCTGATGAGTCTGCTGGGAAGATTCAACTCCTGCAATGGAGAGCGCCCTAGGGCGTATGTCTGGAGTGTTTGATGGAGCAGATGCACCAACGTGACATGCTCCAGCAGACAGAGCTTTGGCAGCGTGGGTCTCCTCGGACACCCACGGCAGCACCTGGTACAGGGCTGCATAGTATCTCCCTCTCCTCGGAGGGGAGCATACGGAGTCAGTACTGGGCTGTCGGGGATTTGGCTGAAGGTACGTCTAGTGTGCTGGGGGTGCATGAAGCTCAGAAATCATCGCCTTTGATCTCCAAATTCGCGATACCCTCACTAACTGGGGAACAATTACAAGAACAAGAACAGCTGGCGGGTAGTATTGATTACTTCATATCCCACCAGCTACAGGAGCAAGTTATAACGGATAAAGCTGCCAAGTACTTGGCACCTGCAAACTGTGCTTCCCTAAATGTTCCTGCGGTGAACAATTCAATTTGGGGACACATTGGTGGGGCCATCAGAGCCCAAGACGTAAAAATCTAAAAGGTTCTTAAATTGCTGGCGTCGCGCATTACGGCGTTTGGCAGGTCTATAGATGGAACATCACTATCGAATGAGCAGGAGGATGCCCTGGCACTGTTATGCAGTGCTCAGTACGAGATCAACTGTTTCAGGAAAAGTGCCATTCGACCGGCCCTGAACCCTAAATTTGCGGGGTTAGTCAAAACCAGCAAGACCCAGCCGCCAAGTCTACTATTCAAAACAGGTCAAGGACCTGGATGAGGAGTCAAAGGCTGTCGGGCTAATAAAGGCGCCGTCAACCGGCAAGACCTCCCAACTTTGGCGGCAGCACCCCTATGCATCCACCACCAGGAAACAATATCCGGAGGCTGGTGAAAGCTCGAAGGCTGTGTTTTCTGGACAAAGGTTTTTTTTAGACCAAGGCCCAGAACGGTCTTCTTGGAAAATGCGCCAATCCCACATCCCGGCACCCCTACCCCCAGGACTCGGGGACGGAAGATGTAAATACAAACCCATTGGTAACCATGGAGGCAGCTAGCGCTCTAGGATGGGGTGCTACTGATACCGTCTCTAGTTGTGGTGGCAGATGGGACATGCAGGAGTCTGCTTTGCTTCAATCACATGGTATTCATTGTTTAGAATTGTTGAGTGCGTTCTATGGCCTAAGAGCCTACTGCACAGACATGCGTCATCTGCATGTCCGACTTCAGGTTGACAACACCACTGCGGTGGCCTATATCAATCACATGGGTGGAATTAAGTCGATACCCTGTGATTATTTGGCTAACCTTATTTGGCACTGGTTCATCAAGAGAAATATTTGGGTATCAGCTACTTACCTTCCAGGTAAGCTTAATACAGTGGCGGACACCAGGTCACGACTATTTAATGACAAAACCGAATGGATGTTGGACCACAAAGCGTTTACCGACATTGTAGCTCGGTGTGTAACACCAGATAGCGACCTGTTCGCATCCAGGCTCAATCACCAATTGCCAACATATGTTGCTTGGAAGCCAGACCCTGGGGCAGTGGCGATGGATGCATTCCCACTGCATTGGGGAGGACTGTTTGTCTATGCATTTCCTCCCTTCTGCCTCATCAGTCGGGTCTTGCAAAAAATCCAACAAGACTCCGCATCGGGTATTTTGGTAGTACCCGACTTGCCTACTCAGCAATGGTTCCCTGTGGTTCTGGGTATGGTATCAGAGCCTTGTATGGCCATTCCCATTGGTTCATCCTGTTACAGGTGAGAGTCACCCGTGCCATGACCGGTTAAATTTGTTAATTTGCAGAGTCTGAGGAGACCTTTCTTGGGGCTCGGACTGGCAGATCAAACATTGGATATGACCATGGCGGCATGGAGAGATTCCACCAAAAAACAATATATCTCCTATATTAAAAAATGGGAGATGTTTTGTGCACGAACTGACATCACGTATAACTCGGCTCGTATGACTGATGTATTGGAATTCTTGTCCAGTTTTTACTTTGATGAAGGTTTGTCCTACAGTGCCATTAACTGTGCCAGAAGTGCACTGTCGTCCTACTTATGGCGAGGATCGAGACACCACGCTATCAGGTCTCACCCTCTAGTGTCAAGACTTTTGAAGGGTGTTTTTAATGCCAATCCCCCCAGGCCTAGGTACTCCCACATTTGCAAAAGAGCCGCACTCATACCTGGTGAGTGCCGACGGAGGGATCCTCAGACGCAACTGTCAACATCTCCTTCCTGTAAAGGAACCGCGTCCTGCGTCCGATCTACCCATCTACTGACGGACGTTCTCTTCCCTCACGACCTGCAGCTGTAGACCAACCATTGGTTGTGTCTCCGGCTCCCTCACCACCATGTTCAGTGCCCCGCTCGCCTGCCTTGCCGAGTTTGGCCCCCGGGTCACCAGTGCTCCCGCCGCATGGGACCCGGACAATCTCGCCGGTGAAGGGAGGAGATGTGGATCTGCAGGAAGAGAGATTGTCTGGTTCTTGATAATGGCTGCTTTTTTGAGATAGCGTGAACTGTAAATGGAATTGGGGGTGGGGGGGATGGAGGAGGAAGGTCCGTGAAATGAACTGGGCTGCATTCATAACTCTATAGTTTCATGCAATCTTGGGCAGAGTGGTTGCCATACAAACTGTGCTGCAAATAGTAAGATGTTTTCTATCATGCATCTGTTAGGCACCTGTAACCTTTATCCTATAAATTTCCATCAATGTGTCCCAGATTCTACAACACATTCGGGTTAATTTTTGCAGCAGCCAATTACCCCAAAAACTTGTACTACTTTGGGTGTGGGAGGAAACAGAAGAAACCAAAACGGTCATAGAGAAAATATACCAACTCCACACACAGTACCCAAAGGTCAGGGTTGAACCAGATCGCTGGAATGATGAGGAATTGGCTCTAGCAGCTGCGCCATTGACAGTTGCTAGTACTGGAAAAAGTTATGACAAGAGAGGATGAGTCTGTGTTTAATTTCATTTTTGGGCGAAGAGGATTTAATTGAGGTGTATAATATTAAGCAAGTTGAGTAGAAAGGATGTTTCCTTTTGCACAGCGATAGATTTGTTTAATTAGTAGATGGCTTAAAGGAAAATTGAAGGTTGTTTTCATCCTTCAGAAATGCCAACCTGGAACTTACTGTCTAAAACAGAGAAAATGGCAGGTCTTCATCATATTTAATACATACCCGGAAAGTCACAACCAATAAGCTTAAGGACTGAGATTTAGGTAGTAGAATACTGAAAATAACTTCATTACTGGATGATATCAACAGAATAGGTAGAAATAACTCCTTCTATGTAGTAAATTTGTGTGATTCTGGGAATCTAAAACAGGGATCCATGCTGGGATTTACAAGCTAGGGCAGTGTTTCAGTACAGTGATCTTCACTGGTAAGGAGCCACTTTTGGCATGAAATCATCAGCGTGAGACCCACATTAATCACTAAATTAACACATTCTTTATTCCTCCATTTTATTGAACAGCTTGTAGAACTAAAACAAGAGTATTCTGATATAATAAATTCATTAAAAAAAGGTAATAAATTTATTTTAAAAAGGTAATTGCAGTATTATAGGGAAACATCTCAATGATTGAATTATAGTCGTATGATTTGGAAACAGGCCCTTCGGCCTGAGACGTCCATGCCATTGAGATGCTCAGATCAGCTAATCCCATTTTCCTGCATTTGTGCCATATCCTTCTCTACCTTTCCTATCCATAAATGTCCATATGCTTTTTAAATGCTGCAATTTGTGCCCGCCTATACCACTCCCCTCTGGCAGTTTGTTCCATATACCACCATCCTCTGTGTGAAAAAACTGCCACCCAGATCTCTTTAAAACCTTTTTAAAGTCGTGCCCTCTAGTGTTATACTCCCATCCTGGGAAAAAGTCCATCTACCACATTTCTTCACTGCAAAATGTTATGTCATAAGTGATAGTAGAATAGGGCCATTCGGCCCATCAAGTCTACTCCTCCAATCAATCACGGCTGATCTATCTCTCCCTCCGAACCCCATTCTCTTGCCTTCTCCCCATAACCTCTGACACCTGTACTGATCAAGAATCTATCTATCTCTGCCTTAAAAATATCCACTGACTAGGCCTCCACAGACTTCTGTGGCAAAGAATTCCACAGATTCACCACCCTCTGACTAAAAAAAAAATCTCCTCATCTCCTTCCTAAAAGAACGTCCTTTAATTCCTCTCCTGTACCTCCTGTTCATGCACGACTGTCCTGCTAAGCACAGCTCCAACATCATCTTAAAGTTTGCTGACAACATGACCATCCTGTCTCATCACTGTGACTCATCACAGACAATTATGAGACGGCCTATAGAGAGGAGGTAAAGGCACTAAACTGCTGGTGCCAGGAATAACCTCTCTCTCAATATCAGCAAAACTAAAGAGATGATCGTGGACTACAGGAAACAGCAGGGGGATGGACACCTCCCCGTCCACATCGGTGATGCTGAGGTTGAAAGGGTCAGCAGCTTCAAGTGCCTCGGTGTGCACATCACTGAGGACCTCTCTTGGACACTGCACATGGATATAGTGGAAAGCCCGCCAGTGGCTCTTTTTCCTGAGAAGACTGAGGAAGTTTGGCATGAATGCCAGCATCCTCACAAACTTCTAGTTGCATCATCGAGAGTCTGCTGATGGACTGCATCACAGTCTGGTACGGGAACTATTCTGCCACAGCCTCAAATCACTACAGAGAGTAGTGAAGATGGCACAGCACATCACTGGCAACTGTCTCCCGGCCATTCAGGACATTTTCCATAGGCGGTGCCTGCGGAAGGCACACAGTATCATCAAGGATCACAGCCACCCAGCACGCAGACTGTTCTCCTTGTTACCATCAGGGTAAGGAGGGTACACAAAAGGCTCGAGAAACTCAGCGGGTGCAGCAGCATCTAAGGAGCGAAGAAGATAGGCAACGTTTTGGGCCGAAACCCTTCCTCAGACTGATGGGAAGTGGGGGGGGGGGGGGGGGGGGGGAGGGGGAGGGGGGGGGTGGGGAGAAGAAAGGAAAAAGGAGGAGGAGCCCGAGGGCTGAGGGAGAGGTGGGAAGGGGAGGAGACAGCAAGGGTTAATAGAATTGAGAAAATTAAATGTTCAAGCCCAGAGGATGCAGACTCCCCAAGCGGAATATGAGGTGCTGTTCCTCCAATTTGCGGTGTTGCTCACTATTAGCCATGGAAGAGGCCCAGGACAGAGAGGTCGGATACGGAATGGGAGGGGGAGTTGAAGTGCTGAGCCACCGGGAAGTCGGGTTGGTTATTGCGGACCGAGCGGAGGTGTTCGGTGAAACGATCGCCAAGCCTCCGCTTGGTCTCACCGATATAGATCAGCCGGCATCTAGAGCAGCGGATGCAGATGAACCTCTGTCGGACCTGGAAGGACTGCTTGGGTCCCTGAAAGGAGTGGAGGGGGGAGGTGAAGGGATAAGTGTAGCATCTCTTGCGGTTGCAAGGGAAAGTGCCCAGGGAAGAAGTGAAGTGGGAGGGAAGGGAAGAATTGACAAGGGAGTTGCGGAGGGAGCGGTCTTTGCGGAAGGCAGACAGTGGGGGAGATGGGAAGATGTGGCGAGTGGTGGGGTCACGTTGGAGGTGGCGAAACTGGCGGAGAACTATGTGTTGTATGTGCCGGCTGGTGGAGTGAAAGGTGAGGACCAGGGGAATCTGTCCTTGTTGCGAGTGGGGGAATGGGGAGAGAGGGCAGTGTTGCAGGGTATGGAGGAGACCCTGGTGCAAGCCTCATCTATAGGGGGAGGGGAATCCCCGTTCTCTGAAGAATGAGGACATTTGTGATGACCTGGTGTGGAACACCTTATCCTGGGAGCAGATGAGGCGTAGACGGAGGAATTGGGAATAGGGGATGGAGAATACAGGAGCATGGCTGCACGTACCACCAGACTTAAGAACAGTTTTTATCATCATGCCATGAGGCTTCTGAACTCATAAACACATCATATATGTTGATTATTTTATTTATTATTGTCTTTTACCTACCAATGTCACTTTTATCTTATATTTTTTCAAACTTGGCCACAAAGCCTTCAATCCCCTTGCCCAAGGTAGACGAAAATGCTGGAGAAACGCAATGGGTGAGGCAGCATCTATGGAGCGAAGGAAATAGGCAACGTTTTGGGTTCTTCTGACCATCTCGACCCGAAATGTTGCCTATTTCCTTCGCTCCATAGATGCTGTCTCACCCACTGAGTTTCTCCAGCATTTCTGTCTACCTTCAATTTTCTAGCATCTGCCATTCCTTCTTAAACAATCCCCTCGTCCAAATCGTTAATACACAACCTGCAGAGTAGCGGCCCCAGCACCGACCCCTGCAGAACTCCGCTAGCCACTGGTAGACAACCGGAAAAAGCTCCCTTTATTGCCACTGTCTTCTGCCATTCAGCCAACCAGCTTTCCAGGCTAGTATTCTACCCTTTGATACCATGGGCTCTCATCTACCTTAGCAGCCTCACGTGTGGTACCTTATCAGAGGCTTTCTGGAAATCTCAGTAAACATCTACTGACTCTCATTTGTATGTCCTGCTATTTACTTCTTCAAAGAATTCCAGCAAATTTATCAAGCAAGACCTCCCCTTCACAAAGCCACACTGACTTTGGCCTATTTTATCATGAAAAAACCCTATAAGGTCTCCCTCTGGTCTCCTGCATTCCAGTGAGAACAATTCCAGCTATCCAACCCCTATATAATTAAAGCCTTTCATTCCAGGCAATGTTTTACAAAGTATCATGATTCCCACTGTTGTTTAGCTCTTTGATTGTAACACTTCATGCTTGTGCATTTGTTCCCATTGTTCCCCTGACATCTTCCAGCTCTGAATTATAAATATAAAAAGTAAGAAAACTAAACACCCTATCTTACAAAAAACCTCCACTTCTTGAATCCACCAGATGAGGATACCTACTATTTAAATGAAAATGTGTCCTGCATGAACTACACCAGTTCAAAGATTTTTTCTTTTCATGCTGAGCAGTGCATGAAAGTAAAAACATTCCCTTACCAACAACTGGACAGAGAGCAGGGCGGAATGACGTCACTTTAGAGTCATGGAATTATATACAAGGAAACAGGGTCACCGCCTTGTGTCGAAAAACCTACCCCACAGGTCCCCTTTACATATATTTCCATGCTCACATTAAACCTATGCTCTCTTGATTTAGACACCATAACGAGAAAAAAACCTGTTACTATCTGCCTTATCTATATCCCTCGTTATTTTACAAACTTCTATAAGTTCAACCCCTTAATCCCCTTTGTTCCATGGAAAACAGTCCCAGCCTATCCAGTCTCTCATGCTAACTCAAGCCTTCCAGTGAACATATCTTTTCTACACTATTTCTAGCTTAATTACATCCTAGCAACTTTCTTAATTCTCATATTCAAAGGCGGTCTGGTCAGTGACATTATATGGGATACAGCTAGCCAGTTGGATAGAAAATTGACTTTGGACGAAAAGATAGGTGGCATGATTAGTAAGTTGCTATTAACACTAGAAGTGGTTGTATAGTGGACAGTGAACAAGGTTGTTTGAGATTACCAATTCCAACAGGACCTATATCAACTGGGAAAGTGAAAAAAAGGAATGGCAGATGGAATTTAATTCAGACAATTTAAATGATGCAATTTTGGAAATTAAATGGGGGAGGATAGAGGGAATGAATGACAGGGCCTTGGTGAGTATTTTGGAACAGAGAAATTCAGGGGAACAAGTCCAAAGTTCCCTGGAAACTTCCCATAGTAGTGAGGTGGCATATACATTCCTTCATCGGTAGGGCATTTGAGCAAGAGGTGGGAGGTCATTTTACGGCTGTATAGCACGTTGGTGAGATCTGGAGTATTGTTTGAAGTTCCAACTGAGCTAAAGAGGGTGGCAAAAAGGTTTACAAGGATGTTGCTGGGTCTAGCAGGTTTGAAATATAAACAGAGACTGGACTATCTGGCACTTTCCCAAGCGAAGGAGGTTAAAGGATGATCTTTAAAGGTTTATAACATTATGAGGGCCACATTTAGTCCTCACACCACCTCCCGGGCACACTCTGCCTCACAGCTGCAATAATCCATTTTCACTGCTGACCTCCAATGCTGTCTGTATAGAGTTTGCATGTTCTCCCTGTGACCATGTGGGTCTCCAGTTTTCTACCACATCCCAGACATGTGGGTTAACAGTTTAATTGGCCACTGTAAATTGCCTCCAGAGTCCAGGTGAGCGGTTGCATCAGGAGTGTTCACATTTGATTATGTGGGAATAATCAAATAGATTAATATAAATGAACGCTTATTGGTTGTTATGGATATTGTGGGCTGAAGGGCCTGTTTCCATGCTGTACGATTGGGATGTCTAGCTCTGAAATCAGTCATGCTTCATTACCCCATATTCCCCAGTTTCCAGTCACACTGCATCTGGACCCAGCGCAATTTCTTGTCTCCATACACCTCGTCACATTCTGGGCCACATGTCATGCACACAAATTAGCACATGAACATTTAGTCATGGAGCTGACTGCCTAGAGATGCTCAGAGCCACCATTGCTTCACATGCCTTTAATGATGGAGACTATTTAAAACATATCCGTAACATATAACATTCAACCTAATGGCTCCCTCTACTGCAACAATGTACGATCTTTCATGGTTAGTGACATTAAGTATAAAATTGTCAGAATCTGCACGCATTGTCACTTACTCCACTCAATGCAAAGATGCCGTTGATATTTACACTGGTGTTTTGTTTTTCATTAGCTATATTTTGGATGACAGAAAATTTTGAAAATCAATACCTTGCCCAATGAAGGCAATTATGCCAAATACTTTCAACACAATATCTACAATTAAGTCATTGCTTCCCCAACGTGGACGCCATAGTGGCCGAAGTGAATAGCTGAGAAAAGGAGTAAGTATGGATGGACACCCTCCCCCACCCCCACCCCCACAACACCTAAAAATGGACAAAAGAATCATCTAATAAAGGGCAGGAATTTTGGTCAATCTGTGTAGAAAACCAGCATGATAGAGATGCATTGTTGGTCAGGGAAATATGGTGGTATAAACTCAGATATTGTTTCTTTATGCTCCATTTACTCATCTCTCCTTTGTCCTTTTACTCAGTGGGACACTGCTTCTCGTGCTCTTTAATTACTGGGGGACAATTTCCTTTGCATTTTTTACAAACCAGGGCACTGCCTCTTGTGCTCTTTTACTTCCTACTCTTCCATCATCTTGTCCATAGTCTGACCTGAATTTCAACCCTGCCCGAAAGTCCAATAATTCCTGTAATACCCTTGATCTCCAATGCCCAATCCTCACCCCAACTTAAAGCTCAACCTCAAGAAAAAATATTTTAAAAAATTGCTTGAAATACAAAATCAAGGAGCTGTGCAAGAATGAGAAATACATTTTAACCAAGATTTCAGCATCTGCAGTTCATTGTCTCTCCTAAATTCAATATCCTGGCTGATGAAGGCCATGTCACTGCTTTTAGGGCACCGAGAGGTGATCCCACAAACACTCATGGTGTTCTTAACTGGTCAAAGTCTGAAAATAGGACTGATACGAGGATGCATTTCTTCAGCCAAAGGACATCCAGTACCCTGGAGGGTTGTAGGCTCAGTGATTAAGGTAATTCACATCAGACATTAACAGTAGCAATACAGGACAGAGGCAAGGCTGCTTCACAGCACCAGTTGCCGGGCTCCAATCTTATCTCATGCACTGCCAATGTTGCCATGTGTACTATAGACCAACCCTTTCTCATCTGTGAGCATATGGGCAGAATAAGTGACAAAAGGGTGTCAGATAACGATAGAAAATTAGGAATGAAATGTAAACCTGGAGCAAGTGAAAGGGGGGAGGGCAGAAAGCAGGGAGGGGGCAGAAAGAGGGGGTGGGGACTCATGGGTGGGAGATGTACCTAGGGAGGAGGGGAAAGGAGCCGGTTGAATGGGGTGGGAGAAAGTGTGTGCAACAGCAGAGGTGCAGAGAAAAGAAATGGGGGGAAGGGGGGTATTACTTGAAATTGGAGAAGTCAATGTTCATACATTAGGATGTAAAATACTAAAGGAATAAAAGGTGTTGTTCCTCCAGTTTGCGTGTGGCCTCACTCAATTATTCCCACTCCCTACTCCAGCAGTCTGAGGGGCCAAAGTCATAGAATAAAGAGGAGGCCATTTAAGACTGAGGTGAAAAAAAAACTTTTTCGCCCAGAGAGTTGTGAATTTGTGGAATTCCCTGCCACAGAGGGAAGTGGAGGCCAAATCACTGGATAGATTTAAGAGAGAGTTAGATAGAGCTCTAGGGGCTAGTGGAATCAAGGGATATGGGGTAGGTATGTTACAAAACTTACCTTGAGCAGCGCTGCAGTTCTGCCGCTCCCCGTGTGCGTGACTTTGGCGCCTTTCAGAGGGCGGCGTGTTTAAAGTGCCGTTTTTCCACAGACGGGGCAAATCGATCCATGTTAGGGGATTTCGTTGCTGAAGAAAAATCACTCCGACATTTCATTCATGAAGGTATTTTTAAATTACGCTAGATTATTTATTAGCTAGAGTAATTTAGAAATCATCTTCTAAAGCCGTGAGCGCTGACAACGGGAAGGATTTTACATAGGGGAGAAAATAAAGTACACCGTTTATTTTTACATTAAAATGTGGTTTTTAGGAAGCCTTAAAATCACATTTTCATGTTGCAAAATGGGGACCAAAAAAATGTATGAACCAGCAGTATTTTTCCTGCCGCCTTCACCGCAAACTGCAACATTCTAATCCGCCGCATTCCACTAAAACCCACTCGCAAGTTGATTTAAATGGCCATTAATTTACAGGAATTAAACACTAAATTCCTTCCTTTTGGCCTATAAATTAATGAAGAGATTTAAAAATCATGTTATATTGTGAATTATTGTGTGAATGTTATTTGGACACTTAGGCAATTTAAAAATGTTTATCTTTTCTTAAGAAATGGATAGATGTTTAGATCTAGTAATTGAATTTTGTAATTAGCTACAATTAGGTAACTAACTAATTATATGCTTTAATTTCAGGTCATATCGTTTCAGAATGCTTCAATCTATAATAACTGAAGAAGGGTCTCGACCCGAAACGTCGCCTATCTCCTTCGGGTCTGAAGAAGGGTCTCGACCCGAAACGTCGCCTATCTCCTTCGCTCCTTAGATGCTGCTGCACCCGCTGAGTTTCTCCAGCTTTTTGTGTAACCCTCGATTCTCCAGCATCTGCAGTTCCTTCTTTAACACTTTGAAACTTTCATTGAGTTCTCTTAATTTTTAAGACAGTTATATATAGGCTTTTGACTGTCCTAGATCACAGCTTTTGTGTTAAGTCAATGGAAAGGCAATGGGGAACATGATGCTAATTTCTGAGTATGAAAATGGCCATAACCTTTTTAATACTGAAGATATGAAAGTGAATTAGGTGCCAAATTAAACTTATTTTTATGCTTTATCTGTTGGGATAAATTGCAGACTTGCTTTTTTAAATCTCAAAATTTTGTAACATTGCTATATGGGGAGAAGGCAGGCACGGGTTATTGATTGGGGACGATCAGCCAATGAATGGCGGTGCTGGCTCGAAGGGCCGAATGGCCTCCCCCACCACCTATTTTCTACGTTTCTATGGGTTCCAACCCGAAATGTCGTCTGTCCATTTCCTCACAGGTGCTGCCTGACCCGCTGAGCTCCTCCAGCACTGCGTGTTTTGGTGAAACTTCCAGAATCTGCAGCCTCTCGCTTGTGTCTCCGTTCCCCATCCCCATCGCAGTGCTCTGACTGACCGCACCACAAACTCTCTGACCCTGGCGTGGCCTCATCCACCTCCCTCCTTCCCCTCGCAACGTCGAACCCAGCGCGCTTCGGCTCGCCAGCGCGTTTTATCTCCGAAATCGACCTCATTCTCCGGCTCCGCTGGGGACGAGGGTGGGGACGAGTCTCCGCGGGCGGGTACAATCTCCACAGCGCGGGCGACCACAACGGCTCGGCTTGCCAAGAGGCGGGAAACTGATAAAGACGGACTCTCACGCGGCGACGGCGTCGTCGAGGAGTCTCGGCCAAAGCTCAATAATCTTTGGTGAGGAGCGGGCTTCGCTCACCGCCACAGTTAAACCCGTTGATCGCTGGGTCAGAGAAATTCGCCATCTTCTCTTCATTTGCCGAGGAGCTGTTTTTGGACTTGAACTTTAAGCGGACGTCAACAAACTTCCCCATTTCTGACCGTGGTGGGTGGAAGGTAATTGGTGAAACAGATAAGTAACATGCTTCACAGGTTCTTCACAGGTCATGCAGCACAGAAACAGGTCCTTCAGCCCAGCTTGCCAATTGTGACCTAGATGCCCTATCTCATGTAGTCCCATCTGTCCACGTTTGGCCAATATCCCACTAAACCCTTTCCTATCCATGTAACTGGCCAAGTATCTCTTAAATATTGTTGTATCTAACTTGAGTTAGCTACTTCCTCAGGTAGCTGGTTCCAAATACCCACTTCCCTCTGCGTTGAAAAGTTGTCCCTCAGGTTTCTAATAGATTTGCCTCCTTCATCTTAAACCTGTGTCCACTGGTCTTGATTTCCCCTCCACTGGCAAATCTCTTAAGATGTGCCATGGGCGCATTGACAGTCACGAAGAAAGCTCATCCATGCTTCAACTTCCTCAGGTTTTTGGAGATTTGGAAGTCTACCAAATTTTCTATCAAACCTCTACAGGTGTCCATGGTGCAGAGTATATTTGCATCACAGTCTGGTTCGGCAAGTGGCACACAAAACAAAGGAGGTGCAGAAATCGGTTGACACTGCATGGTCCATCTTGTAGCAATGTTACAAAATGTTGAGATTTAAAAAATCAAGTCTGCAATTTATCCTATCAGATAAAGCATAAAAAGAAGTTTAATTTGTCACCTAATTCACTTTCATATCTTCAGTATTAAAAAGGTTAAGGCCATTTTCATACTCTGAAATTAGCATCTTGTTCCCTATTGCTTTTCCATTGACTTAACTCAAAAGCTGTGATCGAGGAGCCAAAAGCCCATAACTTTCTTAGAAATTAAGAGAACTGAATGAAATTTTCAGTTATTATAGATTGAAGCATTCTGAAACAAATATGAAACAATCTTACATGGATGACCTTAAATTAAAGCATATAAGTAGTTGGTTACTGTGAGAAAAGGGGTTTACAGACATGGTTGATTTAAACTAGGAATAGAAAAAATGTAGCTTAGAAAGAAATAAGGTTTCAACAAAGCCAGACTGTTAGTGGGATAGAAAGTCACGACAGATAGAGAGAACTTTGAGATAGAAAGTAACGACAAATAGAACAGAGCACAGAGAGAACTTTGAGATAAAAAGTAGCAGATAGAAACTTCAGTATAAGCCTTTGACGTCAGGAGATGTTCCGAGGCGTTCCTGGACTTTCTTGTGGGAATGTGGGCTTTATGTTATAATTAAAAAGAGGCAAAATGGTGAGAAAAGAGGGTGTGGCTATAATGTAATGAAATGTATAAAGATAGAATACATCCCGACCCCCGGTGTGCCTCTAGGGGACAGCAAAGGAGAGGCACCTATTCTGCAGAATATTATCTTAATAAAAGCTTCTTTGCTGACTTTGTCTCAAACAGCATTTGTGATATTTTTTATATCTCACAGTTACCTAATTGTAGCTAATTACAACATTCAATTACTAGATCTAAACATCTATCCATTTCTTAAGAAAAGGTTAACATTTTTAAATAGCCCAAGTGTCCAAATAACATTCACACAAGAATTCACAATATAACATGATTTTTAAATCTCATTGTCATGAATTTATAGGCCCAATGGAAGGAATTTAATGTTTAATTCCCGTAAATTAATGGGCATTTTAATCATCTTGCGAGTGGGTTTTTGTGGAAAGCGATCGATTGGAACGTTGCATTTGCGGTGAATTTGAACCCCATATGGGCAGGAAAAACACTGCCGGTTCGTATGGGGCCAAAATCACATTTTCGCCAAGGAAACTTTGATTAAAGTCATCCTAAGTAGCAAGTTTATATGTAAAATAAACGACTTACATTTTGTTTTGTCCTCTACGTAAGATCCATCCCGTTGTAGGCGTTGACGGCGTTAGAAGTAGCTTTTTATTTTACTCCAGTGATTAAATTGTCCCGCAATTTTTTTTTTAAACTTCCGAAAATGGAAGTCGGAACAATTTTTCTGCAGCAGCTGAACAGCCTGAAGAAGTTTGCCTCCAAAAGGCAGGAGAAAACGGCATTTTAATCCCGCCCCCACCCTCAAAGTCGCGCACACGGCTAGTGGCAGAACTGCAGCGCCGCTGAAGGTAAGTATTGTAACATTGCTACATCTTGGGTGCAGACTTCGCTGCCATTGAAGGGATTTACAGCAGGTGCTGCCTTACAAAGGCGGCTAATATCATCAAAGATCCACTCTACCACGGTCATTCTCATATCTCATCGCTACTATCAGGAAGAATGTACAGGAGCCTGAGAACTATGACCTCCAGATTCAAGAACAGCTTGTTCCCAGCAACCATCAGGCTCTTGAACTGCACTGCACAATTCTAACTCAGCAATAAACTGCAGTGGACTTGGTATTGGATGTACTTTCCTTTGCACTAGTTACCTAATCTAACTGATAATTTATTCCATTAGTCATATATTTATTTGTTCTGTTATTGTAATAACGTGCCTGAAAAGCTGCAGTAATTAAGATCTGTGTTCTTGGTGCATTTGGTAATTAATCACTCTTGACACATGATCTACTAGAGGAACTCAGCGAGTCAAGCAGCATCTGTGGAGACAACTGGAAGGATGATAATTCTGAGTGGAATCCTTCATCTGTTTCATGTCCTTTCAGCAGAGGACTAATCGCTTGAAATCAGCATTAGTTAGCAATGTTACAAAATTTTGAGATTTTAAAAATTAAGTCTGCAATTTATCCCATCAGATAAAGCATACAAAGAAGTTTAATTTGACACCTAATTCACTTTCATATCTTCAGTATTAAAAAGGTTATGGCCATTTTCATACTCGGAAATTAGCATCTTGTTCCCCATTGCCTTTCTATTGACTTAACACAAAAGTTGTGATCGAGGACAGTCAAAAGCCCATAACCTTCTTAAAAATTAAGAGAACTGAAAGAAATTTTCAGTTATTTAAGATTGAAGCATTCTGAAACTAAAATGAAACAATCTTACTTGGATGACCTGAAATTAAAGCATATAATTAGTTAGTTACCCAATTGTAGCTAATTACAAAATTCAATTACTAGATCTAAACATCTATCCATTTCTTAAGAAAATATTAACATTTTTTTTAAAGTCTAACTGTCCAAATAACATTCACACAAGAATTCACAATATAACATGATTTTTAAATCTAATTGTCATTAATTTATAGGCCAAATTGAAGGAATTTTGTGTTTAATGCCTGTAAATTAATGGGCATTTTAAACGGCTTGCCAGTGGGATTTTCTGGAACGCGCTGTATTGGAACGTTGCGGTTGTGGTGAATTTAAACCCAATATCGGCAGGACAAATTCTACCGGTTCATATGGGTACTAAATCACCGTTTCGCAACATGAAATATTGATTAATGTCCCCTAAACAGGCAAGTGTAGATGTAAAAATAAACAGCTTTCACTTACCTGTCCCCTACGTAAAATCGGTCCCCGTTGTCGACGTTCACGGCATCAGGAGCTAATTTTTATTTTACTCCAGCGCTGAAATAGTCGGGCGATTTAAAAAAAATAAAATAAAATTTACTTACCGGAAGTCGGAATGAATCTCCAGAAATAGATCGCACTCCGACAAAATATTATTCCGGATGGCAAAGGGAAAACCACATTTTAACCCCACGCCCCCCCCCCCCCCCCTTAAAGGTGCCAAAGTCGCGCACACGGCCAACGGCAGAACTGCAGCACCGCTGAAGGTAAGTTTTGTAACATACCTACATTAGGCGCAGAGGTATGAAAATCTACAGAACTGACGTGGACATTGTTCCAATATAAGCAAACTTTCAAAAACATTAAAAGTCAATAGTGTTGGCAGTTAGCCTAGTAGCTATTGGTTTGTGCCTCGCTGGTGAACAAAACATTTACATCTTCAAACCTAATAGCATCTTAGGTCCTGGGCAGTATAAGTGGTTCTGCTATAATGCAATAATTACTTTCCAAAGAAATCTCTCCTTATAGAAAATCATATTAGAAAAACAGGTGTGTTAATGGAGAAAAGGTAGGTACGACTACAGAGTTTCAAACTTGATATATACAAAATCATTTCCTGCAGGGTTTTTTAAAAATAGGCATGTATACTTTTGTTACTACAAGAAAAAAATAGTTGCGATTGTATGATGTGTTGTTTAAAAGACTATCATTGCACAGGTGGCAATAGAAGTGATCACATCAATTTTAATGGCCTCCTGCAGTGAAACTGACAGACTCACTTAAGGGACTATTGTCTGATTGCTGCAGGGAGGTTACAGGGAAACAGGTTTTTCTTCCAACTGATTTTTCTTCCCCCAAAAACGTTTTTTTTCCGCTGGTCAATTTCCAAACAAACAGAACTATCTGTATGTGGAAACAGTTGATATCTCGGTGATAAGTATGTGAATCAGTTTGGGATTGTGTGGAGATTTCTGGGCACGCTGTTAATGATCCTGAGAGCACTAGGAGTAAAGTTTGCTGATTCACTGGACACAGGTTCGAAAAGGATTTCAAGGCAGTTGAAATAGTGCAGAAAAGATCTGTTGGATTAGTGCTGGCCCAGCTGCAATGAACCGAACGGCATCCTGCTGTAGTATGAAGTTTCTAGAATTTCTATTTGTTTAATGATATTTAATTGATCATCGGCATTTAATGTCAATCTGGGAGCTAATGTGGTGATATGAAATTTGAGCAGAGGAAATTGTGAGTAGAACTACGGAGAAATATATTAGAATTATTAGTTTGTTAGCTGTCTGCATCAGGAGCAAGGCCAACATTTGTTGTCCATCCCCCATTGTCCTTGAATCTGGTGAACCACCTCCATGATAGGGCAGCCACGGTGGCTCAGCAGTAGAATTGCTGCCTTACAGTGCTTGCAGCACCAGAGGCCCGGGTTTGATCCCGACTACGGATGCTGTCTGTACGGAGTTTATACGTTCTCACCGTGACCGTGTGTTTTCTCCAAAATATTCAGATTCCTCCCACACTCCAAAGACGTACAGGTATGTAGGTTAATTGGCTTGGTGTATGTGTAAATTGTCCCTAGTGTGTGTAGGATAGTGTTAATGTGCGGGGAACGCTGTTCGGTGCAGACGCGGTGGGCTGAAGGGCCTGTTTCTGCGCTATAGCTCTAAAACGAGAAAAAAAAAGTTGCAGTCCTTTACGTGTTGGGTAAGGTGTGTGACTCGGAGAGGAATCTCCAAATAGTGTTTGCATACACTTGCCCTACTTAAATTGCCAATTTATATTGATTCCTTGACTTTTATATTTCCTAACAGGGTTTGTACATCTATTTGATTCAAAATGGGATTTTCTCAATGGAACACCAGCGTATTAGTCACGTGTGCTCTTGGTATCATCATAATGCTTTCTTGTTCAGTTACTTTTGGGGCTAACATACTGGTCGTCCCATTTGATGGGAGCCACTGGGTCAACATGAGGGTTCTAGTGAAAGAACTGAGACGCCATGAACACAATATTACTGTACTTCATTCATCAACATCCTGGTATATTAAGAAGGAACCAGATTTGTATCAGTCCCTGGTGGTCCAGCTTCATGGAAGTAAAGGAGTGATTGAAGATGCTGATGGCATACAAACTTTGATAGAAAACTCTATGGCCATCTCCAACACCAACATCCCACTGTGGACTTTTCTCCAGCTTCAGTTTCAGCTAACAATGTTCTTGCATGAGGGCCATCTTTGGTTGAGGCGTTTCACCATCTCAATTTTTGAGAATAAGGCATTGTTGAAACAAATTGCAGATGAAAACTTTGACTTGATACTTGCAGATCCGGTTGCTTATGCAGGCCCAATGCTTGCTTATTATTTCAACATCCCAATGATGTACAATATTCGATGGATGACTGCAGAAGAAGCTCATTTATTTGCAGCGCCATCTCCACCCTCCTATGTCCCAGCCTTAAGATCACAATTAACAGACAAAATGAGTTTTCATCAACGAATTCATAATGTCCTACAACACATCCTTCAGTTTGGTATTTCCAAGTTTGTCATTAATCCTTTGCACGATGATTTGTGCCAGCAATACCTTGGCAGAGACATTGACATCAAGATGGTTCTCCAAAGGGCAGATGTGTGGTTAATTAGAATAGACTTTGTATTTGAATTTCCCAGACCTACGATGCCAAACTTTGTGTACATCGGAGGTTTCCAATGTCAACCACCTAAACCGCTGGATGAAGAGCTACAAAAGTTTGTTGACAGCTCTGGGGAGCATGGTATTGTTGTGATGTCACTGGGTACTATTATAGACACTTTATCATTGGATCGTACCATGAAAATCGCTGAAGCTCTTGCTCAAATACCCCAAAAAGTAATTTGGAAACACAATGGAGACATCCCTCCCAATACTGGAAATAACACCCTCATAGCAAAATGGATTCCTCAGAATGACCTACTAGGCCATGCCAAGACTCGAGCCTTCATTTCCCATGGTGGCACCAATGGACTGTATGAAGCGATCTATCATGGGGTGCCGGTGGTTGGCCTGCCATTGTTTTATGACCAGTTTGATAATATGGTCAGACTTGAAACTAGAGGAGCAGCAAAGGTGGTCAATGTTGCATCTCTCCAGACATCAGATCTAGTGTGGGCACTTAATGAAGTCATAAATAACTCCACTTATCAAGAAAACATGCAGAAACTCTCTCTTCTCCACAGGGATCAGCCAGAGACTCCAATGGAAAGAGCTATTTTCTGGATTGAGTACACTGCCCGACACAAAGGCGCAGCACAATTACGCTCTGAATCTTACAAACTTCCATGGTACGTTTATTACTCTGTGGATGTAATAATTTTCCTGGGAACAATAACACTACTTATTGTATTACTCATAGTTTTCATAATGAAGAAAATGTTTGTTCTACTGAAGAGAAAAGAAAAAGTTCAGTAAGACTGGTCAATCTGTGGGAATGGGTGCTGAGGAAGTGTAACAGTAAGCTTCTTGTATTAATGAAAGATCTGAACACATTAAAGATTAAACATTTGGATCCCATTTGACTTATCTTACAGCGACACCACCTAGCTTTCTATGAAGTCACCTTCTTTATCTTCACATAAACATTGAATTATTTCATAGCCAAGTAGCACCCACTGTCTTTCGCTCTGACTCTCTAGTGCTCAATAGATCACAAGAGCACCATCTGATGGATCCATTCCACACAAAAGTTGTAGATGCTGGCATGAACATCACATTTACCCAATGTGGCACCATTTAAAAAAACCCATCAGCACTTCCTGTCCATGCAGAAATAACACAATGGAAGGGGAATGAGTAAGAGAATGACATGTCACACGGATAGTACAATTCTAAAGTGACCACTTTGGATTGACAAAAACCTAACCAGACCAGCTGCATAAACACTGGCACTGAGTAGGACTAAAGCACGTAAAGCTGCTGGCCCTGACGGCATCCCTGGGCGCGTGCTCAGGGTCTGTGCGGCGCAGCTGGCAGACGTCTGGACTGATATCTTCAACCTGTCACTTGCCCAGGCAGTTGTCCCCATGTGCCTTAAAACCACCTCCATCGTGCCTGTGCCAAAACACTCCACTGCGGCAAGCCTCAACGACTTCCGCCCAGTTGCACTTACCCCCATCATCACCAAGTGCTTCGAGAGGCTGGTCCTGGCACACCTCAAAAGCTGCCTACCCCCACACTGGATCCCTATCAGTTTGCCTACCGCAAGAACAGGAGTACGGAGGATGCCATCTCAACGGCACTTCACTCCGCCCTCTCCCACCTCGACAACAGAGACACTTACGTAAGAATGCTGTTCATCGATTACAGCTCAGCATTCAACACCATTATACCATCAAAATTGATCACCAAACTTGGTAACCTGTGCATCACTCCTTCCCTCTGCAACTGGATACTGGACTTTCTAACCAACAGACCCCAGTCTGTTAGGTTAGACAAGCACACCTCTTCAACCCTCATCCTGAACACCGGCGTTCCACAGGGCTGTGTGCTGAGCCCCCTCCTCTACTCCCTCTTAACCTATGACTGCACACCTGTACATGGTACTAACACCATCATCAAGTATGCAGATGATACAACGGTGATTGGCCTCATCAGCAACAACGATGAGTCGGCCTACAGGGAGGAGGTCCAGCACTTATCAGCATGGTGCGCTGACAACAACCTGGCCCTTAACTCCAAGAAGACCAAGGAGCTCATTGTAGACTTCAGGAAGTCCAGGGGCGGCACGCACACCCCCATCCACATTAACGGTACGGAGGTGGAACGTGTTTCTAGCTTCAGGTTCCTGGGAGTCAACCTCTCCGACGACCTCTCTTGGACCCACAATACCTCAACTCTGATCAAGAAGGCTCACCAGCGTCTCTTCTTCCTGAGGAGACTGAAGAAGGTCCATCTGTCTCCTCAGATCCTGGTGAACTTCTACCGCTGCACCATCGAGAGCATCCTTACCAACTGCATCACAGTTTGGTATGGCAACTGCTCTGTCTCCGACCGGAAGGCATTGCAGAGGGTGGTGAAAATTGCCCAACGCATCACCGGTTCCTCGCTCCCCTCCATTGAGTCTGTCCAAAGCAAGCGTTGTCAGCGGAGGGCGCTCAGCCCAACCATGGACTGTTTACCCTCCTACCATCCAGGAGGCGCTACAGGTCTCTCCGTTGCCGAACCAGCAGGTCCAGGAACAGCTTCTTTCCGGCGGCTGTCACGCTACTCAACAACGTACCTCGGTGACTGCCAATCACCCCCCCCCGGTCACTTATTATTATTTATTCAAATCATTTGCTGTGTCGCTCTTCCAGGGAGATGCTAAATGCATTTCGTTGTCTCTGTACTGTACACTGACAATGACAATTAAAATTGAATCTGAATCTGAATCTGAACAGTTGGACTACACAGGCAATTGGAGCCTGTGTATCCTGCATGAACGGACTTGCCTTCAGCTTCAAAAACTTCCCATCATCTGAGAAGAACAAGCCAGGAGCTGGATTCCACTTGATCCAATGCAAAACAGTCTGCTTGACCATCAACTCAACCACCATCTTAAACACACATTCCCTTCAACACTCGTGAATGGAGATTTTGGTATATACCATCTGCATGAAACACTGAATTACATCGCCAAGGCTCGTCAACAACATCTTCCACACTGCTGCCAATTAGAAGGCCATGCACAGAGGCAGATGCAAATAGTAACTTAGAACTTTAGAATTCTGGTCACCCGTTGCAAAGTGCTTTCCCACTGATATTGAAAACACTCTCAACCACATTTCCCAATAGATGTAACATCGCCAGCATTCTCTTTAACAGTAAATGTATATTTTAACCAATGATTCCATCCTATTTGTTGTCAAGTACCATAAGGATGTGTTCTCAGCCATGCTATTCTCCCCATACACTCATGATTCTGTGGTTACATTTGCACTAACTCCAAATACACGTTTGCAGATGCCACCACTTGGTGGGTCAGATCTGGAACAATGATGGCACAGGAAGGAGATAGAGAGCTCAGTGACATGCTGTCAGAATGCAACCTCTTCATTCAATGTCAGCAAGAGGAAGGAACTAGCATTAGATTTCAAGAAGCATGGTGGGATACATGGCCCAATCAACAACAATTGTGCCAAAGTGGAAATGGGTAGAGTTTCCAGCTCCTAGGACAAATAATACCAACAATCTATCCTGAGCCAAACACATTGAAGCTACGTACAAAAAATCACACCAACACCTCTTCTTCAGGAGACTAAGGAAATACATGTCTCCAAAGACTTACAAACATCTACAGATGCACTGTAGAGGGCATACTGTCAAGTTGCTTCATGTTGGCTTGGGAACAGCTCTGCCCAAGACCGCAAGAAATTACAGATGTGTGGAGGTAGCACAGTCCAACAAAGACCAGACTCCCCACCATTGACTACATCTACACCTCACACTGATTCAGGAATGTAGCTAACCAAATCAAAGGCGTGTCCAAGCTCAGTCATTCCTCCTTCTCCCTGTTCCTGTCCAGCAGAACATGCAGAAGCTTCAAAACACACACAACCAATAGACAATAGGTGCAGGAGTAGGCCCTTTGAGCCAGCACCGCCATTCAATGTGATCATGCCTGATCATCCCAATCAGTACCCCATTCCTGCCTTCTCCCCATATCCCCTGACTCTGCTATCTTTAAGAGCCCTATCTAACTCTCCCAGACTCAGGAAAAGCTATTCCCCAATGTAATCAGACTTCTAAAAGGGTTCTTCCATAATTTTGGGTGTAGTCCCGATATTCCAAACTACCACGTTGCGGACATTGGACTTTTTCTCTGGAACTATTACACTACAATGCTGAGAAACTATATTCTGCACTTAACAAAGTCATACATATTGAGAAAACATGCAGAAACCCTCTTCTCCACAAGGATCAGCCAGTCCCCAATGGGACTATTTTCTGGATTGAGCACACTGTCTGATACAGCTTCACGTTTTGTATTTGCGTTTGGCTTGATTATACTCATGCATAGTATTACCTGATTTGATACGATAGCATGCAAACCAAAGCTTGTTACTGTACTTTGTAGGTCGCACTAATAAACATAAATCTAATGAGAAGGTATGTTATCAAAACCAGTTTGTTGATTAATTAAAGGTTATTGAAGTCTTGCAAGAAATAATCACAATTGGATGTAATCATTTCTAATTGAAGCCTCTGAAGTTAAAGGGGCAGTGGCAGTGCAGATACCAAGTGGCATCTGACCAGCGACTCAACCAAAAACACTGGGACCGTTATTTGATGCAATGGCTCCCTCTCCTGGACCAAGCACACAACCCACCAGAGAAAAGGCTTTTCTCTTGTAAATTATTGCATGATTCACACACTTCAGAGGTCATTGGCTATTAAAGATGTGTGCTTGTTCATTCTAATCAGCAAATACAAAATCCCTGACTTGATATTTTTTTAATTATTAACCAAACCCTGTGAATAGGTTGATAGACAGTATAGAGTGCGCTTTAATCTGTGTGTAACCTGTGCCTTTGGAATAATTGATGGGAAAGTGCAGAGCGAGCTTAATTCTGTCTCGCCTAATAGAAAAATAGGTGGAATAACAAGTTGTGGGAAATACATAACGTTTGAAGGATAAAAATAGCTTGAGAGGTGAGAGATTGGCATATGATGTGTGAAAAATGTGCCCATATATCCCCTTTAAACCTCTTTCCTCTCACCTTAAACATGTTCCCTCTCATTTTAGACACTCATACCGTGGGAAGTACACCTTAGCTGTCTACCCAATCTGGGCTTTGCATACGTTCATATATCAGATCATCCCTCAGCCTCTTGCATTAGGGGAAACAAGCCCAGCCAATCGGTTTCTGCCCCATTATTCAAGCCCTTCATGTCGAGCAACAACCTGGTGAGATCCATATGAACGCTTATTGGTTGGCAAGGACATGTTGGGCTGAAGGACCTGTTTCCATGCTGTATGACTGGAATATATAGCTCTGAAATCAGTCATGTTTCATTATCACACGGCCGTTTCCAGTCTGACTGCATCCGGACCCAGCACAATACCCTCTCTCCATACACCTCGTCGCATTCCAGACCACAAGTCATCTATACAAATTAGCACATGAACATTTGGTCATAGAGCTGACTGCCTAGAGATGCTCAGAGCCACCACTGTTTCACAGGTCTTTAATGATGAACACTGTTTTAGAACAAATCTATAACATATAATAATCAATCCGCCAGCTCCCTCTGCAGCATTAAAGTATGAGCTTTAATGGTTGGTCACGTTAAATATAAAAATCGTCATCATCTGCACACATTGTCACTTTACTCAATCGTACAATGCAAAGAAGCCGTTGATATTTAATCTGGTGTTTTATTGCTGCAGTTTGGATGACTGAAAATTTCAGAAGTCAATACCCTGACCAATGAGGGCAATTGTGCTAAATGCTTTTACCACCTTATCTATCTCTGTCACCATCTTCAGCGTACCGAGAAGTGATCTCACTAACATGATGTTAACTGGTCGAGGAATCTAACGCCAGCGGTCAAAGACTCAATGCAAGGAGAGATTTCTTCAGCCAAAGGAAATTTTGTATTCTGGAGGGCTGTGGAGGCTCAGTGGTTGAGTTCATTCATATCAGACATCAACTACAGACCTGTTTCAAAACTGCCTTCCTTTCAAAAGCCCTTGAAAAGGTAATTTTAAGGCAACTTATGCCTTACCTTCACCAAAATACTATCTTGGAAACTTTCCAATCAGGTTTCAGGGCACAGAGTCTGCATTGTTGAAGGTACATAATGACCTACTGCTCACCGTTGACTCCGGCGACTGTGCAATCCTGCTCCTTCTCAACCTCAGTGCAGCATTTGATACTGTCGACCACACCATCCTTATTGACCGTCTCCGTTACGGGGTTCGTATTGATGGCACTGCCCTGAGCTTGTTCATCTCCTACCTGAAAGCTAAGAGTTTCTCTACTAACATAGGCAACTCTTTCCCCTCCCCAGCTAGCCTCTGCTGTGGGGTTCCACAAGGTTCCATCCTTGGCCCCATTCTTTTCTCCCTGTATACAGAAACATAGAAAATAGGAGCAGGAGTAGGCCATTCGGCCCTTTGAGCCTGCACCGCCATTCAATATGATCATGGCTTATCATCCAACTCAGTATCCTGTACCTGCCTTCTCTCCATACCTCCTGACTCCTTTAGCTATTAGGGCCACATCTAACTCCCTCTTAAATATAGCCAATGAAGTGGCCTCAACCACCTTCTGTGGCAGAGAATTCCAGAGATTTACCACTCTCTGTGTGAAAAATGTTTTTCTCATCTTGGTCCTAAAAGATTTCCCCTTATCCTTAAACTGTTACCCCTTGTTCTGGACTTCCCCAACATCGGAACAATCTTCCTGCATCTAGCCTGTCCAACCCCTTAAGAATTTTGTAAGTTTCTATAAGATCCCCCCTCAATCTTCCAAATTCTAGCGAGTACAAGCCAAGTCTATCCAGTCTTTCTTCATATGAAAGTCCTGACATCCTAGGAATCAGTCTGGTGAACCTTCTCTGTACTCCCTCTATGGCAAGAATGTCTTTCCTCAGATTTGGAGACCAAAACTGTACACAATACTCCAGGTGTGGCCTCACCAAGACCCTGTACAACTGCAGTAGAACCTCCCTGCTTCTATACTCAAATCCTTTTGCTATGAATGCTAACATACCATTTGCTTTCTTCACTGCCTGCTGCACCTGCATGCCTACTTTCAAAGACTGGTGTACTATGACACCCAGGTCTCGTTGCATCTCCCCTTTTCCTAATCGGCCACCATTCAGATAATAGTCTACTTTCCTGTTTTTGCCACCAAAGTGGATAATCTCACATTTATCTACATTATACTGCATCTGCCATGCATTTGCCCACTCACCCAGCCTATCCAAGTCACCTTGCAGCCTGCTAGCATCCTCCTCACAGCTAACACTGCCCCCCAGGTTCATGTCATCCGCAAACTTGGAGATGTTACATTCAATTCCTTCATCCAAATCATTAATATATATTGTAAATAGCTGGGGTCCCAGCACTGAGCCTTGCGGTACCCCACTAGTCACTGACTGCCATTCTGAAAAGGACCCGTTTACTCCTACTCTTTGCTTCCTGTCTGCCAGCCAGTTCTCTATCCACATCAATACTGAACCGCCAATACCGTGTGCTTTAAGTTTGTATACTAATCTCTTATGTGGGACCTTGTCGAAAGCCTTCTGAAAGTCCAGATATAACACATCCACTGGTTCTCCCTTATTAGTTACAACCTCGAAAAATTCTATAAGATTCGTCAGACATGATTTACCTTTTGTAAATCCGTGCTGACTTTGTCCAATGATTTCACCACTTTCCATTTGTGCTGCTATCCCATCTTTAATAACTGACTCTAGCAGTTTCCCCACTACCGATGTTAGACTAACCGGTCTGTAATTCCCCGTTTTCTTCCCCCCCCCCTTTTTAAAAAGTGGGGTTACATTAGCTACCCTCCAATCCTCAGGAACTATTGCAGAATCTAAAGAGTTTTGAAAAATTATCACTAATGCATCCACTATTTCTGGGGCTACTTCCTTACTTTCCTTCGCACTAGTTACCTAATATAACTGATACTTTAATGCGTTATTGTTTATGTTAATTTATATGTTTATTCTTGCATTAATGTGCCTGAAAAGCTGCAGCAAGTAAGATCTGTTCTGTTCTTGGTGCTGTTGAGAATTAATCACTCTTGCCACTCAATCTACTTGATGAACTTAGCGGGAGAGGCAGCATCTGTGGAGGGAAATAGACGATTTATATTTCTGATTGAAATCCATCAACTCTTTCATGTCTAGGGAGCAAAAGACTAATCATATGAAATCAGCATTAGTCCCATGGTTATCAAATCTATCAATATGCACTGATGTGGACATTGTTCCTTTATGAACAAACTTTCAAAAACATTAAAAATCAATTGTGTTGGCATTAATTTCAGTAGCTATTTGGTTTATGCCTTGCTAGTGAGTAAAACAATTAGTTTATATTCTAATAACTTCAAGGGTTCAGGAGCGTGTAGGTAGTTCTACTATAATGCAATTGTTGCTCTCCGAAGAAATCTCTAGTTATAGAAAATCATATTGTAAAAACAGTTGTGTTAATGGGGAAAAGGAAGATAAGAGCTGGCGAATTATGTTTACTATTGTCACTACAAGGTAAAAAATACTTTAGGTTGTAAGTTTTGTGAGACGACCATTGCACAGGTGTCAATAGAATTGATCACGTCAATTTTAATGGCCTCCCGCAGTGAAACTGATGCAATAATTTCTTAAGCGTATGGGATCTGATTACAGCAATAATTTGAGGTTACATGGAAACTGTTTTTTCAGTACCAACCTTTTTTCCCCATAACTTTTTTCTGCAGGTCAAATGATCGGAACTAGCTATATGTGGAAATAATTGATATCCAAGTGATAAGTACGTGAATTCATTTGGGATTGTGTGGAGATTTCTGAGCACATTATTAAGATCCTGGAAGCACTAGGAGTAATGTTTGGTGACTAACCCCCCAGAATCAGAATCAGAATTCCTTTTATTGTCACTATACACATTTACAATGAGATTAAAAGCTGCTCAGTGCAAAACAAAAAGGGGGGGGGGGGGGGGGGGAGGGGATAAGGTGCACAGTTCTGCGGCGCTATATACATATCTATAAAAAGACAATGGATAAATAGAATGAATAAATAGGATTCCTATATCCAGTATGGGTTATTGCACATATTGGCAATTACAGTTACAGTACAAATTACAGTAGGTGGATCGATGGAAGTCCGGGGGTTAGGCTGTGAAGTCAGTGCATGTGTGAGTTCAGGGAGATAATGGATTTTGGAAAGAAACTGTTCTTTAGTCTATTTGTCCTTGTGCTGATGCACCTATAGTGCCTCCATGAGGGCAGCAGGTCGAACAGGCCAAATGCAGGATGGGAGCTGTCCTTGATGATGTTCTTCGCCCTGCTGAGGCAGCGGGAGATGTAAATGTCCATCAGAGAGGGGAGAGGGCAGCCAATGATCTTCTGTGCTGCCCTGACTACCCTCTGAAGCCTCTCCCTGTCTGCCATGGTGCAGCTGCCGTACCATGCTGTAATGCCGTATGTCAACAGGCTCTCAATGGACGAGCGGTAGAAGGTCAGCAGCAGGTTGGAGTCCAGGTTGTGCTTCCTGAGGACCCTCAGGAAGTGCAGCCGCTGCTGAGCCTTCTTGATGACCGCTGTGATGTTGTCTGTCCAGGAGATGTCAGCGGAGATGAGGACGCCGAGAAACCGGAAGGTGTGGACCCTCTCCACACACTCGCCGTTTATGTATAAGGGGGCTAACCAGGCACGGGCTTGAGAATGATCTGAAGACCAGTGAAAGAGTGCAGAAAAGATTTGTTGGATTAGTGCCAGGTCTTCAACTGTATGGGCAGACCAGATTTTTGATGATTGTTTCTCTCAGAATGGAGTAGGATTAAGTCATTTGATACAGGTGTTTAAAAGGGACTAACAAAGTTTGCACAGGCAAAGTCGAGTTAAAGAACCTGTTCCTGTGCTGTACTATTCTATGTTCCGAAGTAAGACATTGTTCCCACTCCTGCAAGGATCAGGAACCAGAGGAATCTGACTTGAGTTAGATGGCAAACAAACTCTAGGATACGGAGAAATATTTTCCGGTGAGTAGTTATGTTCCGGGAAGCATGGAGCACACTTAATTCTAACTTTTCAGTAAAAATTCTCAGAGTACATGAAGGAGACAGTAAAACTGCAGGGGAGAGGTGTAACTGGATTGTTCTTGCACAAGAAGGGTCTCGACCCGAAACGTCGCCTATCTCCTTCGCTCCTTAGATGCTGCTGCACCCGCTGAGTTTCTCCAGCTTTTTGTGTAACCCTTGTTCTTGCACAAAGCTGGCCCAGCCGCGATTAGCCTGAACGGCGCCCTACGGTTGAATGAAGTTTCTAGAATGTTCATTGTTAATAGAATTTGACTGATCATCAGCATTTAATGTCACTCTGGGAGCTAATGTGGTGATATGAAATTTGGGCACAGGAAATCGCAAGTAGAACTAGGCAAAAATATATTAGAATTGCCAGTTTCTTTTTTTAATAGAAGTCTGCATTCAGAGTCAAGGCCAACATTTGTTGTTCTTGAAGCTGGTGATTCACTTCCATGAACTGCTGCAGTCCTTCAGGCGTTAGGCAAGGTGTGTCACTTGGAAGGGAACCTCCGGGTGACATGGATATAGGGTCACCCGGAGGTTCCCTTCCAAGTCAGTCCCTTGCGAGAGGTGACATGGATATAGAGTCGCTGTGGATAGAATTGAGGAATTGTAAAGGTAAGAAGACACTAATGTAAGTTATCTACAGGACCCCAAACAGTTGCCTGGATATAGGGTGCAAGTTGCAGCAGGAGTTAAAATTGGCATGTAACAAAGGTAATGCCACTGTGGTTATGGGAGATTTTAATATGCATGTAGACTGGGAAAATCAGGTTGGTTCTGGACCGCAATAAAGGGAGTTTGTACAGTGCCTCCGAGATGGATTCTGAGAGCAGCTTGTACTGGAGCCTACCAGAGAGAAGGCAATTCTGGATTTAGTGTTGTCTAATGAACCAGATTTAATAAGGGAACTCAAGGTAAAGGAACCGCTAGGAGGCAGTGACCATAATATGATACGTTTTAAACTGCAATTGGAGAGGGAGAAGGTTAAATCAGAAGTGTCCATGTTGCAGTTGAACAAAGGGGACTAAGAAGGCATGAGAGAGGAGCTGGCCAAGGTCGACTGGAAAAGGATCCTAGCAGGAATGACAGCGGAACAGCAATGGCAGGAATTTCTGGGCATAATCCAGAAGATGCGGATCATTTCATTCCAAAGAGGAAGAAAGATTCTAAGGGGAGTAAGAGGCAACCGTGGGCTGACAAGGGAAGTTAGGGATGGAATAAAACTAAATGAAAAACTGTATAACATAGCAAAAAGTAGCGGGAAGCCAGAGGATTGGGAAACTTTCAAAGGACAACAGAAGGTAACAAAAAGGGCAACATGGGGTGAAAAGCTGAAGTACGAGTGTAAGGTGGCCAAGAATATAAAGAACGATAGTAAAAACTTCTTTAGGTATGTTAAGAGAAAAAGATTAGTAAAGAGAAAAGTGGGTCCCTTGAAGGCAGAAACAGGTGAATTTATTATAGGGAACAAGGAAATGGCAGAAGAGTTGAACAGGTACTTTAGTTCAGTCTTCACTGAGGGAGATACAAACGATCTCCCAGATGTACTAGAGGACAGAGGATCTAGGGAGACAGAGGAACTGAAAGAAATTTGCATTAGGCGAGAAATAGTATTGGGTAGACTATTGGGCCTGAAGGCTGAGAAATCCCCAGGGCGTTATGGTCTGCATCCCAGGGTATTCAAGGAGGTGGCTCTAGAAATCGTGGATGCATTTGTGATAATTTTCCAATGTTCTATAGATTCAGGAACAGTTCCTGTGGATTGGAGGGTAGCTAATGTTATCCCACTTTTCAAGAAAGGAGCGAGAGTGAAAAAGGGGAATTATAGACCAGTTAGCCTGACATTGGTAGTGGGGAAGATACTGGAGTCAATTATTAAAGAAGTAATAATGGTGCATTTGGATAGCAGTAAAAGGATTGATCCAAGTCAGCATGGATTTATGAAGGGGAAATCCTTCATAAGGGGAATTTTTTGAGGATGTGACAAGTAAAATGGATGAAGGAGAGCCAGTGGATGTATTGTACCTGGACCTTCAGAAAGCCTTTGATAAGGTCCCACACAGGAGATTAGTGTGAAAAATTAGAGCACATGGTATTGGGGGTAGGGTATTGGCATGGATAGAGAGTTGGTTGGCAGACAGGAAACAAAGAGTAGGAATAAATGGGTCCCTGTCAAAATGGCAGGCAGTGGTGAGTGGAGTGCCGCAAGGCTTGGTGCTGGGACCACAGCTATTTACAATATATATTAATGATTTAGATGATGGAATTAAAATTTTAAAAAGTAACACTAGCAAATTTGCAGATGACACAAAGCTGGGTGGCAGTGTGAACTGCGAAGAGGACGCTAGGGGGTTGCAGGGTGACAGGTTGAGTGAGTGGGCAGTTGCATGGCAGATGCAGTATAATGTAGATAAATGTGAGGTCATCCACTTTGGTGGCAAGAACAAGGAGGCAGATTATTATCTCAATAGTGTCAAATTAGGAAAAAGGGAAGTGCAACGAGACCTGGGTGCCCTTGTACACCAGTCACTGAAAGTAAACATGCAGGCAATGATGAAAGCTAATGGCAAGTTGGCCTTTATAGTGAGAGGATTTGAATATAGGTCCTTCTGCAGTTGTACAGGACCCTGGTGAGACCATGTTTGGAGTATTGTGTACAGTTTTGGACTCCTAATTTGAGGAAGGACATCCTTGCTATTAAGGCAGCGCAGCGTAGTCTCACGAAGTTCATCCCCGGGATGGTGGGACTGTCATATGAGGAAAGATTGGAAAGACTGCGCTTGTATTCACTAGAATTTTGAAGGATGAGAGGGGATCTTATAGAAACGTATAAGATTATAAAAGGACTGGACAAGCTAGATGCAGGAAAAAATGTTCCCAATGTTGGGGGAGTCCAGAACCAGGGGCCAAAGTCTAAGAATGAAGGGGTGGCCATTTAAAACTGAGATGAGAAAAAAACGTTTTCACCCAGAGAGTTGTGAATTTGTGGAATTCTCTGCCAATTCACGGGATGAATTTAAAAGAGGGTTAGATAGAGCTCCAGGGGCTAACGGAATCAAGGGATATGGGGAGAAGGCAGGCTACTCATTGTGGATGATCAGCCAGGAACACAATGAATGGCGTGCAGGCTTGAAGGGCCAAATGGCCTCCTCCTGCACCTTGTTTCTATGTTTGCATACACTTGCTGCACTTGACCTTCTGATTAAATTGCCAATTTATATTGTTTCCTACCAATGGACTGTATGAAGCGATCTATCATGGGGTGCCGGTGGTTGGCCTACCATTGTTTTATGACCAGTTTGATAATATGGTCAGACTTGAAACTAAAGGAGCAGCAAAGGTGGTCAATGTTGCATCTCTCCAGTCATCAGATCTAGTGTGGGCACTTAATGAAGTCATAAATAACTGCACTTATCGAGAAAACATGCAGAAACTCTCTCTTCTGCACAGGGATCAGCCAGTCTCCAATGGACAGAGCTATTTTCTGGATTGAGTACACTGCCCGACACAAAGGCGCAGCACAATTACGCTCCGAATCTTACAAATTTCCATGGTACGTTTATTACTCTGTGGATGTAATAATTTTCCTGGGATCAATAACACTAATGATTGTATTACTCATAGTTTTCACAATGAAGAAACTATTTGTTCTACTGAAGAGAAAAGAAAAAGTTCAGTAAGGACAGTCAAAGTGTGGGAATGGGTGCATGGGAAGTGCAACAGTAAGGTTCTTGTATTAATGAAAGATCTGAACAAATTAAAGAAGTGGGTTTCAGAACATTTGAATCCAAGTTGATTTGTCCCTGGAGCTGCTGCTACAGCTGGAACACCTGGCTTTCTCTTAATTCACCTTCTTTCTTCATCTTCAAATAAGCAATGAATTATATCACAGTCAAGTAACACCCACGGCCTTTGGCTCCGAATCTCTACAGATCACATGCACTAGTTGATGGATCCATT
This sequence comes from Raja brachyura, assembly GCA_963514005.1. Next base: position 25,983,081 of record OY740797.1, on the reverse strand, counting down.
CCATGTATAAGTAGAATATACTGTCATGGACATCACAATAAACCAATGTGGCACAATTTAAAAGCCCATCAGCACTTCTTGTACTCACAAAAAGAACACAATGGAAGGGCAAATGAGCTAGGGGATAACATGTTACACTGATATTACCATTCTAAGGTGACCACTTTTTGTTTGTCAGAAACCTAACCAGAACATAAACCAGCCACATAAACAGTAGGACTACACAGGCAGGTTGGAGACTGTGTATACTGCAGGAGCGGACCCACTATGATAAACACATATTTCCTTCACCTTCCGTGAACTGAGATTTTGGTATGTACCATTTGCATGATCCACTGAATTACATCACCAAGGATCGTCATTAACATCTTCCACATTGCTGCCAATTAGAAAGCCATGCATGGAGGCAGATGCAAATACCATCAACATGGAACTTTGGTCACCCATCGCAAAGTGCTTCCCCACTAATATTTAAAACACCCTCTCAGCCTCATTTCCCAACAGGAGTAACGTTGCCAGCACCCCATCCAACAGTAATGAAGTATTACAACGAATGATTCCATGATATTCATTGGAATGCCCCACAAGGACGTGTTCTCAGACATGCTTTGAATTAAATTGTTTATTGTCACATGTGACGTTGCAGTGAAATTCTTTGCTTGCAATAGTCGTCACATAAAGGGCGCTGACAAAGTTACAAAGTATCACACACCATGTCCACCCTTGTTCTCCCCCACCCACTCCCTCACGGCAGTCCTCCCACGCCAGCCCCTTCTTTGTTTCCCCCTCCCAGCTGTTCCCCCTCGCCGGGTCTTCCTTTTGTTCTCTTCCCCATCCTCCTCCCAGTATATCCCCCATGCCAGGTCCACCTTTATACCCAGCGACATGTCCTCAGACTCCCATGTGGCCTGTCATCAACCGCCGGCTCCTTCAACAACTGCCACACGGACAACCTCCACGAGTGCCGCCAAGTCTCCTCCTGACGCCTCGGCAGCGCCGAGTTAGGCCCCAGCCGCAGGTTCTGTCGATCCAGGTTCCACTGACTTGACAACTCGGGCCCCAGCCCGCGAGATTGATGCCCCAGCCCGCGAGGCTTCGGCCCTGGCTTGTGTGACTCCAGCTCCAGCTCGCAAGGCTCTGGACCTGGCCCGCGATGCTCCGGCTCCCTCCCCGAACCTCTGCCGCTCCAGCCCCGCGGCGGCCAGCTGGGATGCTGTATTCCCTATACACTCACGACTGTGCAGCTAAATTCTCCACTAACTCCATCCACAAGTTTGCAGACTCCACTCCTGTGGAGGTCCAGATCTCAAACAATGATGATACAAGAAGGGAATAGAGAGCTTAGTGATATGGTATCAGACTACAACCTCTTCTCTCAATGTCAACAAAGGAAGGACCTAGTATTAGATTTCAGGAAGCATGGTGGGATACTTGGCCCAATCAACAACAAAAGCGCAAATAGGTAGAATTTCGAGCTCCATGGACGAAATAATAACACAATATATCCTGAGCAAAGTACAATAAAGCTACGTACCAAAAAGCACACCAACACCTCTTCTTCCTCAGCAGTCTTAGGAAATTCAGCATGTCTCCAACGATTCTTACAAACGTCTACAGATGCACCATAAAAAGCATACTGTCAAGTTTCCTCAGTTTGGCTTGGGAACAGCTCTATCCAAGATGACGAGAAATGGCAGAGGTAGCCCAGTCTATCACACAGCCCAAAGACTACATTTCCACTTCTTGCTGATTTAGGAAAGCAGCCAAAATAATCAAAGACCTGTCCAAGCCCAGTCATTCCTCCTTCTCCCTGTTCCTGTCCGGCATAAGGTACAGAAACTTAAATGTGCACCACCACTCAGGAACAGCTTCTTCCAGAATGTTATCAGACTTCTGAAAGTGTCCCCTAAGTTAATAATAATAATACATTTTATTGTCATGGTAAATACATACAACAAAATCGGCGAAAAAAACAAAATCAGGGTGTAGTCCTGATTTTCAAACCACCACATTGTGAACAATGGACTTTCTCTTTGAAACTTACACTGCAATGCTGAGAAACAATTCTGCACTCTGGTATTTTTCTCTTTACTTCACCTTTTGTATTTGCATTTGGCTTGATTGTACTCATGTATATCATTATCTAATTTGATTCGATAGCATGCAAAAGCTTGTTACTGTACTTTGGTACACGTCACACTAATAAACCTAAATTTAATGAGAAATAATGTAATCAAAACCCGTCTATTCACCAATCAAACTAGAGTCATTAAGGTCCAGCAAGAAATAATCGCAATTAGATGTGATTGTTTTTAATTGATGCCTCTGAGGTCAAAGGGACAGTGGCAGTGTAGATATGAAGTGGCACCTGACCAGCTGCTCAACCAAACACACCGGGATTGTTATTTGACGCAATGGCTCCTCCTCCTGGATCAAGCACTCAACCTGCTAGTGGAAAGGCTTTTTTCTTGTGAACTATTGCATGATTTACACACTTCACAGGTGCCTGGCTATTAAAGATGTGAGATATAATAAATCACAAATGCTGTTTGAGACAAAGTCAGCAAAGAAGCTTCTATTAAGATAATATTCTGCAGAATAGGTGCCTCTCCTTTGCTGTCCCCTAGAGGCACAGCAAAGTCAGGAAAGTAAAGTCCCTTTATACACACAATTCTGCTGGCTTAACCTCCCCTCTGGCTCTTCCCAATCAGAGCAATGAGGTGCACAGTCTATAGGTACATCCCCCAGTGCCTCCCTCATCATACATATCATGTTCATACATGTGCATGGTAATGAGCAGTTTCTTGACCATGGGGCGTGTAAGTGATATTCATTTATTTCATTAAGCATGCTCAGTTGCTATTGACCTGGCCTAGTTTCTTGTATTTCAATTGAAAAGCTGGTATCTGGTGATTATGGCGCATCGCCCATCTCTGCCTGCCACTAGACAATGCTATCAGTGGTGCTCAAGGACGATGCTGGTTACCTCATTCACATGATGTTAGAATCCTCGCCCGGACCTTCACAACAGTGGGGGTTTAATCACTCTATTTCTCACAATCCTCCCTTTTTCTTTTGCTACACATTTATTGATTAAACCCCAATTTCAAGCTCCCTCAGTTCTAATTGAAATAACATTCTCCTAATCTCCTTCCCCTGTGGATCCTGGACCTTCCTCGGTCGCATTATTATTATTTTCTGTGCTGCCCCTTTTTCTCCCATAGGTACTACTACAGCCTGCATCTGACTTATACTCCTTGTAATAAGTTCCCTAAAACAAGGGATACAACAGGGGATAAATATCAGCCCAGCCAATGCAGATAGAAACACGAGTCCCGCTGTTCTCCACCATGTTCCTCCGAGGATGGAATCCCACCATCCGATAACCACAATCGAATTCCACTTTTGTATTGGAACATGTGCCAACTTCCGGATTCCTTCTGATATGTCCATTACTGCCTGTCCATTGTCATCGATATTTAGGCAGCAAGCTTTTAATCCTGTAAGAGAACGAGATACTGCCAGTAAATAGTTCCTTAAGAATACATCACTGCCCTCCATGGTGGGTATTCCTTCTATCTTTTCCAAATAAGGTAACCCAAACAACATTTCACAGGGGGATACTGCTAACTTTGCATGGGGTCTCCGTTGCTTTTCTCGAAGCCTTTCTGTTTCTCTACTGCTCCAAACATGTGCCAGACTCCATGTACACATGCTGCTCTTAAAACCTTAATTTCAGCCAACTGAGCTAAGCAAGATTGCAGGCAAGCTTCCAATTTGATTACCTTAAAGTCTAATTCATCCTGATGCATCACTTCAATTTGATCCTGCGCTATAGCTTTTACTTCTTTAGATATTACTCGTCCAAAATATTCTACCTGCTGCTGACAAAACAACTACTTCTTCCTTGATACTTTATGACCTCCTGTGCCATCTTTTCCAAGATAATAACAATGTCTCTCTCACATTGCTTCTCACTTGTGGAACAAACCAACAAATCATCCACATACTATATCAACACCTTCCAAATCTGCCTATAACATCTGATTAAAAACATGGGGCTAGTATTTAAAACCCTGCTGCATCCCAGCCTGTGCGTCTTTAATACCTCTTCTTAATGTTCTTACCATAGCTGTGTTCACAACTATCTTAATTATTATTTTTTTCCCTGATTACCATACCTGTTTGCATCCCCAACACATCTTATCCATTACCTGTCTCCTTACTAGCCTTTCTTGACCTCGTTCTTGAGATCCCTCCCTCCCTTGGGGACCCCAGTCTCGTCTGGGCTTATATCCAGATTTATTTCACTCCTGATAAGGCATTTGAGGATATACTTTCCCAAATAAATTTATTATTGGCATGGAATTCTCTGGCCCCTGTTTGGCTCTGTCATAGGACTCACTGTGTGTCGGTGCATCACTTATTTCAGCCTTTTCAACCAGGTCTGTTGTTACTGACAATACTGTCTTTCCTTTTTCACGCTCTTCCTTTTTGAGCTCTTCAAGTTACATTTGCATCATTTTTCTCTGCACCTCTTCCTGCTGGTCTGCAAGTCTTTTTCCTATCTTTGCGATATTTCTCAACCTCATTGACCAAATGATCACTGAATCAGGGGTGGGAAATAGATGACAATCCCACCACCTCCTCCAATCTAGACTTGACTTTAGAAGGAATGACATCTACCACAGTGGTTCAGAATATAGTGTTCATTAACTGGTTGCCTTCTCTTTCTTGTTCAGTTTCCAATCTCCACCTTTTCAGCTTGTTCTCCAGATAGGCTGCTGGATTATTGTCTGAGGGCCTGCCATACCCTCTGCCTGACTGTGTCAAACAACGTGCCATTGTTTATTGCATTGTTCACAGCATTTTTATACCAGCTATCTTCAGGAGTTCTGTCGGTTTAGTGGTTCCTATCACTTTCACCAACAGTGCCTTCAAATCTCCCACAGCCAATAATCGTCCCACGTTCTCTTCCTCCAAAGCCATAATCCATTTCCTGCCCCATCAGGAATATTGGGTAAGGTATTTTTTAGCCCTCTCAGTTTATGGGTGCCCCAAAGGATAATCTGTGTCTGGCCTGCTCTTATCTTTTTAAAGCAGTCTCATCAATTTATCCCTTTGTTCCCCACTTTAATCCTTTCTGATATGCCTTCTTTCTCATTCTAAACTCAATTTCTTACTTCTCAGATAGTTTACCCACCTTTGCAAATGTATTCACCTTTCTTTTAAAATCTTCCACTGACTCCTGATTTATTACGTTCACACCTGTCGTTTCCTCCTTCTGTTACCTCCTCACTGTCTCTCTCTCCTTTCCTAAACTGCTTAAGTACATCTAATTCCTTTCCTCTCCCCTTTTCCCACCTTTTCAACTTATCTGTGACATATAATTCGTAATTAACACTTCCATCTTGTCACACATTTATCTTGAAGGGTCTCGACCCGAAACATCGCCTATCTCCTTCGCTCCTTAGATGCTGCTGCACCCGCTGAGTTTCTCCAGCTTTTTGTGTACCCTCGATTCTCCAGCATCTGCAGTTCCTTCTTTAATATCTTGAAAGTGCCTTCTTTGGGCCACTTTGTCACAACTGTTTCTGAAAATCTCAGCAAACAATCATTACCTTTCTCCAACCAGAATGTTTATCTAAACAAACCACAAAAGCTGGTCATGTTTCAGCAATTAACTTATTTCCAATTATTTCAATCCATTCTCACCGCTATTTAGTACTAGTAACAATTTTCCAAATTAACTTTACTGAAAAGAAATCTGTAGAAACATCAGAAAAACCAAGCAACCTACATTTTCCAACTTTCCCCTTTTAAGTTGCGATGATACAAATGATACAAAGTGTTGTTCGTTACCTTACAGCTGTTTGTAACCTTCCTCATTGCTTACAATTTCTTAAAGGAACACACACACACACCCTTACAGCATGTGGCATACTACAAACAAAAGATTATCACATATATGAACTTTCTCTTTCATTCAAAACCGGTTTTTACACACAAATCACATTCGTTCCATTCTTACTTCAAAGAAATTATGCAATTTTCTACACAGATTCAAGTTTCAAAATTAACATTTATATAATTCTTATCTCCCCTTTTAAGTTAAAGTAGGATGGTCTAATCCCCTATCAATCAGGTTCCTGGGCGCTGTAATTGGACATTGATTCAGATCGTGGTTAGTCAGACTCACCGTCACTCAAATTCTAACCACACCCCACTAAGATCACAACCAATCAAAATCCTAGTCACTCAACATCTGACCACACCCCACTCCCATTAATCTCCAAACAAAGAAGCACATTTTGTCTCGATCTCTCAGCAGAGAGAATGCAGCAATTTTATCTCCACAACTAGTCAAAAAACTCAGTCCTTACACCTCCTCTGTCCTCGTAGTCACTATATTACATTACATTATTCTTATTGCAATTCTACTTTCTGCTATTCTACAATATTTTGCAGTAACTCCTCATGTACCTGACCAATCTGTATATGAGTTCCTTCTATAGATTTTGTGAAACAACTCACAACAACAATATTTCTTTCAAGTGCTTAAGATGAGCTTCTTCAATTTCCTGAAATTTCTTTGAGGTTTCTGTCAATTTTTGTTCAAAATCTGTTTTTCCACATATAATTTATAGGTTTCTGTAGCTTTTTTTTTTAGATTTGACAGTTGCCTTTTCTATTTCTTTCTGTGTTGCTCCTTCCTTTTTTAACTTTTCATACTCAAAACATTTGGCACTGTGATTTTCCTTAGATTTTTGCAATGTTTGTGTGATACTCTGAATATTCTGTACAGCATCCAAAGTGCACAATCCTCATCGGAGCCCAGTTGTGGCCACCAGACTGAACTCCCCCTTATTGGTTCCTTTGGTTAATCAAAATAACAGAACTTAATCATAGTCTCCTTATCTTTACCCCCGGGGCTTCCTTCTCCCCAAGATTGCCACATTCGCCCCAACGGACTATCAGGCAGAATGTGCGGCTCTTCACCATTGAGCCTTTTTCTTTTGCCCCCGGACTCTTACTTTTCCCGGTTATCCATTGTCTTATCGGACTATTCCCGTCCAACAGACCCCTGACCTCTCAGGGTGGTATCCACGAGGAGTTAAACTGCCTCTCTCTCCTTTAATAATTATATCCCGCTTCCCATACTGCGGCATACTTGATCTCCTCTATTATTGGATTGGGTTTATTTTTCACATATTCATTCAATGCCTGTTGTACCCAATCCTCATCTGACTCATCCTCTGGCCACCAGACCGAAGCTCCTTTATCGGGTGTTTTGGCCATTCAAAATAACAATACCTTATCATTGTTGTCTTCTCCGACCCCTGGGTATTTCTTGCCCCCCAGTGGTTCAGCATTCGCCCCCAACGGACTATTAGGCAGAATGCTGGGATGGGTTTTTCACTTACATTTCCCATTCCCTTTATCGGAATTCCTCTCCGATCTTTTATCAAATCGCCCAGGTAATACTATAATAGTCAAAGTTTCTTACCGGGGTCTGTGCACAGAATTACTCGATTTTCGCGATTTCCAACCAATCTCCAACCACCTTCACTTCTTTGCTGAGTCTCTGTTTGGTCCGGGCATCACTCGCTGAAACCTTCTGACGGTAAGCAAGGAGTCTGAGACCGCTGAACTCAACGGGGTGCACCTTCTCTTTGTCCGTGTACTCAAGTCAGCTGGCCTGGAGTAATTAAATACCGGAACCGAGACCCCAAATTGTGAGATATAAAAAATCACAAACGCTGTTTGAGACAAAGTCAGCAAAGAAGCTTCTATTAAGATAATATTCTGCAGAATAGGTGCCTCTCCTTTGCTGTCCCCTAGAGGCACAGCAAAATCAGGAAAGTAAAGTCCCTTTATACACACAATTCTGCTGGCTTAACCTCCCCTCTGGCTCTTCCCAATCAGAGCACTGAGGTGCACAGTCTATAGGTACGTCCCCCAGTACCTCCCTCATCATACATATCATGTTCATACATGTGCATGGTAATGAGCAGTTTCTTGACTAGGGGCGTGTAAGTAATATTCATTTATTTCATTAAGCATGCTCAGTTGCTATTGACCTGGCCTAGTTTCTTGTATTTTAATTGAAAAGCTAGTATCTGGTGATCATCGCCCATCTCTGCCTGCCACTATACAATGCTATCAGTGGTGCTCAAGGACGATGCTGGTTACCTCATTCACAACGATGTTAGAATCCTCACCCGGACCTTCACAACAGTGGGGGTTTAATCACTCTATTTCTCACAAAGATGTGCACTTGTTCATTCTAATCAGCAAATACAAGATCCAACCTGACATTCTAAAAATTATTACCCCAAACCATGTGAAAAACATTTTTTTTTTAAACAATTATTTATTAGAAGTGCAGTAAATTACATTAATACACGCCCCAAATATATTATTACATTTATTGTACCCCTTCGTTTTTTAAAGCTATTAAGAAAGGATAGAAATTGAGAAAATAGAGAAAGTGAGAGAATAGTGAAAGTATAGAAGCGTGACGAAAGGAAAGAAGAAAGACCCTTTAGTCGAGAAATTAGAGAAAATAAATTAAAAGAAGAAAGAGAAAGAAGAAAAAAGAAAAAGACAGTTGCTCTATTACAAACATCTCGCAAAAGGGATATACCAACTTGACACTTTTCATCCCCCTTTACCAAGACCTGACACCGGTGCCTTTTTAAAGTACTATTGCACCTTATACTTGTAGTAAGTCTATAAATGAAGACCATGTCCTATAAAAGTGATCTAATTTTCCTGCCAGGCGGAGTCTCATATCTTCCAGGTGTAGTGTTTCAAACATAGTTGAAATCCACATGTTTATTGTTGGTATAGGAGCGTTTTTCTAAAATTTTAAAATAAGCTTTTTTCCAGTTATTAACCCATAATCAAATAGGTTCTTTTGAAACACATTTAGTTCAGGGCTACCTTCCGTTGTTCCAAAGATAATCCATTCTGCTTTTGGTATCAGTTTTATTTTAAATAATTTTGTAAAGATTTCAAAGATTTCAGTCCAAAATGTTTTTATACAAAAAACAAATGAATGTGTTATAGTAGCTTCTTGAGATTGGCATTTATCACAGATAGGTGATACGTTGGGAAAAAGTTTAATTATTTTGGTTTTTGAATAGTATAATCTGTGTAAAATTTTAAATTGGATTAAAGTGTGTCTTACATTAATTGAACATTTGTGCACATTTAATAAATGTTTATCCCACCTCTCTTTTGAAATTTTAATAGCTAACTCTTGTTCCCAGTCTCTTCTAATACCTTCGGTTGTTGGTATTTCTACATTTAAAATAATATTATATAAATATGATATTAAGTTTGCTGATTCACCTTTGTCTTCATTGCTTCATCCAGTAAATCTAATGGCATGTTGTAATAATCTTGTGTATATTTTTTCAGATAATCAAATATTTGAAAATATTTAAAATATTGATTGTTTCCCAGATATTTTAGTTGTAATTGTTGGAATTATAGTAATTTTCAAGTTTCATACAAGTCTATGAGTGTTTTAATTCCTATTCTTACCCATTGTATAAATGATTTGTCTATAATGATTTAAACGAAGGGTTATTAACTATTGGAGATAAGAGAGATAGATTTCTTAATTTTAAATTATGTTTTATTTGTTTCCAAGTCCTAATTGTACCATGTATAATGTGAAATTATTGATGGACAGTATAGAGGGAGCTGTAATCTGCGTCTAACCCATGTCCTTGGAATAACTGATGGAAAAGTGCAGTGGGAGCTTCATTCAGTCTCACCTGACACAAAAAGATGTGCATTAGCAAATTGTGGGAAGGGCACAAAGTCGGTAGAAGGATGAAAATAGTTTAAATGGTGAGAGGTTGGCAGTTGAAATATAAACTGAGAAAAATGTACCCTACATGTCCCCTTTAAATCTCTTCCCTCTCACCTTAAAAATGTAAGTGAAAAAAAAACCTCTTCCCTCTCATCTTAAACGTATGCCAGACTGTGGGAAGTACACTCTGGCTATCTACCTGGTAGACAAAAATGTCGGAGAAACTTAGCGGGTGAGGCAGCATCGATGGAGTGAAGGAAATAGGCAATGTTTCGGGTCGAGACCCTTCTTCAGACTTATGTGGGGGTGTGGAGGCGGGAAGAAGTAAGGAAGAGGTGGAGACAGTGTGCTGTGGGAGAGCTGGGAAGGGGAGGGGAAAGAAGGAGAAAGCAGGGACTACCTAAAATTTGAGAAGTCAATGTTCATACCGCTGGGTGCAAACTACCCAAGCGAACTATGAGGCGCTGCTCCTCCAATTTACGGTGGACCTCACTCTGGCCATGGAGGAGGCCCAGGACAGAAAGGTCAGATTCGGAATAGGTTGGGGAGTTGAAGTGCTGAGCCACCGGGAGATCTGGTTGGTTATTGCGAACCCCCGATTCTTCATAGGCACCATACTCATTGTATGGAAACTCTTTCGGAGCCTGCCTTGTAGTGCAGGAGTCCCTTGCGGTCATCTCCCTAAACAGGTATACCATTTTGGATACTTACCTGGCAGGGGAGAGACCGTGATCACTAAGGCGGTTCTCCCAGGACGAAGTTGAAGAAGTGAAAGAGACTATCTGTTCTTATTAGAACGGTTCTGGCGGTCCCTTGGGGACAAGGGCCGTGGATCGCGGAGCGGACTTGGAGACGAGGAGTTGTGGCTGCAGGCTTAGAGGTGGATGCATGCTGGTTGGGTAACCAACCTAACACCTTTAGCCACTATGTCAGCAGGAGTACAGGGTATTCGCAATACCCTGAGAATAAGCGTGAAGGACATCAGCGAGGGTACCCTCTTTTCAAGAGACCTGTTCGTCAAGAAGGTCTTGCTAGGGGCCCTCAAATTTGAGGCGAAGGAGATCTACTGCCTCCAGGATTTCCCGGGTAACGGATATTTTGACGTTACCTTCAAGTATCCGACGGGATGGCAGAAGGTGATGGAGGATTTTCGGGAGAGGGGGAATGAAGCTCCGCTGTCGCTGCTCAAAGTGCAGCCGCTTTTCACCCTCCCCACCCAGAAGGAAAGGTTGATCACCGTGCATATGTTCAACCCACATGTGCCGGTAGTCGATGTCCTCACATTCCTTGCTCGCTACGTTGAGGGAACAGGGAACTGTGTGGACGTGAAGGACTTGCATGGAATCTGGACGAGCAAGAGGCAAATCAAGGTCAAGCTGAGGGTGGACAAGGACGGAGAAATTGTCCACCCCCCCTCGGTTTTCGCCATCGGAGGGAACCGAGGCTACCTCAGCTACGTAGGGCAACCCAGGCTGTGCAGGAAATGCAACAAGCCTGGGCATGTGATGGCCCAATGCACTGCAGTTGTCTGCAAAAACTGCAAGATGGAGGGCCACGAGACAAAGGACTGTCAGGCCAGTAAGAACTGCAACCTGTGCGGGGAGGCAGGCCACCTTTACAGGGCTTGCCCTAAAAGAGCCTGCACTTATGCACAGGCGACAAGAGGGGCTGCTGCCAGCACCCCCAAGGTGGGCGAAGCACCCCCCACCACTACCAAGACCCCAGCAGAGAAAGGAAACGCCGATGAGGACAGCCCAACCACCTTGAAGCCCCAAGTGCCAGAAGGAGACGCCCAGCATCTCGCCCAGGAGGGAGAATCGATGGAGGAGGAGGAACAAAAGGAGAAATGGACAACAGTGTCGTATAAGAAGCCGAGGGTTCAGCCCAAGGAGCCGAGGCCGCAAAGGACTGGTAAGTCTAAAAGCAAGCAAATAAAAAGATGCCTTTCTATTACAGAAGGCAGCAATCTCTCCTCTTCGTCGGAGGATGAGGCGACCGGGAAGTCCCAGCGAGGGAGACAGAGGAGGAAAACGGGGGAAGAGAAGAGAGAGGCCACGACGATCACGACCCGGCCCCAGGAGACCGAGAACAGAGAAGCGGCGGAAGGGCCCCAACCCCAGGACACCAGGAGCAGTGCAGCGGTCGAGGGGCCCCAGGCCCAGGACATCGGGAGCAGTGCAACGGTCGAGGGGCTCCAGCCCCTGGAGACAGGGATCATCATCACAGCAGCAAATGGGCCCCAGCTCCGGGCAACCGGGAGCAGCGCAACGGCCGATGGGCCCCAGCTCCGGGCGACCGGGAGCATTGCAGCGGCCAATGGGCCCCAGCTCCGGGTGACCGGGAGCAGCACAAAGGCCGTTGGGCCCCAGCTCCGGGCGACCGGGAGCAGTGAACCAGCCACCGTGACCCAGCTACAGGAGACGGAGGAAGCCGTGTGCCCGAAAGGGGGTGGAACGAGAAGGCCCCCCTCAACGACACCACTAGTTGCGCCACCAGAAACCCACCTCATCACTGGATTCCTGAGCCCAGGAAAGCTGAGGCAATTCACCGAAACGGTGGGAATGAGGGGACACGAAAACGGTCAGTGACTCTAAAGACAATGGAGCTCAAACTGGCATCTTTAAACGTGCGCAGTATAAAGAGCACTGCGCGATGTGTGAACGCCTTACAGTACCTGGCCAAGGTCAAGGCAGATGTGACTTTTCTTCAGGAGTGCGGGCTGCCACACCTCCGCTGCTATCGGAGGTGGTCGCGATGGTGGCCCCACGGACTGTCGGTGTGGTCGGGGGGCAATGACTGTCGTGCTTCCGGCCTGGGGATTTTGCTGCGGGGAGGGAACTTCGCCATCAATGAGGTTAGGGAGGTGGTTGGGGGGAGGCTCCTTGTGGTGGATGTTATGTACCGTGGCTCTCCGCTCCGGCTGATTAATGTGTATGCCTCACCCACGCAGAGCGAGAGGCTGGCCGTTCTCCAGCAGCTCCCAGTGCTGCTGGCCACGTCCCGGCAGCTCGTTCTGGCCGGTGACTTCAACTGCATCATTGATGCGGCTGGACGATCCGGCAGTGCCGACAGCAGACTGGACAGCACGTCCAAGTTCCTGAGGGATATGGTAAAAGATGCAAAGCTGCGCGATGCCTTCAGCGACCCTGCAGGCGGGTCCCAGCCACGGTTCACCTGGTCGAGATCGGACGGTTTAGCCCGATCTCGGATAGACTTTGTCTTCACGACGAAGGCCGTCACGGTGAGACACACTGACCTCACGCCGGTGTTCTTCTCCGACCACTGCCTCCTTCAGGCTTCCTGTCACCTACAGGAGGACCGGAAGGCAGGCAGAGGGACGTGGAAGCTAAACATGAAGCTGTTGACCCCAGAGAACATCGAGGAGCTAAAGAGGGACTACGCATGTTGGAGAACGGTGAAGCCCCTCTTTGACTCCCCCACACTCTGGTGGGAAGCAACCAAGGAGAACATTAAGAGGTTCTTCATAAGTAAAGGGGTTCAGAGAGCAAGACAGAGTCAGAGGGAATTGTGCCAACTCCAGACAGATTTGCAACAACTGCTCCTTCTGCAGTCGAGAGGGGTGGATGTGAAGGAGGAACTTAGAGACGTGAAGGACCGGCAAGCTCGGCTCTTTACCTCTGAATCCTCCAAGATCATCTTCCGATCCAGGGTCCGCCATGTGGAGCAGGATGAGACGTGCTCACGTTTCTTCTTCCATAAGGTTCACAGGGGGAGCTCTGTGATGAACAGCCTTAGGGAGGAGGACGGCTCGGTAGCATCCTCACACACAGACATGCTGAGGATCTGCAAATCCTTTTACACAGATTTGTATGACCAAAAGGCCATAGACAGCACCTCCTCCCAGAACTTCCTGTCCTCGATCACGGAGGTCTTGGAGGACAGCAAGCGGGAGAGTCTGGACCAACCACTGACCCTAGAGGAGCTGACTGGCTCCATCCGTTCCTTTGACTCGGGTAAAACTCCCGGAAGCGATGGCTTACCGGCCGAGTTGTATTCGGCTCTGTGGGACTGGATGGGCCCGGACCTGCTAGAAGTGTACAACGACATGCTTCTAGCTGGTAGCATGTCAGACTCCATGAGGAAGGGCAACATCACCCTAATCTACAAGCAGAAGGGGGAGATGAAGGACATAAAGAATTGGAGACCCATAACGATCTTGAATGTAGACTACAAGATCCTGTCTAAGTCCATCGCCAACCGGGTCAAGACTGCTCTGGGACAGGTGATCCACCCGGACCAAACTTGTGCTGTACCTGGCAGGAAAATCTCAGACAGCCTAGCGCTGCTGAGAGATACCATCGCCTACGTGCAGGACAGACGGGTGGATGCCTGCCTAGTCAGCTTGGACCAGGAGAAGGCCTTTGACAGGATTTCGCACACATACATGAGGGACGTGCTCTCCAAAATGGGTTTTGGGGAGGGAATCAGGAATTGGATCAATCTGCTCTACACCGACATCCGTAGTGCAGTCCACATCAATGGGTGGGAATCAGACAGTTTCCCTGTAAGGTCTGGAGTCAGGCAGGGCTGCCCTCTCTCTCCTGTCTTGTTTGTCTGCTGTATTGAACCTTTTGCCGAATCCATCAGGAAGGATGCGAGCATTAGAGGAGTGACACTGCCCGGCAGTGGGGGCATTCAAGTAAAGACCTCCCTGTACATGGACGATGTCGCTGTCTTCTGCTCGGATCCAGGGTCGGTCCGCAGATTGATTAGTATCTGCGACCAGTTTGAGTCGGCCACGGGAGCCAGGGTGAACCGCAGGAAGAGCGAGGCCATGCTCTTTGGCAACTGGCCCGACAGATCTTCCGTCCCCTTCACCATCAAGCCTGACTTCTTGAAGGTGCTGGGGATCTGGTTCGGGGGGGCTGAGGCGTGTAACAAGAATTGGCTGGAGCGGATAGCCAGGGTGGGGAAGAAGCTGGAGCTGTGGAGGCAACGCTCCCTCTCCATAACGGGAAAAAATTTGGTCATCAGGTGTGAGGTGCTCTCGGGCCTGCTGTACTTGGCACAGGTGTGGCCTGTCCCTCCTTCCTACGCCACAGGGATCACCCGGGCCGTCTTCCAGTTCATCTGGGGGTCGAGGATGGACCGGGTGCGACGGGCCACAATGTACAAGTCGGCAGACAACGGGGGTAAAAGCGTGCCCAACGTCGCCCTCATCCTGATGGCCACCTTCGTGTGTGGCTGCATCAGGCGGAGTGTAGAGCCAAGGCACGTGGGCACCAAGTGTCACTACCTGCTGAGGTTCTACCTGTCCCCGGTGTTGCGAAGGATGGGCCTGGCGCAGATGCCACGCAACGTGCCAGTCAGCTGGTCACTGCCGCCCCATCTGTCGTCTGTGGAAAGGTTCTTCCGGACCAACACCTTTGACCACATGTCCATTGGGCAGTGGTCAGCACAGAATGTCCTGCAGGTACTGCAGGGAAAGGACTCGATGGACCCGGTGGCGTGGTTCCCTGAGCAGACTGCCCAGCTTGTCTGGCAAAATGCCTCATCGCCAGAACTCACCAACAAGCACCAAGACCTGGCTTGGCTGGCGGTGAGGGGAGCCCTCCCAGTCAGATCCTTCCTGCACCATCGGAACCTCACTACCAGCGCACGCTGCCCTCGGGACGGCTGCTATGGAGTGGAGACGGTTGCCCACCTCTTTGCAGAGTGTGGATTTGCCCAAAGAGTCTGGAGAAAAATGCAAGGGTCCCTGGTACGCTTTATTCCAAACAGCTCTGTCACAGAGGACTCTGTGATTTACGGACTGTTCCCAGGGACACATTCAGAGACTGACATCAAGTGCTGCTGGAAGGTTATCAACTCGGTGAAAGACGCTCTCTGGTCTGCCCGAGCTTTGTTCACCACCCAGCAGAGCGAGATGTCCGTCGGGGAATGTTGCCGACTGGCCCACTGCAGACTGCAGGAGTACGTACTAAGGGACGCACTGAAGCTCGGTGCAGCCAACGCCAAGGCTCGGTGGGGGAGGGCCACAGTCTAAGGTCCTTCCGCTGCTGGACATGGGGGGCACTGTATGGTGGAGACGCCCCTCAAAATAAGGGAAGGTATCCCATGCCGGGGGGCCACATGAGTGGCACGGGTGGGGGATTAATTAGTAAAATTTGAAAAATGTATATAGACTGCATGGAAGAATTTGTATAGCCTCCGAAAATGTCGGATGGATTTTTCGCACGGTTGATGTATTGTAAATATTTATTACTTGAATAAAGTCTATTTTGAAATATAAAAAAAAAAAAAAAAAAAAATTGCGAACCCCCGGCTGATTAATGTGTATGCCTCACCCACGCAGAGCGAGAGGCTGGCCGTTCTCCAGCAGCTCCCAGTGCTGCTGGCCACGTCCCGGCAGCTCGTTCTGGCCGGTGACTTCAACTGCATCATTGATGCGGCTGGACGATCCGGCAGTGCCGACAGCAGACTGGACAGCACGTCCAAGTTCCTGAGGGATATGGTAAAAAAGATGCAAAGCTGCGCGATGCCTTCAGTGACCCTGCAGGCGGGTCCCAGCCACGGTTCACCTGGTCGAGATCGGACGGTTTAGCCCGATCTCGGATAGACTTTGTCTTCACGACGAAGGCCGTCACGGTGAGACACACTGACCTCACGCCGGTGTTCTTCTCCGACCACTGCCTCCTTCAGGCTTCCTGTCACCTACAGGAGGACCGGAAGGCAGGCAGAGGGACGTGGAAGTTAAACATGAAGCTGTTGACCCCAGAGAACATCGAGGAGCTAAAGAGGGACTACGCATGTTGGAGAACGGTGAAGCCCCTCTTTGACTCCCCCACACTCTGGTGGGAAGCAACCAAGGAGAACATTAAGAGGTTCTTCATAAGTAAAGGGGTTCAGAGAGCAAGACAGAGTCAGAGGGAATTGTGCCAACTCCAGACAGATTTGCAACAACTGCTCCTTCTGCAGTCGAGAGGGGTGGATGTGAAGGAGGAACTTAGAGACGTGAAGGACCGGCAAGCTCGGCTCTTTACCTCTGAATCCTCCAAGATCATCTTCCGATCCAGGGTCCGCCATGTGGAGCAGGATGAGACGTGCTCACGTTTCTTCTTCCATAAGGTTCACAGGGGGAGCTCTGTGATGAACAGCCTTAGGGAGGAGGACGGCTCGGTAGCATCCTCACACACAGACATGCTGAGGATCTGCAAATCCTTTTACACAGATTTGTATGACCAAAAGGCCATAGACAGCACCTCCTCCCAGAACTTCCTGTCCTCGATCACGGAGGTCTTGGAGGACAGCAAGCGGGAGAGTCTGGACCAACCACTGACCCTAGAGGAGCTGACTGGCTCCATCCGTTCCTTTGACTCGGGTAAAACTCCCGGAAGCGATGGCTTACCGGCCGAGTTGTATTCGGCTCTGTGGGACTGGATGGGCCCGGACCTGCTAGAAGTGTACAACGACATGCTTCTAGCTGGTAGCATGTCAGACTCCATGAGGAAGGGCAACATCACCCTAATCTACAAGCAGAAGGGGGAGATGAAGGACATAAAGAATTGGAGACCCATAACGATCTTGAATGTAGACTACAAGATCCTGTCTAAGGCCATCGCCAACCGGGTCAAGACTGCTCTGGGACAGGTGATCCACCCGGACCAAACTTGTGCTGTACCTGGCAGGAAAATCTCAGACAGCCTAGCGCTGCTGAGAGATACCATCGCCTACGTGCAGGACAGACGGGTGGATGCCTGCCTAGTCAGCTTGGACCAGGAGAAGGCCTTTGACAGGATTTCGCACACATACATGAGGGACGTGCTCTCCAAAATGGGTTTTGGGGAGGGAATCAGGAATTGGATCAATCTGCTCTACACCGACATCCGTAGTGCAGTCCACATCAATGGGTGGGAATCAGACAGTTTCCCTGTAAGGTCTGGAGTCAGGCAGGGCTGCCCTCTCTCTCCTGTCTTGTTTGTCTGCTGTATTGAACCTTTTGCCGAATCCATCAGGAAGGATGCGAGCATTAGAGGAGTGACACTGCCCGGCAGTGGGGGCATTCAAGTAAAGACCTCCCTGTACATGGACGATGTCGCTGTCTTCTGCTCGGATCCAGGGTCGGTCCGCAGATTGATTAGTATCTGCGACCAGTTTGAGTCGGCCACGGGAGCCAGGGTGAACCGCAGGAAGAGCGAGGCCATGCTCTTTGGCAACTGGCCCGACAGATCTTCCGTCCCCTTCACCATCAAGCCTGACTTCTTGAAGGTGCTGGGGATCTGGTTCGGGGGGGCTGAGGCGTGTAACAAGAATTGGCTGGAGCGGATAGCCAGGGTGGGGAAGAAGCTGGAGCTGTGGAGGCAACGCTCCCTCTCCATAACGGGAAAAAATTTGGTCATCAGGTGTGAGGTGCTCTCGGGCCTGCTGTACTTGGCACAGGTGTGGCCTGTCCCTCCTTCCTACGCCACAGGGATCACCCGGGCCGTCTTCCAGTTCATCTGGGGGTCGAGGATGGACCGGGTGCGACGGGCCACAATGTACAAGTCGGCAGACAACGGGGGTAAAAGCGTGCCCAACGTCGCCCTCATCCTGATGGCCACCTTCGTGTGTGGCTGCATCAGGCGGAGTGTAGAGCCAAGGCACGTGGGCACCAAGTGTCACTACCTGCTGAGGTTCTACCTGTCCCCGGTGTTGCGAAGGATGGGCCTGGCGCAGATGCCACGCAACGTGCCAGTCAGCTGGTCACTGCCGCCCCATCTGTCGTCTGTGGAAAGGTTCTTCCGGACCAACACCTTTGACCACATGTCCATTGGGCAGTGGTCAGCACAGAATGTCCTGCAGGTACTGCAGGGAAAGGACTCGATGGACCCGGTGGCGTGGTTCCCTGAGCAGACTGCCCAGCTTGTCTGGCAAAATGCCTCATCGCCAGAACTCACCAACAAGCACCAAGACCTGGCTTGGCTGGCGGTGAGGGGAGCCCTCCCAGTCAGATCCTTCCTGCACCATCGGAACCTCACTACCAGCGCACGCTGCCCTCGGGACGGCTGCTATGGAGTGGAGACGGTTGCCCACCTCTTTGCAGAGTGTGGATTTGCCCAAAGAGTCTGGAGAAAAATGCAAGGGTCCCTGGTACGCTTTATTCCAAACAGCTCTGTCACAGAGGACTCTGTGATTTACGGACTGTTCCCAGGGACACATTCAGAGACTGACATCAAGTGCTGCTGGAAGGTTATCAACTCGGTGAAAGACGCTCTCTGGTCTGCCCGAGCTTTGTTCACCACCCAGCAGAGCGAGATGTCCGTCGGGGAATGTTGCCGACTGGCCCACTGCAGACTGCAGGAGTACGTACTAAGGGACGCACTGAAGCTCGGTGCAGCCAACGCCAAGGCTCGGTGGGGGAGGGCCACAGTCTAAGGTCCTTCCGCTGCTGGACATGGGGGGCACTGTATGGTGGAGACGCCCCTCAAAATAAGGGAAGGTATCCCATGCCGGGGGGCCACATGAGTGGCACGGGTGGGGGATTAATTAGTAAAATTTGAAAAATGTATATAGACTGCATGGAAGAATTTGTATAGCCTCCGAAAATGTCGGATGGATTTTTCGCACGGTTGATGTATTGTAAATATTTATTACTTGAATAAAGTCTATTTTGAAATATAAAAAAAAAAAAAAAAAAAAATTGCGAACCCCCGGCTGATTAATGTGTATGCCTCACCCACGCAGAGCGAGAGGCTGGCCGTTCTCCAGCAGCTCCCAGTGCTGCTGGCCACGTCCCGGCAGCTCGTTCTGGCCGGTGACTTCAACTGCATCATTGATGCGGCTGGACGATCCGGCAGTGCCGACAGCAGACTGGACAGCACGTCCAAGTTCCTGAGGGATATGGTAAAAAAGATGCAAAGCTGCGCGATGCCTTCAGTGACCCTGCAGGCGGGTCCCAGCCACGGTTCACCTGGTCGAGATCGGACGGTTTAGCCCGATCTCGGATAGACTTTGTCTTCACGACGAAGGCCGTCACGGTGAGACACACTGACCTCACGCCGGTGTTCTTCTCCGACCACTGCCTCCTTCAGGCTTCCTGTCACCTACAGGAGGACCGGAAGGCAGGCAGAGGGACGTGGAAGTTAAACATGAAGCTGTTGACCCCAGAGAACATCGAGGAGCTAAAGAGGGACTACGCATGTTGGAGAACGGTGAAGCCCCTCTTTGACTCCCCCACACTCTGGTGGGAAGCAACCAAGGAGAACAATAAGAGGTTCTTCATAAGTAAAGGGGTTCAGAGAGCAAGACAGAGTCAGAGGGAATTGTGCCAACTCCAGACAGATTTGCAACAACTGCTCCTTCTGCAGTCGAGAGGGGTGGATGTGAAGGAGGAACTTAGAGACGTGAAGGACCGGCAAGCTCGGCTCTTTACCTCTGAATCCTCCAAGATCATCTTCCAATCCAGGGTCCGCCATGTGGAGCAGGATGAGACGTGCTCACGTTTCTTCTTCCATAAGGTTCACAGGGGGAGCTCTGTGATGAACAGCCTTAGGGAGGAGGACGGCTCGGTAGCATCCTCACACACAGACATGCTGAGGATCTGCAAATCCTTTTACACAGATTTGTATGACCAAAAGGCCATAGACAGCACCTCCTCCCAGAACTTCCTGTCCTCGATCACGGAGGTCTTGGAGGACAGCAAGCGGGAGAGTCTGGACCAACCACTGACCCTAGAGGAGCTGACTGGCTCCATCCGTTCCTTTGACTCGGGTAAAACTCCCGGAAGCGATGGCTTACCGGCCGAGTTGTATTCGGCTCTGTGGGACTGGATGGGCCCGGACCTGCTAGAAGTGTACAACGACATGCTTCTAGCTGGTAGCATGTCAGACTCCATGAGGAAGGGCAACATCACCCTAATCTACAAGCAGAAGGGGGAGATGAAGGACATAAAGAATTGGAGACCCATAACGCTCTTGAATGTAGACTACAAGATCCTGTCTAAGGCCATCGCCAACCGGGTCAGGTCTGCTCTGGGACAGGTGATCCACCCGGACCAAACTTGTGCTGTACCTGGCAGGAAAATCTCAGACAGCCTAGCGCTGCTGAGAGATACCATCGCCTACGTGCAGGACAGACGGGTGGATGCCTGCCTAGTCAGCTTGGACCAGGAGAAGGCCTTTGACAGGATTTCGTACACGTACATGAGGGACGTGCTCTCCAAAATGGGTTTTGGGGAGGGAATCAGGAATTGGATCAATCTGCTCTACACCGACATCCGTAGTGCAGTCCAAATCAATGGGTGGGAATCAGACAGTTTCCCTGTAAGGTCTGGAGTCAGGCAGGGTTGCCCTCTCTCTCCTGTCTTGTTTGTCTGCTGTATTGAACCTTTTGCCGAATCCATCAGGAAGGATGCGAGCATTAGAGGAGTGCCACTACCCGGCAGTGGGGGCATTCAAGTAAAGACCTCCCTGTACATGGACGATGTCGCTGTCTTCTGCTCGGATCCAGGGTCGGTCCGCAGATTGATTAGTATCTGCGACCAGTTTGAGTCGGCCACGGGAGCCACGGTGAACCGCAGGAAGAGCGAGGCCATGCTCTTTGGCAACTGGCCCGACAGATCTTCCGTCCCCTTCACCATCAAGCCTGACTTCTTGAAGGTGCTGGGGATCTGGTTCGGGGGGGCTGAGGGATGTAACAAGAATTGGCTGGAGCGGATAGCCAGGGTGGGGAAGAAGCTGGAGCTGTGGAGGCAACGCTCCCTCTCCATAACGGGAAAGAATTTGGTCATCATGTGTGAGGTGCTCTCGGGCCTGCTGTACTTGGCACAGGTGTGGCCTGTCCCTCCTTCCTACGCCACAGGGATCACCCGGGCCGTCTTCCAGTTCATCTGGGGGTCGAGGATGGACCGGGTGTGACGGGCCACAATGTCCAAGTCAGCAGACAACGGGGGTAAAAGCGTGCCCAACGTCGCCCTCATCCTGATGGCCACCTTCGTGTGTGGCTGCATAAGGCGGAGTGTAGAGCCAAGCCACGTGGGCACCAAGTGTCACTACCTGCTGAGGTTCTACCTGTCCCCGGTGTGGCGAAGGATGGGCCTGGCGCAGATGCCACGCAAGGTGCCAGTCAGCTGGACATTGCCGCCCCATCTGTCGTCTGTGGAAAGGTTCTTCCAGACCAACACCTTTGACCACATGTCCATTGGTCAGTGGTCAGCACAGAATGTCCTGCAGGCGCTGCAGGGAAAGGACTCGATGGACCTGGTGGCATGGTTCCCTGAGCAGACTGCCCAGCTTGTCTGGGAAAATGCCTCATCGCCAGAACTCACCAACAAGCACCAAGACCTGGCTTGGCTGGCGGTGAGGGGAGCCTCCCAGTCAGATCCTTCCTGCACCGTCGGAACCTGACTACCAGCGCACGCTGCCCTCGGGACGGCTGCTATGGAGAGGAGACGGTTGCCCACCTCTTTGCAGAGTGTGGATTTGCCCAAAGAGTCTGGAGGAAAATGCAAGGGTCCCTGGTACGCTTTATTCCAAACAGCTCCGTCACAGAGGACTCTGTGATTTACGGACTGTTCCCAGGGACACATTCAGAGACTGACATCAAGTGCTGCTGGAGGGTCATCAACTCGGTGAAAGACGCTCTTTGGTCTGCCCGAGCGTTGTTCACCACCCAGCAGAGCGAGATGTCCGTCGGGGAATGTTGCTGACTGGCCCACTGCAGACTGCAGGAGTACGTGCTGAGGGATGCACTGAAACTCGGTGCAGCCAACGCCAAGGCTCGGTGGGGGAGGGCCACAGTCTAAGGTCCTTCCGCTGCTGGACATGGGGAGCACGGTAGGGTGGTGATGCCCCTCAAAATAAGGGAAGGTATCCCATGCCAGGGGGCCACATGAGTGGCACGGGTGGGGGATCGATTTGCGAAACTTGAGAAATGTGTATAGACTGTATGGAACAATTTGTATAGCCTCCGAAAATGTCGGATGGATTTTTCGCACGGTTGATGTATTGTATATATTTATTACTTGAATAAAGTCTATTTTGAAATTAAAAAAAAAGGTTTTTGCAAACCGAGCGGAGGTGTTGGGCGAAGCGATCGCCAACCGTACGCTTGGTCTCACTGATTTAGAGCAGCTGACACCTAGCGGATGCAATAGATGAGGTTGGAGGAGGTGCAGGTGAACCTCTGCCGCATCTGGATAGACTGCTTGGGTCCTTGGATGGGGTCAAGGGGGGAGGTAAAGCGACAATTGTAGCATTTCCTGTGGTTGCAAGGGAAAGTGCCAGGAGAGGGGGTGGTTTGGGTGGAAAAGGACGAATTGACCAGGGAGTTACAGAGGGAGTGGTCTCTGTGGAGAGCCAAAAGGGGAGGAGATGGGAAGATGTAGCCAGTGGTGGCATCCCGTTGGAGGTGGCGAAAATGTCGGAGGGTTATCTGTTGTATGTGACGGCTGGTAGGGTGCAAGGTGAGGACAAGTGGGACTCTGCCCTTATTACGAGTGGGGGGATGGGGAGTGAGAGCAGAGTTACGGGGAATAGAAGAGACCCTGGTGAAAGCCTCATCTATAGTGGAAGAGGGGAACCCCCGTTCCATAAAGAATGAGGACATCTCCAATGCCCCAGTTTGGAAGCCAGTGGTGGGAAATTTAAGGTAGATCTTTTTTCACCAAGAACCCTTTTTTTGCTTAAGTCTACCCTCCACCACCTCCAGTTTAAATTCCATTTCTCCAAAACCAAGAAGCAAGAGTTACTCCAGGGAGTTACTCTAGCTCCAGGGAGTGATTCTGCATTGGGTTTCAGTGGTCACGGCGAGGCAGCAACCAGACAGCAATGGTGGCCAGATCTCCCACAATGCAAAGGGAGGAAGAAAGTGCCTGGCACCGACCAGTGGCCGTGGCAGTGCGCATGTGCAGGGCAGCCGATGATGTGCTGGCCGTGGATGTGCACATGTGCTGGGGTGGATGTGCTGGCCATGGCAATGCACATGTGCAGGGGGAGGATGTGCAGGTCATGGCAGCGTGCATGTGCAGGGTATCCGAGGGGAACAGGTGAGTGGTGGAATATTGTGTTGGGGGAACGGGGCCCAACGGGTCCCACTTGGTCTAGTATATATTACTAAAACTCTCATCTTGTTTGTTTGGATATCTGTGTGTGAGTGAGTGAGTGAGTGAGTGAGTGAGTGAGTGAGTGAGTGAGTGAGTGAGTGAGTGAGTGAGATCCTGAAATTACGCCACATTAGCACTACATTGTTTGCACCACCTTACTCACAATTGTCCTGTGGTGTGTTTTCACCAAGTTACGTTCAGATTGATGTTATATTTTACAAGTTATTCACATTTTTAATTTTACAAAATCCCAGATTGGGAAAACATTCTTCCATCTGCGCATTGGCAGTTACAGCTAAGCTCTAGGGGCTAGTGGAGTCAAGGGATGTGGGGAGAAGGCAGGCACGGGTTATTGATAGGGGACGATCAGCCATGATCACAATGGATGGCGGTGCTGGCTCGAATGGTCGAATGGCCACCTCCTGCACCTATTTTCTATGTTTCTATGTAAAGTCCTGGCAGCATGAGCAATTGGGAGGATGAAGAGGAGGAGAGGCAGTGCTGGGGCATAAGGGGAAATGAGCAGCCCCTTCGCAGTTGGGGACTATGGGTGAGTGGTGAAATATTGCGTTGGGGAAGAGTTGCGTTGGAGAAATGGGTGAGTGGTGAAATATTGCATTGGGGGAATGGGTTGCGTTGGGCGACAGTATACAATAATGCTACAATTTTTGGCCCACCTCTCTCATCATTGCTCTGCGATGTAAATAAAACAAGATTGATATTATACTTTACAAGTTATTGACATTTAAAACTTAAAAAAAAATTTAAAATGTCCCCACTTGCCAGCCACACCTGCGCAGTTGGGGGAGGGTTGCCGTGACTCGCATCAGCCGTTCTTGCGCACCCTAGAGCTGGGCCTGGGGCCGGGGTCAGGCCACTGGGCCTCGGCGGACACCGAGCTGGAGCCGGGGCCTGGCTATGGGTGGCAGTGCTGGTGCTCCGGGCCCACAGGGAGTGAGAGGAGTGGGACCTGGGGCAAGGATTAGGCTGCAGCCTTGGCCTCTCCCTCTCACCCCCCTTCCAGGCCGCTCGGCCTGTCCCTCCTGACAGCTCCCGCCTCAAGAACAACTTCATCGCCGATGTGGAGAAAACAGGGCTAGCGGTGGTTTATATCGAGATCCTGGGGAGGTGAGGAGGGGGGTGGGGGGATTGAGGGAGAGGAGGGGGTAGGGAGGGAGAGGGAAGAGAAAGTGGGGGAGGTGAGGAGGAAGAGTGGGGGGTGTAGGGGAGAGGTGAGGAGTGGGGGATTTGGAGAATAGAGGGAGAGGAGGGAGTTAAGGAGGGGAAAGGGGTTATGGAGGGAGGGAGGAAGTGACTGAGGGTAGGGGAAAGGTGAGGGAGGGAGAGGTGAAAGAGGGTAAAGAGGAGGGGGAGGGAGTGCTGGGAGAATGAGGGGGAATGAAAGAGGTTAGGGGTAGGCAGAGGGCTGGTGGGGGAATTGGAGGAGATTAGGGGAAGAGAGTGGAAGGGAGGGGGTAAGGAGAGAAAGCAGAGGAGGATTGGAGGATGCTGCGGAGAGGGGAATAGGGGACTGAAGAGGGAGAGTGAGACGCGTTCACATTGATGTGTGTGTGCGTGCGTACATGCGTGTGTGTGTGTACGTATGTGTGTGTGTGTGCGTACAGCAAGTAAGATCTGTTCAGTTCTTAATGCATAAGACAACTAATCACTCTTGACACTTGATCTACTGCAGGAACTCAGCAGGTCAGTCAGCATCTCTGGAGGAAAACAGAAGGTTGATATTTCTGATTGAAATCCTTCATTTGTTTCATGACCTGACAGCAGAGGACCAATAACATGAAATCAGCATTAGTCGCACGGTTATGAACTCTACAGAGATATGCACTGACGTGGACATTGTTCCAATATGAATAAACTTTACAAAAGCTTAAAAACAATTGTGTTGACAGTTAGCCCATTAACTATTAGGTTGTGCCTTGCGAGTGAGTAAAACATTTACAGCTGCTAAACTAATACATTCTTAGATCCTGGACAGTATAGGTAGTTCTGCTATAATGCACAAATTGTTTTCCTAAGAAATCTCTTGTTATAGAAAATCACATTTTAAAAATAGGGGGTACACAAAAGGCTGGAGAAACTCAGCGGGTGCAGCAGCATCTAAGGAGCGAAGGAGATAGGCGACGTTTCGGGTCGAGACCCTTCTTCAGATTCTCGATTTACCCTCGATTCTCCAGCATCTGCAGTTCCTTCTTTAACACATTTTAAAAATAGTTGTGTTAATGAGACAAAGGAAGGTACGGAAATGAGGTTTAGACACGATATGATAAAATCATTTCCTGAATGATTTAATTATTTTTAAATAGCTTTGTTTACTTTTGTTACAGCAAGATAGAACATGTTTGTGGATGTATATGGTGTTGTTTAATAGACTATCATCGAACAGGTGTCATTAGAAGTGATCAAGGCAATTTTAATGGCCTCCCATGGTGAATGACACATTCTGTTCTTCTGCGGATGTCTGATTGCTGCGGGGGGATTACAAGGAAACAGGTTTTTCTTCCAACACTGACTTTTTCCCCCTAAAATGTGTTTTTTTATCTGTTCTATTTCTAAACCAACAGAACTAGCTGAGACAGGTATGTAAAAATTATTGACGTCCAGGTGATATGTATGTGAATCAATTTGGGATTGTGTGGAGATTTTTGGGCACATTGTTATGATCGTAGGAGTAGTGGGAGTAAGCAAAATGCAGGAACAAAGACCTGTAGATGCTGGTTTATAGGAAGGACTCTCTTTCCCATCCCCATACTGACCTTTCTGTCCTGGGTCTCCTCCGTTGCCAGAGCAAGGCCACAAGCAAATTGGAGAAACAGCATCTCATATTTTGCTTTCATAGCGGTATATACATTGAATTCTCTAATTTTAAGTGACAATTTTACAATCACGGCCTTCCCTCCTTCCACCCTAGTCATTTTACCAGTTGCATAGTTCTCCACGTTGTTTCTCTCGAGATCACACCTTCCTTTACCCAACAGTGGACCTACCCTGCAAAAGTCATTTTTGGCTGGCCCTGATTGGCCCTGGTCTTTTCTCACTTCCAGTCTTTTCACCTCACCCCCCCCCCCTCACCCCCTACTTTCAGTATCGTGAAGGGTCCCCACTTGAAATGTTATCCATCATTTTTCCCCTCAGAAATGCGGCCTGACCGACTGAATTACTCCAGCACTTTGTGTCCATCACTAGGAGTAAAGTTCGCTAATTCACCAGACATGAAGAATTTAAAGGCCAGTGAAAGATTGCAGAAAAGATTTGTTGGATCAGTGCCAGGTCTTAAACTGTATTGGGCAGACCAGGTTTCCGAGGATTGTTTCTCCCAGGATGGAGGATTAAGTCATTTGATACAGATGTTTAAAAGGGACTAACAAAGTTGGCAGAGATGTGGTGAGTCTAAGAGACTGTTTCTATGCTGTATTATTCTGTTATGAAGTAAGACATTGTTGCATGGATCCGGAACCATAGGAGTCTGATTTGAGGTGAATAGCAAATAAACTGTAACGGAAACAAAAAAATGTTTTCATGAAGTGGGTATTTAGGCTCTGGGAAGCCTGAAAAGATAAAAGGAACAGATATCATTTTTAAGTGAAAATTCTAAGTGTACATGAAGGAGATGGTAAAGCTGCAGGGGACAGGTGTAACTGGATTGCTCTTCAACAAGGTTGGCCCAACTATGATGAACCGAACGGCATCCTGCTGTAGTATGAAGTTTCTAGAATGTTCATAAATGACGTTTGACTGACCATCAGCATTTAATGACGCTCTGGGAGCTAATGTTGCAATAGAAAATTTGAGCAGAGGAAATCGTGAGGCCAAATACATTACAATTATTAGCTGTTTGTTTATATGATATCTGCATTGAGGCAAGGCCAGCATTTGTTGTCTATGCCCATTGTCCTTGAAGCTGGTGATGTACCACCTCCATGAACTGCTGTAGTCCTTCAGGTGTACGGTAAGGTGCGTGACTTAGAGGGGAACCTCCAGGTGGTGTTTGCATACACTTGACCTTCTGATTAAATTGCCAATTTATATTGTTTCTGAAACATTTTATTTAATTTCGAAACAGGATTTGTACATCTATATGATTCAAAATTGATTTTTTACATTGGAACACCAGCTTATTAGTCACATATGCTCTTGGTATCATCGTAACTCTTTCTTGTTCAGTTACTTATGGGGCTATCATTCTGGTTGTCCCATTTGAAGGGTGTCACTGGGTCAACATGAGGGTTCTGGTGAAAGAACTGAGACGCCATGGACACAACATTACTGTACTTCATTCATCAACATCCTGGTATATCAAGAAGGAACCAGATTTGTATCAATCCCTGGTGGTCCAGCCACATGGAAATAAACGGTTGATGGAAGATGCAAGTAACATACAAACCTATATACAAAAGTCATTGGCCATCTCCAACACCAACATCCCACTGTGGACTTTTCTCCAGCTTCAGTTTCTGTTAACAACGTTCTTGCATGATGGCCATCTTTTTAAGTTGAGGCATTTAACCATTTCCATTTTTGACAACAAGTCATTATTGCAGGAAATTGCAGATGTAAACTTTGAGTTGATACTTGCAGATCCAGTTGTTTGTGCAGGCCCAATGCTTTCTTATTATTTTGATACATGATCTACTGATGAAATCCGTGGGTCAGGCAACACCTGTGTGGAGAAATGAATGGTTGATATTTCTGATTGTAGTCCCTCATCTGTTGAGGACTAATCGCATGAAATCACCATTAGTCGCACGGTTATTGATTCTGCAGATATATGCACTACCATGGACATTGTTCCAATAGGAATAAACTTTTGAAAACATTAAAAAATCAATAGTCCAGTAACAGCCCAGTAACTATTGGTTTATGGATCGCTAGTGAGTAAAAAATATGCGGCTTCTAAACTAGCATCTTCTTGGGTCCTGGGCGTGATAGGTAGTTCTGCTATAATGCAATAGTTACTTTCCTAAGAAATCTCTCTTTATAGAAAATCACATTATAAAAAACAGGAATGTTCATGGAAAAAGAAAGGTATGGGTTTGAGAGTTTCAGACTCTGATAAAATCATTTCCTGCGAATTAAAAAAAAAGCTGTTTACTTATGAAACAAAAATTCTTGAGGTTGTACGTTGTGTTGTTTAATAGACTATCTTTGCACAGGTGTCAATAGACGTGATCACGTCAGTTTTGATGGCCTCCGCAGTGAAACTCTGTTCTTAAGGGACTACAGGGTCTGATTACTGTGGGGATGTTACAGGGAAATACTTTCCTGCCACCTCTGATTTTTTTTTCTCCTCAAAACATGTTCATCAGTTATGGGATCAGATTTGGGATATTCGGCCCATCTAGTCTACTCCGCTATTGATCATGGCTGATCTATATTTCCTTCTCAACCCCATTCTCCTACCTTCTCCCCATAACCCTTGACACCCTTCCAAGTCAAGAACTAATCAATCCCCACCTTAAAAATATCCATCCACTTGGCGTCCACAACCTTCCGTGGCAATGAATTCCACAGACTCACCAACCTCTGACTAAATAAATTCCTTCTCATCTCCTATCTAAAGGTAGTCCTTTTTTTCTGAGGCTATGGCCTCTGGTCCCAGACTCTCCCACTTGTGGAAACATCCTCTCCACATCCACTCAATCCAGACCTTGCACTATTTGCACAATACAGTTTGGTACACAGGGAACAGTAAACCATTCGGATTATTCAGTATACAGAAAAACATTTTTTTCTGCTGGTCAGTTTCCAAACTAATAGAACTATCTATTTGTGGAAATAATTGATTGCCAGGTGATAAGTATGTGAATCAATTTGGGATTGTGTAGAGATTTCTGGGTGCATTGCCATGATCACTGGAAGATGAGCCTTTGATTATTTTTCAGGCAGTGTGAAAAGATACCAGAGGGCAGTGGGATTGGAGTTACATTGGGATTGGCCTTGATCTTACAGAATGGTGGGAGGGCTCAAGGGGCTGAGAGGGAGGGAGAGTGGAGAGAGGGAGAGGAGGGAGAGGGGAGGGAGAGTGTGAGAGAGGGAGGGAGAGAGGGAGGGAATAAGGGAGGGAGGAAAGAAGAGAGAGGGAGGGAGGCAGGGAGTGAGGGAGAGAGAGCAGAGACTGAGACACATGACAGCAGGTTGAAAAAACGAAAACAACGAAAGCTGTTGGAGGCAACGAAAGTTGAACAAGTGAGTAACAGAAGCAGGCAGATACGGTGTAGTTACATAGATCTGTTTTGCAGGGCTGCCAACATTGGGTGAGAGTTGGAAGTGAGAAATTGCAAGAGACCAAGCCCGAGGGAGCGTAGACACCGAGGTTGGGGGGGGGTGGGGGGTGTCCCCTCACATTGGTACGGAGCTTTTGCAGTTTTCAGCTTGAAATTGTGCAATCTGGTGCACACACTTGAATGCAATATTTATGCTTTAAATTGGATTAGCTATGAATAAGGTTAGGCTAAATTACATTCCTAATTACATTCCACAGTAGAGCCAGGCTCTGATCAACAGGTACAGCATATGAATGATCTTAGTATTTTCATGTATGGAAATCGGATTATAATCAAACACTTGGCCCATGTTGACCAACCTGGGTCTCACTGCACACCTGGTACTACTCCTGACCCTGACTCCAGTTGCATACCTTCTTGCATTCCTGACCCTGAGTCCAGCCTTACACCTGCCCCCCTATTCTCATCCATAAAATTATACTCACTCATAATTATTCCGTTACCATTTCCTTCATTTTCCTAACAAACTGTCCTGGTCATTTTCATCCCCAATATTTTCAGTATTTTGCTGTCTTCCTCTCAGCTGGGACTTTTCTGAAATGCAAAGTCCAATAACTATATATTTAAGCAATATAATTCTATTAAAAGTGACTTTAAGAGTACATAATATTTTCTGTGGTATTCATAACACAACAATGATAAAAAGATCTTTGCTTTGATTGCACCTACCAACATGCATACATTATTATATTACAGTTAATATGTATCGAGGGCAATTTTTTGTTCCAATGCTCCCCATTCCCAATTACTTTTACATTGAAGTGATTGAAATCCAAGTGAGTTTAAATGGCATCAGAAAAATTAATCCTCCGGAATGGATGATATTCATTAAGTGGTTGATTGGAGTCAGTATCAGCACAATTACTATATTAAACTTTGAATCTTCAGATGTCCTGGTTCAAGCTAAAACTAAAGACAAATAATAACCTCCTCACACATTTACCTGCAAGTATCTCTGTCACTCCTTTAAAATATGCCCTTTCTTTGAACAAGCTCTTAAACATCACATCTGAATCAGTTTCCATCTGATTACACTCCTTGAGGATATTCATCTACGTGTTCAATTAATAAAGCAATGAGATTGGGAACATTTCTATTCAACCTGTCAAAGGAATTTGGGGGGGGGGGGGGGTTAGCAATAGTCAGTGTGGTAAACAAACATGATAGTAGAGTGGCAAATGACAATAGTGCTACCTTCCCAATATTTAACTGAAGGAAATAATGGGTTATCGGGATATTCTGGATTAATAAATTAAGGTTTTGTCAACTAATTACAAACAGGCTAATTACAAATCAATAACATTAGCCAACTCTGAAACATGAAGCACTGAGTATTGGGATCCAGACATCACGGACAACTGGCCTCAGTTCCCCGCTCACATCTGGCAGTGCTCTCTGTCTGAACCGGGGGCCATGGAGCATTTTTGAAAGTCGGGGGGCTGAACAATCACTGATCACTTGCCTTGGGGGTACCTGGCGAGGGAGTGGAGCAACCTAGTGGAGGGAGGGTGTGAGAGGGGGGGGTGTCCCCCCTCCCACGGTAGGGACTTTTTGAAATTTGATGTCTTTAAATCATGTTTTAGTACATTGTAGAAGTATGATTTAAATGTTTTTTGTTTGAAGTATTTTTAAGGTAATTTTTATGGGGTAACTTTTTCCACACAAAGGGTGGTGGGTGTATGGAACAAGCTGCCAGAGGAGATAATTGAGGCAGGGACTATCCCAACATTTAAGAAACAGTTAGACTGATACATGGATAGGACAGGTTTGGGGGGATATGGATCAAGAGCAGGTAGTGTCGCTGGGACATGTTGGCGTGTGTGGGCAAGTTGCGGCAAAGGCCAAAGGATATGGCCATAATCAAGGTTTTATCCCCATATCCCTTGATTTCATGAACCCCAAGAGCTAAATGTAACTTACTTGAAAACATTCCGTGAATTGGCTTCCACTCCCTTCTGTGGCAGAGAATTTCACAGATTCACAACTCAATGGGTGAAGAAAGTTTGGCCTCATCTCAGTCCTAAGTGGCCTACCCTTTATTCTTAAACTGTGACCCCGGTTCTGAACTCCCCCAACATCGGGAACATTTTTCCTGTAGTTAAAGTATGTGAAAATCTAGCAGGCAAGAAGGATGCTTTCTCCAACCACCCCCATTTGAAGGCCACTATCTTCTCTGTTTCTACCCATTGCTAGGTACTTACTTCCTGCAGCCACTGGTTGTCCTCCAGGACGCACCGAGCCACAGCCTGAAGGGCCTGTCCCACTTAGGTAATCCTTTGGGCGACTACAAGAGGCAGTGGCAACAATTTTTGCTGTCGGAGGTCGTCGCGAGGTGCCATAGGTGAATGCTAGTAAAACTTGTCCCTGACAGTAGCCTAAAGAGTCGCCTCAGTGGGACAGGTCCATAAGTGTGTGGGAATAGCGTAGATCAGGGGAGCCGCGACCAGCTGCGTCACTCGTCCAGCCTACTCTCCAATTCACTGATAGACACAAAAAGCCGGAGTAACAGCCAATTTCCTCTCTGTGTCTGTGGACCGACTCCAAGCACCAGAGGCTCATTGATCTGCAGCGCTGCTCGATACGGCTCTCGGCCATACACAGCCCTGCTAGCCGGACAGAGTTCAGTTTAGAGATACAGTGCAGAAACAGGCCATTCGTCCACCGAGTCCGCATCAACCAGCGATCCCCGCACATTAACACTATCCTACACACACGGGGACAATTTACACTTGTACTAAGCCAATTAACCAGACCTTCAGCCTGAAGAAGGGTCTCGACCCTTCATTGTGGTAATTTCAAGTGTAGAATGAAGACAAGAGTATTTAGTTGTCGCGTGCAGCAACATCAGAACAATGACATTCTCAGTTGCTGCACCTTTAACAGGCCGGTTAAAGCAACAACACACAGATACATGTAAATTGATTGATTTATTTTACTATTGCCACCTGCAGCGAGATACAGGGAAAAGCTTTTGTTGCGTGCTATCCAGTAAATGCAAGCAAGGCGCTCACAATGTACAGATAAAGGAGGACAGACGCAACATATATAATCAATAATGCAATGGATTAATAATCAGTAATATTGGGTAATCATCCCAGCATATCAGCGGAGGCCCAAGTATTAGCATTACAATTAATGCCCCACAGCGCCGGAGACCCGGGTTTGATCCTGGTCTCGGGTGCTGTCTGTGTGGAGTTTGCACGTTCTCCCTGTGACCGCGTGGGTTTACTCAGGGTGCTCCAGTTTCCTCCCACATCCCAAAGACGTGCGGGTTTGTAGGTTAATTGGCCCTCTGTAAATTGCCCCCTAGTGTGTAGGGAGTGGATGAGAAAGTGGGATAACATTGAACCAGTGTGAACGGGTGATCGATGGTCGGCATGAACTCGAGGGGCCGAAGGGCCTGTTTCCACGCTGTATCTTTGAACTAATTATAATATTGAACAAATCAAGACTTACCTATCGGATTTGAACATGAACAATATTATCCCAAGGTTGCAGAGTATTTGAATGGCATTTATTGCATAATCCCTGAGGTTATTCTTTGTAAAGTGAAGGGCAAAGTTCATCTCTACAAGTTTCATTTTCTAAAGTTAATTTGTAGTTTATATTTACCATCTTGCCTTTTCTTATTTTTTCCCGCGATACAAGAATCTAAGACTTACATTTAAAGATGAACAAAATATCAATTTAAAGACAGATATCAACTAATTTCTCCGATTGAGTATGAATATCGATTTCTTTAACATCCCCTCTCTCTCCGTCCCTCCCCCACCCGACTACTACCTGGTACTAGCTGTAAAGTTGTCTTGTTGGGTCTCATTGTGTGGGAAGGAATTGCAGATGCTGGTTTAAATCGAAGAGAGACACAAAATGCTGGAGCAACTCAGCGGGACAGGCTGCATCTCTGGAGAGAAGGAATGGGTGACGTTTCGGGTCAAGACCCTTCTAAATGTTTCGGGTCGAGACTCTTAGAAGGGTCACGATGAGAAACTTCACCCATTCCTTCTCTCCAGAAACGCTGCCTGATCCATGCCAGTCACCAGGGCGAATTCAGCACAGAGACGAACAGCAGCGGCGCAACGCTTCCGACGCCTCCGACGGACGGGACTCTTGCACTGCTCCATGGCCGGAGCTTCAGCGAGTGACTCGCCAGCCAGGCAAACACTCGCCAGCCCCGGATCCCCATCCGCATCTGCGCCCGCTTCTGCTTCCATCCCTCCCTCAGCCCCGGCTCTCCAACACACACAGCCCATGCAGTTGATATGAGTTTTGAAATTCTCGTCGATCACAGAATTTCTCACGACAGAACGTGAGATATTTGTGATCAGCGTGGGAGCGTGAGAATTTGTCAAAATGCATGAGTCTCACGCTCAAAGCGTGAGAGTTGGCAGCCCTGGTTTTGCCTTGTACTTCTTTGTGTTGTTAACGTGTGCCCGCAAAAACAAAAAACAAATAGCACAGAGGAAGTATTTTTGAAAATTTCAGGAAATACCATCAAATTCTAGGAAATTTGGTATTCTACTTAAGGATTTTCTTTTTGAGGTGCGTAAGCACTGGCGCATTGTTATGATCCTGGAAAATTGGGACTAAAGTTTGCTGATTCACCAGGAACAGGGTTTGCAAAGGTTTTGAAGGCCAGTGAAAGAGTGCAGAAAATAGTAGTTGGATTAGTGCCAAATCTTTATTTGTGGTAATCCGTGCGGGATTACTGAGAATTGTTTATCTCAGAACCGAGAAGGATTAAACACTTTGATACAACCGGTTAAACGGGACTAACAAGGTTGGGACAGGCATTGTGGGTCAAAGAACGTGTTCCTGTGCTGTACTATTCCATGTTCTGTAGACTTTGTTCCCACCAAAGATCGTCCGCTCTATGATCTTCATTTCCCACTGCTGCAAGGATCAGGAACCAGAGGACTCTGATTTGAGGTGAATGACAAACAAACTATAAAGGATTTAAAGAAAAGTTTTCATGCAGTGAGTGGTTAGGCTCTCGGAAGCCTGAAAGGGTAAAAGGAGCAAACTTAACTGTAACATTTATATTAAAATTCCAAGTCTACATGAAGGGGAGACAGTAAAAGCTGCAAGGGACAAGTCACGGTGGTGCAGCGGTAGAGATACTGTAGGTATGTTACGAAACTTACCTTTAGTGGTGCTGCAGTTCTGTCGCTGGCTGTGTGCGCAACTTTGGCGCCTTTAAGGGGGGGGGGGGGGGCGGGTTAAAATACGGTGTTTAAAATGCCCATTAATTTACAGGCATTAAACACTGAATTCCTTCAATTTGGCCTATAAATTAATGACAATTAGATTTAAAAATCATGTTATATTGTGAATTATATTGTGAATTTGTGTGACTATTAATTGGACACAGGCTTTAAATTTTTTTTAATTTTTTTCTTAAGAAATGGATAGATGTTTAGATCTAGTAATTGAATTTTGTAATTGGCTACAATTGGGTAACTAACTAATTATATGCTTTAATTTCAGGTCATCCAAGTAAGATTGTTTCATATTTGTTTCAGAATACTTCAATCTATAATAACTGAAAATTTCTTTAAGTTCTCTTAATTTTTAAGGAAGTTATGGGCTTTTGACTGTCCTCGATCACAACTTTTGTGTTAAGTCACTAGAAAAGCAATGGGGAACAAGTTGCTAATTTCCGAGTATGAAAATGGCCCTAACGTTTTTAATGCTGAAGATATGAAAGTGAATTAGGTGTCAAATTAAACTTATTATACTGCTTTATCTGATGGGATAAATTGCAGACTTGATTTTTAAAATCTCAAAATTTTGTAACATTGCTAGAGGCTGCTTAAGCGAATGCAGGGCCGGAGTTTGGGTGCGGGTGCTGTCTGTACGCAGTTTATACATTCACCCCGTGGGTTTTCTCCAAGATCTTCGGTTTCCTCCCAAACTCCAAAGAGGTGCAGGTTTGTAGGTGAATTGGCTTAGTAAATGTAAAAAATGTTCCTAGTGGGTGCAGGATAGTGTTAATGTGCGGGGATCGCTGGTCGGCGCGGACACGGTGGGCGGAAGGGGCTGTTTCCGCGCTCTATCTCTAAACTAAACTAAACTAAATTGATGAACCAAACAGCCTCCTGCTCCAGCATGAAGTTTCTGGAATCTTCTTTGTTAATGACATTTGACAGATCGTCAGCATTTAATGTCACTCTGGGAGCTAATATTGTGATTGGATATTTGAGCAGAGGAATTGCGAGTAGAACCAGGCAAAAATATATTAGAGACACAAAAAAACTCTCCAGACAGCATCTCTGGAGAAAAGAAATAGGTGACGCTTCGGATCGAGACCCTTCTTCAGCCTTTATTAGTTGTTAGTTTATGTGTTAAATTGTTAGTTTATTTGTTTATTAGATATCTGCATCAGGGACAAGCCCACTGGCCTTAAAGCTGGTGAACCACCTCCATAAATTGCTGCAGTCCTTCAGGTCATAGTCATACCCAGCATGGAGACAGGCCCTTTGGCCCAACTTCCCCATTCCGACCAGTATGCCCAATCTATACTAGTCCCACCAGCCTGTGTTTGGCCCATATCCTTGTAAACCTATTATATTCATGCATCTGTCTAAATGCTACTTAAACATTGCGTTCGTACCTGTCTCAACTAGTTGCTCTTGCAGCTCGTTGGGGGAAAAAATGTTGTCTCTCAGGTTCCTATTAAATGCTTTCCACCCCACCTTAAACTTATTTACTCCTTGTTCTCGATTCCCCTTTTCTCGGCAAAAGACCATGCATTCTCATGATTTATTCATCTCCTGATTTTGTACGCCGCTATAAGATCACCCCTCATCCTCCTGCACGCCAAGAAATAATAGCTCATGCCCCCGAGTCCTGGCTGTATTCCCGTAAATCTTCTCTAGAACCCTTTCTTGCATGACAACATATTTCCTAGGACATGGTGACCAAAACTGAACACGATACTCTAAATGTGACCTCACCAACGTCTTATGCAACAGTGCCAGGACCTCACAACCTCTACTCTCGATACACTGACTGATAAAGGCCAATGTGCTGAAAGTCTTCTGATAGCCCTATTGACCTGTGATGCCACTTTCAAGATGCTGGTGAGGTGTGTGACCTGGAGGGAAACCTCCAAGTTGTGTTTGCATACACTTGCTGCACTGGTCCTTCTGATTAAATTTCCGATTTATATTGTTTGTTTAACAATTTATGTAATTTCCAAACAGGGTTTGTACATCTATTTGATTCAAAATGGGATTTTCTCAATGGAACACCAGCGTATTAGTCACGTGTGCTCTTGGTATCATCATAACTCTTTCGTGTTCAGTTACTTATGGGGCTAACATACTGGTCGTCCCATTCGATGGAAGCCACTGGGTCAACATGAGGGTTCTAGTGAAAGAACTGCGACGCCATGAACACAATATTACTGTACTTCATTCATCAACATCCTGGTATATCAAGAAGGAACCAGAGTTGTATCAGTCCCTGATCATCGACTCACATGGAACTAAAGGGTTGATAGAAGATGCTAATGGCATACAAACCTTGATAGAAAACTCATTGGCCATCTCCAACGCCAACATCCCACTATGGACTTTTCTCCGGCTTCAGTTTCAGCTAACGATGTTCATGCATGAGGGCCATCTTTGGTTGAGGCGTTTCACCATCTCAATTTTTGAGAATAAGGCATTGTTGAAACAAATTGCAGATGCAAACTTTGACTTGATACTTGCAGATCCAATTGTTTGTGCAGGCCCAATGCTTGCTTATTATTTCAACGTCCCATTGATTTACAATGTCCGATGGATGACTGCTGAAGATGCTCATTTCTTTGCTGCCCCATCTCCACCCTCCTATGTCCCAGTCTTCAGATCACAATTAACAGACAAAATGAGTTTTCTTCAACGAATTCATAATGTCCTGCAACATTTCCTTCAGTTTGGTATTTCTGAGTTTGTGATTAATCCCTTGTACGATGATTTGTGCCAGCAATACCTCGGCAAAGACATTGACATCAAGATGGTTCTCCTAAGGGCAGATGTGTGGTTGATGAGAATAGATTTCGTGCTTGAATTTCCGAGACCTACGATGCCAAACTTTGTGTACATCGGAGGTTTCCAATGTCAACCATCTAAACCGTTGGATGAAGAGCTACAAACGTTTGTTGACAGCTCTGGGGAGTATGGTATTGTTGTGATGTCACTGGGTACTCTTATAGACACTTTATCATTGGATCTTACTATGAAAATCGCTGAAGCCCTTGCTCAAATACCCCAAAAGGTCATTTGGAGACACAATGGAGACATCCCTCCCAATACTGGAAATAACACCCTCATAGCAAAATGGATTCCTCAGAATGACCTACTAGGCCATGCCAAGACTCGAGCCTTCATTTCCCATGGTGGCACCAATGGACTGTATGAAGCGATCTATCATGGGGTGCCGGTGGTTGGCCTACCATTGTTTTATGACCAGTTTGATAATATGGTCAGAGTTGAAACTAGAGGAGCAGGAAAGGTGGTCAATGTTGCATCTCTCCAGACATCAGATCTAGTGTGGGCTCTTAATGAAGTCATAAATAACTCCACTTATCGAGAAAACATGCAGAAACTCTCTCTTCTCCACAGGGATCAGCCAGAGACTCCAATGGAAAGAGCTATTTTCTGGATTGAGTACACTGCCCGACACAAAGGCGCAGCACAATTACGCTCTGAATCTTACAAACTTCCATGGTACGTTTATTACTCTGTGGATGTAATAATTTTCCTGGGATCAATAACACTACTTATTGTATTACTCATTGTTTTCATGATGAAGAAACTATTCGTTGTACTGAAGAGAAAAGAAAAAGTTCAGTAAGACTAGTCAAACTGTGGGAATGGGTGCTGAGGAAGTGTAACCAGTAAGCTTCTTGTATTAATGAAAGATCTGAACACATTAAAGAATAAACATTTGTATCCCATTTGACTTGTCTTACAGCTGCAACAACTGGCTTTCTCTGAAGTCACCTTCTTTATCTTCAAATATGCATTGAATTCTTTCATAGCCAAGTAACACACTCTGTCTTTTGCTCTGACTCTCTAGTAGGTATGTTCCAATACTTACCTTCAGCGGCGCTGCAGTTCTGCCACTGGCTGTGTGCGCAACTTTGGCGCCATTGGGGGGGGGGGCGTGATTAAAATGCTGTTTTTTCCTGCCTGTCAGAGATATATTTTCCGGAACTCGGGCTGCTAGCTGCTAGTTCCATAGAAACATAGAAAATAGGTGCAGGAGTAGGCCATTCGGCCCTTCGAGCCTGCACCGCCATTCAATATGATCACGGCTGATCATAAACCTCCGACTTGCGTTCTCGGAAGTTAAAAAAAAAAAAATCGCGGGACAATTTAATCGCTGGAGTAAAATAAAAAAGTGACTTCTGACGCCGTCAACACCAACAACGGGACGGATCTCACATAGAGGACAAAACATAAGGTAAGTCGTCTATTTTACATATAAACTTGCTTCTTAGGATGACTTTAATCAAAATATTCTTGGCGAAAATATGTGATAATGACCCCATACGAACTGGCAGTGTTTTTCCTGCCGATATGGGGTTCAAATTCACTGCAACCGCAACGTTCCAATTGATCGCGTTCCACAAAAACCCACTCGCAAGATGATTTAAATGGCCATTAATTTATGGGAATTAAACATTAAATTCCTTCCATTTGGCCTATAAATTCATGACAATGAGATTTAAAAATTATATTATGTTGTGAATTCTTGTGTGAACGTTATTTGGACACTTAGGCTATTTAAAAATGTTAATCTTTTCTTAAGAAATGGATAGATGTTTAGATCTAGTAATTGAATTTTGTAATTAGCTACAATTAGGTAACTAACTAATTATATGCTTTAATTTCAGGTCATCCAAGTAAGGTTGTTTCATATTTGTTTCAGAATGCTTCAATCTATAATAACTGAAAATGTCTTTCCGTTATCGTAATTTTTAAGAAAGTTATGGGCTTTTGACTGTCCTTGATCACAGCTTTTGTGTTAAGTCAATGGGAAAGCAATAGGGAATAAGATGCTAATTTCCGAGTACGAAAATGGCCATAACTTTTTTAATACTGAGGATATGAAAGCGAATTAGGTGTCAAATTAAACTTCTTTTCATGCTTTGTCTGATGGGATAAATTGCAGACTTGATTTTTAAAATCTCAAAATTTTGTAACATTGCTATCTCTAATGCTCTATAGATCACAAGAGCACCACCTGATGTATCCATTCCATACAAAAGTTGTAGATACTGGCATGAACATCACATTTACCCAATGTGGCACCATTTTTAAAGCCCATCAGCACTTT
Organism: Raja brachyura; assembly: GCA_963514005.1. The sequence continues at coordinate 25,942,583 of OY740797.1, read as the reverse complement.
CTGTCCACGCACAAATAACACAATGGAAGGGGAATGAGTAAGAGAATGACATGTCACACGGATAGTACAATTCTAAAGTGACCACTTTGGATTGACAAAAACCTAACCAGACCAGCCATTTTCTGGATTGAGTACACTGCCTGACACAAAGGCGCAGCACAATTACGCTCAGAATCTTACAAACTTCCCTGGTAGGTTTATTATTCTGTGGATGTAATAATATTCCTGGGATCAATAACACTAATTATTGTATTACTCATTGTTTTCATGATAGAAACTATTTGTTGTACTGAAGAGAAAATAAAAAGTTAAGTAAGATGAATCAATCTGTGGGAATGGGTACACGGGAAGTGCAACAGTAAGCTTCTCGTGTTAAAGAAAGATCTGAATACATTAAAGAGGTGGGCACCTGAATATTTGGATCCCAGTTGATTTGTCCCTGGAGCGGTAGCTGGAACACCTGGCTTTCTCTGAATTCACCTTCTTTCCTCATCTTCAAATAAGTGTTGACTTTTTTGCAGCCATGGCTGTCACTCTGGCTCTCTACAGATCACTGCAGCAACTGATAGATCCATTCCACGCATAAGTTGTAGATTCTGGCATGAATACCACATTAAACAAATGTGGCACCATTTTAAATACCCATCAGTACTTCTTGTCCACTCAGATAGAACAGAATGGAAGAGGAAATGAGTAAGAGAATAGCATGTTACACTGATAGTCCAATTGTAATGTGACCACTTTGGTTTGTTAGAAACCTAACCAGACCAGCCACATAAACAGTGGGACTACACAGGCAGGTTAGAGATTGTGTACCCTGCAGGAACAGACTTGCCTGCAGCTTCAAAAAAGAACAAGACACAAAATGCTGGAGTGGGACAGGCAGCATCTCTGGAGAGAAGGAATGGGTGACGTTTCATTCCTCAGACTGGCTAGAGATATAGATGATGATATAGGGAGATAAAGAACAATGAATAAAAGATATGCAAAAAGTAACGATGATAAAGGAAACAGGCCAATGCCACCTGTTTGTTAGGTGAAAATTAGAAGCTTTTGAGACTGAGAAAATGAGACTTTTGTGGGGGAGGGACAGAGAGAGGGAATGTCGGGGCAACCTGAAGTGAGAGAAATCAATATTCATACCACTGGGCTGTAAGCTGCCTAATCAAAATATGGGATGCTGTTCCTCCAATTTGTGTTTAGTCTCACTCTGACAATGGAGGAGACCTAGGACAGAAAGGTCTGTGTGGGAATGGGAAAGACAATTAACGTGTTTAGCAACCTGGAGATCGGGTAGATTCAGGCGGGCTGAGCGAAGGTGCTCCGCAAAACGATCGTCCAGTCTGCGTTTAGTCTTGCCGATTTATAAGTGTCCACATCTTGAACAACGATTACAGTAGATGAAAGGACTGTCGGGATCCCTGGACAGAGTCAAGAGGGGAGGTATAGGGACAGGTGTTGCATCTTCTGGAATTGCAGGGGAAGGTACCTGGCGAGGGTGGGAAGGGAAGGAAGCAGTTAATCAGGGAGTTGCGGAGGGAATGGTCTTTGCGGAGGCGGAAAGGAGTGGAGATAGGAAAATGTGGCTAGTGGTGTTATCCCGTTGGAGGTGGCGGAATTTTCGGAGGATTATGTGTTGTATGTGACGGCTGATGGGGTGAAAGGTAAGGACTAGGGGAACTCTGTCTCTGTTGTGACTAGGGTGAGGGGGAGCAAGGATGGAGCTGCGGGATACCAAGGTGTCACTAGTGAGGGCTTCATTTATGATGGGAGAGGGGAACCCCGTTCCCTAAAGAATTAGGACATCTTGGATGTTCTAGTATGAAACACCTCACCTTGGACACAGATGCGGCGTAGATGGAGAAATTGGGAGTAGGGGATAGAGTCTTTGCAGGAAGCAGGGTGGGAAGAAGTGTAGTCGAGACAGTTGTGGGAGTCAGTGGTTTGTAATAGACGTCAGTCAATAGTCAATTTCCTGTGATGGTGACTGAGATCAAGAAAGGGGAGGCACGTGTTGGAGATGGTCCAAGTAAATTTGAGTGCAGGATGAAAATCGGTGGTGAAGTTGATGAAGTTCAGGTAGCACCGATGCAGTCATCAATGTAACAGAGATAGAGTTCGGGGATAGGCCTAGTGAACGTCTGGAACAGGGATTGTTCAACGTAACCTACAAAGAGGCAGACATAGCTGGGGCGCATGCAGGTGTCTATAGCTATGCCTTGGACTTGGAGGAAGTGGAAGGAAAAGTTGTTAAGGGTGCAGACTAGCTCTGCTAGGCGGGGTAGAGTGTTAGTAGAGGGAAATTAGATGGTTCTGGGGTCGAGGAAGAAACAGTCGGCTTTAAGGCCTTCTTGGTGGGTGTGGAGGTGTCAGGAGCTGCATTCCGTTTGGTCCAATGCAAAACAATCTGCTTGACCATCAACTAAACCACCATCTTAAACACGTATTCCCTTCACCACTTGTGAACGGAGATTTTGGTATATGCCATCTGCATGATCCACTGAATTACACCATAAAGGCTTGTCAATAACATCTTCCACACTGCTGCCAATTAGAAAGCCTTTCACAGAGGCAGATGCAAATACCACCAACTTATAAATTTAGAATTTAGGTCATCCGTCCCAAAATGCTTCCCCACTGATATTTAAGACACTGTCTCAACCTCATTTCCCAATTGGAGTAATGTCGCCAGTGTCCTCTACAACAGTAATGAGATATTACAACCACTGATTCCATCCTATTTGTTGTAATGTACTACAAGGAAGTGTTCTCAGCCATGGTATTCTCCCTGTACATTCACGAGTGTGCCACTAAATTCTGCTCTAATTCCATCTAAACGTTTGCAGGTGCCACCACTGTGGTGGGCCAGGCCTGGAACAATGTTGGTACTGAAAAGAAATCGAGAGCTTAGTGACATAGTGTCCGACTACAACCTCTTCTCTCACTGCCAGCAAGAGAAAAGAGCTAGTATTAGATTTCAGGAAGTGTGATGGGATACATGGTCCAATCAACAACACTGGTGCCAAAGTGGAAATTGGTGAGAGTTTCCACCTCCTCAGACTAAATAATACCAAGAATCTATCCTGAACTAGTCACATTGAAGCTACATACAAAAAAAATACACCAACACCTCTTCTCTCTCAGCAAACTAAGGATATACATGTTTCTAACAACTCTGACAAACATCTACAGATGCACCATTGAAAGTGCACTGTCAGGTTGCACCAGCTAGGCTTTGGAATAGCTCTCCCCAAGACCACAAGAAATTGCAGAGTGGTGGAGGTTGCTCAGTCTATCACACAGACCACACTCCCTACCATTGACTACATCTAAACCACTCGATTCAGGAAAGCAACCATCATAATCAATGACTTGTCTCACCCAGGTCATTCCTCCTTCTCCCTGCCCCCATCCGGCAGAAGGTACAAAAGCTTGAACACGTGCTCCACCAGATTCAGGAACAGCTTCTTCCCCTGTTATCATGCTTGTGTAAGGGTCCTTCAGTAAACATAGAAACATAGAAAATAGGTGCAGGAGTAGGCCATTCGGCCCTTCGAGCCTGCACCGCCATTCAATGTGATCATGGCTGATCATCCAATTCAGTATCCCGTACCTGCCTTCTCTCCATACCCCCTGATCCCTTTAGCCACAAGTGCCACATCTAACGCCCTCTTAAATATAGCCAATGAACTGGCCTCAACTACCTTCTGTGGCAGAGAATTCCAGAGACTCACGACTCTCTGTGTAAGTTAGAGTGTAGTCCCAATTTTCGAAACTACCGCATTGTGGACATTGTACTTCTCTGAAACTGTTACACTGCAAGCTGAAAACCTATTCTGCACTCTGGTATTTATCTCTTTGCTTCATGTTTTGTATTTGCGTTTGGCTTGACTGTGCTCGTGTATACATAGTATTATTTCATTTGAATCAATAGCATGCAAACAAAAGTATGTTACTCTACTTTGGTACACGTGACCCTAATTAACCTAAATCTAATGAGAAGGTTTGCAATTAAACTGGCAATAAATAATCCCAATTAGATGTAATCATTTCTAATTGAAGTCTGTGAGGTTAAAGGGGCAGTGGCAATGTGGACACAAAGTGTCCCTATCGGAAATTAAGAAAGTATCCAATTTTGGTCAATGCAATGGAGTACAAGCGGTTAAGGGCATTAGCAAGACGAGTTGTAAAGGATGCAAAGAGGAATAGTTGGAGGAAGTTTTGTGGTACGCTAGGCCCTGAAACTCCAGTAAGGCATTTGTGGTCAGCTGTGCGTAGAATGTCAGGAGTAGGTAAAAGAAGTTTGTTGCCAGTGTTGCAGAAAGGTGAGGTGGTAGCAGTCTCCAATAAGGAAAAAGCAGACGTGTGTGTTGACAGTTTTCAAGCAGTACATAGATCAGAGAACATGGGAGTGGAGAAGTGTAGAAAGAGAACCGAGCTGATGGCAGTTAATCAGTGGAAGCTGGAGAGGAGTTTAGTAAATGATAATACCTTTAATCTGTTTTTTTTACTATAAAAGAGTTGAAGGATGCAATTATGTCCGGGGCAAATACCACCCCGGGGAGGGATAGGTTGTCGTATGAGTTATTTAAACATCTGGATGATATTGTACTTGATGAAATCTTAGCTTTGTTTAATACTGTGTGGGCAGAGGGTTATTTACCAAAAGAATGGAAACATGCAGTCGTGGTCCCTATTTTAAAACCGGGCAAAGAGGCATCTGACCCTAGTTCATATCGCCCTATAGCACTCACAGCAGTGCTCTGTAAAATTATGGAGAGAATGGTAGCCAACAGATTAGTTTATTTTTTAGAAACCAGGGGACTATTTGTTGATGTACAGAATGGCTTTAGGAAGGGAAGGTCTACAATGGAGTCTGTATCAGTTTTGGATCGGGATATTAAAAGGGCATTTAGACGCAAGGAAGTAGTAGTGAGTGTATTCCTTGATATTGAGAAGGCATATGATTCTTTGTGGAAGGAGGGATTAATGATTAAAATTTTTGACTTGGGAGTCGGGGGACGAATGTTCAACTGGATTAAGGATTTTTTATTGAATAGAACAATACAAGTAATGGTTGGTAGTGTCAGTTCAGAGACTGTAGAAATAGAGAATGGAACCCGGCAGGGAAGTGTTATCAGTCCAGTTTTATTTAATATCATGATAAACGACATATTTTGTAAAGTAAAGAGAGGGTTCGGTCTGTCTTTGTTTGCAGATGACGGGGCCATCTGGAAAAGTGGTCGTAATGTAGAGTTTGTTTTAAAACAGATTCAAAAAGTGTTAGAGTCTGTAGAGGAGTGGGGGGACACATGGGGCTTTAAAATCTCTGCCTCTAAGACTAAATATATGGTATTTGGTTTTAAAAGAAAGTTGTCTAAGTTAGGGCTGTATATGTATGGGTCTCTTTTGGAGAAAGTAAAGGTTTTTAAGTTTTTGGGTGTTTGGTTTGAAGAGCATATGACTTGGGCTGTACATGTTGGTAAAATTGTGTTGAAGTGTGGAAAAGTTCTGAATGTTATGAGAAGTCTGGTTGGGTGTGAGTGTGGGGCCAACAGGGAGACAATGATGCTAATTTATCAGGCCATGATCAGATCTTCTCTTGACTATGGGTGTTTTGTGTATGGGTCTGCGTCTAAAACAGTTCTGGCTAGGCTAGATGTGTTGCAGGCAAAGGCTTTGAGGCTTTGCTGTGGAGCCTTTAGAACTTCCCCAGTCCCTGCCCTGATTGTTGAAATGGGAGAAATGCCCTTATGGTTAAGGCGCATTAAGTTAGGGTTACATTACTGGGCTAAACTTTGTGGGTGTAATGATACCTTCCCAGGGAGGTGTTTGTTGCAAGAGGAGGATGATGGTAACAAATATTACACATTTTTTGTAATTATAAATCAGTGGGCTAGGAAGTTGGGTTTGGAACAAGGGGGTATTGTAGAGCATATGTTATGGCTACCTGTGCCCTATTGGGTTCTTCCTGAACTGGTTATTGAGCTTGCGTTTCTTGAGGGAAAAGATAAGCGTGAGGTGACTCCAAGAATAATGGAATATTTTAATTTAATTCGTGAGAGCACTTTGATTGTTTTCACAGATGGATCTAAGGACCCAGTTAGTGGGAGAGCTGGGTTTGGAGTGTATGTGGAGCAGCTTGGGTTGAGGTTTGGTCGACGCATTTCTGATGGAAGCTCTGTTCTCACGACTGAATTAATGGCAATTCAATGGGCTCTATGGTGGATTGAGGAAGCCAGTTTTAGAGAAGTCATTATCTGTTCCGATTCTGTAGCTGCTCTTGAAACTTTAAGAGCGGGGAAATCTAAAGCTCGTCCTGACATTCTAAATGAAATCTTGGGTGTGTTTTCCAGAATTGGGTTTGCGTATAATATCACCTTTTGCTGGGTTCCTGGGCATGCTGGAGTGAGGGGGAATGAGCAGGTCGACCTCGTAGCAAAGGAAAGTTTAAAAAGAGAAATAGATATTCATGTATCATTGGGGAGAGTGGAATTGAGAGAAATAATTAAAGAGGGCTTAATAAAAGAATGGCAGAGAGGATGGGAAAAGGAAGTCAGGGGTAGACATTACTTTTCTATTCAATCTGAAGTTAGGAAAATATGTTTCTGTACATCTCTGTCTCGTAGGGACAGTTCAATTGTGTAGGTTGAAATTGGGACACTGTGGGTTAAATTATTATTTGTACATTATCGGGAAACATGTTTCTGGCTTGTGTGAATGTGGGAGTGATGAGACAGTTAAGCATGTTTTCCTAGAATGTAATAAGTATAGGGTAGAAAGAAAAGTATTGTTAGTTAGACTGATGGGACTTGGTGTTGAGGCTTGTTCTGTTTTATCTTTGTTTGGGCATAATGAGAAACATCAATTGATATCCAGGGCTGTTCTTCAATTCCTGCATGTGACAGGTTTGTATGTAAGAATCTAGTTCAAACTCTGAACTGTGGAAGGCAGTAATACGCTTAGCAGCGTCTACACTGCCAGAACCCGAAATAAAAGGGAAAAAAAAAAAAGGATACAAAGTGCCATCTGATCAGCGGCTCAATCAAACACACTGGGACTGCAATGGTTCCCTCTCCTGGATCAAGCACTCAACCCGCCAATGGAAAGGCTTTTCTCTCGTAAATTATTGCATGATTCACATACTTCAGAGGTGCCTGGTTATTAAAGATGTGTGTTTGTTCATTCTAATCAGCAAATACAAAATGACTGACCCCATACCCTGTGAATATGTTTATAGCAGTGTGTCGGGAGCTTTAATATGCGTCTAACCCGTGTCCTTGGAACAACTGTAAGAAGGAACTGCAGATGATGGTTTAAACCGAAGATAGACATAAAAAGCTGGAGTAAGTCAGCAGCACAGGCAGCATCTCTGGAGAGAAGGAATGGGTGACGCTTCGGGTCGAGACCCTTCTTCAGACTGGTTAGGGATAAAGGAAACGAGAGATATAGAAGGTAATGTGGAGCGATAAATAACAATGAATGAAAGATATGCAAAAAAGGTAACGGTAATACAGGAAACAGGCCATTGTAAGCTGTTTGTAGGATGAAAATGAGAAGCCAATACGACTTGGGTGGGGGAGGGATGGAGAGGGAATGCCAGGGCTACCTGTGAGAGAAATCAATAATCATACCCCTGGGCTGTAAGCTGCCCAAGCAAAATATGAGATGAATGTTCCTCCAATTTGCATTTTTAGCCTCACTCTGACAATAGAGGAGGCCGAGGACAGAAACGTCTGTGTGGGAATGGGAAGGAGAATTAACGTGTCCAGCAACCAGGAGAACAGGTTGGTTCACGGGAGCAGAGCGAAGGTGTTCCGCGAAACGATCGTCCAGTCTGCGTTTGGTGTCGCTGATATATTAGAGTGCACATCCTGAACAACGAATATGGGGGTTGCACGTAAGGTCACTGGGTCATAGGGCTTGCCGCACTGAGCCGCTCAATCCATCTGGAGGACACCCGTAACTTCCGGTATATGTTATTAATGCTAGAAACGTGTACCTTCCTACCTGTTGAAAACCGCCAGAATGTTGAATTTGTGCGCTGTAAAAAATTGTGGATGTTGGGGTAAGCGTGAGAGACATGTACCCAACTTCAGAATTCCAAAAGTGAAGCGAAATGAAGGTAAAGAGAAGCGAGAGCTGAAGGGACAACAGCTAAAGTGGTTGGCGAACATTGGCCGTGCAGATATTGGAATTGAACATATTGGGAATTCTCGCGTTTGCTCACTGCATTTCATCAACAGTAAGGCATTATTTGTGGTTTTTCTTCATTCCTTTGGTATCTAAAAAGTCTCAGAAGTGATAAATCTGGGTGTAAATTTTGCTTTAGAGGCGTTTTCTTTTTGTATGTAAAAACCCACTTGAGAACCATGGGCGGTTTTAACATTTTACAGCCAGATTTATCACTTCTGAAAGTTTTTAGATGCCAAAGGAATCAAGAAAAAACACAAATAATGCCTTACTGTTGATGAAATGCAGTGAGCAAACGGCCAATGTTCGCCAAGCACTCTGTCTTTTGTTGTCCCTTAAGCTCTCGCTTCTATCTACCATAATTTCTCCGCACTTTTAGAATTCTGCAGTAGGATAAATGTCTCTCATGCTTATCCCGATTTCCATAATTATTTACAGCACAAAAATTGACACTTTCGGCGGGTTTTAACGAGCCCGCTACGCTGGAAACAATGGTAAGTGCTTACTTGCTGTTCATCACGTTCAACAGTACGGGTCATGGGACGTGACCCGACTGCCCTGAAACCTCCCTATACAGTAGATGAGGTTGGAGGAGGTGCAAGTGAGCCACTGACGAGCCTGAAAGGACTGCCGGGGTCCCTGGACAGAGTCGAGGAAGGAGGTATAGCGACAGGTGTTGCATCTTCTGCGTTTGCAGGGGAATGTACCTGGGGAGGGGGTGTTTTTTGGTGGGAAGGGATGAGTTAACCAGGGAGTTGTGAGGGAACGGTCTCTACGGAAGGCAGAAAGGGGTGGAGGTAGGAAAATGTGGCTAGTGGTGGGATCCCGTTGGAGGTGGAGGAAATTTGGCGGGATTATGTGTTGAATGTGACGGCTGATGGGGTGGAAAGCAAGGACTGGGGGACTCTGACTCTGTTGCGACTAGGGTGAGGAGGAGCAAGGGCAGAGCTTCAGGGTACTGAGGAGATACGAGTGAGGGCATCATTTATGATGGGAGAGGGGAACCCCTGTTCCCTGAAGAATGATGACTCGGATGAAATCAGTAATGGTGTTTGAGATTAAGGCCTGGTGCTCATCTGTGGGATCATGGTGCAAGGATAAGTAGGAAGAGGCATCTGAGAGTTGTCGCCTAGCCTCAGCCCGGGAGCTCTGCACGGCAGAATACCACGGCACCTCCCTTGTCCGCGGGTTTGATTATAATGTCAGGGTTGCTGCGGAGTGAGCGGAGGGCTGTACGTTCAGAGGGGGTGAGGTTGGACTAAGTAAGGGGAGTTGAAAAGTTGAGACGGTTGATGTCACGTCGGCAGTTAGAAATAAAGAGGTCTAGAGGGTGGAAGGCCATCCTGGGGAGTCCAACAGGATGGGGACCGGTGCAGACGGGAGAAGGAGTCATCATTGGGTGGTGTGGACTCCTTCCCATAGAAAAAGGCACGGAGGCGATGGAAGAAAAGCTCTACGTCGTGACGGACCTGGAGCTCGTTGATGTGGGGGCGGAGGGGAACGAAGGTGAGGCCTCTATTGAGGGCAGACCATTCCTTATCAGAAAGGGGGAGGTCGGGGGGAGGGGGGGAATGGTGAAGACACAACAAGGGTGGGGGTTGGGGTCACAGGAGGGACGGGGAGTGGACAAAGGCTGAGGCGAGACCTGGTGGGGGGTTGGTGGGTGTTCAGAGAGGAGGGGGCCATGAGGACTATTGTACAGCTTTATGTGTCTATCCTTGGAATAACTAATGGGAATGTACAGAGGGAGCTTCATTCTGTCCCATGTGATTTATAAAAAAGGGATTAGTAAGGTGGAAGCATATAAAGTCTGCAGATGGATAAAAAAAATACCTTGAGTGGTGAGTGGATGGCAGAACCGAGAAGGATTAAGCAATTTGATACAAACGTTTAAAAGGGACTAACAAAGTTGGCACAGGCATTGCGGTTCAAAGAACGTGTTCCTATTCAATTTTCTGAAGACTTTGTTCCCACCAAAGATCGTCCGCTCCATGATCTTTATTTCCCACTGCTGCACGGATCAGGAACCAGAGGACTCTGATTTGAGGTGAGTGGCAAACAAACTATAGAGGATATGAAGAAAAGTTTTCATGCAGTGAGTGGTTAGGCTCTCGGAAGCCTGAAAGGGTAAAAGGAGCAAACTTAACTCTAACTTTTATATTAAAATTCCAAGTCTACATGAAGGGGAGGCAGTAAAAGCTGCAAGGGACAAGTCACGGTGGTGCAGCGGTAGAGATGCTGCTTCAGCGAATGCAGCGCCGGAGTTTGGGTGCGGGTGCTGTCTGTACGCAGTTTGTACGTTCACCCCGTGGGTTTTCTCCAAGATCTTCGGTTTCCTCCCAAACTCCAAAGAGGTACAGGTTTGTAGGTGAATTGGCTTAGTAAATGTTAAAAATGTTCCTAGTGGGTGCAGGATAGTGTTAATGTGCGGGGATCGCTGGTCGGCGCGGACCCGGTGGGCGGAAGGGGCTGTTTCCGCGCTCTATCTCTAAACGAAACTAAACTAAATTGATGAACCAAACAGCCTCCTGCTCTAGCATGAAGTTTCTGGAACCTTCTTAGTTAATGACATTTGACAGATCGTCAGCATTTAATGTCACTTTGGGAGCTAATATTGTGATTGGATATTTGAGCAGAGGAATTGCGAGTAGAACCAGGCAAAAATATATTAGAGACACAAAGAAACTCTCCAGACAGCATCTCTGGAGAAAAGAAATAGGTGACGCTTCGGATCGAGACCCTTCTTCAGACTTTATTGTTGTTAGTTTATGTGTTAAATTGTTAGTTTATTTGTTTATTAGATATCTGCATCAGGGACAAGCCCACTGACCTTAAAGCTGAGAAACCACCTCCATAAATTGCTGCAGTCCTTCAGGCCATAGTCATACCCAGCATGGAGACAGGCCCTTTGGCCCAACTTCCCCATTCCGACCAGTATGCCCAATCTATACTAGTCCCACCAGCCTGCATACACTTGCTGCACAGGTCCTTCTGATTAGATTTCCAATTTATATTTGTTTAACAATTTATGTAATTTCCAAACAGGGTTTGTACATCTATTTGATTCAAAATGTGATTTTCTCAATGGAACACCGGCGTGTTAGTCACATGTGCTCTTGGTACCATCATAACGCTTTCTTGTTCAGTTACTTATGGGGCTAACATACCGGTCGTCACATTTGATGGGAGCCACTGGGTCAACATGAGGATTCCAGTGAAAGAACTGAGACGTCATGAACACAATATTACTGTAATTCATTCATCAACATCCTGGTATATTAAGAAGGAACAAGATTTGTATCAGTCCCTGGTGGTCCAGCTTCATGGAAGTAAAGGAGTGATTGAAGATGCTGATGGCATACAAACTTTGATAGAAAACTCTATGGCCATCTCCAATACCAATATCCCACTGTGGACTTTTCTCCAGCTTCAGTTTCAGCTAACAATGTTCTTGCATGATGGCCATCTTTGGTTGAGGTGTTTCACCATCTCAATTTTTGCGAATAAGGCATTGTTGAAACAAATTGCAGATGAAAACTTTGACTTGATACTTGCAGATCCGGTTGCTTATGCAGGCCCAATGCTTGCTTATTATTTCAACATCCCATTGGTGTACAATATTCGATGGATGACTGCAGAAGAAGCTCATTTATTTGCAGCCCCATCTCCACCCTCCTATGTCCCAGCCTTAAGATCACAATTAACAGACAAAATGAGTTTTCATCAACGAATTCATAATATCCTGCAACACATCCTTCAGTTTGGTATTTCCAAGTTTGTGATTAATCCTTTGCACGATGATTTGTGCCAGCAATACCTTGGCAGAGACATTGACATCAAGCTGGTTCTCCAAAGGGCAGATGTGTGGTTAATTAGAATAGACTTTGTATTTGAAAATCCCAGACCTACGATGCCAAACTGTGTACATCGGAGGTTTCCAATGTCAACCACCTAAACCGCTGGATGAAGAGCTACAAACGTTTGTTGACAGCTCTGGGGAGCATGGTATTGTTGTGATGTCACTGGGTACTATTATAGACACTTTATCATTGGATCGTACCATGAAAATCGCTGAAGCTCTTGCTCAAATACCCCAAAAAGTAATTTGGAAACACAGTGAAGACATTCCTCCCAATACTGGAAATAACACCCTCATAGCAAAATGGATTCCTCAGAATGACCTACTAGGCCATGCCAAGACTCGAGCCTTCATTTCCCATGGTGGCACCAATGGACAGCATGAAGCGATCTATCATGGGGTGCCGGTGGTTGGCCTACCATTGTTTTATGACCAGTTTGATAATATGGTCAGACTTGAAACTAGAGGAGCAGCAAAGGTGGTCAATGTTGCATCTCTCCAGACATCAGATCTAGTGTGGGCACTTAATGAAGTCATAAATAACTCCACTTATCGAGGAAACATGTAGAAACTCTCTCTTCTCCACAGGGATCAGCCAGAGACTCCAATGGACAGAGCTATTTTCTGGATTGAGTACACTGCCCGACACAAAGGCGCAGCACAATTACGCTCTGAATCTTACAAACTTCCATGGTACGTTTATTACTCTGTGGATGTAATAATTTTCCTGGGATCAATAACACTAATGATTGTATTACTCATAGTTTTCATAATGAAGAAAATGTTCGTACTACTGAAGAGAAAAGAAAAAGTTCAGTAAGACTGGTCAATCTGTGGGAATGGGTGCTGAGGAAGTGTAACAGTAAGCTTCTTGTATTAATGAAAGATCTGAACACATTAAAGATTAAACATTTGGATCCCATTTGACTTATCTTACAGCGACACCACCTGGCTTTCTATGAAGTCACCTTCTTTATCTTCAAATAAACATTGAATTCTTTCATAGCCAAGTAGCACCCACTGTCTTTCGCTCTGACTCTCTAGTGCTCAATAGATCACAAGAGCACCATCTGATGGATCCATTCCACACAAAAGTTGTAGATGCTGGCATGAACATCACATTTACCCAATGTGGCACCATTTAAAAAAACGCATCAGCACTTCCTGTCCATGCAGAAATAACACAATGGAAGGGGAATGAGTAAGAGAATGACATGTCACACGGATAGTACAATTCTAAAGTGACCACTTTGGATTGACAAAAACCTAACCAGACCAGCTGCATAAACAGTGGGACTACACAGGCAATTGGAGCCTTTGTATCCTGCATGAACGGACTTGCCTTCAGCTTCAAAAACTTCCCATCATCTGAGAAGAACAAGCCAGGAGCTAGATTCCACTTGATCCAATGCAAAACAGTCTGCTTGACCATCAACTCAACCACCATCTTAAACACACATTCCCTTCAACACTCGTGAATGGAGATTTTGGTATATACCATCTGCATGAAACACTGAATTACATCGCCAAGGCTCGTCAACAACATCTTCCACACTGCTGCCAATTAGAAGGCCATGCACAGAGGCAGATGCAAATAGTAACTTAGAACTTTAGAATTCTGGTCACCCGTTGCAAAGTGCTTTCCCACTGATATTGAAAACACTCTCAACCATATTTCCCATTAGATGTAACGTCGCCAGCATCCTCTTTAACAGTAAATGTATATTTTAACCAATGATTCCATCCTATTTGTTGTCAAGTACCATAAGGATATGTTCTCAGCCATGCTATTCTCCCTACACTCATGATTGTGTGGTTAAATTTGCACTAACTCCAAATACAAGTTTACAGATGCCACCACTGTGGTGGGTCACATCTGGAACAATGATGGCACAGGAAGGAGATAGAGAGCTTAATGACATGCTGTCAGACTGCAACCTCTTCATTCAATGTCAGCAAGAGGAAGGAACTAGCATTAGATTTCAAGAAGCATGGTGGGATACATGGCCCAATCAACAACAATTGTGCCAAAGTGGAAATGGGTAGAGTTTCCAGATCCTAGGACAAATAATACCAACGATCTATCCTGAGCCAAACACATTGAAGCTACGTACAAAAAATCACACCAACACCTCTCCCTCAGGAGACTAAGGAAATACATGTCTCCAAAGACTTACAAACATCTACAGATGCACTGTAGAGGGCATACTGTCAAGTTGCTTCATGTTGGCTTGGGAACAGCTCTGCCCAAGACCGCAAGAAATTACAGATGTGTGGAGGTAGCACAGTCCAACAAAGACCAGACTCCCCACCATTGACTACATCTACACTTCACACTGATTCAGGAATGTAGCTAACCAAATCAAAGGCGTGTCCAAGCCCAGTCATTCCTCCTTCTCCCTGTTCCTGTCCAGCAGAACATGCAGAAGCTTCAAAACACACACAACCAATAGACAATAGGTGCACGAGTAGGCCCTTCGGCCCTTTGAGCCAGCACCGCCATTCAATGTGATAATGGCTGATCATCCCAATCAGTACCCCATTCCTGCCTTCTCCCCATATCCCATGACTCTGCTGTCTTTAAGAGCCCTATCTAACTCCCTCAGACTCAGGAAAAGCTATTCCCCAAAGTAATCAGACTTCTAAAAGAGTCCCCAATGGGACTATTTTCTGGATTGAGCACACTGTCTGATACAGCTTCACATTTTGTATTTGCGTTTGGCTTGATTATACTCATGCATAGTATTACCTGATTTGATACGATAGCATGCAAACCAAAGCTGGTTACTGTACTTTGTAGGTCACACTAATAAACATAAATCTAATGAGAAGGTATGTTATCAAAACCAGTTTGTTGATTAATCAAAGGTTATTGAAGTCTTGCAAGAAATAATCGCAATTGGATGTAATCATTTCTAATTGAAGCCTCTGAAGTTAAAGGGGCAGTGGCAGTGCAGATACCAAGTGGCATCTGACCAGCGACTCAACCAAAAACACTGGGACTGTTATTTGATGCAATGGCTCCCTCTCCTGGACCAAGCACACAACCCACCAGAGAAAAGGCTTTTCTCTTGTAAATTATTGCATGATTCACACACTTCAGAGGTCATTGGCTATTAAAGATGTGTGCTTGTTCATTCTAATCAGCAAATACAAAATCCCTGACTTGATATTTTTTTAATTATTAACCAAACCCTGTGAATAGGTTGATAGACAGTATAGAGTGCGCTTTAATCTGTGTGTAACCTGTGCCTTTGGAATAATTGATGGGAAAGTGCAGAGCGAGCTTCATTCTGTCTCACCTAATAGAAAAAGAGGTGGATTAGCAAGTTGTGGGAAATACATAACGTTCGCAGAAGGATACAAAATAGCTTGTGAGGTGAGAGATTTGCATATGATGTGTGAAAAATGTGCCCACATATCCCCTTTAAACCTCTTTCCTCTCACCTTAAACATGTTCCCTCTCATTTTAGACACTCATACCGTGGGAAGTACACCTTGGCTGTCTCCCCAATCTGGGCTTTGCATACGTTCATATATCAGATCATCCCTCAGCCTCTTGCATTAGAGGAAACAAGCCCAGCTGATCGGTTCCTGCCCCATTATTCAAGCCCTTCATGTCGAGCAACATCCTGGTGAGATCCATATGAACGCTTATTGGTTGCCAAGGACATGTTGGGCTGAAGGACCTGTTTCCATGCTGTATGACTGGAATATATAGCTCTGAAATCAGTCATGTTTCATTATCACACGGCCGTTTCCAGTCTGACTGCATCCGGACCCAGCGCAATACCCTCTCTCCATACACCTCGTCGCATTCCAGACCACAAGTCATCTATACAAATTAGCACATGAACATTTGGTCATAGAGCTGACTGCCTAGAGATGCTCAGAGCCACCACTGTTTCACAGGTCTTTAATGATGAACACTGTTTTAGAACAAATCTATAACATATAATAATCAATCCGCCAGCTCCCTCTGCAGCATTAAAGTATGAGCTTTAATGGTTGGTCACGTTAAATATAAAAATCGTCATCATCTGCACACATTGTCACTTTACTCAATCGTACAATGCAAAGAAGCCGTTGATATTTAAGCTGGTGTTTTATTGCTGCAGTTTGGATGACTGAAAATTTCAGAAGTCAATACCCTGACCAATGAGGGCAATTGTGCTAAATACTTTTACCACCTTATCTATATCTCTGTCACCATCTTCAGGGTACCGAGAAGTGATCTCACTAACATGATGTTAACTGGTCGAGGAGTCTAAAGGCAGAGGTCAAAGACTGAAAATAAGACTGAATGCAAGGAGAGATTTCTTCAGCCAAAGGAAATTTTGTATTCTGGAGGGCTGTGGAGGCTCAGTGGTTGAGTTCATTCATATCAGACATCAACTACAGACCTATTTCAAAACTGCCTTTCCTTTCAAAAGCCCTTGAAAAGGTACTTTTAAGTCATTTTATGCCTTACCATCAAAATACTATCTTGGAAACTTTCCAATCAGGTTTCAGGGCACAGAGTCTGCCTTGTTGAAGGTACAGAATGACCTACTGCTCACCGTTGACTCCGGCGACTGTGCAATCCTGCTCCTTTTCAACCTCTGTGAAAAGTATTTTTCTCATCTCGGTTTTAAAAGATTTCCCCCTTATCCTTAAACTGTGACCCCTTGCTCTGGACTTCCCCAACATCGGGAACAATCTTCCTGCATCTAGCTTGTCCAACCCCTTAAGAATGTTGTAAGTTTCTATAAGATCCTCCCTCAATCTTCTAAATTCTAGCGAGTACAAGCCGAGTCTATCCAGTCTTTCTTCATATGAAAGTCCTGACATCCCAGGAATCAGTCTGGTGAACCTTCTCTCTATGGCAAGAATGTCTTTCCTCAGATTTGGAGACCAAAAATGTACACAATACTTCAGGTGTGGTCTCAGCAAGACCCTGTACAACTGCAGTAGAACCTCCCTGCTCCTATACTCAAATCCTTTTGCTATGAATGCTAACGTACCATTCGCTTTCATCACTGCCTGCTGCACCTGCATGCTACTTTCAAAGACTGGTGTACCATGACACCCAGGTCTCGTTGCATCTTCCCTTTTCCTAATCGGCCACCATTCAGATAATAGTCTACTTTCCTGTTTTTGCCACCAAAGTGGATAACCTCACATTTAATCAGCCAGTCTTCCCTGTCCCGCCTGCAACTGGTCCAGAACGTCGCAGCGAGACTCCTGACGGGCACCCGAAAAAGGGACCACATCACCCCGATTCTGGCCGCTCTCCACTGGCTCCCTGTGCGGTTCCGAATAAATTTCAAGATCCTTCTTTATGTTTACAAAGCTCTTAACGTGCTTGCCCCCACCTACATCAAAAGTCTGCTTACCCACCACACCACCTCCAGGTCCCTCAGATCGACCGACTTGGGGTTACTGAACATCCCGTGGTCTAGGCATAAGCTCAGCGGCGACTTCCTCTTCCCATCAGAACTGCCTCCTCCATCGACTCCTTTAACTCTCAGGCCTTTGTTCCCTGAGGGAGGACTATATGTATGTATTTATGTATGTACTTAATCTATGAACCAATGTTGTATAACGTTAGTACCTCCACCAATGTAAAGCACTTTGGCCAACGAGAGTTGTTTTTTTATACGTGCTATAGAAATTAAAGTGACTTGACTTGACTTGAAAAGTAGCAGAACAGAGCAGACGTCCTGGCTGCAATATAATCTCTGCTCACATTGGCACTGCCAATGTTCTATGTCTACCGTTAGACCAACCCATTCCCCATCCATGAGCAAAACAAAAGCTGGGAAGAACCCAGCAGGTCAGGTAGCATCTGTAGTGGAAATGAGCAGGCAATATTTCAAATGAGGACCCATCCACAGCCTTATGGAGTAGGGAGGAATCTGGAAAGGAGTTGAGGGCAGGACAGTCTGGTAGATACAGCTGAGGGGGAGCGATAGACATCTGGGCTGAGTAAGTGTCAGGCTAGAGGTGAAAGTTTTGTGTCAAAAGGGTGTCACATGAAGACAAAGTGAGTAGTGAAATGCAAAGCTGGAGGAAGGGATATGGGTGGAAGGGGGACGTGGGAGGAGAAAGAGGGGGAATAGCAGCGATATAGGAGACTCGGGTGGGAGATGGCCCTCCATAATGACCCATCATTTATTTATTTGCCTCTGGACTCCACAATTTGAGATTTGTAACAGAAAAAAAATCATATGTGGTTAAAGTTCACATTGTCAGATTTTAATAAAGGCCATTTTTATACATTTTGGTTTCACCAAACAGTGTTTATACATAGTCTCCCCCATTTCAGGGCACCATGATGTTGGGGACACAGCAATGTCGTGTAAATGAAAGTAGTCGTGTTTAGTGTTTTGTTGCATGTCCTTTGCACGCATTGAATGCTTGAAGTCTGCAATTCATGGACATCACCAGTTGCTGGGTGTCTTCGCTGGTGATGCTGTGCCAGGCCTGTATTGCAGACATCTTTAGCTTATGCTTGTTTTGGGGCTAGTCCTCTTCAGGTTTCGGTTCAGCATAAAAAAGACTTGCTCTATTGGGTTTAGATCGGGTGATTGACTTCGCCACTCAAGAATTTATCATTTTTTAGCTTTGAAAAACACCTTGGTTGCTTTAGCAGTATGTTTGGGATTGTTGTCTTGCTGTAAAATAAACCGCCGGCCAATGTGTTTTGAAGCATTTGTTTGAACATGACCAGATAGGATGTGTCTATACACTTCAGAATTCATTCTGCTACTACCACTAGCAGTTGTATCATCAATGAAGATAAGTGAGCCGGTACCTTCAGTAGCCATACATGCCCAGGCCATAACACCCCCACCACCGTGTTTCACAGATGAGGTGGTATGCTTTGGATCTTGGGCAGTTCCTTCTCTCCTCCATACTTTGCTCTTGCCATCACTCTGGTATAAATTTATATTCGTCTCATCTGTCCACAAGACCTTTTTCCAGAACTGTAGTGGCTCTTTTAAGTACTTCTTAGCAAACTGTAACCTGGCCATCCTATTTTTGCGGCTAACCAGTGGGTTGCATCTTGCAGTCTATCCTCTGTATTTCTGTTCATTAAGTCTTTCGCAACAGTGGTTATTGACAAATCCGCACTTGACTCCTGAAGAATGTTTCTGATCTGTCAGACAGGTGTTTGGGGATTGTTCTTTATTATAGAGAGAATTCTTCTGTCATGAGCTGTGGAGGTCTTCCTTGGCCTGCCAGTCCCTTTGCAATTAGTAAGCTCACCAGTGCTCTCTTTATTCTTAATGGTGTTGCAAACAGTTGCTATTGGTAAGACTAAGGTTTGGCTGATGTCTCTAACAGTTTTTTTCTTGTTTCTCAGTCTCATAATGGCTTCTTTGACTTTCATTGGCACAATTTTGGTCCTCATGTTGATAAACAGCAATAACAGTTTCCAAAGGTGATGGAAAGACTGGGGGAAAGACTAGGCGCGGAGAGCTCCCTTATACTTGCATTAAGGAGGCAATTAAACACACCTGAGCAATTACAAACGCCTGAGAAGCCATGTGTCCCAAACATTACGGTGCCCTGAAATGGGGGGGACTTTGTATAAACACAGCTGTAATTGCTACATGGTGAAACCAAAATGTATAAAAATGTCCTTAAATAAAATCTGACAATGTGCGCTTTAACCACATGTGATTTTTTTTCTATTACAAATCTCAAATTATGAAGCACAGAGGCAAATAAATAAATGATGGGTCTTTGACCCTAACATTATGGAGGGCACTGTATGTACGGAGGAGGGGAAAGGAACGGGTAAAAATGTGTGTGTAGCAGCAAGGGGGTAAACGCAGGGTACTGAATTGAGGGTGGTGGGGTTTTGAAATTGGAGAATTCAATGTTCATAGCGTTAGGTTATAAGCTTCCCTAAAGGAATATGAGATGCTGTTTCTCCAGTTTGTGTGTGGCTTCACTCTGTCCTTCCCATCCCATTCTCCATTAGTCTGAAGAAGGGTCCCGACCAGAAACATTCCCTCCACAGATTCGCTTCGACACGCTGAGCTCCACCAGCATTGTGTGTTTTGCTGAAGCCTTCAGTATCTGCAGCCTCTTGTGTCTCCGTTCTCCATCATAGTTCCAGCGTAATGTCTGACCGCACAACAAACTCTCTGACCCTGACAAGGCCTCGTCCTCTCATCCATAGAAACATAGAAACATAGAAATTAGGTGCAGGAGTAGGCCATTCGGCCCTTCGAGCCTGCACCGCCATTCAATATGATCATGGCTGATCATCCAACTCAGTATCCCGTACCTGCCTTCTCTCCATACCCTCTGATCCCCTTAGCCACAAGGGCCACATCCAACTCCCTCTTAAATATAGCCAATGACCTGCACTCAACTACCCTCTGTGGCAGAGAGTTCCAGAGACCCACCACTCTCTGTGTGAAAAAATTCCTTCTCATCTCGATCCTAAAGGATTTCCCCCTTATCCTTAAGCTGTGACCCCTTGTCCTGGACCTCCCCAACATCGGGAACAATCTTCCTGCATCTAGCCTGTCCAACCCCTTAAGAATCTTGTACGTTTCTATAAGATCCCCTCTCAATCTCCTAAATTCTAGAGAGTATAAACCGAGTCTATGCAGTCTTTGTTCATAAGACAGTCCTGACATCCCAGGAATCAGTCTGGTGAACCTTCACTGCACTCCCTCTATGGCAATAATGTCCTTCCTCAGATTTGGAGACCAGAACTGTACGCAATACTCCAGGTGTGGCCTCACCAAGACCCTATACAACTGAAGTAGAACCTCCCTTCTCCTATACTCAAATCCTTTTGCTATGAAAGCTAACATACCATTGGCTTTCTTCACTGCCTGCTGTACCTGCATGCCTACTTTCAATGACTGGTGTACCATGACACCCAGGTCGCGCTGCATCTCCCCTTTTCCTAATCGGCCACCATTTAGATAGTAGTCAGTTTTCCTATTTTTGCCACCAAAGTGGATAACCTCACATTTATCCACATTATAATGCATCTGCCAAACATTTGCCCACTCACCCAGCCTATCCAAGTCACCTTGCATTCTCCTAGCATCCTCCTCACAGCTAACACTGCCCCCCAGCTTAGTGTCATCCGCAAACTTGGAGATATTGCCTTCAATTCCCTCATCCAGATCATTTATGTATATTGTAAATAGCTGGGGTCCCAGCACTGAGCCTTGCGGTACCCCACTAGTCACTGCCTGCCATTGTGAAAACGACCCGTTTACTCCTACTCTTTGCTTCCTGTTTGCCAGCCAGTTCTCTATCCACATCAATACTGAACCCCCAATGCCATATGCTTTAAGTTTATATGCTAATCGCTTATGTGGGACCTTGTCGAAAGCCTTCTGGAAGTCCAGATACACCACATCCACTGGTTCTCCCCCATCCACGCTACTAGTTACATCCTTGAAAAATTCCACAAGATTCGTCAGACATGATTTACCTTTCGTAAATCCATGCTGACTTTGTCCAATGATTTCACCACTTTCCAAATGTGCTGCTATGCCATCTTTAATAACTGACTCTAGCAGTTTCCCCACTACCGATGTTAGACTAACTGGTCTGTAATTCCCTGTTTTATCTCTCCCCCCCCTTCTTAAAAAGAGGGGTTACGTTTGCTACCCGCCAATCCTCAGGAACTACTCCAGAATCTAAAGAGTTTTGAAAGATTATCACTAATGCATCCACTATTTCCGGAGCTACTTCCTTAAGTACTCTGGGATGCAGCCTATCTGGCCCTGGGGATTTACCGGCCTTTAATCCATTCAATTTACCCAACACCACTTCCCGACTAACCTGGATTTCACTCAAGTACTCCTTTGACCTGCGGTCCCCTGCTATTTCCGGCAGATTATTTATGTCTTCCTTAGTGAAGACGGAACCAAAGTAGTTATTCAATTGGTCCGCCATATCCTTGTTCCCCATGATCAACTCACCTGTTTCTGACTGCAAGGGACCTACATTTGTTCTAACTAATCTATTTCTCTTCACATATCTATAAAAACTTTTGCAGTCAGTTTTTATGTTCCCTGCCAGTTTTCTTTCATAATCTATTTTTCCTTTCCTAATCAAGCCCTTTGTCCTTCTCTGCTGGTCTCTGAATTTCTCCCAGTCCTCTGGTATGCTGCTTTTTCTGGCTACTTTGTACGCATCATCCTTTGCTTTGATACTATCCCTGATTTCCCTTGTTATCCATGGATGCACTACCTTCCCTGATCTATTCTTTTGCCAAATTGGGATGAACAATTTTTGTAGTTCATCCATGCAGTCTTTAAATGTCTTCCATTGCGTATCCACCGTCAACCCTTTTAGAATTGATTGCCAGTCAATCTTGGCCAATTCACGTCTCATACCCTCAAAGTTAACTTTCCTTAAGTTCAGAACCATTGTTTTTGAATTAACAATGTCACTCTCCATCCTAATGAAGAACTCGACCATATTATGGTCACTCTTGCCCAAGGGGGCACGCACAATAAGACTGCTAACTAACCCTTCCTCATTACTCAATACCCAGTCTAAAATAGCCTGCTCTCTTGTTGGTTCCTCTACATGTTGATTTAGATAACTATCCTTCATACTTTCCAAAAAATCCTCTTCCTCAGCGCCCCTGCCAATTTGATTCACCCAATCTATATGTAGATTGAAGTCACCCATTATAACTGTTTTGCCTTTGTCGCAAGCATTTCTAATTTCCTGTTTTATACCATCCCCAACTTCACTACTACTGTTAGGTGGCCTGTACACAACTCCCACTAGCGTTTTCTGCCCCTTAGTGTTTCGCAGCTCTACCCATACCGATTCCACATGCTCCAAGCTAATGTCCTTCCTTTCCATTGCGTTAATCTCCTCTCTAACCAGCAACGCTACCCCACCTCCTTTTCCTTTCTCTCTATCCCTCCTGTCCCCCCTTCTCCTCGCAACTTCGGCTTGCCAACATGCGTTATCTCCTAACCCGACCTCAGTCTCCGGCTCCGCTGGGGAAGAGGGTGTGAACAAGTACCCGTGGGCGGGTATAATCTCCACAGCGTGGGAGCACCGGCGGCCATGACAGCTCGGCTCGTGGATAGGCGGGAAACACTAAGTAGCAATGTTACAAAATTTTGAGATTAAAAAAATCAAGTCTGCAATTTATCCCATCAGATAAAGCATAAAAAGAAGTTTAATTTGACACCTAATTCACTTTTTTATCTTCAGTATTAAAAACGTTATGGCCATTTTCATACTCGGAAATTAGCAACTTGTTCCCCATTGCGTTTCCATTGACTTAACACAAAAGCTGTGATCTAGGACAGTCAAAAGCCCATAACTTTCTTAAAAATTAAGAGAACTCAATGAAATTTTTAGTTATTATATATTGAAGCATTCTGAAACAAATATGAAACAATATTACTGGGATGATTAAAGCATATAATTAGTTAGTTACCTAATTGTAGCTAATTACAAAATTCAATGACTAGATCTAAACATCTATCCATTTCTTAAGAAAAAATAAACTTTTTTAAATTGCGTAAGTGGCCAAATAACATTCACACAATAATTCACAATATAACATGATTTTTAAATCTCATTTTCATGAATTTATAGGCCATATGGAAGGAATTTAATGTTCAATTCCTGTAAATTAATGGCCATTTAATTCAACTTGCGAGTGGGTTTTAGTGGAATGCGGTGGATTGGAACATTGCGGTTTGCGGTGAAGTCGGCATGAAAAACGCTGCCAGTTCATACATTTTTTTTGTCTCCATTTCACAACATGAAAATGTGATTAAAGGCTTCCTAAGAAGCACGTTTTAATGTAAAAATAAACTCTGTACTTTATTTTCTCCCCTACATAATATCCTTCCCGTTGTCGGCGCTCACGGCTTTAGAAGATGATTTTTAAATTTCTCTAGCTAATAAATAATCTAGCATAATTTAAAAATACCTTCATGAATGAAATGTCGGAGCGATTTTTCTTCAGCAACGAAATCCCCTAACATGGATCGATTTGCCCTGTCTGTGGAAAAATGACACTTTAAACACGCCTTCCTCTGAAAGGCGCCAAAATAACGCACACGGGGAGCGGCAGAACTGCAGCGCTGCTCAAGGTAAGTTTTGTAACATACCTACACTAAGGACGGCTTCGCATGTGACTTCGCGGTGGCATCAAGGATTCGGGCGGTGTCTCGCCGGCGTGGCAGTGAGGAGTTGGCGGCGCTCACAGCCACACCTGCTATTCACTGGCTCAGAGCAATTCGCCTTCTTTTCATTTGCCGAGTAACTGTCTTTGGACGAACTTCAAGAGATCGTCAACAAACTGCCCCATTTCTGAGCCTGTGGAGCACGGAAGGTAACTGTTGAAGCAGATGCGGGCAGTTGGGCTTAAGTGGATGCCAGAAGGTTTTTCACAGGGCATGCAGCACAGAAACAGGTCCTTCAGCCCACCTAGATGCCCTATCTACACTAGTCCTATCTGCTCGCGTTTGGCCCATATCCCTCTAAACCTTTTCTATTCATGTGTCTATCATAGAAACTGACAGGTACTGACTTCCCCACAACAAACGCAGCTAATAGCATCAATGATCAACACCACCTTGGCCATTCTCCTATCTTACAGCTACTATCGGAAAGCTTGAGAACTGTGACCCCCAGGTACAAGAGCAGCTTCTTCCCAGCAACCATCAGGCACTTGAACCGCACTGCACAATCCCACCTCAGCAATAAAAGGACATGATATTTGATGCACTATGTACTTTCCTTTGCACTAGTTACCTAATATAACTGATACTTTAATGCGTTATTGTTTATGTTAATTTAAATGTTTATTCTTGCATTAATGTGCCTGAAAAGCTGCAGCAAGTAAGATCTGTTCTGTTCTTGGTGCTTATGACAATTAATCACTCTTGCCACTCAATCTACTTGATGAACTTAGCGGGACAGGCAGCATCTGTGGAGGGAAATAGACGATTTATATTTCTGATTGAAATCCATCAACTGTTTCATGTCCGGGGAGCAGAGGACTAATCGCATGAAATCAGCATTAGTCCCATGGTTATCAAATCTATCAATATGCACTGATGTGGACATTGTTCCTTTATGAACAAACTTTCAAAAGCATTAAAAATCAATTGTGTTGGCATTAAGTCCAGTAGCTATTGGTTCATGCCTTGCTAGTGAGTAAAACAATTAGTTTATATTCTAATAACTTCAAAGGTTCTGGAGCATATAGGTAGTTCTATTACAATGCAATTGTTGCTCTCCGAAGAAATCTCTCGTTATAGAAAATCATATTCTAAAAATCAAGACTTCTGGTGGCGCCATGTTCTAAGAGGGAACCGCGCCAGATCAGCTCCGCGAAAATCTGAAAAAAATCGGGGGTTAAAGGAGGCTACTAACGGTACTTACCGCAGGAGAGCGATTTAAACGGCTCCGGGTGCGATTGCAAGCTGCGTGATGTCATCAGGCGCGCGACTTCGGTAAGAAATTCAAAATGCATCCCTCCTCCCCCCCCCCGCGAAAATTTGCTGCAAAATTCCTAAAGGACATTCTGAATCTGGATGAAGAGCCCCTGTTGGGCCGTGCTAACAGGGCTTTAAGACGGGCCCCTGGGAGAGGTGCACCGCCAAGACAAATGATTGTAAAGGTGGCCCATGATCACGTCCTTGAAGAAATGATGAAGATAATAATAAGAAAGAAGAATTTGAAATACGAAGGAGATAACATCAGTATCTTCAGAGATTACCCGGCTGAAGTGGCTAAGAGAAGATCTTTATTCACAGAAACAAGAGGTATTCTGCGGAATATAAAGGATGCAAAGGATCTCAGATATGGTCTGATGTACCCAGCAACATTGAGAGTGACCTACGACAACAAGGAATATCGTTTCGTTAAGCATACTGACGCACTGGAATTCGCTCGAGACATACAGAAGAAGGCAGAAGAGGAAGCAGAGGAAGAAGCAAGGGAGGAAGAAGAAGATGACTGAACTTTTATCACCGGCCTGCGGTTATGAATTATTCATTGAGAAAGAGGGGGAATAATGGACATGTTGTTATAGTTTGGTATTAATTAGTAAAATTTCAATTGTTCCCCTAATATAGTATTACATTATAATATTAATTATAATAGAAATTAATAACTAGTAATTAGTAATATGAATAATAGAAATAATTACTAAGTATTTAAAGTTAGTACCCCACCCCAATATACACAGCATTATAGATAGGAGCTGGAACATTTAACATCCTTTTTTAAAAAAACGGAAGTCAGTAGATTAATAGCCACGCTAGTGTGGCTCTCACTAATGCACACTACACAACATATTAGTGTAGTTTCTTTTTTTTCTGGGCACCCTGTTAACACCCTTTTCGCTTTTTTTAATTACACTTTGTATTTTTTTTAATATATCAAGTATTTGATTTTATGTTATATATTATATGAATGTAGTTATGAACGATATTGTATAATTACTTTAAGAAGACATGTATATGGATTATTGAGGATAGTAATTTTCATCAGGTTGGCGTTTGGGTATACCGCTGGGCTGGAGGGGTCGAGAAGGCTACTCCAAAAAAAACCACCCTAACAGCAAAATGCAAGACATGAATGTGAAGACTGGGGGGGATGGAATTACCTTCTGTAGTTGGAATGTTAAGGGAATTAATGAACCAATTAAAAGGGGAAAGGTGCTAGCACAGTTGAACAGATTGAAATCAGATGTGATCTTCCTTCAAGAGACTCATCTTAAAAGAGATGCTCAACATAGATTAACAGCAAAATGGATTTCTAAGGTATATCACTCTTCATTTATGCACAAATCTAGAGGAGTTGCAATAATTATCCGTAAAGGTATACCTTTTAAACAAAGTACTATAATAGAGGACAAAGAGGGTAGATATGTAATAATTACAGGGGAATTATATTCACAGAAAGTAATTTTGGTGAATATATATGCCCCTAATTTTGATAATCCATTATTTTTAAAGAAAATATTTAATAATATTCCTATTTCCACTCAATATAATTTAGTTATTGGGGGTGATTTTAATTGCACCTTAGATAGCTACCTAGACAGGTCTTCTACAAAAAGGAAAGCTACCTCTAAATCAAGTAAACTTATAAATTATTTTATTAATACATCTAATGTTAAGGATATTTGGAGATTAGATAATCCATCCGGACGAGAATACTCCTTTTTCTCGCCCGTATATGGAACTTACTCTAGGATAGATTATTTTCTAATAGATTCAAAATTACTACCTTTTACGTATGATGCAAAATATCACAATATTATTATTTCAGATCATGCGCCACTAACATTCAAGATAAAATTAAAAGATATACTTAATAAAACTACTACTTGGAGATTTAATCCCCAGATATTAAAGGATAAGGACTGTTGTAAACATGTAGTGGAACAGATTAAACTATTTTTTGAAACTAATGACAAACCTGAAATTTCACCATCGTTACTTTGGGACACATTTAAAGCATTTATACGTGGTGCAATAATATCAGCACAAGCTTATTTTAATAAAGAAAATAGAAAGATGGAACAAAAGTTAGAAAATGAGATAAAACAAGTAGATAGTGAAAACATAAAAAAACCTTCTAAAGAGTTAAGTAATAAAATTGCAATAGTAAAATATAGACTAAATAAAATATATTCTAACCAAGTCATTAAACTTTTTCAACAAACCAAACAAGTGCACGTTGAATTTGGAGACAAACCACAAAAATTGCTAGCACGACAACTTAGAAAATTAGAAGATGAAAAAATGATACATAGAATTAGATCTGCGCATGGAAATATATTGACGATACCAAAAGATATTAATGACAGATTTCTACAATATTATCAAAATCTTTATTCATCTAAATTAACAGGACAAACAGATGGTATGGAAACATTCCTACAAGAATGTCAAATTAATAGTCTAGATCAGGAAGGTAGACATTTGTTAAATGCTGAAATAACAGTAAAAGATATTGAAGAATCAATTAGTTTGTTAAAGAATGGAAAAGAAGCGGGCCCTGATGGCCTGAGTGCAGAATTTTATAAAAAATTTCAAGATCTGATTTCCCCAAGATTACATACAGTGTATAGATACGCATATGAACAAGGCAAATTACCAGAATCTTTAAATGAATCCACAATTACACTCATTCCTAAGGCAGATAAGGATTTGGAAGATCCAGGATCATATAGAGCGATTGCCCTTCTAAATACAGACCAAAAAATATTAACTAAAGTTTTATCTCGGAGATTAAGTCTGGTGATTTCCAAATTAATACATTATGATCAAACAGGTTTTATTCCAAAACGCTATTCATCCCATAATCTTAGACGCTTGTTTAATATTATATATTCAAAAAGAGTACGGGACAGGGAATTAGCGGTTGTATCGTTAGATGCAGAAAAGGCATTCGATCAGGTGGAATGGTTATATTTATTTAATATAATGGAAAAGTTTCAATTGGGGGATAGATTCTGTAAATGGATAAGAATTCTATATTTGAATCCTACTGCAAGAATCTTAACTAATCAAATATTATCAGCTAAATTTAAGCTCTCTAGGGGATGTAGACAGGGATGTCCGTTATCGCCTTTACTATTTGCTTTGATGATAGAGCCTTTGGCGGAAAGAATTAGATCTGAACCTGAAATATACGGCTATAATACTGACACAACAACTAACAAAATATCTTTATATGCAGATGATGTTTTGATTTATATTACAAAACCGGAAATTAGTATACCTAAGCTGTTTAATGTTATAACTAAATTTGGCACATTTTCAGGATTTAGGATTAATTGGAACAAAAGTCATATTATGCCTATAACTGGAATAAATTTAAATATATTACAACAATACCCACTAAAAATAGTTACAGACAAATTTAAATATTTAGGAATTAATGTAACTAAATCTTATAATTCACTAATTAAATCTAATTACCCTCTATTACTAGATAAACTTAGAAAAAATATTTTGTATTGGAAAACACTTCCTATATCTATGATTGGTAGAATAAGTGCTATAAAGATGGTGTTTTTACCACAATTATTATGTTTGTTTCAAGCTATTCCTTTTTTTCTCCCCAAGACCTTTTTTAAAAAAAATAGATAATATTATTAATAGTTTTATTTGGGATTATAAAAATCATAGAATAAGTAAAAAACATTTATGTAAATCTAAGATAAATGGAGGATTAGCACTTCCAAATTTTTTATATTATTTTTGGGCAGTCCAGATTAAGAATATGAATTTCTGGTGGGTAAATATGGATCATGAACCAACGTGGTTAAAGATGGAAAAGGAAGACTGTTTACCTTATAATGTAGGCTCGATTCTCTTTGCCCCAAAGGAAGTACAAAAAAAAACTTATAGGGACAACCCTATAATTTATAATAATAGACGTATTTGGAAACAAATAGTTAAAACTTTACATCTAGATAATCTTTCACTTAGACTACCAATTACGAATAACCCATTATTTAAACCCTCTATATTGGATGGGGGGTTTAGACATCGGGATGATTTAGGAATTAAAAGGATAGAGCACCTTTATAGAAAAGGAAAATTTCTTTTATTCCAAGAGTTACAAGATATCTACGGATTGTCTCCACAACACTTATTTAGGTACTTACAAATTAGAGATTATACTAAATCCAATACACAAGATTATAAAAATAAAGAACCAGGATTATTAGATGAATTGTTTAATTTGCACCCAAACACAGAAAAACTAATAGCCTATATATATAACATAATTTTGGATAAGGAGAACCCAACAACTGAAACATATCGTCAAGCATGGGAAAATGAAATTGCTTTATCTATAACAAAAGAAAATTGGGAAGAAAGTTTACAGCGAATACACCGGTGTTCGTTAAATGCCAGACATACATTGATACAATTTAAAGTACTATATAGATTACATTATTCAAAAACTAAATTAAATAGTATCTTTCCCAATCTCTCTTCAATTTGTGATAAATGTAAGAATTTAGAAGCAAATTTAATACACAGTTTTGCTACATGTCCCAAATTGAATTACTACTGGACAGAAATTTTTAAAGTTATTTCTGAAGTTCTTAAAATTAGATTGGACCCTGACCCAAAGTTAATAATACTTGGAATTTCGGATTCAAATTCGGTACTTACAGTACTTACTGTTTGATAATAGGGAAAAAAATCATATTGAAATTTTGGAAGGGAACATTATCCCCCACAATTAAAATGTGGGCAGCAGAAATGTTGAAGACGTTACATTTAGAAAGAATTAGATTTGTCCTATTGGACAAATATAATTCCTTCGAACAAATATGGTCTCCATATATACAGTATTTAGAGAAGTAGCTGTTCTTGACATCACAACTCGGCGGGTACCCTACGGGATTTGGTGAGAATAATTTATTTTTATACTAGGATTAATATGCATGTCTTTACTGATATTATCGTTTGTAATAGTTTTAGTTACAATATATTCTGTTGTTTTTCATTTATATATATATGATATCTTTTTACTTTTTGTTAACCTTCTTTCCTTTCTCTTTTTTCTTTTTCTCTTATATATAATCAAATTATTATTTAATCACTTCCTTATTGATTTAAAACTACTCTATTCTATCCTTATCTTTATCTCCAAAAAAATAGAAGATAATAACTTTCAACGTGTTATTTGAAAAAATATGGAATTAAGTTGATGTTTGTAAATCTGTTTACACTATTGTAAATTGATTACTTCTAATAAAAGAAATTAAACAAAAAAAAAATCATATTGTAAAAACAGTTGTGTTAATGGGGAAAAGGAAGATAAGAGCTGGCGAATTATGTTTACTATTGTCACTACAAGGTGAAAAATACTTTAGGTTGTACGTTTTGTGAGACGACCATTGCACAGGTGTCAATAGAAGTGATCACGTCAATTTTAATGGCCTCCCGCAGTGAAACTGAAGCACTAATTTCTTAAGCATATGGGATCTGATTACAGCAGATCAGGAAACTGGAAAATGGTTTTTCAGTACCAATCTTTTTTCCCCATAACATTTTTTTTCTGCAGGTCAAACGATCGGAACTAGCTGTATGTGGAAATAATTGATATCCAAGTGATAAGTACGTGAATCCATTTGGGATTGTGTGGAGATTTCTGGGCGTATTATTAAGATCCTGGAAGCACTAGGAGTAAAGTTTGGTGACTCACCAGGCACAGGCTTGAGAATGATTTGAAGACCAGTGAAATAGTGCAGAAATGATTTGTTGGATTAGTGCCAAGTCTTCAACTGTATGGGCAGACCAGAATTTTGAGGATTGTTTCTCTCAGAATTGAGCAGGATTAAGTCATTTGATACAGGTGTTTAAAAGGGACTAACAAAGTTTGCACAGGCAAAGTCAGGTTAAAGAACCTGTTCCTGTGCTGTACTATTCCATGTTCCGAAGTAAGACATTGTTCCCACTCCTGTAAGGATCAGGAACCAGAGGACTCTGATTTGAGGTGGATGGCAAACAAACGCTAGGATATGAAGAAATATTTTCTGGTGAGTAGTTATGTTCTGGGAAGCATGGAGCACACTTAATTCTAACTTCTAAGTAAACATTCTCAGAGTACATGAAGGAGACAGTAAAACTGCAGGGGAGAGGTGTAACTGGATTGTTCTTGCACAAAGCTGGCCCAGCCGCGATTAGCCTGAACGGCGCCCTACGGTTGAATGAAGTTTCTAGAATGTTCATTGTTATTAGAATTTGACTGATCATCAGCATTTAATGTCACTCTGGGAGCTCATGTGGTGATATGAAATTTGGGCAGAGGAAATCGCAAGTAGAACTAGGCAAAAATATATTAGAATTGCCAGTTTCTTTTTTGAATAGAAGTCTGCATCAGAGTCAAGGTCAACATTTGTTGTTCTTGAAGCTGGTGATCCACTTCCATGAACTGCTGCAGTCCTTCAGGCGTTAGGCAAGGTGTGTCACTTGGAAGGGAACCTCCGGGTGACCCTACATCGTCAGTCCCTTGCGAGAGGTGACATGGATGTAGAGTCGCTGTGGATAGAGTTGAGGAATTGTAAAGGTAAGACGACACTAATGTGAGTTATCGACAGGACCCCAAACAGTTGCCTGGATATAGGGTGCAAGTTGCAGCAGGAGTTAAAATTGGCATGTAACAAAGGTAATGCCACTGTGGAGATTTTAATATGCAGGTAGACTGGGAAAATCAGGTTGGTTCTGCACCGCAAGAAAGGGAGTTTGGAGAGTGCCACCAAAATGGATTCTGAGAGCAGCTTGTACTGGAGCCTGCCAGAGAGAAGGCAATTCTGGATTTAGTGTTGTCTAATGAACAAGATTTAATAAGGGAACTCAAGGTAAAGGAACTGCTAGGAGGCAGTGACCATAATATGATAAGTTTTGATCTGCAATTGGAGAGGGAGAAGGTTAAATCAGAAGTGTCAGTGTTGCAGTTGAACAAAGGGGACTATGAAGGCATGAGAGAGGAGCTGGCCAAGGTCGACTGGAAAAGGATCCTAGCAGGAATGACGGTGGAACAGCAATGGCAGGAATTTCTGGGCATAATCCAGAAGATGCAGGATCATTTCCTTCCAAAGAGGAAGAAAGATTCTAAGGGGAGTAAGAGGCAACCGTGGGCTGACAAGGGAAGTTAGGGATGGAATAAAACTAAATGAAAAACTGTATAACATAGCAAAAAGTAGCGGGAAGGCAGAGGATTGGGAAACTTTCAAAGGACAACTGAAGGTAACAAAAAGGGCAACATGGGGTGAAAAGCTGAAGTACGAGTGTAAGCTGGCCAAGAATATAAAGAAGGATAGTAAAAACTTCTATAGGTATGTTAAGAGAAAAAGATTAGTAAAGAGAAAAGTGGGTCCCTTGAAGGCAGAAACAGGTGAATTTATTATAGGGAACAAGGAAATGGCAGAAGAGTTGAACAGGTACTTTAGTTCAGTCTTCACTGAGGGAGATACAAACGATCTCCCAGATGTACTAGAGGACAGAGGATCTAGGGAGACAGAGGAACTGAAAGAAATTTGCATTAGGCGAGAAATAGTATTGGGTAGACTATTGGGCCTGAAGGCTGAGAAATCCCCAGGGCGTTATGGTCTGCATCCCAGGGTATTCAAGGAGGTGGCTCTAGAAATCGTGGATGCATTTGTGATAATTTTCCAATGTTCTATAGATTCAGGAACAGTTCCTGTGGATTGGAGGGTAGCTAATGTTATCCCACTTTTCAAGAAAGGAGCGAGAGTGAAAAAGGGGAATTATAGACCAGTTAGCCTGACATTGGTAGTGGGGAAGATACTGGAGTCAATTATTAAAGAAGTAATAATGGTGCATTTGGATAGCAGTAAAAGGATTGATCCAAGTCAGCATGGATTTATGAAGGGGAAATCCTTCATAAGGGGAATTTTTTGAGGATGTGACAAGTAAAATGGATGAAGGAGAGCCAGTGGATGTATTGTACCTGGACCTTCAGAAAGCCTTTGATAAGGTCCCACACAGGAGATTAGTGTGAAAAATTAGAGCACATGGTATTGGGGGTAGGGTATTGGCATGGATAGAGAGTTGGTTGGCAGACAGGAAACAAAGAGTAGGAATAAATGGGTCCCTGTCAGAATGGCAGGCAGTGGCGAGTGGAGTGCCGCAAGGCTTGGTGCTGGGACCACAGCTATTTACAATATATATTAATGATTTAGATAATGGAATTAAAATTTTAAAAAGTAACACTAGCAAATTTGCAGATGACACAAAGCTGGGTGGCAGTGTGAACTGCGAAGAGGACGCTAGGGGGTTGCAGGGTGACAGGTTGAGTGAGTGGGCAGTTGCATGGCAGATGCAGTATAATGTAGATAAATGTGAGGTCATCCACTTTGGTGGCAAGAACAAGGAGGCAGATTATTATCTCAATAGTGTCAAATTAGGAAAAAGGGAAGTGCAACGAGACCTGGGTGCCCTTGTACACCAGTCACTGAAAGTAAACATGCAGGCAATGATGAAAGCTAATGGTAAGTTGGCCTTTATAGTGAGAGGATTTGAATATAGGTCCTTCTGCAGTTGTACAGGACCCTGGTGAGACCATGTTTGGAGTATTGTGTACAGTTTTGGACTCCTAGTTTGAGGAAGGACATCCTTGCTATTGAGGCACCGCAGCGTAGTTTCACGAGGTTCATCCCCGGGATGGTGGGACTGTCATATGAGGAAAGATTGGAAAGACTGCGCTTGTATTCACTAGAATTTTGAAGGATGAGAGGGGATCTTATAGAAACGTATAAGATTATGAAAGGACTGGACAAGCTAGATGCAGGAAAAAATGTTCCCAATGTTGGGGGAGTCCAGAACCAGGGGCCAAAGTCTAAGAATGAAGGGGTGGCCATTTAAAACTGAGATGAGAAAAAAAACGTTTTCACCCAGAGAGTTGTGAATTTGTGGAATTCTCTGCCAATTCACGGGATGAATTTAAAAGAGGGTTAGATAGAGCTCCAGGGGCTAACGGAATCAAGGGATATGGGGAGAAGGCAGGCATGGGTTACTCATTGTGGATGATCAGCCAGGATCACAATGAATGGCGTGCAGGCTCGAAGGGCCAAATGGCCTCCTCCTGCACCTTGTTTCTATGTTTGCATACACTTGCTGCACTTGACCTTCTGATTAAATTGCCAACTTATATTGTTTCTTAAACATTTTATGTAATTTCCAAACAGGATTTATACATCTATTTGATTCAAAATGGAATTTTTTCAATGGAACACCAGCTTATTAGTCACATGTGCTCTTGGTATCATCGTAACTCTTTCGTGTTCAGTTACTTATGGAGCTAACATACTTGTCGTCCCATTTGAAGGAAGTCACTGGGTCAACATGAGGGTTCTAGTGAAAGAACTGAGACGCCACGGAAACAACATTACTGTACTTCATTCATCAACATCCTGGTATATCAAGAAGGATCCAGATTTGTATCAATCCCTGGTAGTCGAGCTACATGGAAGTAAAGGGTTGATGGAAGAGGCAGATGGCATACAAACTTTGGTACAAAACTCATTAGTCATCTCCAACCCTAACATCCCACTGTGGACCTTTCTCCGGCTTCATTTTCAGCTAACAGTATTTATGCATGAGGCCCATCTTTGGTTGAGGCGTTTAACTTTCTCAATTTTTGTGAACAAGGCATTGTTGAAAGAAATCGCAGATGCAAACTTTGACTTGATACTTGCAGATCCAGTGCTTTATGCAGGTCCAATGCTTGCTTATTATTTCAACATCCCATTGGTGTATAATGTCCGATGGATGACGGCTGAAGATGCTCATTTCTTTGCTGCCCCATCTCCACCCTCCTATGTCCCAGCTCTAAGATCACAATTAACAGATAAAATGAGTTTTTATCAACGAGTTCAAAATGTGCTACAACATTTCCTTCAGCTTGGTGTTTTTGAGTTTGTAATTAATCCTTTGTATGAAGATTTGTGCCAGCAATACCTCGGCAAAGACATTGACATCAAGATGGTTCTCCTAAGGGCAGATGTGTGGTTGATGAGAATAGATTTCGTGCTTCAATTTCCGAGACCTACGATGCCAAACTTTGTGTACATCGGAGGTTTCCAATGTCAACCATCTAAACCGTTGGATGAAGAGCTACAAACGTTTGTTGACAGCTCTGGGGAGTATGGTATTGTTGTGATGTCACTGGGTACTCTTATAGACACTTTATCATTGGATCTTACTATGAAAATCGCTGAAGCCCTTGCCCAAATACCCCAAAAGGTCATTTGGAGACACAATGGAGACATCCCTCCCAATACTGGAAATAACACCCTCATAGCAAAATGGATTCCTCAGAATGACCTACTAGGCCATGCCAAGACTCGAGCCTTCATTTCCCATGGTGGCACCAATGGACTGTATGAGGCGGTCTATCATGGGGTGCCGGTGGTTGGCCTACCATTGTTTTATGACCAGTTTGATAATATGGTCAGACTTGAAACTAAAGGAGCAGCAAAGGTGGTCAATGTTGCATCTCTCCAGTCATCAGATCTAGTGTGGGCTCTTAATGAAGTCATAAATAACTCCACTTATCGAGAAAACATGCAGAAACTCTCTCTTCTGCACAGGGATCAGCCAGAGTCCCCAATGGACAGAGCTATTTTCTGGATTGAGTACACTGCCCGACACAAAGGCGCAGCACAATTACGCTCTGAATCTTACAAATTTCCATGGTATGTTTATTACTCTGTGGATGTAATAATTTTCCTGGGATCAATAACACTAATGATTGTATTACTCATAGTTTTCACAATGAAGAAACTATTTGTTCTACTGAAGAGAAAAGAAAAAGTTCAGTAAGGACAGTCAAAGTGTGGGAATGGGTGCATGGGAAGTGCAACAGTAAGGTTCTTGTATTAATGAAAGATCTGAACACATTAAATAAGTGGGTTTCAGAACATTTGAATCCGAGTTGATTTGTCCCTGGAGCTGCTGCTACAGCTGGAACAGCTGGCTTTCTCTTAATTCACCTTCTTTCTTCATCTTCAAATAAGCAATGAGTTATATCACAGCCAAGTAACACCCACGGCCTTTGGCTCCGAATCTCTACAGATCACATGCACTAGTTGATGGATCCATTCCATGTATAAGTAGAATATACTGTCATGGACATCACAATAAACCAATGTGGCACAATTTAAAAGCCCATCAGCACTTCTTGTACTCACAAAAAGAACACAATGGAAGGGCAAATGAGCTAGGGGATAACATGTTACACTGATATTACCATTCTAAGGTGACCACTTTTTGTTTGTCAGAAACCTAACCAGAACATAAACCAGCCACATAAACAGTAGGACTACACAGGCAGGTTGGAGACTGTGTATACTGCAGGAGCGGACCCACTATGATAAACACATGTTTCCTTCACCTTCCGTGAACTGAGATTTTGGTATGTACCATTTGCATGATCCAC
This sequence comes from Raja brachyura, assembly GCA_963514005.1. Next base: position 25,905,577 of record OY740797.1, on the reverse strand, counting down.
TGAATTACATCACCAAGGATCGTCATTAACATCTTCCACATTGCTGCCAATTAGAAAGCCATGCGTGGAACTTTGGTCACCCGTCGCAAAGTGCTTCCCCACTAATATTTAAAGCACCCTCTCAGCCTCATTTCCCAACAGGAGTAACGTTGCCAGCACCCTATCCAACGGTAATGAAGTATTACAACGAATGACAAGGACGTGTTCTCAGACATGCTTTGAATTAAATTGTTTATTGTCACATGTGACGTTGCAGTGAAATTCTTTGCTTGCAATAGTCGTCACATAAAGTAGCAATGTTACAAAATTTTGAGATTTAAAAAATCAAGTCTGCAATTTATCTCATCAGATAAAGCATAAAAAGTTTAATTTGACACCTAATTCACTTTCATATCTTCAGTAATAAGAAAGTTATGGCTATTTTCATACTTGGAAATTAGCATCTTGCTCCCCATTGCCTTTCAATTGACTTAACTCAAAAGCTGTGATCTGGAAAAGTTAAAAGCCCATAACATTCTTAAAAATTAAGAGAACTCAATGAATTTTTCAGTTATTATAGATTGAAGCATTCTGAAACAAATATTAAATAATCTTACTTGGATTACCTGAAATTAAAGCATATAATTAGTTAGTTATCTAATTGCAGCTAATTACAAAATTCAATGAGTAGATCTAAACATCTATCCATTTCTTAAGAAAAGATAAACTTTTTTTTAATTGCCTAAGTGTCCAAATAACATTCACACAATAATCCACAATATAACATAATTTTGAAATCTCATTTTCATGAATTTCTGGGCCAAATGGAAGGAATTTAGTGTTTGATTCCTGTAAATTAATGGCCATTTAAATCAACTAGCGAGTGGGTTTTAGTGGAATGCGGTGGATTAGAACGTTGCGGTTAGCGGTGAAGTCGGGAGGAAAAATACTGTTTGTTCATACATTTTTTGGGGCCCCATTTCGCAACATAAAAATATTATTAAAGCCTCCCGAAAAACCAACTTTTAATATAAAAATAAACTATTTACCTTTTTTTCTCCCCTACGGAAAATCCTTCCCGTTGTCTGCGGTCACGGCTTTTGAAGGTGATTTTTAAATTACTCTAGTTAATAAATAATCTAGAGTAATTTAATAATACCTTCATTGATGAAATGTCGGAGCGATTTTTCTTCCGCAACAAAATCGCCCGACATTCATCGATTATCCAGGCCTGTGGAAAAACGGCACTTTAAGCCCGCCCCCCTCTGCAAGGCGCTAAAGTCGCGCACACGGGGAGCGGCAGAACTGCAGCGCCGCTAAAGGTAAGTTTTGCAACATACCTACATAAAGGGCGCTGACAAAGTTACAAAGTATCACACACCATGTCCACCCTTGTTCTCCCCCACCCACCCACTCCCTCACGGCAGTCCTCCCACGCCAGCCCCTTCTTTGTTTCCCCCTCCCAGCTGTTCCCCCTCGCCGGCTCTTCCTTTTGTTCTCTTCCCCATCCTCCTCCCAGTATATCCCCCATGCCAGGTCCACCTTTATACCCAGCGACATGTCCTCAGACTCCCATGTGGCCTGTCATCAACCGCCGGCTCCTTCAACAACTGCCACACTGACAACCTCCACGAGTGCCGCCAAGTCTCCTCGGCAGCGCCGAGTTAGGCCCCAGCCGCAGGTTCTGTCGATCCAGGTTCCACTGACTTGACAACTCGGGCCCCAGCCCGCGAGGCTTCGGCCCTGGCTTGTGTGACTCCAGCTCCAGCTCGCAAGGCTCCGGACCTGGCCCGCGATGCTCCGGCTCCAGCCCCGAACCTCTGCCGCTCCAGCCCCGCGGCGGCCAGCTGGGATGCTGTATTCCCTATACACTCACGACTGTGCAGCTAAATTCTGCACTAACTCCATCCACAAGTTTGCAGACTCCACTCCTGTGGAGGTCCAGATCTCGAACAATGATGATACAAGAAGGGAATAGAGAGCTTAGTGACATGGTGTCAGACTACAACCTCTTCTCTCAATGTCAACAAGAGGAAGGACCTAGTATTAGATTTCAGGAAGCATGGTGGGATACTTGGCCCAATCAACAACAAAAGTGCAAATAGGTAGAGTTTCGAGCTCCATGGACGAAATAATAACATAATATATCCTGAGCAAAGTACAATAAAGCTACATACCAAAAAGCACACCAACACCTCTTCTTCCTCAGCAGTCTTAGGAAATTCAGCATGTCTCCAACGATTCTTACAAACGTCTACAGATGCACCATAAAAAGCATACTGTCATGTTTCCTCAGTTTGGCTTGGGAACAGCTCTATCCAAGATGACGAGAAATGGCAGAGGTAGCCCAGTCTATCACACAGCCCAAAGACTACATTTCCACTTCTTGCTGATTTAGGAAAGCAGCCAAAATAATCAAAGACCTGTCCAAGCCCAGTCATTCCTCCTTCTCCCTGCTCCTGTCCGGCATAAGGTACAGAAACTTAAATGTGCACCACCACTCAGGAACAGCTTCTTCCAGAATGTTATCAGACTTCTGAAAGTGTCCCCTAAGTTAATAATAATAATACATTTTATTGTCATGGTAAATACATACAACAAAATCGGCGAAAAAAACAAAATCAGGGTGTAGTCCTGATTTTCAAACCACCACATTGTGAACAATGGACTTTCTCTTTGAAACTTACACTGCAATGCTGAGAAACAATTCTGCACTCTGGTATTTTTCTCTTTACTTCACCTTTTGTATTTGCATTTGGCTTGATTGTACTCATGTATATCATTATCTAATTTGATTCGATAGAATGCAAAAGCTTGTTACTGTACTTTGGTACACGTCACACTAATAAACCTAAATTTAATGAGAAATAATGTAATCAAAACCCGTCTATTCACCAATCAAACTAGAGTCATTAAGGTCCAGCAAGAAATAATCGCAATTAGATGTGATTGTTTCTAATTGATGCCTCTGAGGTCAAAGGGACAGTGGCAGTGTAGATATGAAGTGGCACCTGACCAGCTGCTCAACCAAACACACCGGGATTGTTATTTGACGCAATGGCTCCTCCTCCTGGGTCAAGCACTCAACCTGCCAGTGGAAAGGCTTTTTTCTTGAGAACTATTGCATGATTTACACACTTCACAGCTGCCTGGCTATTAAAGATGTGTACTTGTTCATTCTAATCAGCAAATACAAAATCCAACCTGAAATTATTACCCCAAATCATGTGAAATTATTGATGGACAGTATAGAGGGAGCTGTAATCTGTGTCTAACCCATGTCCTTGGAATAACTGATGGGAAAGTGCAGTGGGAAAGCTTCATTCAGTCTCACCTGATACAAAAAGATGTGGATTAGCAAATTGTGGGAAGGGCTCAAAGTCGGTAGAAGGATAAAAGTAGTTTAAATGGTGAGAGGTTGGCAGTTGAAATATAAATTGAGAAAAATGTACCCCACATGTCCCCTTTAAATTTCTTCCCTCTCACCTTAAAAATTGAAGTGAGAAAAATGTAAATGAAAAAAAAATGTCTTCCCTCTCATCTTAACATATGCCGTCTTGTTTTAGACTGCGGGAAGTACACTCTGGCTATCTACCTGGTAGACAAAAATGCTGGAGAAACAGCGGGTGAGGCAGCATCTATGGAATGAAGGAAATAGGCAATGTTTCAGGTCGAGACCCTTCTTCAGACTTATGTGGGGGTGGGGTGGTGGGAAGAAGAAAGGTAGAGGTGGAGACAGTGTGCCGTGGGAGGGGAGGGGAGGGGAGGGGAGGAGAAAGAAGGAGAAAGCAGGGACTACCTAAAATTGGAGAAGTCAATGTTCATACCGCTGGGTGCAAACTACCCAAGTGAAATATGAGGCGCTGCTCCTCCAATTTACGGTGGGCCTCACTCTGGCCATGGAGGAGGCCCAGGACAGAAAGGTCAGATTCGGAATGGGATGGGAAGTTAAAGTGCTGAGCCACCGGGAGATCAGGTTGGTTATTGTGAACTGTGCGGAGGTGTTGAGGGAAGTGATCGCCAACCCTACGCTTGGTCTCACCGATGTAGAGCAGCTGACTCCTAGAGCAGCAGATGCAATAGATGAGGTTGGAGGAGGTGCAGGTGAACCTCTGCCGCACCTGGAAAGACTGCTTGGGTCCTTGGATGGAGTCAATGGGGGAGGTAAAGGTGAAGTGTAGCATTTCCTGCGGTTGCAAGGGAAAGTGCCAGGAGAGGGGGTGGTTTGGGTGGGAAGGGACAAATTGACCAGGGAGTTACGGAGGGAGCGGACTCTGCGGAAAGTCAAAAGGGGAGGAGATGGGATGATGTGGCCAGTGCTAGGATCCTGTTGGAGGTGGCGAAATGGCTATCTACAGTGGCTTGCAAAAGTTTTCATACCCCTTGAACGTTTCCCCATTTTGTCACGTTACAACCACAAACGTAAATGTATTTTATTGCGATTTTATGTGATAGACCAACACAAAGTGGTGCATAATTGTGAAGTGGAAGGTAAATGATACATGGTTTCCAAATTTTATTACAAAAACAGAAAAATGTGGCATGCAAAAGTATTCAGGCCCCCTGAGTCAATACTTTGTAGAACCACCTTTCGCTGCAATCACAGCTGCAAGTCATTTGGGGTATGTTTCTACCAGCTTTGCACATCTAGAGACTGACATTTTTGCCCATTCTTCTTTGCATAATAGCTCAAGCTCAGTCAGATTGGAAGGAGAGCGTCTGTGAACAGCAATTTTCAAGTCTTGCCAGAGATTCTCAATTGGATTTAGGTCTGGACTTTGACTGGGCCATTCTAACACATTAATATGCTTTGATCTAAACCATTCCATTGTAGCTCTGGCTGTATGTTTAGCGTCGTTGTCCTGCTGGAAGGTGAACCTCCGCCCCAGTCTCAAGTCATTTGCAAACTCTAACAGGTTTTCTTTCAAGATTGCCCTGTTCCATCCATCTTCCCATCAACTCTGACCAGATTCCCTGTCCCTGTTGAAGAAAAGCATCCCCACAGTATGATGCTGCCACCGCCATGTTTCACAGTGGGGATGGTGTGTTCAGGGTGATGTGCAGTGTTAGTTTTCCGCCACACATAGCGTTTTGCATTTAGGCCAAAATCTTCAATTTTGGTCTCATCAGACCAGAGCACCTTCCTCCACATGTTTGCTGTGTTCCCCACATGGCTTGTGGCAAACTGCAAACGGTACTTCTTATGGCTTTGTTTCAACAATGGCTTTCTTCTTGCCACGCTTCCATAAAGGCCCGATTTGTGGAGTGCACGACTAATAGTTGTCCTGTGGACAGATCCTCCCACCTGAGCTGTGGATCTCTGCAGCTCCTCCAGAGTTACCATGGGCCTCTGGGCTGCTTCTCTGATCAATGCTCTCCTTGCCCGGCCTGTCAGTTTAGGTGGACGGCCATGTCTTGGTAGGTTTGCAGTTGTGCCATACTCTTTACATTTTCGGATGATGGGTTGAACAGTGCTCCGTGAGATGTTCAAAGCTTGGGATATTTTTTTATAACCTAACCCTGCTTTAAACTTCTCCACAACTTTATCCCTGACCTGTCTGGTGTGTTCCTTGGGCTTCATGATGCTGTTTGTTCACTAATGTTCTCTAACAAACCTCTGAGGCCTTCACAGAACAGCTGTATTTATACTGAGATTAGATTACACACAAGTGGACTCTATTTACTAATTAGGTGACTTCTGAAGGCAATTGGTTGCACTGGACTTTATTTAGGGGAATCAGAGTAAAGGGGGCTGAATACTTTTGCACGCCACACTTTTCAGTTTTTTATTTGTAAAAAAATTTGAAAACCATGTATCATTTTCCTTCCACTTCACGATTATGCGCCACTTTGTGTTGGTCTATCACATAAAATCCCAACACAATACATTTACGTTTGTGGTTGTAACGTGACAAAATGTGGAAATGTTCAAGGGGTATGAAAACTTTTGCAAGCCACTGTACCTTATCAGGTCACCACTCACTCTCTTGCATTAGGGAAGACAAGCACATTCCTGCCCTATAACTCAAGCCCTTCACTGAAGACAACATTTTGATGAGATCCATATGAACTCTTATTGGTTGACACGGACATGGTGGACTGAAGGGCCTGTTTCCATGCTGTACGACTGGAATATCCAGCTCTGAAATCAGTCATGCTTCATTATTACACATGCCCCGGATTCCAATCACACTGTTTTCGGACCCAGTACAATTTCCTCTCTCCATACACCATGGTCGTGTTCTAGGCCACGTAATGCATACAAATTAGCACACGAACATTTAATCATGGATAAGTACATTGATTCATACTTAGAGATGCTCAGACCCACTACTGGTTCGCATGTCTTTAATGATAATGATCGTTTTAGAACATAGCTATAACATAAAACTTTCAATCCACTGGCTCTCTCTACAGAAAAAAATGTACGAGCTTTAATGTTAGTCACATTAAATATAAAAGTTATCATAATCTGCACACATCGCTACTTACTCCATTCATTCGCACAATGCAAAGAGGCCTTTGGTATTTACACTGGTGTTTTGCTTTTCTTTTACCTGGATGACTGAAAAGTCGCACAATGAAAATTTCAGGTCAATACCCTGACCAATGAGGGCAATTGTGACAATTACTTTAAGCATCTTATCTACCTGTGTCCAGTTGGAAAGGAGTTGGGGGCAGGACAAAATCAGGTGGGTGCAGCTGAGGGGTGCAATTGGCATGTGGGCTGAATAAGTGTCAAGAGCTAGAGGTGAACGTTTCGAAAAGTGTGTCAGATAAGGATGCAAAGTGAGGAGTGAAGTGAATGTTGGAAGAAGGGGTAGGGTAGAAAGGGACAAGGGAGGAGAAATGGATATGGGAGACTCCGAGATGGGAAATGTACCTGCGGCAGAAGGGGAAGGAGCTGGGTAACGAGTGGGAAGAATTGTGTGTCGAAGCAGCAGGGGGGTGGAGGCAGGGAAGAGAATTTGGGGTGGGGTGAGTATTGAGATTGAAGAATTCAGTGTTCATGACGTAAGGTACGCTAAACAAATGTGAGGTGCTGTTGAAGAAGGAACTGCAGATGCTGGAGAATCGAGGGTTACACAAAAGGCTGGAGAAACTCAGCGGGTGCAGCAGCATCTAAGGAGCGAAGGAGATGGGCGACGTTTCGGGTCGAGACCCTTCTTCAAATGTGAGGTGCTGTTCCTTTAGTTTGCATGTGACCTCACTCTGTACTTTCTAGCCAGAAGTGTCCCGACCCGAATCGTCGTCTGTCCATTCCCTCCACTGATGCAGCCCGACCCACAGAGTTCCTCCAGCACTGCATGTTTTGCTGAACCCTTAGGCTACTGCAATCTCTTGTGTCTTCGTTCCCTAATGGCTCGGCCCGCGGAGAGGCGGGAAACATTCAGGACGGCCTCTCACGTGGCTGCGCGGCGTGTCAAGGAGTCGGGCGGTGTCTTGGCGGCACGACAGTGAGGAGCGATTCGCCATCACACCTGCTGTTCACTGGCTCAGAGCAATTCGCTGTCTTTCATTTGCCGAGGAGCTGTCTTTGGACTTCAACTTCGGGCGATCGTCACCAAACTGCTCATTTTCTGACCCTGTGGTGGACGGAAGGTAATCGGTGAAGCAGATGAGGATGGTTGGGCTTAACATGCTACCATAATATGTTTCATGGGTCATGCAGTACAGAAACAGATCCTTCAGCCCAACTCATCCATGCCGACCAAATGCCCCATCTACACCAGTCCCATCTACCCGTGTTTGGCCCATATCCCACTTCTTTGGTCCCCTTCGGTCATGGCTGACCATGGGTGTCTCCAGGATGCTATTCCCTATATGGAGGATGCCTGTGCACGACTTTGTTTAACATGGGGAGAAAGGTGCACAGACAGCCACCACACGGTCCTTAACAGATCTGGATCAGGATCCAGTGCCATGGAATCCAAGATGACTGGAGACCCTTTTCTGTTGCAGCCTTCATCCGCCTTCTCACCTGTTGTGACGCTCCACTAAGGACAGCCATCGTCCTCAGCCTGTTCCACCGTTGAGGTCTTGGTATCCCACTAAACCTTTCGAAACCATGTTCCTGGTCAACCACCTTCTAAATATTTGATTGTACATGCTTTAACTGCCTCGTCTGGCAGTTGGTTTCATGTACCAAACGCCCTCAGTGTGGAAAAAGTTGCCCCTCGGGTTCCTATTAAATCTTTCCCCTCCCCGCCTTAAACCTATGCCTAGTTCTTGGTTTCCTCTCCCATGGCACATCACTGAAGAACTGCCCTGGGCCCAACACGTTGATGGAATCATTAAGAAAGCTCACCCATGCTTCCACTTCCTCACGTTTTGGGATATTTGGCATGTTGCCGAATACTCTTTTAACAACTTCTGCAGGTGTGTATGATGGAGAGCATCGCTGTTTGCTTCAGCATGTCACACACGCAAGAACAAAGGAGGCTGCAGAAAGTGGTAGACATTGCCATCATGGGTGCTGACCTCGCCATCATCGAAAGGAACGATAGCAGGCGCTGCCTCATAATTGCAGCTAATATCATCAAAGATCAACGCCACCATAGCCATTCTCCCATCTCACAGCTACTATTGGTAGAAGGTACAGGAGGAGCCTGTGACCTCCAGGTCCATGAACAGCTACTACTTCACCAACCATCAGGCTCTTGAACCACACTACACTATCGCACCTCAGCAATAAACTACCATGGACTTTGTATTGGATGCACTTTGTATGTTGCATTGCACTAGTTGCTTAAAATAACTGATATTTTTGCATTATCTATATATCTATATATTACTAAAACTCTCATCTTGTTTGTTTGGATGTCTGCGTGAGTGAGTGAGATCCTGAAATCACACAAATCAAAATGGTACACGATAGCACTACAATTTTTCACCACCTTACTCACAATTTTCCTGTGGTGTGTTTTCAACAAGTTTTGTTCAGATTGATGTTATATTTTACCAGTTATTCACATTTTTAACTTTATAAAATCCAGTTTGAGAAAGGATGACTTGAACACTGCAGTGGCAGTTACAGCTATGACATCACAATGGGATCTAAGGGCACTCACTTAACTTTTTTTCTCTGATGCCAGCCTATGCAGCTTTTTAGGTTGCCAAATGACAGTTTAAGTGGTCATTTTAGACGGTTTGCATGACGCCAAAATGTGCTCGGACGAAGTGCGTAGTTACCAGTCGGAAGTATGCTTAAAGAAGCATTCACATACTATTTCTGCTTCAAATAAAGTCACAAACTAAATATATTCACAATCAAGAAATTATATATATCACAATGACATGCAGCAAAATTATAATACAGTATCTCAACTCTTTTTACACGTTGCAATGAATGCAATTTCTATTATTTCTTTCCACTTCCAAACAAAAATGTGGTTGGATTATTCAGCGTATGAACAACCTCGGTGAGACCAAGCGCAGGCTTGGCGATCGCTTCTAGTTCGCTCAGTTCGCAATAACCAACTCTCCCACAGCCTACTGTCTCCGCCTCTTCCTTTCTTTTTCCCGCCCCCCGCACCCCCAACATCAGTCTGAAGAAGGATATCGACCCGAAACGTCGCCTATTTGTTCGCTCCATAGATGCTACCTCACCCGCTGATTTTCTCCAGCTTTTTTGTCTACCACCCATTCACACAAGTTCTGCTATCCCACTTTCCTAACCCACTCCCTACACACTAGGGGCAATTTTACAGAGACAAGTTAACTTACAAAGCTAATGCGTCTTTTGGATGTGGGAGGAAACCCACACGCTTGCAGGGAGAATGTGCCAATTCAACACAGACATTGCCCGAGGACAGGATCGAACACAGATCTCTGGTGTGTGAGGCAGCAAGTCTACCAGCTGTGCCACTATATTTTGTTTTCCAAAACACAAAAAATTATACATTGATAAATTTGGTTACTAAAAAAAATAAACTATCCATTTTCAGTCTTAAATCTCTAAGTCACGCTATGTCCCCCTTTACAGCTACTGTATGGTTTAATTCAGTTCAAGACTATGGGGCAGTACATTGGCCATACAGTTGCTGCCTAAAAGTGCCAGAGACCCGGAATTGATCCTGAATATGGGTGCTGTCTGTATGGAGTTTGCTCCTTTTCCCTTTGATCGCATGGGTTTTCTCCGGGTGCTCTTGTTTCCTTCCACATTCCAAAGGTGTGCAGGAACCTATTTCAGACCCAACCCACAACGTAATATTTTCCTTTTGTCCAGAGATTCTGTCTGACCTGTTGAGTTACTTCAGCTTTTTGTGTCTATCTTCGGTTTAAACCAGCATCTGCAGTTCCTTCCTACACACACAATACTATATGATAGAACTTTATTTATCCCAGGAGAGAGAATCTCAACATGTTTTTAAACGCTAATAACTCTTTCATTTTTCATTGATGGGAAAACTCCTCGGCACCTTATGAGCGGAGGGGGACTCTGTGTAAGATGTCCAAAAATCACAGCCGTACGTGGTAGCGTTATTTTCTTTTAATTATATATAAGGCAAGGCAACTTTAATTGGGCAAGGCAACTTTAATTAGGCAACACAGCTTTAGCATTTCCAAACCAAAGGCAACACAGCTTTAGCATTTCCAAACCAAAGGCAAAACAGCTTTAGCATATCCAAACAAAAAGGCAACACAGCTTTAGCATTTCCAAACAAAAGGCAACACAGCTTTAGCATTTACAAACTATATTTTCAAACCACATTAAGGGCACTGACAGATCAGTAATACCACTCACAGTTTAGTAGACATGTGTTCAGTGTTATTCACAGCTCAGACTGTGAGACGTGACCCTCTCGCTCCCCCATCTTGTAGAGACTGACTGAGGCACTCAACACTTCCGGATTTTATAGTCCCTCCGGAAGGGGCGTGGCCTTCAGGAGAGAGAATCTCAACATTTGTTAAACACTAATAACTCTTTTATTTTTCATCGATGGGAAAAATCCTCTTGTTCTGTGCTGCGGAGGGGGACTCTGAGTAAGATGGCCACAAATCACAGCCGTAAGTGGCAGCGTTTTTTCTAAAATCAATATACAGAACAACAGGAAGTGGTCAAGATCAGACGTTTAGTAATATAGACACACACACACACAAACACACACACACATATATATATATATATATATTATATTTATGTAAATATATTACCAAAAGTCTGATCTTGACCACATCCTGAGCCCTGGGTGGAGGGCAGCTGCGCTTTGGGCGGGCCGGAGCGGACGGACGTCCGAGTGCAATTCGACTGTGAGCGGGCGGGGCCAGGCGGGCGGGCGGCGACCAAATGTCTGTGAGTCGGGGGGGGGGGGTCATAACTCACTGCCCGTCAAAAACAATGCACAGCAGACGGCGAGTGGAAAACACAGGCGGCGCGAGCAGACCCATTGTGACATCATCAGATCGTTTACTTTCAAGGATATTTCAGATTTGTGAACATTTTCAGAAATAACTCAAGAAATATAGCTCAAAACCTTCAGGGAAGCCGATTTTTGACCAAAGGAAAAAAACTCTACAGGAATATGTAAAATGTTTACGGTCTGAGAGTCGTGTTTTCGAGCAGTATGATTATGCGCGCACACACGCACACATCCAAGATCAGACTTTTAATAGTTACTATACCAAGTGCAGACCCACTGGGTCTGTTCCCCCAATGCGCGGTTGCGAGGGGGGTGGGTGCTGTGGATTCACACGCACTCTAACCAGCCCACACACATGGGGAGGAGGAGGAGGGGGAGACGGGGTGGGGAGAGGGGAGAGGGGGAGAGGTGGGGGAAAGGGGGGGAGAGGGAGGGGAGGATGGGGGGAAGAGAGAGTAGAGGGGGAGAGGGCAGAGGGGAGAGAGGAGGTGGGGAGAGAGGAGTAGAGGGGGGGAGTAGGGAGGGGGGGGAAAGGGAGGGTTGGAGAAGGGGAGAGGGGGGTTAGTGGAGGGTAGGGGGGGAGTGGGGTGGAGGAGGGGAGAGGGGGATTGGAGGAGGGAGAGGAGGGGAGAGAGGGCTGGAGGAGGGGAGGGGGCAGAGGGTGGGAGGGGGCGGGAGAGGGGAGAGGTGGAGGGGAGGGGGAGAGTGAGGAGGGAGAAGAGGGGGGGAAAGGGGAGGGGAGGGTCCCGTCCATTCAACGAGCGGTTGCGCGGGGGGGGGGAGGTTGCGGCATCCCACACACACTAACCACGCCCCCAACACACACACACTAACCACCCCCCTTGATATTATATTAATATAATTTATTGGCTCCTTTTATCCCATCCCACCCCATCTCGAGGGGCAAAGAGAGTGGGGCAGAGAAAGAGAGAGAGGGAGGGGGGAGGGAGTTGAGGGGGGGAGGGAGATAAGGGGAGAGAGGGGGGTGGAGGGAGGAGGGGGTAGGATGGAAAGGGGGGAGAGGGGGTGGAGAGGCAGGAAGAGGATGGGGAGAGAGGGGGAGGAGAGGGAGAGATGGAGAAGGGATGCGGAGAAGGGGCTGGGGAGAGAGTGGGGAGGGGGGAGGGAGAGAGTGGATGGGGAGGGGGTGGAGAGCGGGGGGAGGAGGGGGGAGAGAGGGGGAGATGGAGGGCAGATGGTGTGGGGCAGATGTACAGGGGAGATGGAGAGGGGGGAGAGAGAGGAGGGGGAGAGGAGAGAGAGGGGGAGAGATGGAGAGAGAGAGGACGAGAGTGAGCGGTAGAGAGAGAGTAGGGGAGAGAGGGGGAGAGGGGGAGAGGGGGGAAAGAGGAGGAGGATAGAGAGGGGGAGAGATTGAGGGGGGGAGGGGGAGGGAGGGAGAGGGAAGGAGGAGAGAGAGAGGGGGAGAAAGAGAGAGAGAGGGGTTGAGAGGGAGGGAAGGAGAGAGGGGTTGGGAGAGGGAGGGAAGGAGAGAGGGGTTGAGAGAGGGAGAGGGAGGGAAGGAGAGAGGGGGAGGGGGAGAGAGGGAGAGGTAGGGGGAGAGGGGGAGAGAGAGAGAGGGGTTGAGAGAGGGAGGGAAGGAGAGAGGGGTTGAGAGAGGGAGAGGTTGAGAGGGAGGGAAGGAGAGGGGGGGAGAGGGAGGGAGGGAGGGAGAGAGAGAGAGAGAGGTTGATTGCATTTGTGGGACCTCATGAAGGTTGCAATCTCCCACCCCTGTCCCATTGTGATGTCATATGTAAATGAGATCCATTGTGATTGGACATTTGTGAGATGGCATTGTGACTCATGCAGCAGTTTGATTTTTTTTTAAAATATGTTTGTTACCAAAAAAGTGGGGAAATAATCAACCAAATGTTCTAATTTTCAAAACACCATCTTCAGGAGGAGAAACCCTACAGGAATATGTAATCATTTCTGCGTTATGGCAAATTTTGAAGGAGTAGGATAAACGGGTAAAACGAATATTCGCAAATTAGAATGTGAATGAATGTACGAGAGTTTTAATAAGTATATGAGATATGATGATAAGATAAGATATTCATATATAAATATACACTGTTTTGTTTTCTCGTTTATAACATTGTTTACAGAGTAGCACAATTACATATACTGTTGTGCTGCTGCAAGTAAGGATTTCATTGTTCTAACTGGGACGTGGGAGAATAAAACACTCTTGATTCTTGACTTATGTCGTTAATGTGTGGGATAGAACTAGTGTACAGGTGATCGGTGATCGGTGATTGGCGTGGACTCGGTGGGCCGAAGGGCCTGTTTCCGCGCTGTATCTTTAAATTAAACTAAAAACATTAAAACCAGAGGGAGTCTAAAGAAGGGTCTCTACCTGAAACGTCACCCAATTTCTTCTATCCAGAGATGCTGGCTGCTCCATGTAGTTCCTCCGCACAATTAAAGCATAGAATAGACTTCACCCTACCATAGTTACCCAACCAGACGCAACTGAATTTAAGTTAGACAAAAATGCTGGAGAAACTCAACAGGTGACGCAGCATCTATGGAGTGAAAGAAATAGGTGACGTTTCGGGTCGAGACTCTTCTTCAGACTGATGTGGGGGTGGGGGTGGGGGTGGGGGGGCGGGAAGTAGATAGGAAGAGGCGGAGACAGTGGGCTGTGGGAGAGCAGGGAAGGGGAGGGGAAAGAGTGATAAAGCAGGGACTACCTGAAATTGGAGAAGTCGATGTTCATACCGCTGGGGTGCAAACTACCCAAGCAAAATATGATGTGCTGCTCCTCCAATTTACGGTGGGCCTCACTCTGGCCATGGAGGAGGCCCAGAACAGAAAGGTCAGATTCGGAATGGGAGGGGGAGTTGAAGTGCTGAGCCACCAGGAGATCAGGTTGGTTTTTGCAAACCGAGCGGAGGTGTTGGGTGAAGCAATCGCCAAGCCTACGCTTGGTCTCACTGATGTAGAGCAGCTGACACCTAGCGGATGCAATAGATGAGGTTGGAGGAGGTGCAGGTGAACCTCTGCCGCATCTGGAAAGACTGCTTGGGTCCTTGGATGGGGTCAAGGGGGGAGGTAAAGCGACAATTGTAGCATTTCCTGCGGTTGCAAGGGAAAGTGCCAGGAGAGGGGGTGGTTTGGGTGGAAAAGGACGAATTGACCAGGGAGTTACAGAGGGAGTGGTCTCTGTGGAGAGCCAAAAGGTGAGGAGATGGGAAGATGTAGCCAGTGGTGGCATCCCGTTGGAGGTGGCGAAAATGTCGGCGGATTATCTGTTGTATGTGGCGGCTGGTAGGGTGCAAGGTGAGGACAAGTGGGACTCTGCCCTTGTTACGAGTGGGGGGATGGGGAGTGAGAGCAGAGTTACGGGGAATAGAAGAGACCCTGGTGAAAGCCTCATCTATAGTGGAAGAGGGGAACCCCCATTCCATAAAGAATGAGGACATCTCCAATGCCCCAGTTTGGAAGCCAGTGGTGGGAAATTTAAGGTAGATCTTTTTTCACCAAGAACCCTTTTTTGCTTAAGTCTACCCTCCACCACCTCCAGTTTAAATTCCATTTCTCCAAAACCAAGAAGCAAGAGTTACTTCAGGGAGTTACTCTAGCTCCAGGAAGTGATTCTGCATTGGGTTTCAGTGGTCACGGCGAGGCGGCGACCAGACAGCAATGGTGGCCAGATCTCCCACAATGCAAAGGGAGGAAGAAAGTGCCTGGCACCGACCAGTGGCCGTGGCAGTGCGCATGTGCAGGGCAGCCGATGATGTGCTGGCCGTGGATGTGCACATGTGCTGGGGTGGATGTGCTGGCCATGGCAATGTGCATGTGCAGGGGGAGGATGTGCAGGCCATGGCAGTGTGCATGTGCAGGGTATCCGAGGGGAACAGGTGAGTGGTGGAATATTGTGTTGGGGGAACGGGGCCCAACGGGTCCCACTTGGTCTAGTATATATTACTAAAACTCTCATCTTGTTTGTTTGGATGTCTGTGTGTGAGTGTGTGAGTGAGTGAGTGAGTGAGTGAGTGAGATCCTGAAATTACGCCACAATAGCACTACATTGTTTGCACCACTTTACTCACAATTGTCCTGTGGTGTGTTTTCACCAAGTTACGTTCAGATTGATGTTATATTTTACAAGTTATTCACATTTTTAATTTTACAAAATCCCAGATTGGGAAAACATTCTTCCATCTGCGCATTGGCAGTTACAGCTAAGACATCACAATGGGATCCAAATCCTGCTGGCCCTGCCCACAAAAATGTTGCAATCCCAGAACACTGAGCCCTGCCAGCAAGTTTTTAAATTTCAAAAACCGGGAGTCTGAACAAGAGGGAGATGGAGTGCTGGGGGAGGCAGGAGATGTCCTATGGGATTCTTCTTTAAAGTCATATGCAGTTTGCAGTTGTATAGGGCTCTGGTGAGACCACATCTGGAGTATTGTGTACAGTTTTGGTCTCCTAATTTGAAGAACGACATCCCTGTGATTGAGGCAGTGCAGCGTAGGTTCACATGATTGATCCCTGGGATGGCGGGACTGTCATAGGGGGCATCTTATAGAAACATATAAAATTATAAAGAGACTGGACAAGCTAGATGCCAAAAGATGTTCCCAATGTTGGGCGAGTCCATAACCAGGGGCCACAGTCTTAGAATAAAGGGAAGGTCATTTAAGTCTGAGGTGAGAAAAATATTTTCACCCAGAGAGTTGTGAATTTATGGAATTCCCTGCCACAGAGGGCAGTGGAGGCCGTCACTGGATGAATTTAAGAGTTAGATAGAGCTCTAGGGGCTAGGGTCTTTGAAGGCCCGCACTGGCAGACTAACTAACAGTTTCTACCCACGTGCCATTAGAGAACTTAACTCAAACAGATAACTCTACGGGCAACACTACACAATTCGGGGTGCAAATAAAAATTTGTCTGCTAGAATGTATAATATATTGTGTATCTTTTATTATCTATTACTTATTTTATGCATTGATCTTGTAGTAAATGTAAATGTAAGACTAAATGGTTGTTTGTGTTATTGTGTTTTTGTTCTTTTTTTAAACTTTTTATCCCGTGTCTTTTATTGTTTACCATTGAAGGGGATGCACATGAAATTTCATTGTACAGTTGATGTGCAATGACAAATAAACGTATTTGATTTGATTTGATTTGATTTGATTTGATTTGGAGTCAAGGGATGTGGGGAGAAGGCAGGCACGGGTTATTGATAGGACACGGTCAGCCATGATCACAATGGATGGCGGTGCTGGCTCGAATGGTCGAATGGCCACCTCCTGCACCTATTTTCTATGTTTCTATGTAAAGTCCTGGCAGCATGAGCAATTGGGAGGATGAAGAGGAGGAGAGGCAGTGCTGGGGCATAAGGGGAAATGAGCAGCCCCTTCGCAGTTGGGGACTATGGGTGAGTGGTGGAATATTGTGTTGGGGAAGGGTTGCGTTGGAGAAATGGGTGAGTGGTGAAATATTGCATTGGGGGAATGGGTTGCATTGGGCGACGGTATACAATAATGCTACAATTTGTGGCTCACCTCTCTCATCATTGCTCTGCGATGTAAGTAAAACAAGATTGATGTTATACTTTACAAGTTATTGACATTTAAAAAAAAATTAAAAATGTCCCCACTTGCCAGCCACACCTGCGCAGTTGGGGGAGGGTTACCGTGACTCGCATCAGCCGTTCTTGCGCACCCTAGAGCTGGGCCTGGGGCCGGGGTCAGGCCACTGTGCCTCGGCGGACACCGAGCTGGAGCCGGGGCTTGGCTATGGGTGGCAGCGCTGGTGCTCCGGGCCCACAGGGAGTGAGAGGAGTGGGACCTGGGGCAAGAACTAGGCTGCAGCCTTGGCCTCTCCCTCTCACCCCCCTTCCAGGCCGCTCGGCCTGTCCCTCCTGACAGCTCCCGCCTCAAGAACAACTTCATCGCTGATGTGGAGAAAACAGGGCTAGCGGTGGTTTATATCGAGATCCTGGGGAGGTGAGGAGGGGGGTGGGGGGATTGAGGGAGAGGAGGGGGTAGGGAGGGAGAGGGAAGAGAAAGTGGGGGAGGTGAGGAGGAAGAGTGGGGGGTGTAGGGGAGAGGTGAGGAGTGGGGGATTTGGAGAATAGAGGGAGAGGAGGGAGTTAAGGAGGGGAAAGGGGTTATGGAGGGAGGGAGGAAGTGACTGAGGGTAGGGGAAAGGTGAGGGAGGGAGAGGTGAAAGAGGGTAAAGAGGAGGGGGAGGGAGTGCTGGGAGAATGAGGGGGAATGAAAGAGGTTAGGGGTAGGCAGAGGGCTGGTGGGGGAATTGGAGGAGAGTAGGGGAAGAGAGTGGAAGGGAGGGGGTAAGGAGAGAAAGCAGAGGAGGATTGGAGGATGCTGCGGAGAGGGGAATAGGGGACTGAAGAGGGAGAGTGAGACGCGTTCACATTGATGTGTGTGTGCGTGTGTGTGTGTGTGCGTGTGTGCGGGTGCATGTGTACAGCAAGTAAGATTTGTTCAGTTCTTAATGCATAAGACAACTAATCACTGTTGACACTTGATCTACTGCAGGAACTCAGCAGGTCAGTCAGCATCTCTGGAGGAAAACAGACGGTTGATATTTCTGATTGAAATCCTTCATTTGTTTCATGACCTGACAGCAGAGGACCAATAACATGAAATCAGCATTAGTCGCACGGTTATGAACTCTACAGAGATATGCACTGACGTGGACGTTGTTCCAATATAAATAAACTTTACAAAAGCTTAAAAATCAATTGTGTTGACAGTTAGCCCATTAACTATTAGGTTGTGCCTTGCGAGTGAGTAAAACATTTACAGCTGCTAAACTAACACATTCTTAGATCCTGGGCAGTATAGGTAGTTCTGCTATAATGCACAAATTGTTTTTGTGAGAAATCTCTTGTTATAGAAAATCACATTTTAAAAATAGTTGTGTTAATGAGACAAAGGAAGGTACAGAAATGAGGTTTAGACACGATATGACAAAATCATTTCCTGAATGATTTAATTATTTTTAAATAGCTTTGTTTACTTTTGTTACAGCAAGATCGAACATGTTTGAGGGGGTATTTGGTGTTGTTTAATAGACTGTCATCGAATAGGTGCCAATAGAAGTGATCAAGGCAATTTTAATGGCCTCCCACGGTGAATGACACATTCTGTTTTTAAGAGTCTGCGGGTGTCTGATTGCTGCGGGGGGATTACAAGGAAACAGGTTTTTCTTCCAACACTGACTTTTTCCCCCTAAAATCTGTTTTTTTATCTGTTCTATTTTCAAACCAACAGAACTAGCTTATACAGGTATGTAAAAATTATTGATGTCCAGGTGATATGTATGTGAATCAATTTGGGATTGTGTGGAGATTTCTGGGCACATTGTTATAGAAACATAGAAATTAGGTGCAGGAGTAGGCCATTCGGCCCTTCGAGCCTGCACCGCCATTCAATATGATCATGGCTGATCATCCAACTCAGTATCCCGTATCTGCCTTCTCTCCATACCCTCTGATCCCCGTAGCCACAAGGGCCATATCTAACTCCCTCTTTGTATGATCGTAGGAGTAGTGGGAGTAAACAAAATGCAGGAACAAAGACCTGTGGATCCTGGTTTATAGGAAGGACTCTCTTTCCCAGTCCCATTCTGACCTTTCTGTCCTGGGTCTCCTCCGTTGCCAGAGCAAGGCCACAAGCAAATTGGAGAAACAGCAACGCATATTTTGCTTTCATAGCAGTATATACATTGAATTCTCTAATTTTAAGTGACAATTTTGCAACCACTTCCCCTTCCTCCTTCCACCCTAGTCATTTTACCAGTTCCACAGTTCTCCACGTTCTCCACGTTGTTTCTCTCGAGATCACACCTTCCTCGAGGTGTGATACGGTGTAGTTACATAGATCTGTTTTGGTGCATACTGCAGTGAGTCTTTTAACTTACACTTGAATGCAATATTTATGCTTTAAATTGGATTAGCTACGCATAAGGTTAGGCTAAATTACATTCCTAATTACATTCCACAGTAGAGCCAGCCTCTGATCAACAGGTACAGCGTATGAATGATCATGGTATATTCATGTATGGAAATCAGATTATAATCAAACATTTGACCCATGTTGACCAACCTGGGTCTCACTGCACACCTGGTACTACTCCTGACCCTGACTCCAGTTGCATACCTTCTTCCATTCCTGACCCTGAGTCCAGCCTTACACCTGGCCCCCTATTCTCATCCACAAAATTATACTCACTCAGCTGTATAATTATTCCTTTACCATTTCCTTCATTTTCCTAACAAACTGTCCTGGTCATTTCCATCCCCGATATTTTCAGTATTTTGCTGTCTTTCTCTCAGCTGGGACTTTTCTGAAATGCAAAGTCCAATAATTATATATTTACGCAATATAATTCTATTAAAAGTGACTTTAAGAGAACATAATATTTTCTGTTGTATTCATAACACAACAATGATAAAAAGATCTTTGTTTTGATTGCACCTACCAACATACATATATTATTATATTACAGTTAATATGTATCGAGGGCATTTTTTTTGTTCCAATGCTCCCCATTCCCAATTACTTTTACATTGAAGTGATTGAAATCCAAGTGAGTTTAAATGGCATCAGAAAAATTAATCCTCTGGAATGGATGATATTCATTTAGTGGTTGATTGGAGTCAGTATCAGCACAATTACTATATTAAACTTTGAATCTTCAGATGTCCGGTTCAAGCTAAAACTAAAGACAAATAATAACCTCCTCACACATTCCCCTGCAAGTATCCCTGTCACATCTTTAAAATATGCCCTTTCTTTGAACAAGCTCTTAAACATCGCATCTGAATCAATTTCCATCTGATTACACTCCTTGAGGATGTTCATCTACGTGTTCAATTAATAAAACAACGAGATTGGGAACATTTCTATTCAACCTGTCAAAGGAAATTGTGGGGGGGGGGGGTAGCAATAGTCAGTGTGGTAAACAAACATGATAGTAGAGTGGCAAATGACAATAGTGCTACCTTCCCAATATTTAACTGAAGGAAATAATGGGTTATCGGGACTGTATGTTGTGACAGACAGCCTGACACCTTGCATGTCATTTTAATAATACACTTATCCCATACCCCTGGATATTCCGGATTAATAAATTCAGGTTTTGCCAACTAATTACAAATCAGGATTATTACAAATTAATAACATTAGCCAACTCTGAAACATGGAGCATTTTTGAAAGTCGGGGGGCTGAGCAATCACTGATCACTTGCCTTGGGGGTACCTGGCGAGGGAGTGGAGCAACCTAGTGGAGGGAGGGTGCGAGAGGGGGGTGTCCCCCCTCCCACGGTAGGGACTTTTTGAAATTTGATGTATTAAAATCATGTTTTAGTGCATTGTAGAAGTATGATTTAAATGTTTTTTGTTTGAAGTATTTTTAAGGTAATTTTTATGGGGTAACTTTTTCCACACAAAGGGTGGTGGGTGTATGGAACAAGCTGCCAGAGGAGGTAGTTGAGGCAGGGACTATCCCAACATTTAAGAAACAGTTAGACTGATACATGGATAGGACAGGTTTGGAGGGATATGGATCAAGAGCAGGTAGTGTCGTTGGGACATGTTGGCGTGTGTGGGCAAGTTGCGCCAAAGGCCAAAGGATATGGCCATAATCAAGGTTTTATCCCCATATCCCTTGATTTTGTGAACCCCAAGAGCTAAATGTAACTTACTTGAAAACATCCCGTGAATTGGCTTCCACTCCCTTCTGTGGCAGAGAATTTCACAGATTCACAACTCAATGGGTGAAGAAAGTTTGGCCTCATCTCAGTCCTAACTGGCCTACCCTTTATTCTTAAACTGTGACACCGGTTCTGAACTCCCCCAACATCGGGAACATTTTTCCTGCAGTTACAGTAAGGGAAAATCTAGCAGGCAAGAAGGATACTTTCTCCAACCACCCCCATTTGAAGGCCACTATCTTCTCTGTTTCTACCCATTGCTAGGTACTTACTTCCAGCAGCCACTGGTTGTCCTCCAGGACGCACCGAGCCACAGCCTGAAGGGCCTGTCCCACTTAGGCGATCTTTTGGGCGACTACAAGCGACAGTGGCAACAATTTTTGCTGTCGGAGGTCGTCGCGAGGTGTCATAGGTGAATGCTAGTAAAACTTGTCCCTGACAGTCGCCTAAAGAGTCGCCTCAGTGGGACAGGTCCATAAGTGTGTGGGAATAGCGTAGATCAGGGGAGCCGCGACCAGCTGCGTCACTCGTCCAGCCCACTCTCCAATTCACTGATAGACACAAAAAGCCAGAGTAACAGCCAATTTCCTCTCTGTGTCTGTGGACCAACTCCAAGCACCAGAGGCTCATTGATCTGCAGCGCTGCTCGATACGGCTCTCTGCCATACACAGCCCTGCTAGCCGGACAGAGTTCAGTTTAGAGATACAGTGCAGAAACAGGCCATTCGTCCACCGAGTCCGCACCAACCAGCGATCCCCGCACATTAACACTATCCTACACACACGGGGACAATTTACACTTGTACTAAGCCAATTAACCAGACCTTCAGTCTGAAGAAGGGTCTCGACCCTTCATTGTGGTAATTTCAAGTGTAGAATGAAGACAAGAGTATTTAGTTGTCGCGTGCAGCAACATCAGAACAATGACATTCTCAGTTGCTGCACCTTTAACAGGCTGGTTAAAGCAACAACACACAGATACATGTAAATTGATTGATTTATTTTACTATTGCCACCTGCAGCGAGATACAGGGAAAAGCTTTTGTTGCGTGCTATCCAGTAAATGCAAGCAAGGCGCTCACAATGTACAGATAAAGGAGGACAGACGCAACATATATAATCAATAATGCAATGGATTAATAATCAGTAATATTGGGTAATCATCCCAGCATATCAGCGGAGGCCCAAGTATTAGCATTACAATTAATGCCCCACAGCGCCGGAGACCCGGGTTTGATCCTGGTCTCGGGTGCTGTCTGTGTGGAGTTTGCACGTTCTCTCTGTGACCGCGTGGGTTTACTCAGGGTGCTCCAGTTTCCTCCCACATCCCAAAGACGTGCGGGTTTGTAGGTTAATTGGCCCTCTGTAAATTGCCCCCTAGTGTGTAGGGAGTGGATGAGAACGTGGGATAACATAGAACCAGTGTGAACGGGTGATCGATGGTCGGCATGAACTCGAGGGGCCGAAGGGCCTGTTTCCACGCTGTATCTTTGAACTAATTATAATATTGAACAAATCAAGACTTACCTATCGGATTTGAACATGAACAATATTATCCCAAGGTTGCAGAGTATTTGAATGGCATTTACTGCATAATCCCTGAGGTTATTCTTTGTAAAATGAAGGGCAAAGTTCATCTCTACAAGTTTAATTTTCTAAAGTTAATTTGTAGTTTATATTTACCATCTTGCCTTTGCTTATTTGTTCCCGCGATACAAGAATCTAAGACTTACATTTAAAGATGAACAAAATATCAATTTAAAGACATATGAACTAATTTCTCCGATTGAGTATGAATATCGATTTCTTTAACATCCCCTCCCTCTCCGTCCCTCCCCCACCCGACTACTACCTGGTACTAGCTGCAAAGTTGTCTTGTTGGGTCTCATTGTGTGGGAAGGAATTGCAGATGCTGGTTTAAACCGAAGAGAGACACAAAATGATGGAGCAACTCAGCGGGACAGGCTGCATCTCTGGAGAGAAGGAATGGGTGACGTTTCGGGTCGAGACCCTTCTAAATGTTTCGGGTCGAGACTCTTAGAAGGGTCACGACGAGAAACTTCACCCATTCCTTCTCTCCAGAAACGCTGCCTGATCCATGCCAGTCACCAGGGCGAATTCAGCACAGAGACGAACAGCAGCGGCGCAACGCTTCCGACGCCTCCGACGGACGGGACTCTTGCACTGCTCCATGGCCGGAGCTGCAGTGAGCGACTCGCCAGCCCCGGCTCCCCATCTGCGCCCGCTTCTGCTTCCATCCCTCCCTCAGCCCCGGCTCTCCAACACACACGGCCCATGCAGTTGATATGAGTTTTGAAATTCTCGTCGATCACAGAATTTCTCACGACAGAACGTGAGATATTTGTGATCAGCGTGAGAGCGTGAGAATTTGTCAAAATGCATGAGTCTCACGCTCAAAGCGTGAGAGTTGGCAGCCCTGGTTTTGCCTTGTACTTCTTTGTGTTGTTAACGTGTGCCCGCGAAAAAAAAAAACCAAATAGCACAGAGGAAGTATTTTTTGAAAATTTCAGGAAATACCATCAAATTCTAGGAAATTTGGTATTCTACTTAAGGATTTTCTTTTTGAGATGCATAAGCACTGGCGCATTGTTATAATCCTGGAGCATTGGGACTAAAGTTTGCTGATTCACCAGGAACAGGTTTGCGAAGGTTTTGAAGGCCAGTGAAAGAGTGCAGAAAATAGTAGTTGGATTAGTGCCAAATCTTTATTTGTAGTAATCCGTGCGGGATTACTGAGAATTGTTTATCTCAGAACCGAGAAGGATTAAGCACTTTAATACAACCGGTTAAACGGGACTAACAAGGTTGGGACAGGCATTGTGGGTCAAAGAACGTGTTCCTGTGCTATACTATTCAATGTTCTGAAGACTTTGTTCCCACCAAAGATCGTCCGCTCTGTGATCTTTATTTCCCACTGCTGCAAGGATCAGGAACCAGAGGACTCTGATTTGAGGTGAATAACAAACAAACTATAAAGGATATGAAGAAAAGTTTTCATGCAGTGAGTGGTTAGGCTCTCGGAAGCCTGAAAGGGTAAAAGGAGCAAACTTAACTGTAACATTTATATTAAAATTCCAAGTCTACATGAAGGGGAGACAGTAAAAGCTGCAAGGGACAAGTCACGGTGGTGCAGCGGTAGAGATGCTGTAGGTATGTTACAAAACTTACCTTTAGCGGTGCTGCAGTTCTGTCGCTGGCCGTGTGCGCGACTTTGGCGCCTTTAAGGGGGGGGCGGGTTAAAATACGGTGTTTAAAATGCCCATTAATTTACAGGCATTAAACACTGAATTCCTTCAATTTGGCCAATAAATTAATGACAATTACATTTAAAAATCATGTTATATTGTGAATTATTGTGTGACTATTAATTGGACACAGGCTTTAATTTTTTTTTAAAAAATTTTCTTAAGAAATAGATAGATGTTTAGATCTAGTAATTGAATTTTGTAATTGGCTACAATTGGGTAACTAACTAATTATATGCTTTAATTTCAGGTCATCCAAGTAAGATTGTTTCATATTTGTTTCAGAATACTTCAAACTATAATAACTGAAAATTTCTTTAAGTTCTCTTAATTTTTAAGGAAGTTATGGGCTAATTTCCGAGTATGAAAATGGCCCTAACTTTTTTAATACTGAAGATATGAAAGTGAATTAGGTGTCAAATTAAACTTATTTTTATGCTTTATCTGATGGGATAAATTGCAGACTTGATTTTTAAAATCTCAAAATTTTGTAACATTGCTAGATGCTGCTTAAGCGAATGCAGCGCCGGAGTTCGGGTGCGGGTGCTGTCTGTACGCAGTTTATACATTCACCCCGTGGGTTTTCTCCAAGATCTTCGGTTTCCTCCCAAACTCCAAAGAGGTACAGGTCTGTAGGTGAATTGGCTTAGTAAATGTAAAACATGTTCCTCGTGGGTGCAGGATAGTGTTAATGTGCGGGGATCGCTGGTCGGCGCGGACCCGGTGGGCGGTAGGGGCTGTTTCCGCGCTCTATCTCTAAGCTAAACTAAACTGGATTAATGAACCAAACAGCCTCCTGCTCCAGCATGAAGTTTCTGGAACCTTCTTTGTTAATGACATTTGACAGATCATCAGCATTTAATGTCACTTTGGGAGCTAATATTGTGATTGGATATTTGAGCAGAGGAATTGCGAGTAGAACCAGGCAAACATATATTAGAGACACAAAAAAATTCTCCAGACAGCATCTCTGGAGAAAAGAAATAGGTGACGCTTCGGATCGAGACCCTTCTTCAGCCTTTATTAGTTGTTAGTTTATGTGTTAAATTGTAAGTTTATTTGTTTATTAGATATCTGCATCAGGGACAAGCCCACTGGCCTTAAAGTTGGTGAACCACCTCCATAAATTGCTGCAGTCCTTCAGGTCATAGTCATACCCAGCATGGAGACAGGCCCTTTGGCCCAACTTCCCCATTCCGACCAGTATGCCCAATCTATACGAGTCCCACCAGCCTGTGTTTGGCCCATATCCCTGTAAACCTGTTATATTCATGCATCTGTCTAAATGCTGCTTAAACATTGCGTTCGTACCTGTCTCAACTACTTGCTCTTGCAGCTCGTTGGGGGAAAAAATGTTGTCTCTCAGGTTCCTATTAAATGCTTTCCACCCCACCTTAAACTTATTTACTCTGGTTCTCGATTCACCTTTTCTCGGCAAAAGACCATGCATTCTCATGATTTATTCATCTCCTGATTTTGTACGCCGCTATAAGATCACCGCTCATCCTACTGCGCCCCAACAAATAATAGCTCAGGCCCCCGAGTCCTGGCTGTATTCCCGTAAATCTTCTCTAGAACCCTTTCTTGCTTGACAACATATTTCCTAGGACATGGTGACCAAAACTGAACACGATACTCTAAATGTGACCTCACCAACGTCTTATACAACAGTGCCAGGACCTCACAACCTCTACTCTCGATACACTGACTGATAAAGGCCAATGTGCTGAAAGTCTTCTGATAGCCCTATTGACCTGTGATGCCACTTTCAAGATGCTGGTGAGGTGTGTGACCTGGAGGGAAACCTCCAAGTTGTGTTTGCATACACTTGCTGCACTGGTCCTTCTGATTAAATTTCCGATTTATATTGTTTGTTTAACAATTTATGTAATTTCCAAACAGGGTTTGTACATCTATTTGATTCAAAATGGGATTTTCTCAATGGAACACCAGCGTATTAGTCACGTGTGCTCTTGGTATCATCATAACTCTTTCGTATTCAGTTACTTATGGGGCTAACATACTGGTCGTCCCATTCGATGGAAGCCACTGGGTCAACATGAGGGTTCTAGTGAAAGAACTGAGACGCCATGAACACAATATTACTGTACTTCATTCATCAACATCCTGGTATATCAAGAAGGAACCAGAGTTGTATCAGTCCCTGATCATCGACTCACATGGAACTAAAGGGTTGATAGAAGATGCTAATGGCATACAAACCTTGATAGAAAACTCATTGGCCATCTCCAACGCCAACATCCCACTATGGACTTTTCTCCGGCTTCAGTTTCAGCTAACGATGTTCTTGCATGAGGGCCATCATTGGTTGAGGCGTTTCACCATCTCAATTTTTGAGAATAAGGCATTGTTGAAACAAATTGCAGATGCAAATTTTGACTTGTTACTTGCAGATCCAGTTGTTTGTGCAGGCCCAATGCTTGCTTATTATTTCAACGTCCCATTGGTTTACAATGTCCGATGGATGACTGCTGAAGATGCTCATTTCTTTGCTGCCCCATCTCCACCCTCCTATGTCCCAGTCTTCAGATCACAATTAACAGACAAAATGAGTTTTCTTCAACGAATTCATAATGTCCTGCAACATTTCCTTCAGTTTGGTATTTCTGAGTTTGTGGTTAATCCCTTGTACGATGATTTGTGCCAGCAATACCTCGGCAAAGACATTGACATCAAGATGGTTCTCCTAAGGGCAGATGTGTGGTTGATGAGAATAGATTTCGTGCTTGAATTTCCGAGACCTACGATGCCAAACTTTGTGTACATCGGAGGTTTCCAATGTCAACCACCTAAACCGCTGGATGAAGAGCTACAAACGTTTGTTGACAGCTCTGGGGAGTATGGTATTGTTGTGATGTCACTGGGTACTCTTATAGACACTTTATCATTGGATCTTACTATGAAAATCGCTGAAGCCCTTGCTCAAATACCCCAAAAGGTCATTTGGAGACACAATGGAGACATCCCTCCCAATACTGGAAATAACACCCTCATAGCAAAATGGATTCCTCAGAATGACCTACTAGGCCATGCCAAGACTCGAGCCTTCATTTCCCATGGTGGCACCAATGGACTGTATGAAGCGATCTATCATGGGGTGCCGGTGGTTGGCCTACCATTGTTTTATGACCAGTTTGATAATATGGTCAGACTTGAAACTAGAGGAGCAGCAAAGGTGGTCAATGTTGCATCTCTCCAGTCATCAGATCTATTGTCGGCACTAAATGAAATCATAAATAACTCCACTTATCGAGAAAACATGCAGAAACTCTCTCTACTCCACAGGGATCAGCCAGTCCCCAATGGACAGAGCTATTTTCTGGATTGAGTACACTGCCCGACACAAAGGCGCAGCACAATTACGCTCCGAATCTTACAAACTTCCATGGTACGTTTATTACTCTGTGGATGTAATAATTTTCCTGGGATCAATAACACTACTTATTGTATTACTCATTGTTTTCATGATGAAGAAACTGTTTGTTCTACTAAAGAGAAAAGAAAAAGTTCAGTAAGACTAGTCAAACTGTGGGAATGGGTGCTGAGGAAGTGTAACAGTAAGCTTCTTGTATTAATGAAAGATCTGAACACATTAAAGATTAAACATTTGGATCACATTTGACTTGTCTTACAGCTGCAACACCTGGCTTTCTCTGAAGTCACCTTCTTTATCTTCAAAAAAGCATTGACTTCTTTTATAGCCAAGTAGCATCCACTGTCTTTCGCTCTGATTCTCTAGTGCTCTATAAATCACAAGAGCACCAACTGAAGGATCCATTTCACGCAAAAGTTGTAGATACTGGCATGAACATCAAATTTACCCAATGTGGCACCATTTCTAGCCCATCAGCACTTCCTGTCCATGCACAAATAACACAATAGAAGCGGAATGAGTAAGAGAATGACATGTCACACGGATATTACAATTCTAAAGTGACCACTTTGGATTGACAAAAACCTAACCAGAGCAGCCATTTTCTGGATTGAGTACACTGCCCGACACAAAGGCGCAGCACAATTACGCTCAGAATCTTACAAACTTCCCTGGTACGTTTATTATTCTGTGGATGTAATCATTTTCCTGGGATCAATAACACTAATTATTGTATTACTCATTATTTTCATGATGAAGAAACTATTTGTTCTACTGAAGAGAAAATAAAAAGTTCATTTGGATGAGTTAACCTGTGGGAATGGAAGTGCAACAGTAATCTTCTCGTGTTTGAAAAATGATCTGAATACATTAAAGAGGTGGGCACCTGAACATTGTGGATCCCAGTTGATTTGTCCCTGGAGCACCTGGCTTTCTCTGAATTCACCTTCTTTCCTCATCTTCAAATAAGTGTTGATTTTTTTTTGGAAGCCATGGCTCTCGCTCTGGCTCTCTACAGATCACTGCAGCAACCGATGGATCCATTCCATGCATAAGTTGTAGATACTGGCATGAATACCACATTAAACAAATGTGGCACCATTTTAAAAACCCATCAGTACTTCTTGTCCACTCAGACAAGAATGGAAGAGGAAATGAGTAAGAGAATAGCATGTTACACTGATATTCCAATTCTAATGTGACCACTTTGGTTTGTTAGAAACCTAACCACACCAGCCACATAAACAGTGGGATTACACAGGCAGGTTGGAGATTGGGTACCCTGCAAGAACAGACTTGCCTGCAGCTTCAAAATAGAACAAGTCAGGAGCTGGGTAGACACAAAATGCTGGAGTAACTCAGTGGGACAGGCAGCATCCCTGGAGAGAATGAATGGGTGACGTTTCAGGTCGAGACCATTCCTCAGACTGGTTAGGGATAAGGGAAACGAGAGATATAGACAATGATGCAGAGAGATAAAGAACAATGAATAAAAGATATGCAAAAAAGTAACTATGATAAAGGAAACAGGCCATTGTTACCTGTTTGTTAGGTGAAAATGAGAAGCTAGTGCGACTTTTGGAGGGACAGAGAGAGGGGGAATGTCGGGGCTACCTGAAGTGAGAGAAATCAATATTCATACCACTGGGCTGTAAGCTGCCCAAACGAAATATGAGATGCTGTTCCTCCATTTTTCGTATAATCTCATTCTCACAATGGAGGAGACCTAGGACAGAAAGGTCCGTGTGGGAATGGGAAAGACAATTAACGTGTTTAGCAACCGGGAGATCAGGTAGGTTCAGGCGGGCTGAGTGAAGGTGCTCCGCGAAATGATCGCCCAGTCGACGTTTAGCCTCGCCGATGTATAAGAGTCCACATCTTGAACAATGGATACAGTAGAGGAGGTTGGTGGACGTGCAAGTGAACCTCCGCCTAACCAGAAAGGACTGTCGGGGTCCCTGGACAGAGTCAAGGGAGGAGGTATAGGGATAGGTGTTGCATCTTCTGCGATTGCAGGGGAAGGTACCTCGGGAGGGGGTGGTTTGGGTGGGATGGGAGGAGTTAACCAGGGAGTTGCGGAGGGAATGGTCTCTGCGGAGGCGGAAAGGGGTGGAGATAGGGAAATGTGGCTAGTGGTGGTATCCCGTTGGAGGTGGTGGAAATTTCGGAGGATTATGTGTTTTTGTGATGGCTGATGGGGTGAAAGGTAAGGACTAGGGGGACTCTGTCTCTATTGTGACTAGGGTGAGGGGGAGCAAGGATGGAACTGCAGGGTGCCAAGGAGTCACGAGTGAGGGCTTCATTTATGATGGGAGAGGGGAACCCCCCTTCCCAAAAGAATGCGGATATCTTGGATGTTCTAGTATGAAACACCTCATCTTGGGCGCCGATGCGGCGTAGACGGAGAAATTGGGAGTAGGGGATAGAGTCTTTACAGAAAGCAGGGTGGGAAGAAGTGTAGTTGAGACAGTTGTAGCAGTCATTGGGTTTGTAATGGACGTCAGTCAATAGTCAATTTCCTGTGATGGAGACTGAGATCAAGAAAGGGGAGGGAGGTGTCGGAGATGGTCCAAGTAAATTTGAGTGCAGGATGAAAATTGGTGGTGAAGTTGATGAAGTTGAGGAGGTAGCACCGAAGCAGTCATCAATGTAACAGAGATAGAGTTCGGGGATAGGCCTAGTGTACGTCTGAAGAAGGGTTTCGGCCCGAAACGTTGCCTATCTCCGACGCTCCATAGATGCTGCTGCACCCGCTGAGTTTCTCCAGCGTTTTGTGTACCCTCAATTTTCCAGCATCTGCAGTTCCTTCTTTAACACAGTAGATGAGGTTGTCGGAGGTGCAAGTGAACCACTGACTAACCTGAAAGGACTGTCGGGGTCCCTGGACAGAGTCGAGGAAGGAGGTATGGCGACAGGTGTTGCATCCTCTGCGGTTGCAGGGGAATGTACCTGGGGAGGGGTGGTTTGGGTGGGAAGGGATGAGTTAACCAGGGAGTTGTGAGGGAACGGTGTCTATGGAAGGCGGAAAGGGGTTGAGATGGGAAAATGTGGCTAGTGGTGGGATCCCGTTGGAGGTGGCAGAAATTTTGGGGGATTATGTGTTCAATGCGATGGCTGATGGGGTGGAAGGCAAGGACTAGGGGGACTCTGTTGCAACTAGGGGGAGGGGGGAGGGGTAGCAAGGGCGGAGCTTCAGGGTACCGAGGAGACATGAGTGAGGGCCTCATACTGGTCCCCCTCGGGTTCAAATCAGGTTGCATTTGAACCCGAGGGGGACCAGTATCCTGGCAGGGAAATTTGCAAAGGCTACCGGGGGGGCTTTAAACTAGAACAGTTGGGGGGAGGGACTCAAATAGAGAAACCCAGTAGACGGGGTCTGAGGCAGGAGGCAGAGAAGAGAAGCACTCAGACCCAACATGTAGGGGGGAAAGAAGAAACAAATAATAAACAGAGAATAAGAGGTGGTGGGTTTCCAGGGCAAAAATGAAAAGGGGCCACTTGTCAACATAATTGTTTAAGGAGTAAGAGTGTTGTAAACACAAGCCTGGAGGCTTTGTGTCTCAATGCAAGGAGCATTCGTAATAAGGTGGACGAGTTGAATGTGCAGATAGCTATTAATGACTATGCTATAGTTGGGATCACGGAGACGTGGCTCCAGGGGGACCAAGGCTGGGAGCTGAACATTCAAGGATATTCAATATTCAGGAGGGATAGACAGAAAGGAAAGGGAGGTGGGGTAGCGTTGCTGGTGAGAGGAGATTAATGCAATAGAAAGGAAGGACATTAGCTTGGAGGATGTGGAATCGATATGGGTAGAGCTGCGAAACTCTAAGGGGCAGAAAACGCTAGTGGGAGTTGTGTACAGGCCACCTAACAGTAGTAGCGGAGTTGGGGATGGCATCAAACAGGAAATTAGAAATGCGTGCAACAAGGGTAAAACAATTATAATGGGTGACTCAATCTACATATAGATTGGGTGAATCAAATGGGCAGGGGTGCCGAGGAAGAGGATTTCTTGGAATGTATGCGGGATAGTTTTCTAAACCAACATGTAAAGGAACCAACAAGAGAGCAGGCTATTCTAGACTGGGTATTGAGTAATGAGGGTTAGTTAGCAGTCTTGTTGTGCGTGGTTCGTTGGGCAAGAGTGACCATAATATGGTTGAGTTCTTCATTAGGGTGGAGAGTGACATAATTAAGTCAGAAACAAGGGTTGGCCAAGATAGACTGGCAAGTGATTCTTTAAGGGTTGACAGTGGATGTGCAATGGAAGGTATTTAAAGACTGCAACAATTGTCCATCCCAGTTTGGCAAAAGGATAAATCAGGGAAGGTAGTGCATCCATGGATAACAAGGGAAATCAGGGATAGTATAAAAACAAAAGATGAAGCATACAAATTAGCCAGAAAAAGCAGCCACCCAGAGGACTGGGAGAAATAAGTCTAGAATAGCCTGCTCTCTTGTTGTTTCCTCTACATGTTGGTTTAGAAAACTATCCCACATACATTCCAACAGTCCAGCAGAGGAGGACAAAGGGCTTAATTAGGGTACGGGATACTGAGTTGGATGATCAGCCATGATCATATTGAATGGCGGTGCAGGCTCGAAGGGCCGAATGGCCTACTCCTGCACCTATTTTCTATGTTTCTTTGTTTCTATTTATGATGGGATAGGGGAACCCCCGTTCCCTAAAGAATGAGGACATCTCGGATGTTCGAGTTTGGAACACCTCATCCTGGACGCAGATTAGGCGTAGACTGAGGAATTGGGAGTAGGGGATAGAGTCCTTGCAGAAAGCAGGGTGGGAAGAAATGTAGTCGAGATAGTGGTGGGAGTCAGTGGGTTTGTAATAGACATCAGTCAATAGTCTATTTCTTGTGATGGAGACTGAGATCAAGGAAGGGGAGGGAGGTATCGGGGATGGTCCAAGTAAATTTGAGTGCAGGATGAAATTTGGTGGTGAAGTAGATTAAGTCCATGAGTCCTGCATGGGTGCTGGAGGTAGCACTGATGCAGTCATCAATATTACAGAGATAGAGTTCGGGGATAGGGCCAGTGTACGTCTGGAACAGGGTTTGTTTAACGTACCCTACGAAGAGGCAGGCATAGCTGGGGCCATGCGGGTGCTCATAACTATGCCTTGGAGTTGGAGGGTGCGTGGAGTCAAAGGAGAAGTTGTTGAGGGTGAGGACCAGCTCTGCTAGGCGGAGTAGAGTGTTAGTAGAGGGAAATTGGATGGTTCTGCGGTCGAGGAAGAAACTGAGGGCTTTAAGGTCTTCCTGTTGGGGGGTGGAGGTGTGGAGTGACTGAACGTACATTGTAAAGATGAGGGAGTTGGGGCTCAAAACGCGGAAATCATTAAAGAGACGGAGGGTATGTGAAGTATCTTGGACATAGGTCGGGAGAGATTGGACAAATGGGGATAGGATGGAGTCGTATGTGGAAATCATTTCCGTGGGACCGGAGCAGCCAGAAACAATGGATCTGCCAGGGCAGTTGTATTTGTGGATTTTGGGGAGAAGGTAAAAACGGGCTGTGCGGCGTGGAAAACAATAAGTTTGGAGGCTGTGGAACGCAGACAGCCAGAAGTGATGAAATCAGTAATGGTGTTTGAGATTAAGGCCTGGTGCTCATCTGTGGGATCATGGTGCAAGGATAAGTAGGAAGAGGCATCTGAGAGTTGTCGCCTGGCCTCAGCCCGGGAGCTCTGCGCGGCAGAATACCACGGCACCTCCCTTGTCGGCGGGTTTGATTATAATGTCAGGGTTGCTGCAGAGTGAGCGGAGGGCTGTACGTTCCGAGGGGGTGAGGTTGGAGTAAGTAAGGGGAGTTGAAAAGTTGAGATGGTTGATGTCACGCCGGCAGTTAGAAATAAAGAGGTATAGAGGGTAGAAGGGCATCCTGGGGAGTCCAAGAGGATGGGGACCGGTGCAGACGGGAGAAGAAGTCGTCGCTGGGTGGTGAGGACTCCTTCCCATAGAAAAAGGCACTGAGGCGATGGAAGAAAAGCTCTACGTCGTGGTGGACCTGGAGCTCCTTGACGTGGGGACGGAGGGGTACGAAGGTGAGGCCTCTATTGAGGGCAGACTGTTCCGTATCAGAAAGGGGGAGGTTGGGGGATGGGGGGGGGGGGGGGGGAGGGTGGTGAAGACACGACAAGGGTGGGGGTTGGGGTCACAGGAGGGCCGGGGAGTGGACAAAGCCGAGGTGAGACCTGGTGTGGGGTTGGTGGGTGTTCAGAGAGGAGGGCGGCACGAGGACTATTGTACAGCTTTTTGTGTCTGTCCTTGGAATAACTAATGGGACTGTACCGAGGGAGCTTCATTCCATCCCACGTGATTAAAAAACAATAGATTAGTAAGGTGGAAGCATATAAAGTCTGCAGATGGATAAAACATACCTTGGGTGGTGAGTGGATGGCAGTTGGATTATAATCTGTGCTGCTCATGTTCATATATCCTCAGCTTATCATATACCCCTCAGCTTCTTGCTTTAGGAGAGACAACCCCAGCCGATCCATTCCTACACTATGGCTCAAACCTTTCACTCCAGGCAACAACCAGACGGTATCACTGCACACATCTGCAGCCTGTTCATGTGCCTGTCTTTATATCCTGTCCTAATATAACACGTAGATAT
The DNA here is from genome assembly GCA_963514005.1 of Raja brachyura. Next base: position 25,871,236 of record OY740797.1, on the reverse strand, counting down.
GATGGTAAAGTATGCAGTATGCTTGGTTGGTTTGGGTATTGAGTATATTAGTAGGGAAGTCATAGGTAGACTCAAAATGCTAGAGCAACTCCGCAGGACAGGCAGCATCTCTGGAGAGAAGGAATGGGTGACGTTTCGGATCAAGACCCTTCTTCAGACTTTTCAGCAGGGAAGTCATGTTGCAGCTTTACAAAAATTTGGTTTGGCTAAATTTAGAGTTGTGTTCAGTTCCATTTGCTGCATTACATGAAGGGTGTGGTGGCTTTGGAGCAGATGCAGAAGAAGTATGTCAGGATTAGAACATAATAGCTGTAAGAAGACATTGGGTAAACTTGAATTGTTTTCTCTGGACTGTCATAGGTTGAAAAGAGATCTGATGGAAATTTCTAAAATTACAAGACACACAGATGATAGGGTGGAAATGTCAAATAGTAGAAGGGAAAAGTTTAAAGAAGATGTGTGATGCAAGCTTTTTTTTAAACAGTGCCTGGAACACACCACCAGTGAAGGTGGCGGAGGCAGATATGATAGCAACATTTAAGAAGGATTTAGACAAGCACATGCAGAGACAGTGATATGGATCATAAGTGGGCAGATGGGATTACTTAAATTTAGCAAAACGTGCAACACAGACGTGGTGGGCAGAAGGACCTGTTCCTGTGCTGTACTATGTGTACGAAGGAACTGCAGATGCTGGTTTAAACTAAAGATAGACACAAAAAGCTGGAGTAACTCAGCGGGATAGGCAGCATCTCTGGAGAGAAGGAATGGGTGATGTTTCGGGTCGAGACCCTTATGCTATTACACCTTTTATTCCCTTCAGTCTGAAGAAGGGTCTCGACCCGAAACCTCACCCATTCCTTCTCTCCAGAGATGCTGCCTGTCCCGCTGAGTTACTCCAACTTTTTGTGTCTGTACGGTTCTATGTTCAATTTCCACATTCCCTCTGTGGGATTTTTATGTGCATAATTCTGTCACTGCGCTTTTCATAATGCGTTCAGAGGATGCGAAAGAGGCTTTAGAAATACAAACTCTTTCCATTTTTGTCACTCTGTGGATAGAAAGTCTAAGGTAGAAGGCAGTATATGCAATTATTGCAAAAGGTTTTAATATAATTTATTGCACAAGAAACTTCAGTTAAATTTACAATTCACATTTGATGGGTTATAAAAGGTCCAGCCTCCTAATGTACACCGGTCACAGAACCACACAACTCACATTTAATGTGCTACGATACAATTATTTTCCATAAATTCTCTACCTTATCCTTAAATAAAATGTCACCACGCTTCCACAATACTAGCCCTGAAAAACAAAACTATTTATACCATTTTCATCATAGTCTTTCAATTGTTATAGTCAATGAGGCAAGAGATGTCAATACAGCCAGGGCTAGCCACCACAGGTTCAACAGACAGAATACAGCTCCCTCTCCACAGCACACAAAATATTTATTTCAATGAAGTGCCAATGGAGCTCAGAGTGGTCAAAGAGTTCCTAGTGAGGAAGGACAAAAGAACACTTTGTTAAGTACAGAGTGAAGCTGCCGCCCGATGATCCCGTCACACACGCTTGGAGCAGGAAGAGCAGGGGTCGGATACAAGGTGAAGCTTCCGCTATGCTGTCTTATCACACTCTCAGACCGGGAAGAACATGGAAATGTGGAAAAAAAGGAATAAATGGAGTGTAGACTCTCTGCAGAGTTCCAGCAACGGCTCCCAATGTTTCACTGGAAAACTGGCTTGAGACGACTTTGACGTTAAATTCACACAAGTATATTTAGTCAACAAAACCTTTCATCCATTCAGCCAGAGTTGAATTTGAAACCATCCCACTCTCTCAATCAGAGACTACGAGCCACGCAATGAGCTCCCCGCAAGATCAGGTATGGGTTTGTAAAAGGCACCAAAGTCTTAGCGACTAAGCATGACCTCACAACAATACACTGGGAAGATCATTGACTGGGGCTAAAATAAATAGGATGGGGGATTTCGGACAGACAAAGAGGAGGGGAGGACAACAAAATATTGTTGAACAGGCGAGGGGACAGAGACGTCAGAGAAAGAGAGTGGAATCTGGAATAAACGTGGGATTATACTGTGGGCCTGGGATGGATATTCTGTTTTGCAAGCTCACTGGGACTGGAGAGCTGCGGAACAATTCCGTAGGCAGCCTAACAGAATCTCCTCTCCATCTACATTTTCTTCCCTCCATACCTATGCCATGTAGCCTAAACACCTTAAACCTATTATTTTAAAGTATCAGAGTTAGATAACATGGGAACACGCCCAACATGCCAACCTGAGCTAGTCCTTTTTGCGTTTGGCCCATATCCCTCCAATTCTTCCTATCCGTGTGTCTGTCCAAATGTATTTTAAATGCTGCAATTGTACTTGCCTTAACCCATGTAGCCCCCTACCTTCCATATATCCACCACCCTGTGGGAAAATGTTGCCCCTCAGGCTCCTTATGAATCTTTCCCCTCTCACCTTCTATTTGAGCCGTCTACTTTTAGATTCCCTTATCCTGGGAAAAAAGCCGGACCATTTTAGAAACCTCTGTAAGGACATCCTTCAGCCTCCCACGCTCAAGGGAAAACAAAATCCCAGACTATCCAATCCTACGTTTTCCTACTGTTTCCATGCTGTATGACTGACCTGTTGTATTTCTGTATGGCTTGATTGAATGTGCATAATATGATTTGAATGGATAGCACGCAAAGTTCTTCACTGTATCTCAATAGACAGGACAATAATAAACCAATAACAAATGTGAGGTTTGGAGAAGGGAGCAATAGCTCTGTACTGGGGGGAGGGGAAAAATGCTGTGTCCCCTCCTACCCTATCCCCATCATCCCTCGCCCTTTGTGAATGCTTTGCACTGGAGTTAGGATGCATGGGGGCATTACCTTGGAATTGAGCGAGGATGCTCCAGAACTGGGCAGAATGGACGGTGGGGGGGGGGGGGGGGGGGGCTTTAGGGAGTATAAACTCAGGAGTTAATCTTGCCTGGGCCAGCCCCGTAAATCCCCCTCTCCCTGTGCATACCCCATCCTCTAGTCTAACACATCGGGTAGAAACAAAGAAACTGCAGCTGCTGGTTCATACCAAAGATAGACACGAACTCGGCGGGTCAGGCAGCTTCTCTGGAGATAACCTTTTCTCCAGAGATGCTGCCTGACTCGCTGAGTTATTTCAGCACTTTGTGCCTGCATCCTGCCCACTTGAACCCCCAGGTCACGCCCCCATCTCCATGACACCGCCCCCTGCCCTCACCCTGGGCCGAAGGGCCGCGAGTAGTTGAACATGGCGTAGTCGGCCAGGTAGAAGTCCTGGGCGCGGCGGCGCTCGTCGGCCGAAAGCTGGGCAAGGTAGCGGCGGCTGAGTTGCGGCCCAGTGCGTTCCTCCCGCCGGTGCCGGTCCTTGAAGCGGGGGAAGGTGAGGTTGGCGGGGGCGCCGACCAGCCGCAGCAGCGCCTCGGCCTCGGCCGCCAGGTTCTCGAAGCGGCCAATAAAGTCGTAGCGGACAAGGCAGGGGCTGCAGAGGCGGCCGACGCGCTCCCAGTGGATGTCGAGGCCGAGTGGCCGCCGCGGGTCCAGCAGATAGCGCACGAACTCGGGGAAGGTGACGCCCGATCCGGAGCGCAGGGCCTGGCGGGTGGCGTTGGGCCGGTAGCGGGCGATGATGGCGCGGCCGAAGACCGGGTGGTAGTAGGCGTTGGGCTGCTCGAACTTGTCGCGGAAGGCGGACACCAGGCGCTCCAGCGGCTCCCGCACGAACAGCGCCTTGGTGTAGGTGCGCAGTCGGCGCGCCATGCCGGCGCGGTCGTAGCTATCGAGACGCCGCAGCGAGTTGCCGTAGTGCGCGGCCTGGTGCTGGATGTGGGCCGGCGAGCTGGCCAGGCCGCTCAGCACCATCAGCACCCGCTTCCAGTTGGAGCAGCCCGCCTTCGGCACCTCGCAGTACAGCAGGCGGTGCCGGTCCTCCACGTAGATGCGGGAGACGTGGTGTGGGGCCGGCAGCCTGGAGCCCGCCATCCCGTCACCGCGGTACTGGAGACAGGCCTCATCCACCAGCCGCCGGCGGCCATCCTGCACCGCCCTCAGGCGCCCCTGCCCCCGGCCCAGGCCTTGCTGCTGGTTCTCCAGATGCGGCGCCCCCAAGCGGCGCTGAGGGGACATCACGCCACCCGGCGCCTTCCTTCTACGCCTGCGCCTCCGGCCGCGATGAGTCGTGCCCGGGGGCGGGGCCTGTCGCAGAGGGGGCGTGTCTGTGCACCGTTGGGCGGGGCTTAGCGTAGGGTCGGAGATGAGGATGGGCTGAGTGGCCGCGTTGCGGTCCCAGTCTCGTGCTGCCTAAAGAAGAAAAACAACCAAGCAACATGACCATTAAATTCTACCGTTTAGGCTGATTAACTCACAATCAATCCCCTTTCTCCATCCTTCTCTTCCCCCCCCCCCCGTGCTCCATCTGGACTCGGAGCCATTTCTCCCCATCCTCTAATATTCCTTCAACTGGATGCACAATGCACCCTCTTCTGTCCCTGTCTCACACCTTCTGCCTTTTCATCTCATGCCTTTGTTCAACCTGCCTGTTGACCTCCGCCCCACGTATCCACCTAAAACCAGGTTTTGCCTTGCCCCTCTTCTCTTTCCAGTTTTCATCCCCCCTCCATCACTGAAGAAGGCTCTCTACCTAAGGCATCACCCATCCATATTGTCCAGAGATGCTGCCTGACATGCTAAGTTACTCGTGTACTTTGTGTCTTTTTTTAGTATCACTCTAAAGTGCACAGCTTCCCTGGGCCTTGAACAAACGCACACACCGCAGGCAGTGCACGGGTAGTCTAGGGCCCAGATTCAGGGACATTTTTCCCAGCTGATATCAGGCAACTGACCCATCCTACCAACAACTAGAGAGCAGACCTAAACTACTATCTACCTCAATGGAGACCCTCAGACTATCTTTGATCCGACTTTACTGGATTTATCTTGCACTAAATGTTATTCACGTTATGCCCTTTATCTTGTATCTGTACACTGTGTATGACTCGATTGTAATCCTGTATTGTCTTTCCGTTGACTGGTTAGCACACAACAAAAGCTTTTCATTGTACCTCAGTTAACATGACAATAAACTAAACTGAAACTCCCTAACCTGGGTGATCTAGCACAGGTTGAGTGTGGATTAGTGCCAGCTGCTGGTTGGGTTTGGAATACACATTGAAGACATAACTAGCATTTGTATGGTCAATGGTAAGGGAACCATCAATGAAATGTTCGACACAGGCTCTGTCGGATGGAAATAAAAATTCCTATGCAAATGGAAGGAGTGGAAGAAATGCAGCTGCCAGGGTTTGATTGCTGATGCCCATTCCTCAACCACCACCTGAAACCTGGTCATTATCTAACTGCTGCTTGTGGCATCCTTCTGTATACAGATTGGAATTAAAATATTAGCCACACCATGAAATTAGCAATTGACTGAGCTCCTTGGGACAATCTGAGCTGGTGAAACCATGACCTTTCAATCTCTCAATATCTAAAGATCAATCAATCAGTCAGTCTCTGACTGGAATTTACTTCATGACTGAGCTCCACTGCTCACTGAGATAGAAAAATTCCAAAGATCCATGTGTGCAAAATTCTTTGCACCTCAGTCCTAAATAGCTGATCTCTCATTTTGGGACAAAAGCAGAAAATGCAGGAAATACTCAGCATGTTCGTTGCCCTTTGGGAAGAGAAATGGTCACTGTTTCAGGTCAGAAAGCCTCAGATGAAGGCTATTCAGCCTGTAATGTTGATTCTGTTTCTCGTCCCACAGAGGCAGCCTGACATGCTGGGTATTTTCAGTTTTTGTTTCCCTTGTTTGAATTTTGCTTATTTTGAGATTTTACCCTTGGTTCGACATGACTTAGCCAAGAGAAATGCCACCAAGTATTTACTCTGCCAGGTCGTGCAACACGTTTATACATTTCAAACAGATCACCTCTTTCTTCTGAACTTAAGAGAGCACAGGCTCAGCCTCTCCTTGCAACAAATAGCATCTCAGATATCAGTCTGGTGAACCTGTCACTTTAATGCCTCTCTCACCAGTGTAACAGTGTGAAGAGGGAGATCTGACCTGTGCACAGTATTCTATCGGTGGTTGCACCTGCTCTATTCTGATATTCAAATCCTCATGCACGGTATCCCAGCGTACACTTAGCCTTCCGACTTGCTGTGATGGGACTGGGAGACTGCAAAGTGCAAGTCAAAGGTGGGTGGGTGAGCGATAAAGGCAAGCATTGATGCAGCAAAATCCAGCCTTGACCTCCCTTGTTTAAAGGAGGGACAAGAGGGTGGACTCGATGTAAATGGTTAAAAAAAAGTAGCATAACGACAGAAGAATTATTTCCTCAGCAGGAAAATAAGGACGAGGAATAATTTTAAAATGAGAGCAAGGCTGCACAGATGAGAAATCACTCTAGTGGTCAATGGGAATTTGGAGTGGCTCACCACAAGTTGCTACAGTGTTCTCCAAACTCATGGATCTGCCCATATAGATGTGGACCAGTGACAGGTAAATGTTTCTGAAGGGTAGCGCAGGTATGACAGGCCAATGGCCTGCTGCCTCTCTCTTGACGCTGGTCCAGGCTGTCATAAGTTCTCAACCCCATTCTCCTGCCTTCTCCCCGTTACCCTGACACCCTTGCTAATCAAGAATCTGTCAATCTCTGCCTTAGAAATACCAAATGACATGCCGACAGCCATCTGTGGCAATGAATTCCACAGATTCACCACCCTGTCCCCATCATGGCCGGCAGGTGGCGCTGTTGGATCGCTGCAGACACTGAAATGGGAAGAACCTGGGGTAGGGGGAGAGAGGGAGGGAACTGGGGTAGGGGAGAGGAGTAGAGGGGCTGAGGGAAAAAGAGGAGAGGGGATTGAAGGAGGATAGGGAGCAGGGGACTGAGAGGAGGGTGAAGGAGCTGGGGGCTGAAAGGAGGGAGATCACCAGGAAGGAGAGGAGATGGGGGTTGTTAGGGCATTGGGGGAAAGAGAAAACTGAGGGAAGGGCATTAGACTGCAGGAATGGACATTGTCCATGAATATTCCATCACATCACCATCTCTGCCACACACTCATGAACAGCTTTTCCACCACAAATATTTTGACATAAAATTAAAAAAGTATTGCAGTATACAGGTGCTTGAGACTCTGCTGGGTGTCACTACAGCTGCTCCCGACCTCACCCTATCTCTGTCACCTACTCCTACGACCCTACAACTTCCTAGAGTTGCACACTCTGGGTTATGCACGGTTTGTCAGTCCACTGTTCCAAGTCCCTTGTCCCTTTGTCAGACCCTTGCCATCAGCTGCCCGGGGCCTCTGCTCCAGAATCTCCTCCTCAATCTCCCCCATCTGATGCGCTCCTCACACCTCCCTATTCGGCCAAGCTGTGCGGTCCCACTCTGTCATCTCCTGTGGCTCAGGGTCTGAGCCAATGTTTCGCCAGGTTGTTGGAGGTAGATTCGGGGAGATTCTGGAGGGTGGGCACCTGCAGTGGCCTGCGGTATGTACTGGGATAATGATGCTCTGAGGAGTGTGTGAGCCCAGCTCCTGGTATAATGGAGCACAGAGGCAGGAATCAGCCACAACTGACCACAGACTGCTCAGTGTTGGTTCCATCCTAGCCTCTCCACATTCACTGCCCTGCCCCCTGGAAACAGCAATAGTCCCAAATTGGCCATGGTTTCTGCTCACTGTTGGCAATTTCTGGGCATCGGACACCATGCATCATTACATCAGATTCAACGAGAAGGACAATCGTTATCTTCTGTCCCATTATTTGCATCTCAATGTGTTCTATAGTGCGGAAATAGGCCCTTCAGCCAACCGTGCCTGTGCCGACCAAGTTGGCTTTCTGGGCTAGTCCTGTTTACCTGCATTTAGTCCACAGCCCTCTAAGTCCTTCCTATCCATGTATCTGCCCAAGTGTCTTTTAAAAGTCTTAATTGTATCCAATTCGAGAGCATCCTCAGGCAGCTTATTCCAGATATGGACTACCCTCTGCGTGATTAAACCTGCCCCTTTGAGGTTCCTCTTAAATCTCTCCCCTCTCACCTTAAACCTATACCCTCTACTTTTACAATAGTTTACTCTGAGAAAAAGACTGTGTGTTCACTGTATCCATGGCCCTCATGATCTTCTACACCTCAATAACCCTCAGCCTCTTATGCTCCAAAGAGAAAAGTCCCAGCCTATTCAACCTCCTATAATTCAAGCTTGTAAGCCCAGGCAACATCCTGGTGAACCTCTTGTGCACGATTTCCACCCTTGCCTCTCCCATTTCATTACCCCCTGTTTCCCTCGCTCACTGTCTCCGCTTTTATTACCCCCTCAGTGCTTCACTCCCCGACCCTCTACCGGTGATAGTATGTCGCCGTTAACCTTGCTCCACCACTCACCTGCGGCTCTCCTTGATTTCCCTGCGGGCCGATTTCTGGAATGAAAAGTAATGTTTTATTAGCAACACAAAGTGACACCAACCTTGCAGCATTGAACATAGAGTTGGAAAGTGCAACAGAAGAGAAATAGTAGGAGGCCAATCAGCCCATCTCAACCTTGCCCCAAATTTTCTACAAGGAGCAGGAGAGCATGTTCACGATACAAGCACTCAAGGTGCCCTCATTCACCCAACCCCTACCGCACAGAACAGAGTCATGACTAAGAAGGATCCCGACCTGAAACATCACCCATACATGTCTTCAAAAGGTGTTGCCAGACCCGCTGTGTTCCTCCAGCCTCTGTGTTCTTACCAAAACCAGGACTACACTGGGACACAACTATTTCCTTCCAAAAGAACTGCCTGTGCCTTATCCCTCACAAGAGGCAGTATGACAAGTTATTCCACACTTTTCGACACTGCCCTGAAGACTGGATCAGAGTATTGATTTTAAGTTTTCTGCTTTATCTTTAATATTATTAATTCCCCAATTCAGGAATTACCCTAGATACCCTCTTCCTTTTTTAAAAACTCATTGGAATCTCCTGCTGTTTGTTTGGATGTTACCTGCCAGTTTTCTCATATAGTTAATTTTCTGACTGCTGGCTTCTGGAGAACTCCCTACTCTCTGGTCTACCACTAGCCCTTACCAGTTTGTGTACTCTAGATGTGTTTAAATTAAAATAATTTTGGTGATTGCAACCTCATGCGAGTCCCAGAGAATCTACAAAACAACATTAGTGCAGCAAAGCGAGAGTCTCAGAAAATGTTAACCATTTTACAATATATTATCAAAATGAGTGAACTAAAGGTGATAGAGTTTATGACAGGGAGCAGGATGAAAGGTGGTGTTGCAGGATTTCATGCAAGAGCCATGTGGTCTGGTGCACAGCCCCACAGACCACCATGCTCCCTCCTGTCTCAAGTACCACTCTCGCCCCGGTCATTTCATCTTCTCCCGTCGGGCAGAAGATCGAAAGCACGCATCAGCAGATTCAGGAACAGCTTCTTCCCCGCTTATGGGAACAACCATCCCATAAGCTAGGGTGTAGTCCTAATCTTCCAACCTACCTCATTACGAACATTGCCCTTTTTCGCTGTAACATTATTTTCTGCATCTTGGTATTTTTCTCTTTGCACTACCTGGTATACTTGCGCATGGCTTGATTGCACTCATGTACAGTATGACTTTGCTGGATAGCTTTTCACGGTAACTGGATATAGGTGACAATACTCTCTCCATCCCTTCTCTACTCATCCCCTCTCCCTCCATTCCACTTGTCCTCCCTCTTCACTCTCCTAGATTCTCTCCTCTCCCAATCTCACACTCCCGCCATTCCTGTTATACCATCAACATGTTCTCCCCATCTCCCCTATTCCCCTCTATAACATTAACCAGGGTGAGATCAGAAATCATTTTCTCAGACTCTGGGAAATTCTGGTACTCTTCCCCCTCCCCCGGCACGCTGCCCTGGCGGGGCTGAGGCGTGGTTCCTCGGTTTGTTAAGATGGGAGGGAGCTTCTCGTGAAGCCCGAGCTCTCAGATCCCTGCTGCCACTAGTTCCACCTTGTCTCGTTCTCTGTAGGCAGTGGTCCAGCTCCTTCAAGTTCCTGCCCCACTTCATGGCTTCACTTGGGCATCATTGCCCCCTTGGGCCAGCTGATTGCTCTGGGACTGCCCTCATGACTGCTTCTGTTGCATACTTCATTAAAAATCAGGCTAATGTGACATCCCTTTCATGAATCCATGCTGTCTCTGTTCTCTGTTCCATCTCTCAGTAGAGAGAAAGGAGGCTGCAGCTGCTGGAATCTGGAGCAAAACAACAAAATGCTGGAGATATTCAGTGACTCTTTTACAAAAAAACAAGGTGGGATAGAAGGAATAGGAACAGCAATGATTGACCCGAGAAGGAGAGCAGAGCGAGATGGGCCGGTGAGATTTAGAAATGCCGGTGAGTCTACAACACTGACCTATTGCAACGAAAACAAAATCCATAGTAGATCGTACTCACTGATCTTGTTTCCTGCTAGTTTATCTCTCTGACTCACACTATCTCTGTCTGTATAAGGTGAGACGGTGAGGGGGGGGGGGGGGGGGGGGGGGTTGTGATGGGCGGGTAGGGCCAGGGAGAGGGAAGGGAGTTGTGGGACACAGGCTGGTGGGTGATAGGTGGAAATAGGTAAGGTAGGGGAAGGTGGAGAGAGGCTGGGTGATTGTTGCTCAATGCCCGACTTGCTGCATAGTCAGGGTAAAAGTCGCTCCTCTGTTACGGAACAGGATCCCTGTTTATTTGTGGCATGGTCACTGACTGTGACTATTGACAGTCGCTGTTTGATTTCCAGTAAAATGACAAATGTTAATGTCAGAACTACTTACATTATTTTCACCTTCTTATGTTAAAGTTCATCTCCATGACTACATGTAGGTGGCAGACTGCCCTGTCAGTCTCCGCCAAGGCACTGACTACATTCAGGCTGCCAGCTGTTACTGATTCACAGACAGGTTTCTAAACCTTACCGACCCAACTCGTTCCGCTCTCCCTTTCCGCCTCTGTCATTGCTGTTCTTATTCATTCTCCGTTTTTTAAAAAAAGAGTCAAGTGTTTAATTTTCAAATGTACAATTACATTTTTATTTGCAGCAGCTTTACAAGCTCATTAGTGCAATAACACAACAAATAAATATACTATAATCAATAATAAATACATATTGTGAAAGTAAGTAACCAGACCATTATAGTGCAAAGCTGAAGTACATAGTATAACCCAAGTCCATAGTAGATCATAGCTGCAGAGCCTGGTTCCTGCAATCTCTCTCTCAGCTCACACTAATTCTGTTCATTTATCTCCTCTTTCTTCAGAACCTAGGACAGCACAACACAGGGATGGGCCATTCAGCCCATAACGTTTGTGCTGAACATTATGCTTAGTTAAATTAATATCATATGCCTGTACATGATCCATATTCCCCGCACTTTGATGTGCCTATCTGAAAGCCTCAAACACCACTATCGTATCTGCCTCCACCCCCACCCTGGAAATGTGTTCCAGGCCCTCGCTACTCTCTATGTAAAAAAACGTACCCACACGTCGGAAGAAGGGGTCTCAAATGTCACCCATTCCGTCCCTCCAAAGATGCCTGAAGAAGGGTTTCGGCCCGAGACGTTGCCTATTTCCTTCGCTCCATAGATGCTGCTGCACCCGCTGAGTTACTCCAGTATTTTTGTGTACCTTCGATTTTCCAGCATCTGCAGTTCCTTCTTAAACATGTTGCCTGACCCACTGAGTTACACTAGCATTTTGTGTCTATCTTCCATTAAACTTTCCCCTCTCACCTGATAGCTATGCCCTCTAGTGTTGGACATTTCCACCTGATCTATGCCTCTCATAATTTTATATACTTTTATCATCTCCCCTCAACCTCTGACTTTACAGAGAAAACAATCCTAGTCAACCCAACCTCTCCCTGTAGCTAAAAGCCTCTAATCCAGGCAGCATTCTGGTCAACCCCCTCTGCACCCTCTCCAAAGCCTCACCATCTTTCCGGTAGAGATGCGACCAGTACTGCACCCAATACTCCAAATACAGCCTATTTGGAGATGGTGAATCTGTGGAATTCATTGCCTCAGACGGCTGTGGAGGCCAATGGACATTTTTAAGGCGGAGATTGACATATTCTTGATTAGTAAGTGTGTTAGGGATTATGGGGCGAAGACAGGAGAATGGGGTTGAAAGGGAAAGATAGATCAGCCATGATTGAATGGCAGAGTGGACGCCTAGAACTTATAAACATAATCAATGTCTAATAGAGCCGCTTCTCGGGGTCTGACTGTGTACGCTTCCCTCCTTACAAAGTCGATCTCTCTGATCTCTCGCCCTGTGTTCTGTCCATCTGCTCCGCATGTAACTGAAGATGAAGGTCACTCACAGTGTTGCTGTTTATCAAATTGAATACATTTTAATAGCCAAGTATGTATACATACAAGGATATATGCCTTGGTGCTTTGCTCGCAAGTAAAAACACGATATACAATAGACAATTAAAAATAAAACATAATTTAAGCACATGAAGAATGAAATAAAATACCAGAGCAAACGGAGGCTACAAACTTTTGGCTGTTGAGTAGAGCTGCTGCTCGTGGAAAAAAAGCTGTCTTTATGTCTGGCTGTTGTGGCTTTGACAGTCCGGAGTCGCCTTCCAGAGGGAAGAGCTTCAAAGAGTTTGTGGCCAGGGTGAGAGGGGTTAGAGATCTTACCCGCTCACTTCCAGGCCCTTGCAGTGTACAGTTTGTTGATGGGGGAAAGGTTGCAGTCAACAACCTTCTCGGCTGATCGAACGGTGCGTTGTCATGCTTGGTGGCTGAGCCAAACCAGACCATGATGGAGAAGGTGAGGACAGACTCTATGATGACAGTATAAAACTGGACCATCATTGCCTGTGCAGATTGTGTTTTCTCAGCTGCCGCAGGAATACATCCTCTGTTGGGCCGTTTTGACCGTAGAGGGTGAGAATCTCTCAGTTTAAATGTGCACAGTCCCTGTGGAGGGACCAAGATAGACAGTTGTTCCTCAGCCCTAAATCCATCGGTCTTAGTTTAGTATATACAGCGTGGAAACAGGTCCACCGAGTCTGCGCCAAGCAGCGATCGCCGTACACTAGCACTATCCTACACACTAGGGACAACTTACATTTTTTAGCGAAGCTAATTAACCTACAAACTTGTACGTCTTCGGAGTGTGGGAGGTACCCGGAGCACCGGGGTAAACCCATGCGCTCACGGGAGAATGTACAACAATGTACAAACAGCACCCATAGTCAGGATTGAACCCGGGTGTCTGGCGCTGTGAGGCAACAGCTCCACCACTGCACCACCGTGCTGCCCTAAATTGGTCTTCCAATGCAAGCTATGTGCTGTGGACTGACACGCTGCAAGGTGCAGGGCAGATGAGGGACATACCTGACGTTTTGTGTAGCAGAGCCAAGGAGCGGGATGGAGCACACGCCCCCTAGTGTGATGGTGCTGAAGTGGAGATGGTTGACAGCTTCAAGATCCTCTTGAAGCTGTCAACCATTAGCTTGTAAATATCAGCTAATATTTACAATTGGTAAATATTGTAAATATCACCACTATTTTGACCTGGTCCGACCACATCGATGATACGGCCAAGAAGAGCACTTCCTCAGAAGACTAAGAAAGTTTGGCATCTCTCCAATGTCGTGTATAACTTAAATATAGTTTCCCAGCTTTCATTAATCAATTCCCCTTATAGTAAACAATTAAATTCTGTTGATGAAAATCAAAGAATGGCAGATAACATACTGTTGACTTTGCTAACTATTTTGGGTGAGGTATATCAAAGGCTGGAGGCCATAGCTTTAAAATGAGAGCGGCAAAGATTGAAAATGCGTGGAATAATTTTTTTTAGACTGGGGTGGTGAGTGCCTGGAGCACGCAGCTAGGGGTGGCGGTGGAGACAGATACACTAGTGGCATTTTACGAGGCTTTTAGATAGGCATATGAATGTGCAGGGAATGGCTGGGTATAGATCACATGCAGGCAGAGCAGATTAACTTGGGATTATGTTCAGCATGGACATTGTGGGCTGAAGGGCCTGTGCTGTACTGTTCGACATAGAATGTCACCTTGCACTACCCACTAGCAGTGGGTGAATTCTGGGAGAGGTTTTGCACATAGCATCACAATGTTTTTTCGAGGAGTCTGTGAATCTATCATTTGGCAGAGATGGGGCATGATACGGATCTGGCTCCCTCTCCAGAACTGGGAGCTGGCGTGGCTGTGGGTTGATCCAGATTTCATAAGGGTTGCTGTTCATGAATATTTAATGTTTCTGATTCATTTCACAGTTTATTCTACATTCCCGACATTGAATATCCATCCCTCATACTTGAGGGTAAGTCGGAGACGCCACCTCTCGTGGTCGACTCGGGACACTGGCCCTGATGGCTCGCACTCCAAATGCGGACAGTAGACTGGTCAGCCTTGCTGTCAGTCGTCCTGGTGTGTTACTGAGGAGCAGAGACCACAAGGGGCACGGGTAAAGTGAACGCTCCCAGGGTTTTCCCCAATGTTGAGGATTCTAAAACTAGAGGGCAAAGGATAGATTTTAAAATTCTGTTGCTGGCCTACAAGGCACTGAATGGTCTGGGTCCAAAATACATCTCTGACCTTCTTGTTGTATACGAGGCACCTAGACTCCTCAGGTCTTCAGGGACAGGTTTACTCTGTGTACCCAGGGTCAGAACTAAAAAGGCTGAAGCAGCGTTCAGTTTTTATGCTCCACACCTGTGGAACAAGCTCCCTGAACACCTGGGGTGTGCACAGACTGTAACCTCATTTAAATCAGGCATAAAAATACTGTTGTTTACTGTAGCTTTTCCATAACCCAACATGCAGGTAATCTTAACCTTCTAATCTTAACCCTTTTATGTGCTTTTAAAATCGTTTTAATATTTTAGTGATTTTGTTTTACTATTTAAGCAATTGTCTTATTCTTGGTATGTAATTTTTGATTTTGGCTATTTTGTTGTCCTGTGTTGTATTGTGTTTCTGCAATGTTTTTAAACTATGCTATTCTTTTGTTTCTTTTGTAAAGCACTAGGAATTGCAGCTTGTACGAATGGTGCTATATAAATAAATTTGCCTTGCCTTGCCTAAGGGGAGGGGGAGATTTAAGAGGGTCCTAAGAGGCACCTTTTTCACTCAGAGGGCAGTCTGTATCTGGAACGAGCTGTCCGAGGAAGCTATGGAGGTGCATGCAATCCTGACTTAAAAAATATATATATTTGGACAAATGTATGGATAGAAAGGAATTAGTAGGTGCTGGGACCAGTTCAATGCCAATTTTATCAGCCTTGACGAAGTGGGCCAGAGGGTCTGTTTCTCAGCTGTACGGTTCTATGATTCCATGACCAGTATCTACAAGATCAGATACAGGGAGCTGAGGTCCCAGTGCACGAGTCACAAAAGGCAGATATTACATGTACACATGACACAGGAACAGGCCCTTCGGCCCGACATGCCTATGCTGAATTTCCCAAGTTAAGCATTGGAAGAACCCTGGGCTGAGCTGAGCTGAACCTCAGCACAGTGCAGGAAAAGCTCCGTGCAGCCGTCAGTCTCTCGTGCTCATCACTAGTGCTGAGGCCAGGGTTACTCAACTGGGAAATTGTGCAGGAGGAGACTGGACCCCCCCCCCCCCCCGCCCCCTCCCCCACCCCCCGAGAGATCTCACAGGCAGGGGGAAATCTCCCCGCATGTCCCTGACAAACATGGCATGTCCTCACTGACTGGTGGGAACCCCGGACCTGTGATGAGTCACAGTGGAGGAGGTGGAACAATAGAGGGGGGGGGAACTGCCGTGAGAGAAGGGGGGGGGGGGGTAGAACAAAGGGGGACCTGGCGCGAATACTGTATGCACTTTGTAATTTTGTCAACGCCCTTATGTGATGACTATTTGCATACCTTAGGTTTGCAAGCAAAGAATTTCACTGTGACTTGTCACCTGTGACAATAAAGTATTCGTTCATTCATTCGATCGGAGAGCCATGTCCCTCGGACCAGATCGCACACAATCCCAGCGAGGACTGCAAGAGGAGAGCTCCCCTGGCAAAGCGCTCCGCCCGGCCTTCCCCCCTCCCCCACCACCAGCCCTTGGGGCGTCCCCACAGTGCCCATCTCAGGACAAGAGTGGAAGTAGAGCCGCCCCCCATCCCCGGGGACTGTCTCGGGAGATGTAGGCAGTGGCCTTGGAATGAGCGTTGCCAAGGTGACCCTCCAAACAGCACACAATAGCTTCCGTGGGACTGTCAGTAATTGGCAGAGAGGGAGAGAGATGTGGCAGAAGGATGACAACCAGCAGCAGAGTCTGCAACGTGAGCAGCCCCGAGGGAAAACTTGCAGAGTTTCGCGCCTGAGGTCCCTTCCCAGAGTAAACCAGTCTTGCCATTGACCAAAATACTCTCCCGTTACTGCCCCGATGTAGTATTTGTATCGGATTCCACCCCTCCTCTGGCAGCAAGCTTACCCCTCAGATCCCCTTTCAACTCCTTCCTCTCTCTTGCAAACAAGAGAAAGGGATTCTGACAAGCTACCCTATCTACGCCTCTTGTAATCTTAATGCCTCTATCGGGTCACCCCTGAGCCTCTGTCAAGCTTGTTCAATCTCTCATAAGTAAAGGCCCCTGATCCAGGCAACATCCAGGTGACTCTCCCCTGCACCACCTCATCTTTCCTACAATGTGGTGACCAGAACTGCACACTGTACTCTGTGCGGTCTAATCAGTGTTTTGAGAAGGTTGCAACATAACCTCCCGACTTTTATATTCTATGGTTCGATCCACGAAGGCTATCATGACATGCGCCTTCTCCACTACATCTCGACTGTGTTGGTACTTTCAGGGAATGATGGACGAACACCAAAGCACTTCCCAAATCCCATTTCCCACGTATCTCTCAGTAGCCTACTGCCACTCACATAGCCGTCAGCTCTCCCCACCATCCCCTGCCACCCCACCACCCCACAGAAGACAATTAACCCAGTGATCCACAAGTCCTTTGCAAATGAAAGGAAATTGGAGCACAAGGGGGAAACACAAAGGGAACATGCAGACTCCACACAGACAGTGCTGCATCAGCGTGCTGTTTCTGTGAACTGTTGAGAAAGATGAAAATGTATGCAGAGGTTTGCAGAATCTGCCAGAGCCTGGATCATTGAGTTGTTTCGCCTTGTTTATGAGATGATGGGTTTGATAAACATATACACAGTTTAGAGTCAATGAGGCAAGCAGTAATTAGCTTTGCTCTGAATTGTGCTGTTGTGCTAAACAACCATGGTTATTTGGTCTGATTCCACGGAGTATTTAACTAAATGCAGCTTTTCTTTCCCAGGGTTTGCAACTAATTGCCCCACTTTCACCCTGGAATGGAATCTCTTCAACCACTGCAAAAACCTTTCTGCTCAAACTGGAAAAACTACCACAACATTCCCTTGCACATGAACCAGGTTTAGGGATGGCAAGAATTGGCTGGAGCAGATAGCCAAGGTGGGGAAGAGGCTGGAGCTGTGGAAGCAACACTCCCTCTCCATAACGGGGAAAAATTTGGTCATCAGGTGTGAGGTGCTCTCGGGGCTGCTGTACTTGGCGCAAGTGTAGCCTGTCCCTCCTACGCCACAGGGATCACCTGGGCCATCTTCCAGTTCATCTGGGGGTCGAGGATAGACCGGGTGCGATGGGTCACAATGCACAAGTTGGCAGACAAAGGGGGTAAAAGTGTGCCCAATGTCACCCTCACCCTGATGGCCACCTTTGTGTGTGGCTGCATCAGGCGGAGCATAGAGCCAAGGCACGTGGGCACCAAGTGTCACTACCTGCTGAGGTTCTACCTGTCCCCGGTGTTGAGAAGGATTGGCCTGGAGCAGATGCTACGCAATGTGCCAGTCAGCTGGACATTGCTGCACCATCTGTCGTTCGTGGAAAGGTTCTTCCGGACCAACACCTTTGACCACAAGTCCATTGGGCAATGATCAGCATGGAACGTCCTGCAGGCACTGCACCGTCAGAACCTCACTACCAGCGCACGCTGCCATCGGGACGGCTGCTATGGAGAGGAGACGGTTGCCCACCTCTTTGCAGAGTGTGGATTCACAAAGAGAGCCTGGAGAGGTCTGCTAGGGCCCCTGTCACGGTTTATTCTGAACAGCTCAGTCACAGAGGACTCTGTGATTTATGGACCGTTCCCAGGGACGCATTCAGAGACGGACATCGAGTGCTGCTGGAAGGTCATCAACTCGGTGAAAGACGCTCTTTAGTCTGCCCGAGCGTTGTTGACCTCCCAGTGGAGCAGGATGTCAGTTGGGGAACGTTGCCGACTGGCCCACTGCAGACTGCAGGAGTACGTGCTGAGGGACGCACTGAAGCTCGGTGCAGCCAACGCCAAAGCTCGGTGGGGGAGGACCATAGTCTAGGGTCCTTCCACTGCTGGACATGGGGGGCAGGGTATGGTGGAGACGCCCCTCAAAATAAGGGAAGAGATTCCATGCCAGTGGGCCACATGAGTGGCAAGGGTGGGAGATAAATTTGTAATTTGGGGAAACTGTATTGTATGTATGTATAGTCTCCGAGAATGTCGGATGGAGTTTTGTAATAAAATTTAAAAATGAAAAAGGTTTAGGAATGGCTACTTTCCTACTGCCATAAGGTTCTTGAAATAAAAAGGACATAAGGTGCTGGATGCATCCGTGAAATGCCGCAGTGACCAGTCCAGGAGAGGGGAGGCAGAGGGCGGCCTAAGTCCAGCTCCCCCCTAGCCCACACCCCAGGCCAACGTCAGATACTCCCAGCTCCACCCTCACCGATCCAGACCCAAGGCCCATGGAACCGCTCCTTCAACTTGCCGAGTGAGCAGATCAAACGCGGCCTGCAGTGGCACGGAACGGCGGAGCAGCGCTGGAGGACATCGTCTGGCCAGGCCGACCCTTGCAACTCCGACCCAGCACCACCACCAGGACAACGGGCCTTTATGGCCAAGTCAAGACTCGACATTTTTAACAATTCTGAACTTGAAGGGTATAAATTGGCGCTGGAAGTGCAGAAACTCTTGTGTCCTGTCTCAGTATAAGCTACTGTTCTTACACTACTTGTACTTAAGTATAATTGTGCCTATATACAGTAAGATTGAACCACAACTCCCAGAGTATGTACCTTGGGATCTATATAATTGTACGGTATACAATACACTGCCCAGAGAAAACACGGCCCAGAGTGTACATCGCCCAGTATACACCGCCCAGTATACACCGCCCAGTATACACCGCCCAGTATACACCGCCCAGTATACACCGCCCAGTATACACCGCCCAGTATACACCGCCCAGTATACACCGCCCAGTATACACCGCCCAGTATACACTGCCCAGTATACACCGCCCAGTATACACCGCCCAGTATACACCTCCCAGGGTATACACCACCCAGGGTAATTTCCAGCAAGGCCATGTCCCCCCAGGAATTCCTGATGATTTTTCCCACCCTAGATTTTGTCATCCCAGCACAGTTGCTGGTTCAGGGTACCTGGCAGAGCGTAGATGGTATTGTGGCATTGTGCCGTAACTGTACACTATGCCGTGAGTGTTCACAGTGCCCTGAGTGTACACTGTACTGTGAGTGTACACAGTGCCATGCGTGTACACCGTGCTGTGAGTGTACACCATGCTGTAAGTGTACACAGTACCGTGAGTTTGCACAGTGCCGTGAGTGTACACCGTGCTGTGAGTGTACACCATGGTGTGAGTGTACACAGTACCGTGTGATTGCACAGTGGCATGAGTGTGCACCGTGCTGTGAGTGTACACAGTGGCGTGAGTGTGCACCGTGCTGTGAGTGTACACAGTGGCGTGAGTGTGCACCGTGCTGTGAGTCTACACAGTGGCGTGAGTGTGCACCGTGCTGTGAGTGTACACCATGGTGTGAGTGTACCCAGTACCGTGAGATTGCACAATGGCGTGAGTGTGCACCGTGCTGTGAGTGTACTCTGCGTGCCACTCTGGGACAGCAAAACAAGCGGAGTGTTTCTCCTTTACCCTCACTCTCTGAGCACCAATGGCGAGTTACACAGCCTGTCCTCCAGATTAACCCTTCAAAACCAACAGTCTATTTCCTGTCTGCTGCCTCCACAAATATAATTATTTGCTTATGTGCTTACATTGATCAACAGGGGACTTTGTTTCCAACCGAAGCACCTGAACTAAATTGTGCCTAATGTTGTGGAAAATTACTTGCATCCTGCTTCTTTTATTCACGCAAGCTGCGTCCGGACGATGGAGAGGATGGAGGAGTCTACGACAGCGACCAACACTGACAAACCGGAGCACTGCAAGCTCCCACACTAACCCAGCAGTCTGGTCAGCTCCCCACTGCCAGAACCTGCCCCACAACACACACACACACTCACAGTACACACACACACTCACACTCACACTACACACACTCACACTCTACACACACACTACATACACACACACTACACACACACACACACTACACACACCCACTCACACTCACACTACACACACTCACAGTACACATACACACTCATACTTGACACATATACTACACACACACTCACACCACACACTCACACTACACACCCACACACTCACACTACACACACACACTACACATACACACTCTCTCACACTACACACACACACACTACACACACACACACACTCACACTCTCTACACACAAAGCACACACTCACACTACACACATAACACACTACACATACTACACAAACACAACACAACACACACACACTTTACACACTCATTCTACACTCACACTCAACACATACACTCTACACACACACACTTTATACACACACACTCTGCGCACACACACACACACACTCTACACACACAGTTTACACCACACACTCTCCACATAAAACACGCATTCCACACACACTCACCACACACACACACAACTTCACACACACTCCACACAATCCATACACAGACACAAACACATATTCCACACACAAACATTCACACACACATATATTGACATGTACACACATGCACATTCCACACAGCACAGAGCACGGACACTCCTCCTGTCAAGACCTGGTTAGAGTTTTCTGCCACTCGTGCTTGCTGTACACTTGTTTACTATTCCACAGCCGCATACACCATAGATGTTTTAATCACTGTCAGTTTATCAAAACTCCCTTGAGAATAATGACAGGCAGTGTAGAGGGAGCTTTACCCTGGGAGTGTTTGCCAAGACTGGACTGAAGGAGATTTACTCTGTGTCTATCCCATGGTGTACCTGCCCTAGATGTGCATGTGTGATTTGTGGAGATTTACTTTTTGTCTAACCCAAGCTTTCTGATGGGACAATGGTGGCAGAAATTGGGAGGATTCCAATCGCTCGTCTTGTGAGCTCCTTTTTAATATCCCTGGTCTGGGGCTGAAGCAGTGATTTATGGCTGAACTAAATTCATTGGTTAAATATATCTGTGCAAGACCTGCTTTGCAAATTGTGCGACGTATTTTAAAGGGAACATGCAAATATGGGTCAGTTAAGGTTGGCAGCGGGCACAAAGCTGCCCAAGTCACAGCCATTCATTCACCAGCATCTGGTCTCAATGGGCAACGATTTCACTCCAAGTAGCCACCTCCCACAGCTGTGACCCAGCGCATGCCACGTACAACCATTGAGCTGTATCAGTTTCTATAGCTTTTTCTGGCAAGTCATTCAAGATACGGGCTACCCTCTGAGTGAAAATGTTGCCCTTGAGGCCCCTCATTAATCTCTCACCTCTCACCTTCAGGTCGTGCCCTTTAGTTTTAGAACCCTCTAATCTGGGAAAAAGACTGGGTTCACTTTATCCATGCTCCTCATGATCTTGTACACCTCAGTAAGGTCATCCCCAAACCTCCTACACTCCAGAGAAAAAAGTCCCAGCCTATCCAACCTCTCCCTATAACGTTAACGCTCGTGGGTCCATTGCCCCTGTGAATAGTTTTTGCTACTTAATGGGATTACATTTTCTCCCAAACACCTCAGACTTTAGGGAAGCATTCAGATAATCTTTTGGGTAATTCCTTGGTTTCCCTGCTATATGTCCCTTACTTCAAAATAATTTATCTGCAGCCATTGGAAACAGTTTCTCTTCTTCTGCCGACCTCTTATCTGAGCAAGCTGAGTGTAAAGCTACGAGCTCAGTGGAGGAGAGAGAGGTTTACGGACTGACCTGTGGTCTCTTGGTGGGAAACATCAATCAGATCCTGAACATGGAGGAGGAACAGCACTCCCAGCAATCCGAACAGCAGGATGAAGGAGAACAGGTACGAGAGCCTCATGGTCATCATAGCTTCACGTGGCAGAAGGTCGGGAACTCACTGCTGCACCGCCACCACTCACTCCCCCTCCCCGTCTCCCACTCGCCCTCTCCCTACTTTCTGATGCTCCCTTTAACTTTCTCTCCTCTCACTCTCCCACTCTTCCACACCGTCTCTCACCTTCTCTCTCCTGCTCTCTACTTTCCCCTCTCTCGCCCACTGAGATTTCTTCTCTCCACACCCACCCTACCTTCCCTTCCCACTATTACATTCCCTACCTCTCTCTCTCCCCCTCTTTGCCTCTCTCTCTCTCTCCACCACTCCCTCTTTGCCTCTCTCCCTCTGATTCTGTGCCACTCTCTGCTTCTGTCTTTGCTCACCTACTCTGTCTCTCCCTTGCTCTCCCCCACTCCTTCTCTCCCACTCCCACCTATCGTCCCTCTCTCTTCCCTTCTGCTTCTG
Source organism: Raja brachyura (assembly GCA_963514005.1). Next base: position 25,848,422 of record OY740797.1, on the reverse strand, counting down.
GTTCTCTCCAACTCCCTCTCTTTATCCCTCCCTTTCCCAGTTTCTCACCTTCCCCTATCACCACCCCAACTCTCTCAGGTCGCCTGGTACTTCCTCATGCTCTCTTTGTCTTTCACTGGTTTTGCTCTAACTTTGTCTCCTTCCCTCTCGCTGCCACTTGTGTTATGTCTCTCACTCTCTCTCTCTTGCAGTTTTGGCTCTCTCTTTGCTCTCGCTGTCGCTCATGCTCTCTCCCTCTCTCCCTCTCTCCCTCTCTCCCTCTCTCCCTCTCTCCCTCTCTCCCTCTCTCCCTCTCTCCCTCTCTCTTTCTCTCCCTCTCTCCCTCTCTCCCTCACTCCGTCTCTTTGTTGGCTCTTGGTGTCTCCTGCATAAAATGCAAAGAAGAAAAGAAAAATTAAATTATCACACATCAGTGCCGGCTGTGCGTCACTGGATCTGCATATGATGCACTTGCACTTTTCTAAACTGAATCTCATTATTCTAATTTCCTGCTGCTCATAAACTGTAAAAATCTCCCGAATTCCAGCATCCTCCCCCTGTTCTTCTCACTGCTCCGGAGAGCGGCTCCTACAAATTGCTGGGAGTTGCTGCAACAGCGCCAAACTGGGCAGAACAGTTACTCATATCTCAGCCCATTACCAACACACGGCGGTGGAGAACATGTGGGGCAACTGGCCGCTCGCTCACACTCAACCTTCCACAGTGGCTGCTTGATCATCACCAGCCTCAGAGCTCGTGATCAAAGTTCACACCGGAGCCTGCTTCAACCCTGCCCAGTATTTCGTGATGTTAGATTCAGGGGATTTCAAGTCTACTTCGCTCATTCAGGGTGAGTGGGGTCAAGGGTCAATCACCCCACGGGGTCAGAGGGCGAGTGGGTCAATGATCTTCACCCCAGAGGTCAGTGGGTTCGGGTCAGGATTGCAGATGCTGTGAACACCAGTGGGTGATTCCAAGTTGCAGCTGGCTAATAAACAGAGTTGCCACCTTGTCGAATTGTTTTAAACGACTGTGAGTTGTAATGAGCTGAGGGTTGGGCAGTTGCTGGACTGTGTGGAGTCGGTGATTAATGTCAGTGTAACCAGTCATTGATCTCTTATTCAAAGCCACTTAAATCCTGGATTCCAAACCCATTTAAATATTAAGACCATCTATCTGAATTGAAAATTGAGCCGCAGAAATACTTAATTACCAATCATCGCAGCAAGTGTAGGATAACGCGGTGTTGACACACAGTCCCGGGTGAGTATAGGAAAACGCTGTGTTATAGAGTCATAAAGCGTAGAAACAGGTCCATCTGGTCCTCGATTCCCCCACTCTGGTCAAGAGACTCTGTGCGTCTACCCGATCTATTCCTCTCATGATTTTATACACCTCTATAAGATCCCCCTCTCATCCTCCTGTGCTCCAAGGAATACAGTCCCAGCCTACTCAACCTCTCCCCATAGCTCAGACCCTGGAGTCTTCTCTGCTCCCTTTCCAGCTTAACAACATCTTTACTATAACACGGTGCCCAGAACTGAACACAATACTCTAAATGCGGCCTCATCACCGTCTTATACAACTGCATCGTGAACTCCCAAGTCCTATACTCTATACTCTGACTGATGAAGTCCAACGTGCCTAAAGCCTTTTTGACCACTCTTTGTACATGCGACTCGACCTTGGGTTGACACAGTCCCAGGTCATTACAACATGGGGGAGGCACAGGGACAGGCACACTGGACTGGGACAGATGCCCAGGCTGGGACCTCATGTGACAGATACATGCAGGGTGGTGAGTTGTCACCCGGGGGTGGGAGTTCAATGGACAGGAAGTGGCCCCACCCCAGGGTGGTGGGTGAGTATACAGGCTCAGATCCCACCCAGGAGTGGGCTCATGTTATGTGGGACTGGCTCCTGGGAAAGATCTCTGGACCTAGCCACACACTCGATCCCCGCTGTGACAGCGTGGGTCTCACGGACAGAATGTCTCTGTCTGCCGGGGGAGGAACACTCCGACTGAAGACGACCATATGCATTTAGTTCAGTTTAGTTTAGAGATACAGTGCGGAAACAGGCCCTTTGGCCCACCGAGTCCGCGCTGCTCAGCAATCCCTGCACACTAACGCTATCCAATTTTTAATTTTTAGCCTGTACATCTTCAGGGTGTGGACAGCAACTCTACCGCTGCACCACCGTGCAACCCTTTATAATAAGCCGATCCAAAGTTTGCGTGGATATAATTTTCAGACCATGCTGTGTTACTTGTGATGCCACTTCCCAAGTGTCTCACAACCCCTGCCTCTCCAATCTCCCCCTCCTCTGCTCTGCCTTCCCTTTCCCCCCTCAGCCCTCCTTCTCTCCCTTTCTTTCCCCTCTCTGTCTCTTCTCTCTCCCTCTGTCCTTCACTGCCTCTCCTTCCCTTTCTCTCCCCTTCCCACTCTCCTCCCCTTCTTTCCTCTCTCCCCACTCTCCTCCACCTTATTCTCTCCCCTCCCCTGCATCTCCTTCCCTTCCTTGCTCCTTCCCACTCTCCTCCTTCCCATGCCCTTCATTCTCCTCTCCTCCCTCTCCCCTTTGCTGTCTCTTCTCGCCTCCTTCCCTATCGATCACTTGCTCCCTCTCCTCTGCTCTCTCTCACTCTCTCTCCTTCCCCTCCCCCTCCCTGTCTCGATCCTGCCTCTACCCCACCCCCTCTCCCACTGGAGCCCAGCTCCAGCTGAATTCCCTTCCACTCGCATTTCAAATATTTCATCTTCAAAATGAGATTTGGAACTGCCAGCTGCTGCCATCCTCTCCCCAGTGACATTGAGACTTGCATCTTCTGAGTTTTAATCAGAGCTGCTCAACGTTGAATCCTCCCGCTCCGTCAGTGGAAGCACTGATTACACACCACCTTTCATTCAGTGGTGAAATCAGATGAGGTTTCAATATCAATAAATTCATGGCTTTGCACGACCGTAGCAGCCGCCCTGGCAATGTCAGGGCACGCGGAGTGTGTGCAGACAGTGGGGCCGGTGTGAAGTGTTGGAAAGTGGGAGATGGAGCAGCAGTTGTACCAAGCTGCCGACAGCATCAGTGCCTCATGAGCGAGTGGTTGTTTGCAGCCCTGACATGGGCCACAGGCACTGGGCAGAACCGTCCCATTCTACCTCCAAATTCTTCCTGGGATCTCTTCCCAGAGCCTGACATAACATCTCATCTGGTTTAACAAGACAGCATTCCCTCAGCACTGGAGGGTCAGCCTCGATGACAGGATCAAGTCTTACTAAACATTTTACAGTAGGAGCACTCAAACCAGCTCCACCGCTTATAACACGAGTGAAGAAGGGTCTCGACCGAAACGTCACCCAGAGGTGCTGCCTGTCTCACTGAGTTACTTCAGCATTTTGTGTCTCTCTTTGGTGTAAACCAGCATCTGCAGTCCCTTCCTGCACCACCTCTTAGTAACATTACGACCGCACTGATAGAGTATTATGTTCAATTTTGGTCACACTTAATGGAAAGATGCCATTAAGCTGGAAATAGTGCAGAGATTTACAAGGATTGTACCAGATCTACAGGGAGAGGTTGGGCATGCGATGATTTTATTCCTTGGAGCGCAGGAGGCTGAGGGGTGATCATGTGGAGGTGTATAACATCATGAGGGGAGTAGATAAGGTGAATGCAAGGAGTCTTTTATCTAGGGTTGGAGAATCAGGATCCAGAAGGCATAGGCAAGAGGGAAAAGACTTAATAGGAATCTGAGGGGCGACTTTTTCACACAGAGGGTGGTGGGCATATGGAACTAGCTGCCAGACAACAACTTTTAAAAGACATTTCAAGAGGCACATTGATAGGAAAGAGAGGGATATGGGACAGGGGTGGACAGCTTGGACTAGCTTAGATAGAGCATCTTGACTGGCATGAACGAGTTGGGTCGAAGGGCCTGTTTCCGTGCTGTACGAATCTATGACTATCCCATCTCCTCATTCCCAACTCCCCCTACCTCCAGTAACCTTTTACCCTTGCTTGTCAAATAAAAAACATTCAAATACCATTTCCACTCCATTTGAAGACAATTCTCCTCTGGGAGAAATAAATTGTCTTAGCACTGCCTTAAATGGGCAAGTCTCTCGTGCCTTCCCTGACAAGACTTCTTAAGATTGTGGATGTTTCAAACAAATGGCTTCTCACTGTTCAACGCTCCAGCATTATCCAATCTCTCCGCAAAAGACAACCTGCCCATTCCTGAAATTAGGCAGTAAATCTTCTCTGAACTGCTTCCAATGCATTAACAACCTTCCATAAATAAGGCCAATGCAGCATGCAGTATTCCAGATCTGGTCTCACCAGTGTCCTACATAACTGAAGCATCACCTCCCCACTTCTGTACTTAATTCTCCGATAACTAACGATTACATTCTGTTAGATTTTTTAATTACTTCTCTACTTGCACACCAGCCTTTGTGAGTCATGTGTAAGGGCACACAGATCCCTCTTTATCTCAGACCTCTGCATACTCACATAGTAATGTATCTTCTTTACTGTCACATCACACATTCCCAGGGCAGGGTCAGCACTGGATAGACAGAGTGAAGCACCCTCTGCACATTCCTGTCGCACACTGTGTAGGAAGGAATTACCGATGCTGGTTTATACCAAGGATAGACACAAAATGCTGGAGTAACTCAACGGGTCAGGCAGCATCCCTGGAGAAAAGGACCAGGTGACGTTTCAGGGGTCAGAACCCTTCTTCAGACTGTCACACACTCCTGTGGCAAGATTGCATGGGTTAGAACATAGACGGCACAGCACAGGAACAGGCCCTTCAGCCCACGATGTCCGTGCCAAACTAGACGCCTATTTAAATGAATGTCATCTGCCTGCACGTGATCCATATCCTTCCATTCTCCTGCATATCCATATGCCATCTAAAAGCCTCTTAAATGTCACGATCATATCTGCCTCGACCACCATCCCTGGCAGCACATTGCAGACGTCTGCCACTCTCAGTGTGAAACACATATCCTGTACATCTTCTTTAAGCTTTGTCCTTCTGACCATAAAGCTGTGTCATCTAGTTTTTGATGTTTCCACCCTGGTAAAAAGGTTCCAACTGTCTACCCTATCTACACCGCTCATAATTTTATAAACTTCCAGTAGGCTCCCCGCAATCTCCAGTGTTTCAGAGAAAACTGAAGATGAGTCTGTCCAAACTCATCTTATAGCTGATACCCTTGATCCAGGCAGCACCCTGTTAACCTCCCTGAACCCTTTCCAAAGGCTCCACATCCTTCCTGTAACAGGACGACCACAACTATGCACACTACTCCAAATGCAGCCTGACAGAATCTGTCTTTGGTTCAAACCAGCATCTGCAGCTCCTTCCTACACATAAAATTCTATAATGCTGCAGTTAGATAATGGGTTAGGTAATGTTTTAATTTGAATGTATGTGAGTTTTAAATTAAAATTAAATATTGTAAATATGTTAATATTAGACACTGTGTACGAGCCTGTCCTATCCCGGATCCCCAGCTCCTGGTGCGGGTGGAGGAGTTGAGTGATTGGGAGCTGGAGCCTAGTGCATGCTGTCGACAATCCCCCTCTAGGTGACACTGCGGACCTCAGCCTTGGCTGTTATCTCCACATTTGCCTCATCAAAACATTCAGACAGGTTAGTCAAACAGGATTTGCTTTTAATAAATCTCTGTTGGTGCTGTTTTATTAAATCTGACTTCTCCAGATTCCTGTTATTTGTTTTTCTGATTATTGTGTCTAAAAGCTTTCCAATCTCACAACGTGCTCCCTGAAACCTCTGCAACAAAGCTGAGCCACCTCGCCCAGACTGGTGGGACCACACTGTGTGTCAGGGCCATGACGGGGATCAATGCTGTCCTTGGGCCAGTGCCTGGTTCGGATTGGCCCCGGTTGGGTCGGCATCAGTGCATGTGTTCATTTTATACCCCACCAAGCCCAAGGGATATAGACCTAGTCTGTTCAAATATCAGAGTCATAGCACAGAAACATGCCCTTCGGCCCAACTCATCCATGCCGACCAAGGTGCTCCATCTACACTAGTCCAATTTGCCTGCGTTTGGTCCATATCACCCCAAACCTTTACTACCCATGTACCTGTCTAAAGATAGACACAAAAAGCCAGAGTAACTCAGTGGGTCAGACAGCATCTCTGGAGAAAAGGAATGATGTCGTTTTGGGTCAAGACCCTTCTTCAGACCTGTCCAAAGGTCTTTTACATGTTGTTACTGTGCCTGCCTCAACTCCCTCCTCTGGCAGTCCGTTCCATACACTCTACTTTCCATAAACCAAATTCTAACCCAACACTCTCTGTGTGAAAGAGAGCTCTGTCTTTAAAGCAGAATTGAATTATCTTTTAATTCACGCACAGGATGCCATCACCATAAACCACAGCTTGCTTTTGCAACAGCTCTGCCCAAGAGCACAAGAAATTGCAGAGTTGTGAATGTAGCCTAGTACATCACACGGACCAGACTCCCCTCATCAATCCCATCTACACTTCACACTGCCTCGAGAAAGCAACCAACATAACCAAGGACCACTCACATCCCCTCTCCACCCCTTCCCGTCGGGCAGAGGATACATAAGCTGAAAAGCACCTACCACCAAATTCGAGAGTAGCTTCCTTCCCAGTGTTATCAGACTACTGAATGGTCCTCCCATAAGCTGGGGTCTCTACCCTAGCTCCAAATCTACCACATTACAGCCCTTGCATTTTTTTAAAGGGCACCTTTTCTCTGTAACTGTAATGCCATAACACTGACTATATATTGATGTCTGGTATTTTTCTCCATACACTACCTGTTGTGCTTGCATATTGTAATCATGTATAGAATGTTTTTTTTCAGTACACATGGCAATAACAAACCAGTGCCAATACTAATACATGAAGCTCAGGGTGAACAGCAATGATAAATACCACAATAAACACCACGACAGGTGCAACAACAGCAGAATGGTATATGACAGCTGTTCAAAGTGGCCACCACCTTAAATCCAAGGAGCCTCCCAAACCCATCCATTCTCTTCCATTTATTTTCCACAGGGACCCTTTCCCATCTTGGGCTCGCTCAACATTTAGAAATATAGGAGTAGGCCGTTGAACCTCTTTAATCTTATGCACCATTCAGGAAGATCCCAGCTAATTTTCAGTCAACTCGTGCACACAAACCTATCATTCACAGGGGTGTAACAAGGAATTGCAGATGCTGGAGCAAAACACAAAGTGCTGGAGGAACTCAGCAGGTCAGACAGAATCTGTGGACAGAATGGACTGATGACAATTTGGGTCGAAACCCTTCTTCAGACTAATTACCTATTAATCACACAGGAGTTTCACCTTCATCACTCTCTGTGTTCCAAACTTCACTCTGAAAACACCAGTGTTTAATCATAACTGATGTAAAATCTGCAAATCTTCAAATACATAATCTCGTATCCAAATTCTGAAAAACACAGCCATGAATACAAGCCTAAGGAAGCAGACACCATCTGGTGAACCTAAGTTTAATGCAGAGACACATCACAGGGACTATGTTCTAATCAAGAGGCGTCTATTCCATGCATACTTTATAACTGCAGATGGCGTGAAATTTGGATCAGTGATGCCCCTATTTGGGGTGATGAATATGCTCCTGGAACACATGGCACAGTTTTGAATCAATCGAGCTGGTGCCATAGTGTCGAGGGTAAACAGAACACTCATGAATGCAACCAGATGGTGACACCAGTTGGGGTGGGCTTTGTTGTGACAACCCAACTCCCTCCCATCCCTTGGGCATTGTAATCTCTTCACTCGCCTCTTATGGGTTTGCTGCTGACTGCTGCTCTGTTACTCTGTTGTTTTGTTTTGTTGCTTCAACTTGCACCAGTGATCAGACCTGCCCAGAACACAAAGCCCCAAAGGACCCAAACACAGAATAAGCCACTGAACCCGGGAGAGAGACTGCCCTCGGCATCAAGGCAGCCTGCGACTGTGTGGCCTGAAGGATTGGCGAGGCTGAACGCAGTGGGCAGCAAAAGGGAAAGCAGCGATTAGAGCCATTCTCTCTGTGATCTGCTGACTCCCAGTTCAGCTTCCCCTCTAGGAGAACAGGCAGATCCACCTGCAGCAACTATCCCCATCCTTTGGATGGCAAAGGCAGGTTGGGCCAGTGGTGCACTTCTCCAGTTGATCTGCCAGCAACAGTTGATTTTTGATTTCAGTGCATCTCCTGGGGAACAGTCTGTGGAGCCCAGAGTTATACAACTCCTCGAGGTGGACCTTGATACACACCCTTTCCAGATGTCTTGGCAAATGCACAGTCCAGGTGCCCAGTCACACACCACCCCGCCTTGTAAATATGTCACTGTCTTCACCGTCACTGGGTGTAAACTCTGGAACTCCCTCCCCGACAGCCCTTTCACCACAGGATTGCAGCAGTTGGGGGAGAGAGGGAGCTCATCGTTAACTTTTCAATGAGGGATGGACTATAAAAGCTGATACAATCAATGAGGCCCAGATCCACACTGCAGCCACCTCAAGGGCATCAAATGGAGCAGGTACAACTTGGCCTGTCGGCCGTCTGCCCAGAACGAACCAGTAGCACAGGTAACTGCAGATGCTGGAATCTTGAGCAAAAGGCAAAGTGCTGGAGGAACTCGGCAGGTCAGGCAGCATCTGTGATGGGAATGGACAGGGGATGTTTTGGGTTGAGAGCCTTCTATGGATTGATCGAGTTCATGGGAGAAAGCTTGGAAAGAGAGAACTAGCTGGTCTTCTGGTGCAAGAGGCTGTCCAGGACTGAACACTGCAGACTGACGGTAGGAAAGCAAGAGGAGTGACAATAGACAATAGACAATAGACAATAGGTGCAGGAGGAGGCCATTCGGTCCTTCGAGCCAGCACCGCCATTCAATGTGATCATGGCTGATCATCCCCAATCAGTACCCCGTTCCTGCCTTCTCCCCATATCCCTCTAGCTCTCTCTTGAAAGCATCCAGAGAACCTGCCTCCACCGCCCTCTGAGCTGTGCTGAGAGACGCACAGAAGCTTGGTGCAGCCACCTCAGAGTCTCCAGGTGCCAAGGTAGCAACCGAGGCTCTCCAGCTACCGGGCACAGAGGAACTGGGACCGTGCACAAACCACTTGGTGTTGCTTGTGCAATGCGTGTGAAAGAAAACGATGTCTTACTGACACCGTGCAATGTTGCAAGCAAATGTTGCAGTCTTGTGCTGCAAATAGCGACACACGCGTGTCGTGTATTATATATTTGTACATTTTTTAAGAAAAGATATATTTGGAAAAATGTCCCCATGGTTACTCTGCTGAGGAATGTAGCCAATGAACACTGCGGTCTGCTCCGCCAGAGTCATCGACCACACAGTCGAGGGATCACGGGCGAGGGTCCGCAGCAAACTGCTTCTGGCCTTCTGAGCACAGCACAGGAACATTAGATTACCTTACAAATGCAGAGAGACAGCCCTGTGTACTGAAAACACACAGCCCCACATCCAGTACAAATACACAGCCTAGAGCACTGAGGAAGTATGAAACCCCCTACACTGTGTGACAGCTGAGGAATACAAGGGTGAATGAAGAACTCTGCAAAACCCCGGCAACATTCTGCAATCAGATCATTTCAGAGCATCGTCCGCGGCCCTAATGGAATGATGTTTGATAGGGGTTGGAACCTCCTGCCTCCCACAGCAAAGGACCGACCGTGACTCAGCTGCTCCATGCCGGGCAGTCAGCCGAGTGGACAAAGTTTTTTTAAATCCTGGGCTGTGCACCGTCTCGCCAGGGAAGGAGTTGTCAGGGTGTCAGTCTCTAGCAGGCAGCCGGTCTATGGACTGGCCGGCCTGCCTCATCACAAACTGAATGAAAGTGTTCACCCAATCCTCCAACACCAACACCAACCCCACCCCAGACCTCTAACCCCTCTTCATCCCTATCCCTCATCTCAACTACAACCTCCAGCCTTGGACACCCCCCCCCCCCCCCCCTCCATCCCTCAGTCCCTTCAACCCCCAGCCCAATCCCCTCCTCCAGCTCCCAGTCACCCACCCACCCCAGTCCCAGCTCCCCCCCCCCCAGCCAAACCTCCAACACCAATCCTCACCCCCACCTTCCAATCCCAGACCCCACTCCAAAGACCAAACCCCAGCCCAAAGTGAGAGGCTGAATGGGCAACCCTGGTGACAGCCTGCAGGGTTGGTGGGGTGGAGGTGTACACCCACACCCACCCTACACCCATACATACACGTACACTTTCATTCACCCCACCCCCACATGCAGACCCTCACACAAACTCTCTCGCAACACAAAACCTCACATACACATACACTCCCACACACTCCCCCTCACACACACTCCACACTCAACGTGCACACACGCCCAGTCCACCCCACACCCACCCCGCACCCACACCCACCCCGCACCCATCCCGCACCCACCCCGCACCCACCCCACACCCACCCCGCACCCACCCCGCACCCACCCCGCAACCACCCCGCACCCACACCCACCCCGCACCCACACCCACCCCGCACCCATCCCGCACCCACCCCACACCCACCCCACACCCACCCCGCACCCACCCCGCACCCATCCCGCACCCACCCCGCACCCACCCCGCACCCACCCCACCCCGCACCCAACCCGCACCCTCCCCGCCCCCACCCCGCATCCACCCCGCACCCACCCCGCACCCACCCCGCACCCAACCCGCACCCACCCCGCACCCACCCCGCACCCATCCCGCACCCATCCCGCACCCACCCCGCACCCACCCCGCCCCCCCCGCCCCCACCCCGCCCCCACCCCACCCCACACCCACCCCGCACCCACCCCGCATCCACCCCGCACCCACCCCGCCCCCACACACACACCCAGCCCGCCACACACCCAGCCAACCCCACCACAGACACCCCACACATTCACATACCCCACTCACACAAACACCGTCAGGGAAACCATCCCACACACACCGCCACACATCCAGAACACACACACTACATACACACACCCTCACACTCACCACACACACCCACTCTCAGATACTCCCTTGCAGACGGACTCGCCAACTCTCCCTCACAGACAGACACACACCCCACAGACAGACACACCAATACCTGCCCCCCCCCCCCCCCCCCCCCCCACACACACACACACACACACCCTGTGGCCGGACTATCCCACAGCTCACTGACCTGTGTGAACGGACACACTCACTCTCTCCTCCCGGAGGAAGCGCTGAACAAGGTCGATTGCAATCCTCCTGCCCGGAGCCGCTTTTTGTTATATTCCTTCACAATTCAATCAAAGTTGCCACCAAAAAAACGAGGCAGTTTTGTTGTGGAGCAGGCTGTGCTGATGAGGCGGGAACGCTCCCTCCTCACTCTGCCGGCTCCGGGCGAGCCGGAGGACCAACCTTCTCCCAAGAACTGAATCTGTGTGGCACACACACCTGACAGCTGAAACCAGGGGCTGAGATTTATATAAACCTGCTCTGTCATAGCAACCAGGCGGAGGGGAGGGGAGGGGAGGGGAGGGGAGGGGAGGGGAGAGCCGGCAAGGACAGAGCCCGGCGGTTCGGCTCCCCACCCTGCCCCGTTGACCTTCAGCACCGAGCCGCTGTCCTCCGGCGCTGCCCTGCTCCCCCGGGAGATGCCGGGGAGATGCCGGCTCCAGCACTCGCTGCCCCGTGGCTCACACAGCGAGTGTGCACAGGTGTGAAAGCATCCACACACGCCGGGCTGTCAGTGTGGGCGTGTATGTGTGCAAGTGTGTGTGGGCAGTGTACACATGAGCAGCCGGACTATTCACGCGTGAATGTGGCGGCGCGACTGCGTGTGAAAGTGATGGTGTGGCTAAGTGTAAAAGTGTTAGTGTAACTGAGTATGAATTTGTTAGTGTGACTGAATGTGAATGTCAGTGACCGAGTGTGAACACACTGATGTGATTCGGTGAGTGTATGTTACTGTAGTGTAAATATGTCAGTAATAGTGAATGTGTTGGTGAGTTAGTGTAAATGGCAGTACAGTATGAGTGTGAATATGCCAGTCACTGTAAATTGCTGCGTAAGTCACTGTGTCTTTAGAGTGTAAGCATGTCAATGTCAGCAAGTGTGAACATGAATGATGGCATATAATTCAGGTGAGCATGTGAGTGCACGGCAGTGAGTGTGTAAATGAATGTGTGAGGTGTGAGTGTGTGTGTCAGTGAGTGTGAACACGTTATTCTGGGGAGTGTCCATCGGTGCCCGTGTGACTGTTGGTGACCAGTACAATATCAGTGAACGACTGTGTGGGCAGGGCGGTGAGTGTGAGCAAGGCAGTGAGCGTGAGTGGGTGGTGAATGAGTGTGAGCGGGACTAATGAGTGTGAGTTTGTGCTGAATACCCGGGTGTGAGAGCGGCGAGGGGCCGCTTGACCATGATCGATGCCCACCCACATGCCCTCACCCTGGTCAGGAGGGAAGTGTTGGGTAGATTGGTTGATGTTACCCTTGCATTTGAGGGTCTTGGAGGGAGGAGATGGATAAGCAAAGGGAAAATAATTTGCAGAGGAGAATTGCGACTGGGTCCAGGTATCAGTTTTTGAAGGAACAATAAAATGACTTTGTGGGAATGGAACCAGAAGAGAGACAGAGAGATGCCAAGAGGAAGTGAGGAGAGATCAAAATGAGACATGACAGAACAAGGGACAGAACCAAATACTGATATGTTGATATCTGCTGCCTGCAGACTGAACAGAATTAAATGATGAAATTCAGGAAAAACGCTGCAATTTTAGCAGGACATCAATCAATTTCCTCTCTTGTTAATAAGAAATGGTGAAATGAGAAAACCAGCAAGAATCCAAATTGAACTATAAACCCGTAGACGTGTAGGAAGGAAACTATTCACTGGTTAATATGAATTCTTTATAAACTGAGGTGAGAAATTATTCTGGAGAATAAAAAACTGCCAGAAAAATCAAACAAATATTTTCTTTCTGACTTCAACAAAGGAGGCACAGAAAACCTCTAACAAGCAGTGAAGGACTGAAGTGAATGAGGAGCTCAAAGAAATCTGCAGCAATAACAACAATCAGAAGTGAAGAAATTAATGGGAGTGGAAGGCAATAAATCGTGGCTCTGCTGCCCTGCACCCTAGGTTTTGAAGAAAGTGACAATGAAAATAATGGGTGAAGCACAAAGCACAGATGAACTCGGCGGGTCAGGCAGCATCTGTGCATGGTATGGACAGTGAATGTTTCAGGTTGGGACCCTTCTTCAGACTGATGGAGTGGGGGGGGGGGGGGGGGGGGGGGGAGAAAGGTGGGAAAGAGAGGTGGGGGCAGGACAAAACCTGGCAAGTGATAGATGGATACAGGTGAGGAGGCTGGGAGTGTGATTGATGGATAGGTGGGGTATGCGACAAAGGCTAGAGATGAAAAGGAGACAAACGGATATCAGATATCAGTGAATGTAAAGCCAGGCAAAGGATATGGGTGGAAGGGGACAGGGGTGTCTCGGTTGCCACCTTCCAAAATTCAGTAAAAAATAAACTAAATATATTGTAATGTATCTACAACAGGGAATGGTACTGAGCCTCAGTGGTTCACAATGGTATTATTGATTATGATGAGAGAACCAGGGGAACTCTATGGAAGTTTGCTCATGACACTGAATGTGGGTCGCGTCATGGAAGCAGAGAAGTGGGAAGGAGGCAGATTAAATGGGAATGTACATGGCAGATGGAGCGTAAAGTTAAAAAAAATCGAAGTCTTCCACTTTTAGAGAAGGCAGAAAGGTGTGTGACAGAAACGTAAATGGTAAGAATGGGGATGAACAGAGGAACCTTCGAAGAGATTGCAGATGCCCAGTAGTGGCAACAACTATCTACAGCTGTCATATAAGTAGGTCAACGCAAAGTGGACCTGGTATCTGAGGAGTGATTCTTCCTGTAAGGAGAGTGTCACAGGTGTGGCTGGTTCCTAAACCCCCCTCGGCTGAAGGAGTGAAGCTCAGATGTCCGGATGACCCATTCCCTCACTATTCAACTCTTAGCCTTAAGTAGAGGCGCACGCACACTCCAGAACCAAGACTGTTGCTTACCTCAGATTTCTTGGTACGGTTGAGATAACATCACTGGCTGGAGATGGTCTTGATTCCACCTGTAGCAGCAAGCTCCCGTTCAGATGTCCAGGCTCATCGGATTGTCTCTAACACCCCTGGTTCATAGTGTTTGTGGATCTGATAGGAAGCAAGGATAATCTTTAAAAAAAACAGGTACCTTTCAATGTATCAATGAGGGTATGACCCTTTGGTGCTAAAAAACAGACTCTCGCTGCCCACTCAGGCTCCTGTAAATATCACAGTCGTGATTCAAACTCCACCTCCACCCACCAGCCACACACACATCACACCTCTGGGAACCTGCAGCTCAGATACAAGGACACTCCAAAAATAGCACTTCCCAGGATCACAGAATGCTTTCAACAGTATTCTTGCAAAGTCGTTAATAAGCCTGGAACTTTTTAAATGAATGCTTTATGTTGTAAAAGTCAGCCTCTGTGCAGGTAGAGAGCATACTGACCGGTTGCATCGCAGCTGAGTCACATTCGGTGACTCGAATGAAGGTAGCTGCGGAAAGTGGTGGACATTGCCCGGTTCACAAGTATTGACCTCCACACCATCAAAGCGATCTACACAAATGATTCCTCAAAAAGGCAGCTGTTTTCATCAAAGACCCACACTACCCTGGCCACACTCTCATCTCGCCACTACCATTGGGAAGAAGGTACAGGAGCCTGAGAGTTAATATCTTAAGGTTCAAGAACAGCTTCTCCCAGCAACCATCTTTGAACCAACCAGTGCACAACCCTAACCACAACTCTAGCTCAGCAACAATCTTCTTGGATTCTGTGTAGGTTGTACTAAGCACGTCAATTTGCACTGTTCTGTTCCAGTTACCTAGTTTGACAGATAAATCATTGTATTATTGATTATTGTATATTTATTTGTTGTGTTGTTGCATTAATGAGCTGGAAAATCTGTAGAAAGTAGGAATCTTTTTATTCGACTCTTGCCCTCCAGCATCATAAACACCCCTCCCAATCTCTGCTCCCTCTCCACCATAACACCCTTCATTGCAACCAATCTCCACCATAACCCCTATCTGTTGTAACCCTCTCTGCTAAAATAACCCGTCTAATGCAATCCCTCCTCTCCACTGCAACACTCCCTCCATCACAACAACCCATTGCCTCCACTGCATCTTCTCCATGGAGTTCTCTCTTCGCTACAGTTCCCCTCCCCCATTGCAAACTGTTGTTGCACCATAAACCTCCTCACTTGAGAAAATTCACTGGGATATTATCTGGGATAGATATTTTCAGTTATGAGGGGGGGCTGTGTAAACCACATCAACCACATCAATATAATTAGCTTTCCCTTCCAAAAATTCCATTAAATTATTCCCATAGGAGCTGCCAAAAACAATTCAGTGCTGACTATCCCTCATCAATCGTTGTGTTTCTAAATGTAGATTAATTATCAGGAATATTTCCCAATAACCAATTTTCCAATTGGATGAGGGGATGGAAGGCTTTGTGGCCAAGTTTGCAGATGTTACAAAGATATGTGGACGGGCAGGTAGTGTAGTGAGAGCAGGGACCCTGCAGAAGGATTTGGACAGGTTGGGAGAGTGGGCGGAGAAGCGGCAGGTGGAATACTGTATAGTGCAGCAAAGTGTGGAGTCAGGCATTTTGGTAGGAGGAATAAAAGCGTAGACTATTTTCTAAATGGGGAGAGAATCCAGAAATCGGAGGTGCAAAAGGGACTTGGGACTGCTGGTGTAGGATTTCCAAAAAGTCAATTTGCAAGTCGAATTGGTAGTAAGGAAGGCAAACGCAATGCTAGCATTTATTTCAAGAGGACGAGAATACAAAAACAGGGATGTGATGCTGAGGCTCTATATGGCACTGGTCAGGCTGTATTTGGAGTATTGTGAGGAATTTTGGGCACCATATCTGAGGAAGGATGTGCTGGCTCTTGAAAGGGTCCAGAGGAGGTTTACGAGAATTATCCCAGGAATGAGTGGGTTAACACATGATGAGCATTTGACAACACTGTGCCTGTCCTCGCTAGAGTTTAGAGGGTGAAGGGGAACCTCATTGAAGCTTACTGAATAGTGACCGGCTTGGATAGAGTGGATGTGAGAGAGTCTAAGACTAGAGGTCATAGCCTCAGAATTAAAGGACGTTCCTTTAAGAAGGAAATGAGGAGGGTGGTGAATCTGGAATGATTTGCCACATAAGGCTGTGGAGGCCAAGTCATTGGATATTTTTTAAGGCAGAGATTCTGTAGATTCTGTAGATTCTTGATTAGTGCATGTGTCAGGGGTTATGGAGAGAAGGCAGTTAGGAGGGAGGGAGATAGATCAGTCATGATTGAATGGCAGACTAGATTTTATAGGCTGAATGGCCTAATTCTGCTCTTATTACTTATGACCTTATGTAAGCGCTCCAGCAATCTCTTCCAAAGCATCAAATACCTCCTAATTTTTAATCTTGTGAATTTCCAACTGAATACAATATATTTCTGGAGAGATTCAGTGGCTCTGGCAGCATCTGTGGAAATAAATATTTAGTTTGTTTTAATTTAGAGATACAGTATGGAAACAGGCCCCTTGGATCGCAGAGTCCACGCCAACCATTGATCACCCATTCGCACTAGTTCTATGTTATCCCAGTTTCGCGCCCACGCAAATTACAGAGGGCCAATTAACCTACAAAAATGCACAGACATATTTCCAGGTCGGATCCCTTCTTCAAACTTCAGAATTATAGGGCGTGCCTTTAGAATGGAAATGAGGAAGAATTTCTTTAGCCGGAGAACAGTAAATCTGAAATTAATTGCCACAGATGGCAGTGGAGGCCAAGTCTGGGTATTTTTAAAGCAGTTTTGATAAGTTCTTAATTAGTAAGGGTGTCAAAGTGAAGAAGGTAGAAAAATGGGGTTGAGAAGGAAAAATTGATCAGCCATGATCAAATTGCAACACAGACTTGATGGGTCAAATTTCAGCATCTGCTGGTTCTTGTATCTATAATATATTTCTCCTTGGTGAATACGTAAGAAGAAACAGAAAAATAGGAGCTATCTGAAATAATTGAATTTGGTATTGATTTCTGATTGTAACAGAAGATGAGGTGTTTTTGAAGCCAAATAAGAAGAGATCAATGGGAGTGGAATAGAATGAAAGTAACTAGCACCTGGAAGCTAAGGGTCATCCTTGTAGGCTGAATGTAGATGCACTGCAATGCAGTCACCCAGTCTGTGTTTGAGTTCTCCAATGCAGAGGAGTAATGCATTGTGAAAATTGACTACCATACACTAGATTGGAAGAAGTACAATAGAAACATAGAAATGGAGAAAATAGGTGCAGGAGTAGGCCATTCGGCCATTCAATATGATCATGGCTGATCATCCAATTCAGTATCCCGCACCTGCCTTCTCTCCATACCCCCTGATCCCCTTAGCCACAAGGGCCACATCTAACTCCCTCTTAAATATAGCCAATGAACTGGCCTCAACTACCTTCCATGGCAGAGAATTCCAGAGATTCACCACTCTCTGTGTGAGTGTTTTTCTCTCTGTTTTTCTCTTCTCGATCCTAAAAGACTACCCCCTTATCCTTAAACTGTGACCCCTTGTTCTGGACTTCCCCAACATCAGGAACAATCTTCCTGCATCTAGCCTGTCCAACCCCTTAAGAATTTTGTAAGTTTCTATAAGATCCCCCCTCAATCTTCTAAATTCTAGTAAGTACAAGCCGAAGTAGCAATGAATTGCTACTTCATCTGGAAAGACTATTTGGATCTTTTGATGTTGTGGGGGGAGTAAAGAGGGCAATTGTTGCCTCCCTGTAGTTGCATTGAAAATTGCTATGAGAAAAGTAGTTTTGGTGGAGATTACTGGGCGGTCATGGTGGCACAGTGGTAGAGTTGCTGCCTTACAGCGAAATACAGTGCCCGAGACTACGGGTGCTGTGTGTATGGAGTTTATGGGTGCTGTCTGTATGGAGTTTATACGTTCGCCCCGTGATCTGCGTGGGTTTTCTCCGAGATCTTCAGTTTGCTCCCACACACCAAAGACATACAGATTTGTAGGTTAATTGGCTTGATTAATTGGCGTGGTAAAAAAATGTAAAATTGTCCAAGTTGGTGATATGCAGAGCACTGCCCTGCCGACTACAAAATTCAGAAGCTTCAGAACGTACTGGTTTATTATTATCAAATGTACAAAGATACAGTGAAAAGCTTTGTTTTTTGTGCTAGCCATACAAATCATACCATACATGAGTATAACAAGTAGTGCAAAAATAAACAGTGCCAAATGCAGTGTTACAGCTGTAGAGAAACTGCAGAGGCTACAACAAGGTAGATTGGAATATTGGTTAATTCATCTTACCAAATGAACAGGCTGTTGAAGACACTGATAACAGTGGGGAAGAAGCTGGCCCTGAATCTGATGGCATGGGATTTCAAGCATTTGTATTTTCTGCCGGACAGGAGAGGGGAGCAGAACCCTCGTAAGTGGTCCTTGATTATGTTGGATGGTTTTCTGAGGCAGCATAATGTAGATGGAGTTTCTGGGGGAGGTCGGTATGTGTGGTGTACTGAGCTACATTCACAACTCTTTGCAATTTCTTGTGATTTTGGGCAGAGCAGTTGCCAAACCTAGCTGGATGAGATTTCCATCTAAGTTGCATCTGTAGAAATTAGTCAGAATCATTGGAAACATGCCAAATTTCCTCAGCCTTCTAAGGAAGTAGAGACATTGGTGTGCTTTTTTAGCCATAGTGCAATTGCTATTGGACTAGGACAAATTGTTGGTGATATTTTAAAGATACCTGTGTGGAAACATCTCATCATTATTTGAAATGCAACAGAGGCAGAGGAAGGGAGAGAATAGAAGGGAATGACTGAAGGAAGCAGAGGTGAAGGAAGTACAGTTGAAATAGCTGTGGGAATTTGCTATGTAATAGATATTAGAGTTCCGTGAACAGGGAACTCCAACAAGGCAAGTGAATAGTCAGAGATGGACCGTGTGACAGTGAAGCTGGCTGAGGATGTTTTCTGCAATTCCCATTGGTTGGTGGTTGGGTCTGCTTTCGCCCATTCCCATTGGTCAGTAGTTGGGTCTGCTTTTGACCATACCCATTGGTCACTAGTTGGTCTGTCCTCAATCACCATTGGTCAGTGTTTGGGTCTGTCCTCAGTTCTCATTGGTCAGTGTTTGGGTCTGTTCTCAGTTCTCATGGATCAGTGGCTGGTTAGTGCAGGGACCGGGTGTTGAGGGAGAAGCCAATCACCAGCCTGGACTGAGCTCAGCTTTCCCATCTTCCACTGGCCGCCTTTGGTTGCCCCTCAATTTATGGCTTGTGACACACAGACTACCACCCATACTGCCTTGTCTGTGCAGAGAACCACCCACCCATCAACCTCAGCTCAACACTCTCAACCATCCCTTCCCAGACAGGATATGCATTGTGTTGTGGTTGCTATGCAGACATGATTCCCCGGAGTGTCTGTTTCTTCGGATTTATTTTAAGATATTCCTGCGGGAGGTGACTGGATCTGCTGGCATGCAGCAGACAGGGGTTGCCTTTCCTCACTAGGGAGTTGCTCACTCGGGAGCTCATGGATGCCAATCCCAAACAATTCATCCCTATATCTAGACTGACATTTGCAGCACGGTGGGAGGGGCAGTACTGAGGAAGACACACACTGTGGGAGGGACAGTACCGAGGGAGACACACACTGGAGGAAGGGCAGTACTGAGGGAGACACACACTGTGGGAGGGGCAGTACCGAGGGAGACACACACTGTGGGAGGGGCAGTACCGAGGGAGACACACACTGTGGGAGGGGTCGTACTGAGGGAGACACACACTGTGGGAGGGGTAGTACTGAGGGAGCGCCATGCTGTGGGAGGGGTAGTACTGAGGGAGACACACACTGTGGGAGGGGTAGTACTGAGGGAGACACACTGTGGGAGGGGTAGTACTGAGGGAGACACACACTGTGGGAGGGGTAGTACTGAGGGAGACACACACTGTGGGAGGGGTAGTACTGAGGGAGCGCCATGCTGTGGGAGGGGTGGTACAGTGGGAGGGCTGCACTGCCGGTGCTCTCACTCTGAGGAAATCTACCTCGCACCCCTATTACCCTCACTCCAGAGATGTTGCCCTTTGCCTCTATTATCACTGCAGGAGATATCTCTTGGTTGCCAGGAGCAACAGACGAGGAAGATGATGTGGAATGGGCCGATGTGAAGAGCATCTCAGTCTAAATCTCGCTATCCGGCTAATGCTGCAATTTTAAATTTTAATTGAATGCTCAGAGGGATGGAATTTGTTTAAATCACAAATTAATAATTGAAGGAAAGAACCTCATAGTGAGAACGATAATGAAAAAGTGAAAAGCAATATTTGTGTTTAATATATTTCTGAGGTTTCTCAGCTTTACTCCATTTCCAACTATGCTGTCCCTAAGCATGGAGTGTGTGACAGGAAAGTGTACAGCGGGCTCTTCTCTGTAATCAGTTGTATTTCAAATGTCATCTTAAAATAACTTTACTTACATCTTCAAATGATCAACAATTACATTTAAATTAAGTTAATTTAAATTAAATTTGATGAAGGATCTCGACCCAAGAAACGTCACCCATTCCTTCTCTCCAGAGATGCTACCTGTCCCGTTGAGTTACTCCAGCATTTTGTGTCTACCTTCGATTTAATCCAGCATCTGCAGTTCTTTCCTACAAATTAAATTGCTGCCATGCTGATTTTTCAAATTTTTGTTGTTGCTTTCCTTTGCAGCCTTTCTTAAACAGAGGCACAAGATTGGCCACTCTTCAGTCTTCTGGCATTTAATCCGTGTTTAACGACGGTGCATATATCTCAGGTAAGATTCCAGCATTTTCTTCTCTGGCTTCTTTGGATATACTGGTCAGGTCTGGAAGATTTAGCCGCTTTCAAACATGTTAAAACATCCAGCATTTCCTAATACAGACCATCCTCAATACATTACCATTAACTTAAAAATAAAGACTATCCTGGAGGAATAACTCATCGGGACAGGCAGCATCTCTGGAGAACATGGATAAGTGACATTTCCAGTCGGGTCCCTTCTTCAAACTTGAAACGCCACCGATCCATGTCCTCCAGAGATGCTGCCTGACCCGTTGAGTTACTCCAGCACTGTGTCATTTATTTGTATAAACCAGCATCTGCAGTTCTTTGTACGACCACTAACTAAGTTCCTTAGTCTTCATGCTCTTCTCCACACTAAAAACAGAGTAATATTAATTGAGGACCTTGCCCATCTGCTGCGGCTCCACAACACTTTGGTTTCTGAGGTGCCCTGATCTCTCCGGTTACCCTCGTTCCATTAATGTGAAATCGTTCTGCATCCAGGATACAATCCACCTCCTTTTGTACTGAGCTATGCCGAGAGCGAGCCAGGACAATGCTTTCTATCTCTAGGAACATCCAGGCATGAATGTATCCTAGAAAGAGGGGCAGGCAGTCAGCTTGGACAGGCCATCCAGGATCCTACTGCCTGGACCTGTGAATGGTCACCATAGAACAGATTACCGAGGAAATCATAGAAACATCGAAAAATAGGTGCAGGAGTAGGCCATTCGGCCCTTCGAGCCTGCACCGCCATTCAATGTGATCATGGCTGATCATCCAACTCAGTATCCCGTACCTGCCTTCTCTCCATACCCCCTGATCCCTTTAGCCACAAGTGCCACATCTAACGCCCTCTTAAATATAGCAATCCCTGACCCTGACCTGACCCTGACCAAAGATTCCTGACCTATCAATCAGAAGAAGGGATCATCACCATTGAAAACATTAACAACAGAGTGGTGCTGGTTTCCAACGGGAACACTGACAGACGCACCACACCTCTCTGTCCTCCAGCTCCTGCGGACCTCTGCCGCTGGAGGTATAGGATTTTGGTGTGTGTGCTTTATCATTATTCCTTACAATGCTATGTATGACAGTACATATTTCCTATTAGCCTATTTCCTTCGCACCATAGATACTGCCACACCGGCTGAGTTTCTCCAGCAATTTTGTCTACCTATGTACAACAGCGATCGCAACTTCCACTGAAGTGTGGATGGCCGTTGGCTCACTTGAAGCTCATCTGCCCTTTGACAGGTCTTGTTTTTGATCCTGCTGGGGGTCCACAGCCCCCTCCTCACCTGGCAAACCAGGTGGGGGAGACGGTTTAGTCGCCGACTATCCGACCATGGAGCAGGTAGCACAGGATTACATGGTACCCGTGGTGGGGGGAACTCCCCCGACCTGACCAGAAAAGAAGGCTCCTGACACGAAATATCGTCTGTCCATTCCATCTGCAGATGAATGAATGTATGAAACTCTATTGTCACATGTACCTAGGGTACAGTGAAATGCATTGTTTTGCATACAACCTTAGCACTACGCAAGTGCCATCACATGTTGCCACCGACCAAGTTACAATTGTACCAAACAGTCTTATCTGCTACCTGCTGCCGCATGTGGCAGGGGCACCAGCCCGTTCCCCCTATGCCCCCCATCCCACCCCCCGCAAGTTGATTTAAATGCCCATTAATTTACGGGAATTAAACACTAAATTCCTTCAATTTGGCCTATAAATTCATGACAATGAGATTTAAAAATCATGTTATATTGTGAATTCTTGTGTGAATGTTATTTGGACACTTAGGCTTTTTAAAAATGTTAACCTTTTCTTAAGAAATCGATAGATGTTTAGATCAAAGATTATGGTTTTGATCTAGTAATTGAATTTTGTAATTAGCTACAATTAGGCAACTAACTAATTATATGCTTTAATTTCAGGTCATCCAAGTAAGATTGTTTCATATTTGTTTCAGAATGCTTCAATCTATAATAACTGAAAATTTCATTCAGTTCTCTTAATTTTTAAGAAAGTTATGGGCTTTTGACTGTCTTTGATCACAGCTTTTGTGTTAAGTCAATGGAAAAGCAATAGGGAACAAGATGCTAATTTCTGAGTATGAAAATGGCCATAACTTTTTTAATACGGAAGATATGAAAGTGAATTAGGTGTCAAATTAAACTTATTTTTATGCTTTATCTGATGGGATAAATTGCAGACTTGATTTTTTAAATCTCAAAAATTTGTAACATTGCTACTAGATGGGCTGAATAGACTAACTCTATGGGCTGAATGGACTAACTGGATGGACCGAATGGACTAACAGTATGGGCTGAATGGAATAATTGCATGGGCTGAATGGACTTAGCTTTAGCTCTTAGGGCTAAAGGAATCAAGGGATATGTGGAAAAAGCAGGAAAGGGGTAATGATTTTGGAGGGTTACACAAAAAGCTGGAGAAACTCAGCGGGTGCAGCAGCATCTAAGGGGCGAAGGAGATAGGCGACGTTTCGGGTCGAGACCCTTCTTCAGACTGGTCAGGGATCAGGGAAACGAGAGATATAAACAGTGATGTGGAGAGATAAAGAACAATGAATGAAAGATATGCAAAAAAGTATTGATGATAAGGGAAACAGGCCATTGTAAGCTGTTTGTGGTGTGAAAATGAGAAGCTAGTGCGACTGGGGGGGGGGAGGGGGAGATGGAAAAGGAATGTCAGGGCCCGAGGGCTGAGGGAGAGGTGGGGAGGGGGCAGTCTGGGTTAACAGAATTGAGAAAATTCAATGTTTAAGCCCAGAGGATGCAGACTCCCCAAGTGGAATATGAGGTGCTGTTCCTCCAACTTGCGGTGTTGCTCACTCTGGCCGTGGAGGAGGCCCAGGACCGAGAGGTCGGATACGGAATGGGAGGGGGAGTTGAAGTGCTGAGCCACCGGGAAGTCGGGTTGGTTATTGCGGACCGAGCGGAGGTGTTCGGCGAAACGATCGCCCAGCCTCCGCTTGGTCTCACCGATGTAGATCAGCTGGCACCTGGAGCAACGGATGCAGTAGATGAGGTTGGAGGAGGTGCAGGTGAACCTCTGTCGGACTTGGAATGACTGCTTGGGTCCCTGAAAGGAGTGGATGGGGGAGGTGAAGGGACAAGTGTAGCATCTCTTGCGGTTGCAAGGGAAAGTGCCCGGGGAAGGAGTGGAGCGGGAGGGAAGGGAAGAATTGACAAGGGAGTTGTGGAGGGAGCGGTCTTTGCGGAAGGCAGACAGGGGGGGAGATGGGAAGATGTGGCGAGTGGAGGGGTCACGCTGGAGGTGGCGAAACTGGCGGAGGACTATCTGTTGTATGCGCTGGCTGGTGGGGTGAAAGGTGAGGACCAGGGGGACTCGGCCCTTGTTGTGAGTGGGGGAATGGGGAGAGAGGGCAGTGTTGCGGGGTATGGAGGAGACCCTGGTGCGAGCCTCATTTATAGTGGGGGAGGGGAATCCCCGTTCTCTGAAGAACGAGGACATTTGGGATGACAGATTTTGGAGGATCATCCATGATCATATTGAATGGCGGTGCCGGCTCGAAGGGCCGAATGGCCTAACTCAGCTCCTGTGTCCCAGGGTCTCGTGCAGTCCCTGCCTTGGCCCCGCCCCTCCCGCCCCGCCCGCCCGCCGCCATTGGGTGCCCGGACAGGGGGCGTGGCTAACCGGCGCAATAAGATCACATGACCGATCACGTGAAAGCAGAAAGGGCTGCAAGATGTCGGCGAATGAACAGTAAGTGGTTCCTGGGATCGTTAGTTACCGGCGGCTGCGGGTGGGAGTTGGGTGGGTAATGGGGAAGAGACGGGGTCAAGGGCGGCCGGAGCCGGGCGAGTGAGTGAGTGACCGCCGTCTGAGCTATAGGCAGGGGCAGGGTCCCGGGCCCGGACTCGAACTGTTACCCGGGCACCTGATCACTCGGGTCCTCAGCAAAATCTTTTAAAACTCCAAGGGAAATTATGGAAGGTTCTTTCTGCAGAATAGGACAGTCTGCCGAATGAAAACCTTGACTCAGTCTATCGCATTTAGTGCTTGGATGCGACGTTTCTGCTCGTTCTCGTTTTATTATTATGCGGAGGGTTGAGATATGGTGGACATTAACAGAATCGAGAGGAATCTGGATAGAGAGAGAGAGAGCGAGAGGATGAAGTGCAGGGCAAGTCCTAATGTTTAATTAAACATAAGTGCCCCTATGACTGGTGCATCTACTTCGTTCTTCGAAAAGTTAGTAATCCAACTGTTAATTGGCTGGCTCCCATGGTATATTGTGGATCCACAGTCATTTTTGGGCCTCAATTGGATGGCACATCAACAGATTTGTCCTGATATAAATGCTTTTAATTACAAAATTTGAGGCTACTTTTGTATTCAGTGGTCATTTGTGCAGAGTATTCAGATTTAGGGATGTGTGGGGTGCTCCAGCTAGAGTCAGCAGATTAAGGAAGAATAGGAGTAAAGAATGATTTCTAATGATCACCTGCCCCTCAGGAATGTGAATTACATTAGATTAAGTTTATATTAAATGGTCTGTGTTTCTCGAGGTGCCACAGAATGAAGCTAGGTTGAGTGGACTAAAATAGAAAATGGCTGGAACAGTTGACCAGTGTGTGGGATGATGAGTCGATATTCAAAAATGAAATTATGCAAGGTCCATATTTTAATTAAAAACATGTGGAAATATGAATGTGGTGGCGTTCTCCCATTCAGAATGACATGTGAGCAAGATTTAGTATCAAGGTTTCAATTATTTACTGCTTTGAAAGATTCCTAATTTCATTTGGATTAAGTGCTGATCCATCCTTATTGTAATATAAAAAGCATCCACAGTACTGCAATTCCACCCCTCCTGTGAAGCAGACAAAACTCTTAACTGCAACTCTATCTGATCCTCTTCCTTGATAGCACAGTGATAGCAGATCACTGCCATTTTCATAAGGGCGAAGGATAATAAATGCTGGTTGTGATGCCCAGATCACCAGCCATAAAGTCAATAGTTTTGGTTTATTTTGTCATGTGTACAGAGGTACAGTGAAAAGCTTTGTTTGTGCATGCTCTCCCATCAGATATGATCTACAATACATTATACAATTGATCATAAATACAAGGTAGACACAATGCCGGAGTAACTCGGTGGATCAGGGTTCTGACTTGAACTCGTCTATTCTGTTTCTCCAGAGATGCTGCCTGACTCACTGAGTTACTCCAGCATTTTGTATCTATCTTTGGTTTAAACACCCACACCTGCAGTTCCTTCCTACACAATCAAGTATATAAGAGCAACGGGGAAGATGTAGAATATAGTTCTTGGCATTCTGCGAGCAAAATTGAGCACACAGTAAACCTTCCCGTAGTGCAACGTGTTTCGGTTTTGAGATTGTAGGATGATTCTTGAGTGAGACACGGGTAGAAACTCCTGCATTTCGAATTGTTTCTTGTAGACGTTACACCAGGGGACAGCAGTAGTGACAGCAGATTATCACCAATGATAGGCGGCTTGTCAGAGCTGGAGTGGGGAGCCTGAAGGGGGGCCTGTGGTAGCTGACACCTTGAGTACTGCTGGGGTGTGCTCCTTGGGGCTGGCACCTCCAATGTTCGGGTGGCTCTGATCCTCCTCTTGATTTCAGCTGCATGGATTGAGATTTTTACCAATAGATGCAGTGATTGTCTACTCAGCAGTTGGCCCACCTCCCCAAGTGGCTCTGCTGCCAGATCTGGCTGGAATTCCACCCATTTCCTGTATAGAATCGCTTGTATTTTGGCCTTGCTCTAATGCTGTGCTTGGGTGTGCCCTGTATATCCCCTGCGGGTCCCTTATTTGGCTGAGTGGTCTGTTGCTCAGCCCTCGTGAGATACTGCATGGCACAAGTGAGCTGCATCAGCAGGATTGCAGCAACAGGTGCAGTATAACTTATGCAATCACTTCACGATTCCTCCCAGCTGTGTACAGGTCAATGTTTAATCTAAACATGAAACTCATTTGCTTGATTGCCTGTGGTGTTTGCACCATGAGGGGAGGGGAGAAGTGCTTGTCACCAGCTACTGCTCTGTGCTGGGCTGTCCCTCACAGGTGCTGTCAGTACTCGGATATAGTCTTCAAGCTGCAACAGAGCCATCTCTCCGGCTCACAAAAATGCTGCAGTAACTCTGGCAGCATCTCTGGAGAGAAGGAATGGGTGACGTTTCGGGTCGAGACCCTTCTTCAGACTTTCTTACACATCTCTCCAGCTTGTTGGGTTGCCACCAGAAGGATCTTTGGGCAACATTCATTCCTGGTGGAGATAATTCTCTCCAATTGAGCTTGAACCCTCTCTTCCCCCATTCTGAGCAGATGTTTGCTGATTAGTAAATGTGGGAATCGAGGAGGCCTTCAACTCTCTCGCCCACCCCCCCTGTGGTAAGCTGCAATCTCCTGTCACAGCATCCTCCAAGCAAGATGGTCACTGCATGGAGTGTTGCTTCATCTCACAATGTGTAAAGCAGCAGAAATCTGCCATGGACCATTTCCAACACAAGCGCACAAACATCAGTAGGGAAGATCACTTGGTTTTAAGCAGCACCAACACAGCACAGCTCCCAATTGTTTCCCCCATAGTTGGTGGAGTTGAGGATATTTAGGAAAGTTGTCAAAATATACAACAGGTGGATCCAATAGATCCGTTGGAAATATGGCCTAATACAGAAAAATTGTGGGTGACTTTAATTTGGGCAAGTGACGTGTTGTACATTCTGAGGTGAAAAGTCGGGGGAAAGGACCTGGTATATGGCAGGATCCTTTGGACCATTGATGTCATGGGATCTCTGAGTGTAAGCCCTAAGTTCCCTGATAGTGGTGAGCAGTAATGAAATGTGCATAGTATGCTTGGTTGCAGTATTCAGTACAAGAGTCAGGAAGTCATGTTGCAACAGTGTGGATTTTTAGTTTGGCTGCATTAGGAGTATTGTTCTGGTTGCCCCATTACAGGAAGGATGTGGAGACATTGGGGTGGGAGATTGCAACCTTCACGTGGTCCGCCCTGTTTCGACAAATGTAATCAACCCGGTGTGCACAATCAAATAAGATCAAATAGAACAACTTGTCCGACAACTTTAGGCTGTGCACGCCATACGCAAGAAGAAGAAGTGGAGACATTGTAGAGGGAATTGAAGAGGTTCATCAGGATGTGTAGCCTGGGTTGAAAAGTATTAGCAATAAGGAGAGGTTGGGTTGCTTTCTCTACAATGTTGTAAGCTGAGGGGAGATCTGATAGGTTTATAAAATTGCAGGGCATAGATTGGAGAGTCATGGTCATACAACATGGAAATAGGCAATTTGGACCAACTTGCCTCTACTGTCCAAAATCCCCCATCTACACTAGTTCCACCTGCCCATGTTTGGTCCATATTCCTCTAAACTTTACCTATCCATAGATGGTCAGACATTTTTCAGGAGGAGTAGAAGCGTCTCAACCCGAAACAGGGACTCCCGGAACCGCGTGGGTTTTCTCCAGGTGCTCCGGTTTCCTCCCCCACTCGAAAGATGTACAGGCTTGTAGGTTATTTGGCTTCTGTAAATTGTCCCTAGTGTGTAATATATTGCTATTGTACAGGGTGATCGCTGGTTGGTGTGGACTCGAAGGGCCAGCTTCTATGCTGTATCTCTAAAGTCTAAAGATATGTTAACAATCCATGTTCTCCAGAGATGCTGCCTGACCTGCCGAGTTACTCCAACATTTTGTGTCCTTTTGAAGCTTGTTCCCAGGGTTGAAATGTCAAATAGGAGGGCGTAGGTTTATGGTGAGAGAGGGGAAGTTCAAAGCAAGCAAGTGTTCTTGGCGTAGTAAGTGCCTGGAATATGCTGCCATGTATGGCAATGTTTAAGAGGTATTTAGATAGGCAGGGAATGGAGGGCTACAAACAATGTGCATGCTGATGGGAGTACTTTAAATTGCCATCATGGGCAGCACACTCACGGTGGGCTGAAGGGCCTGCCCCTGTGCTATACTATTTTATACAAACGAGTATATTATATTCCATTTTTTTAATCAATGCTCGGCAATGAATTGATATCAGCCTTGGATGATGCTTTTATTGGGATCATATGGCACTTAATTGCTGATGGATGCAAACTATTTTTTGGTTCCTGCTACCACCCAGATAATAAGGCAGTTTATGTCTTTATGGTGCCAGGCCTAGTCACGATGTAGATATGGGCTGATTAACTTGCACATAACATTCTTGGCACAAGTTCGGGCCATTAACCATCCACTATGAGCATCTACATGTTCCCTTGAATTTTGTTGGCATTGTTGTGACTGAGACCCCACTGCCAGCATCCTGATGTTCCACTTGGATACCTTGCAACCCAACCCATCTCTTTCCACTGCG
This sequence comes from Raja brachyura, assembly GCA_963514005.1. The sequence continues at coordinate 25,819,091 of OY740797.1, read as the reverse complement.
CGCAGACCTCGTCCCCGCACCTCCGCACCCATTTCTCCATATATATCCATTCTGTGCCATATAGACAATGTCTACGGCTTTGCCCTCATCAACCTTTTTGGTTACTTCAAAAAATCTGATCAGAGCTCCTGTGTATAAAACCATGCTGAGCCCCTGTCGTTTTGTGTGTGTGTGTGTGTATATTTATTTAAAAAAAAAAAAAAAAAAATCATCCTCTCCGGTAACTTTCTACCTCGGATGTTAATCTCACTGGTCTATACTGCCTTAATTTGACAAAAGGAAGCGACTGACAATTTTGTCAAAATTGAGTTATTACTTGTTTTAGGGTATTTGAGAAATGCTCTACACAATGGTGAACAAAATAAGTCTTCTCTGAGTGCAATTTGAAAATATTTATACCAGAGAAGTAATAAATTCCGTCGCAGAGAGCTGAAAGGAAAAACACGTTTTCCTCATTCACAAGAAAACAGATCGTCCTCAAGACATCTCCATTAACTGTTGCGAGCTTGCCAGTCTTTCTCCATTGTAAAAGCAGAGGTGAAATGTTCATTGAGTTAATATTTTGGGCTCCCTCCCTAACACAGCATGGAAGTATCTTTGTTACAAGAGTAATGACAGCTTAGGAAGGTGGGTCACTGCCACCTTGGGGTTAACAGTGAAGAGCAGTAAGTGCTGGCGTCCGGTGACACCATTATTCCATTCTTTCTCGGTACTGTCTATTGAAAGCCATTCAGTTCATCCCACTCCCCACTTTTGCCAAAAAACCCCTATCGAAGGGATCTGCAGGAGGCACTGCCTCAAAAAAAGCAGGCAATGGCAAAGACCTATGCCACCCTCGCCATGCTTTTATCTTGCTGCTACCATCAGGAAGAATGTACAGGAGTCTGAAAACCGTGATCGCCAGGTTCAAGAACGGCTTCTTCCCAGCAACCATTGGGCTCTTGAACACCCTGCACAACACTTATTTTAATTTAGAGATACAGCGTGGAAACAGTCCCTCGGTCCACCGAGTCCTCACCAACCAGCAATCCCTGCATGTTAACACTATCCTACACTAGGGACAATTTTGACATTTATACCAAGTCAATTAACCTACAAACTTGGAATGTGGGAAGAAACCAAACTTCTTGGAGAAAACCCACATTGGCACGGGGAGTACAAACTCCCTACCAACAAACACCCATAGTCAGGATCGAACCCGCATCTCTGGCACTCTAAGGCAGCATCGTGCTGCCAAACCTAGGCAACTGTAATCTTCCAGTCTGAAGAAGGGTCCTGACCCAAAACGTTCCTTGTCCATGTTCTCCAGGGTTGCTGCCTGGCCTGCTGAGTTACTCCAGCACTGTCTTTTTTTTTTGTAAACCAGCATATGTAGTTCCTTGGTACACAAAATGCTGGAGGAACTCAGTGCCTTGGTAAACAAAATGCTGGTGCCGAATCGGGCTGAAACCCATATGTAGTTCCTTGTTTTTCCAACAGTGATCTTCTTTGGGTTGTGTCTTTTGAATTGAATTGAATAAATGTTATTAGGCAAGTATGTAGACATGCAAGGAATTTGCCTTGGGTGCTTTGCTCGCAAGTAACAACACGATATACAGTAGACAATTAAAAATAAAACAACGTAAACATATGAAGAATGAAATAAAATACCAGAGCACAAGGAAGCAACAGACTTTTGGCTGTTGAGTAGAGCTACTGCTCATGGAAAAAAAAAACTGTTTTTATGGCTGGATGTGGTGGCTTCGACAGGTCCGAAGTCACCTTCCGGAGGGAAGTGATTCAAAGAGTTCGTGGCCAGGGTGAGGGGTCAGAGATGAGCTTGCCCGCTCGCTTCCTGGCCCTTGCAATTCGTCAATGGGGGGGGTGAAGGTTGCAGCCAATAACCTTCTCGGCGGATCGAATGATGTGCTGATCGAATGATGCACTATAAGTCTTTGGTTTTGCACTATTATGGTTACCTAATTAGGTATTTGTATAATTTATTATATTATGAATCTGCAGCAAGAAAAAATATCAATTTTTCTGTTGCTGGTACATTTGACAAGTAAGCACCCATGACTCTTTTTCAATGTTTAATTATGTTCATGTTGACCTTAAAGGAGATGCTTTATAGAGCACCGTAACCATCATGTCTGAAAGTGGTTTTCCCAAGTGATTGATCTTTTGTGTTTTCTGCTATCATTTGTGGGTCATCATCCCCTTTCACCATTACCAGTGAATAGTGTTGTGCCTCTCGTCCCCACAATGGCTCCTGTAACTCAGTCTGATATTCTATCCCACTCAAATCGTGTTACTTCTTGTTGGTGATTCAAAAGATTGCAGATGCTGGAATCTAGAGCAAAGCACGGAGTGCAGGAGGAAAACAACGGGTCAGGCAGCATATATAGAGGTAAATGGACAGATGATGTTTCGGGTTGCTTCCTCCACAGAGGCTGCCTGACCCACTGAGTCCCTCAAGCATTTGTGTTTTGTTCAAGATATCAGCATCTGTTGTTCCTTGTGTCCCTTGATCACTGGATCAGATTTTAGTATCTGATTTCGGAGTGAGCATTGGACAACTCGTTAAGGATGACTCATTGAGCCATCATGAAATGGGACTGTGTGAGTTTGCAGGGGGGCAGGTTTCATGGCTGCTATGTTGGGTTTACCCAAGTTCAGGGTTGGGCAAAAGAGAAAATGGAGTGCAGAGTATTGTGTTGCATCTCCAGAGAAAATACAGATAAGAGATAGTTTCACTTGAAAGGTGTGTTTCTTAAAGTTCAGTACTCCAGTGGAGGGTTTGCGTGTGCCTTGAATCTCTGACGTTAGATTTGAACCCTTTAACTTAAGCTCATGGCTGAGAGTAATCCTGCAGAACCACATCTTCCGGCTGGACTGTCTCTTGGAGATTTGGAGATCTCAGAGTTTTTACTGAAGATAAACACAAAATGCTAGAGTAACTCAGCGGGACAGGCAGCATCTCTGGAGAGAAGGGATGGGTGACATTTTGGCTCAAGACCCTCCTTCAAACTGACCCACCTTCGATGCTGCTTGTCCCGCTGAGTTACTCCGGCATGTTTTGTCTATCGTTGGTTTTAACCAGCAAATGTAGTTCCTTCCTACTCGTTTTTCATGCTGGGTGTTGATGTATTGTCTGTAATACCTTCCTCTTTCAGGCCCTCCATGTCGCTGGGAAAGGAGACACTCAGGGTTCCCATGGCCCTGTTTGCCTTGAATAGGCAGCGGCTGTGTGAAAGACTGCGCAAGAATGCAGCGGTGCCGAAGAAGTCAGTAATGCTGCTGCAGGGTGGAGAGCAGGCGCAGCGCTACTGCACTGATACCGATGTCGTTTTCCGTCAGGTGAGGCTGCAATTTGGGAAACGGGTGTGGGTAAAGGCAACCTTCCTTTTGGAACCTCGTGGGTTAAACGGGTTACATGTAGGTTGGAGCTGATGAAAGGGACGTGTCACAGACGCAGGAACAGAGTGCAGGAGAAACAACGGGTCGGGCAACGTCGGTGGAGGGAATGGACAGGCAATGATTTTAAATCGGGACCCATCTTCAGATTGATGAAGTAGCGGGGTTTGGAGGGACTGGGGTGGAGGGGGGGGAGCCTGGCAAGGATAGATGAATGCAGGTGAAGAGGGTGATTACCAAATGGGTGGAGTAAGTGATAAAGACTAGAGGAGAAAAGGAGACACATGCGTGTCATATAAGGAGACGAGTGAAATGTAAACCGGGAGGGATGTGGATGGAAGAGGTCAAGGGAGGGGGAAAGGGTGGATAAAAGGGAGATATGGGGTGGGCTATGAGCATACGGAGGAGGGGAAAGGAGCTGGGTGCATGGGGAGATGGGAGAAAAGTTTCCAGCTAGTAATGTTAGGCAAACAGGTCAGCAGTTCCCAGCTTTCTCAGTCCCTCCAATCCACAGGAACAATGGCAGAAAACACAGCTTTCAAAGACAATAACAAAAAAATTGTGATATCTATAACCGTATTTTTCAGAGCTCTGGGATTGGGTTATCAAGCCCTTTGTAATTTACTGGCCTTTACAAGCTGTTTGGGCAGTTTCAAGTGTTGCTTTATGCTGGATGCAGCAGTAGGGCATCCTCCCGATGTTATCGGTTATTCTTGAATCTCCCATAGAACAATGTGGTTCCTGCATCTGCTGATGTTCATGAATCGCCCTCTGCCAATTTATGCACACGCACAATAAACTGAGTTTATAAAGAGGATAATTATATTCTGATTAACATTGTGTCAACAGCAGGGCTGGTACAAATGGTGTGTGAGAGCCAGGGCAGTTCCATCTCATAAATACACACTGTTCTCTCTTGTTCTTCTCCCAGCCTGCTGGGAGATTTGGAAAAAGCTGATGTTGCCAGTGTTGTCTTAGCATGCAGATAACTCAGAACATCGCAACCCATTAGCATTGGATACTTGGGACATGCAAGTCGATGGGAGCAGCGATGGAGAGTTCTGAGCCAATATTAATGGAAATGGAGGCAGGCCAAGACATGGGGAACCATCTGCTTCCTTACTCTGCTTAAATAGTCAGTACAGTGAGCAGAACTCTTCATCCAGGCCATAGAGATCTCTCCAGTGATACCAGGGAATGGAAGCACAGGAGACTGCAGATGCTGGCATCTTGAGCAAAAAACAAAGCGCTGGATGAATTCAGTGGGCTAGGCAGCGTCTGTAAAGAGAATTGACAGGTGATGTTTCAGGTCTGAACCCTTCTTGATCCAAGAGATGTCTGTCCATTCCATCCACAGATGTTGCCTTGCTCTCTGAGTTCCTCCAGCATTATTTGCAATTCTGTGCAAAAAAAACAAAGTGTGAACTCGATTACAGTTCTTTTAGTTCAGAGATACAGCACGGAAACCGGCCCTTCGGCCGACCGAGTCCGCACCGGCCAGTGAACCCCACACATTAACACTATCCTACGCACACTAGGGACAATTTTACATTAATACCAAGCCAATTAACCTACAAACCGGTACGTCTTTGGAGATGTCGACAGGGTTTTATTGTCTTGTGTGCCAGATAGGACAATGAAATTCTTACTTGCTGCAGCACAACAGAATATGTAAACGTAATACAAAACGGAAGATAAAAGTTCAGTATGTCTATAGACCATATATACACAATAAATAAACAGATATAGTATAATAATAATAATAGACTGTTATTGTTCAGAGCTTATTTGATGTTGTGCTTAATAGCCTGATGTCTGTGGGGAAGAAGCTGTTCCTGAACCTGGATGTTCCAGATTTCAAGCCCCTGTACCTTCTTCCTGATGGCAACGGTGAAATGAGTGTGTGACCAGGATGGTGTGGGTCTTTGATGATGTTGGCAGCCTTTTTGTCGCTGCGACTGCAATAGATCCCTTCGATGGTGGGGAGGTCAGAGCCGGTGATGGACTGGCCAGTGGTCACAACTTTCTGCAGTTTTTTCCGCTCCTGGACGTTCAAGTTGCCGAACCAGGCCCCAATGCAGCCAGTCAGTATGCTCTCTACTGTGCACCTGTAGAAGTTCGAGAGAATCCTTTTGTGGGCGGAAACTGACGATCTAAGAAAACCTACATGGTCACGGGAAGAACGTACAAAGTCTGTAAAGACAAGCCCCCTCAGTCAGGATCAAACCCAGGTCTCTAGTGCTGTAAGGCAGTAGCTCTACCGCTACGCCACCATGGCGCCTCTAGCCATTTCTCTGGGGGATGAGGAGGGAGTTCACAGTGCAGCAGCGGGAGGTTGGCAGTGTGCTGCCCATGTCGAGGCTTTTTTAAGTTATGGATGTGTACGAAGCAGTGAGTGTTAGAACTGGAAGATCAAGGGCTGTGGAGCAGTGGCGTGGAATCAGTGCTAGATAGCATGGAAATAATATGACCGCGCTGACCTAGTTGGCACACTAGGCTTGAACTGGGTGAAGTAGGGTCCCAACCTGAAACATCGCCTATCCTTGTTCTCCAGTTATGCTGCCTGACCCGAGTTACTCCAGCCCTTTGTGTCCTTTTGTGTAATCCAGTATCTGAATTCCTTCTTTCTACTGGTCTGTTACTGCTGGTCCAATTTAGAGTTATGCTATTCCTGGGATTTCAGGATGTGAATTTAAACCTCCCATGAAATGCAGCATGTTCCCAATTTAGTTTCCTTACTGATTCATTTTCCTTTCATCTAGTAAATATTTCCTCATTAGCTACTGCATACAGGTTTAAAATATTTCTCAGCCCAGGGCCATGCAACTGGCCTTATTTATGGGCACCCACTGTAGCACTGTGCTGGGCAGAGGAGGGACAGCATGGAAAGGACAAGGATACACATTTGCATGAACGCCATAGGTAACTGGGATGAGCTGATGAATTATTGGGTAAAATAAAAGTTCGGGCTTTTGTAAATAAATGTTCACTCACTTGTATGAACAGGTGGGGGCCCAGCATTCTGGCAGGCAGGTTTTCCACTGCTACATGGGTGGGTTTAAACTAATTGAGTATTCACGGCTATACGTCCTATAGAAAGGACAGGCAGGTGGGCAGAGGAGGTGGGGTAGTTCTGTTGGTGAGGGGTGAAATTCAGTCTCTTGCGAGGGGTGACATAGGGACTGACTATGTAGAGCCGCTGTGGATAGAATTGAGGAATTGTAAAGGTAAGAAGACACTAATGGAAGTTATCTACAGGCCCCCAAACAGTAGCCTGGATATAGGGTGCAAGTTGCAGCAGGAGTTAAATTGGCATTTAATAAAGGTAATGGCACAGTGGTTATAGGAGATTTCAATATGCAGGTAGACTGGGAAAATCAGGTTTTTTCTGGACCCCAAGAAAGGGAGTTTGTAGAGTGCCTCCAAGATGGATTCTTAGAGCAGTTTGTACTGGAGCCTGCCTGTGAGAAGGCAATTCTGCATTTAGTGTTGTCTAATGAACCAGATGTAATAAGGGAACTCAAGGTAAAGGAACCGCTAGGAGGTAGTGACCATAATATGATACGTTTTATTCTGCAATTTGAGAGGGAGAAGGTTAAATCAGAAGTGTCCATGTTGCAGTTGAACAAAGGGGACTAAGAAGGCATAAGAGAGGATCTGGCCAAGGTCGACTGGAAATGGATCCTAGCAGGAATGACGGTGGAACAGCAATGGCAGGAATTTCTGGGCATAATCCAGAAGATGCAAGATCATTTCATTCCAAAGAGGAAGAAAGATTCTAAGGGGAGTAAGAGGCAACCGTGGCTGACAAGGGAAGTTAGGGATGGAATAAAACTAAGAGAAAAGGTGTATAACATAGCCAAGAGTAGCGGGAAGCCAGAGGATTGGGAAACTTTCAAAGGACAATAGAAGATAACAAAAAGGGCAATACGGGGTGAAAAGATGAAGTGCGAGGGTAAGCTGGCCAAGAATATAAAGAAGGATAGTAAAAACTTCTTTAGGTATGTTTAGGGAAAAAGATTAGTAAAGACAACTGTGGGTCCCTTGAAGGCAGAAAGGGGTGAAATTATTATGGGGAACATGGAAATGGCAGAAGAGTTGAATAGGTTCTTTGGTTCTGTCTTCATTAAGGAAGACATAAACAATCTCCTAGATGTACTAGAGGACAGAGGATCTAGGGAGACCGAGGAACTGAAAGAAATTTGCATTTGGTGAGAAATAGTATTGGGTAGGCTGATGGGACTGAAGGCTGATGAATCCCCAAGTCCCAGGGTACTCAAGGAGGTGGCTCTGGAAATCGTGGATGCATTGGTGATCATTTTCCAATTTTCTATAGATTCAGCATCAGTTCCTGTGGATTGGAGCCAGTGACTGAAAGTAAACATGCAGGTATAGCAGGCAGTGAAGAAAGCTAATGGCATGTTGGCCTTCACACTGAGAGCATTTAAGTATAGGAGTAGAGTGGTCCTTCTGCAGTTGTACAGGGCCCTGGTGAGACCACATCTGAAGTATTATGAGCAGCTTTGGTCTCCTAATTTGAGGTAGGACATCCTTTGCTATTGAGGCAGTGCAGCGTAGCTTCACAAGGTTAATCCCCGGGATGGAGGGACTGTCATATGAGGAAAGATTGGAAAGACTGGGCTTGTATTCACTGGAATTTAGGATGAGAGAGTATCTTATAGAAACATATAAAAGGACTGAACAAGCTAGATGCAGGAAAAATGTTCCCAATGTTGGAGTCCAGAACCAGGGACCACAGTCTAAGAATAAAGGGGAGGCCATTTAAAACTGAGATGAGAAACTCTTTCAGCCAGAGTTGTGAATTTGTGGAATTCTCTGCAGCAGAAGGCAGTAGAGACCAATTCACTGGATGAATTTAAAAGAGTTGGATAGAACTCGAGGTGCTAGCGGAATCAAAGGATATTGGGAGAAGGCAGGCACGGATTACTGATTGTGGTTGATCAGCCATGATCACAATGAATGGCGGTGTTAGCTCGAAAGGCCAAATGGCCTCCTCCTGCATCTATTTTCCATGTTTCTATAACTTCTATCATTTACCCTCACTGGAATATAGGACAGTTCAGCACAGGAACAGAGCCTTTGGCCCTCAATGTTTGTGCTGATCATGATGCCAAGACCAATTCTGATCTGCCTGTATGTGACCTATATCCCCCCATTTCCTGCACCTATCCAAAGTCTCTTAAATGCCAGAAACCTTTCTGAAGTCATATTTTACATGACATGTATTCCTTATTCCAGGAATCCTACTTCCACTGGACGTTCGGAGTGATGGAATCTGACTGCTTCGGTGCCGTAGATGTTGCTACCGGCAAGTCCCTGCTCTTCGTGCCCAAACTCCCAGAGAGCTATGCAGTGTGGATGGGAACGTAAGGCCATTATTAGTGCTCCTTGTTTGATCTTCCTTGCATCCTCACGCTTACTTGTGTTGGCACTGGTTCTGCCAAATTTCCTAAAGTCATCCTTGTCACACAGCCGTACAGCTCAAAAACAGGCCCTTTGGCCCAAACTGTCCATGCAGACCAAGATGCCCCAAGTAAGCTACTCCCATTTGGCCCATTTAAGGGGGAATAGATTGGGTGAATGCGCAGTCTTTTATAGGTTTTAAGGTGAGAGGGGGAAGATTAAATAGTAATCTAGGAGATAACTTTTTCATACAGAGAGTGGTACTTATATGGAACAAGCTGCCAGTGAAAATAGTTAAGGCGGTTACAGTAACATCACTTAAAAGACATTTGAATAAGTTCATAGATAGAAAAGATTTAGAGGGATATTTTTCAAACGCTGGCAAATGGGATTAGCTGAGATGGGCATCTTGGTCAGCTGTGGATGAATTGCGCCGAATTGCCTGTTTCTTTGCTGTACGCCTATAAGCAGTGTGGGCTGTGTATTTGTGGTTTACTAGTCATACCATTGCAAGATGTTCATTGACATTTGGAGGCCTTTCATTTCTGCTGTACCACATCGGGGTGTGTGGATGTGATTGAACTCCCCTGCGGTTACGCTGGTTCTGATGTGGAGCTTCACCTGGACTTTTTACCTAATCTGAGAGGAAATAAATCAGGAATCACACCTGAGCTGCTAGCTTGTGGCTGTTGGACGGGGACTGAGTGCTGTGCCTGTGCAATTGAACAGCTTGCTGACGCTCTCTCCAGAAGAGTCACAAGGGTGAGGCGCTGGAGGAAGCCACTTCACAGCAGGAGTGTCCAACCATGAACGGTGGAAATTTGCTCTCAGCAGCTGTTGTGTTGAGAGCCGTTTCCTGTTCATTGTCTGCGGTGTTGTGGATTTCCGTGGCTTTGTACTACAGCCAGGATGTGAGCTATTTCCCAGCCTGCTAATTGAAGGAGGCTATAATGTAGAGTTTGGCTGCAGGATCAGGCTGGAAGTGGCAGTGAATATTTTTCCACGTGGTACCATCTCTCGGTGTAATTAAAGCTGCACCTGCTCCCTCTTGTTTGACAGCAATTAGTGGCAGTGCTAATTAATATGTGGCTCAAATAGAGTAGATCAAATTAGACGTGCTCAACTTTAAAAAAAAAAAAATAATAATAATAATAGAACTAAAAGCAGAACCTCTCCTGCAGTTGACCTGAGGGGTCATTTCTATTTTCATCTCCTCGGAAGGGCAGATGTAACGTGACATCCCAATGTCCTGATTCTCTCACCGCCTGCTCTGGGCACCGCAGTCACAAACAGGGGAGCAATTTCAGTCCCACTACAGTCAGAGTTACTGGCAGACATATACAATGAAGACATGGCCAATTTTTCTGCTACCGGCACATTGGAAGGGATCTCCCATTAGCTGCATTCCTCATGACCGTCTTTACCTAATCCTGTCATGGGCTGTTTTTGAAGACAAAGGTGCCAGTATGCATACGGTTCCTTGCTGTTGTGTCTATGGCAGATCGTCATCCTATAAGCTGCTTAAGCTGTTTAGGGGCCTAACTGCCTAATTTCATTAGAACATTTAATTTTTTTAAACTTGAGTAATCTTTTTATAACATTCTAAAATTCTAAACTTTTTGATGTCTAGATTTTAACTTATTACAGGTGTTGGTACACTGTACCAGTGCGTTTCGTCACAAATAAATCACTGGTCTGGTATTGTTTGGACAGTCATTGTTGAAGCTGCTGCTTCTGCTGTTTCAAGCATGGCCTTTCACGTTATTCTGCTTAAGAAATTCCTTCCCATTGCCCTTCTGGAATTATAGACAATAGGTTCAGGAGTAGGCCATTTGGCCCTTCGAGCCAGCACCGCCATTCAATGTGATCATGGCTGATCATCCCCAATCAGTACCCCGTTCCTGAGAACCTGCCTCCATCGCCCTCTGAGGCAGAGAATTCCACAGACTCGCCGCTCTCTGAGAAAAAGTGGTTCCTCGTCTCTGTTCTAAATGGCTAGCACCTTATTCTTAAACTGTGGCCCCTAGTTCTGGACTCGCCCAACATCGGGAACATGTTTCCTGCCTCCAGCGAGTCCAAACCCTTAACAATCTTATATGTTTCAATGAGATATCCTCTCATCCTTCTAAACTCCAGAGTGTACAAGCCCAGCTGCTCCATTCTCTCAGCATATGACAGCCCCGCCATCCCGGGAATTAACCTTGTAAACCTACGCTGCACTCCCTCAATAGCAAGAACGTCCTTCCTCAAATTAGGGGCCCAAAACTGCACATGATACTCCAGGTGTGGTCTCACTAGGGCTCTGTACAACGGAGTCTTTGCTCCTGCATTCGATTCCTCTTGTTATAAAGGCCAAGACTTTTTTTGCACAAAGTCCGCGAGCATTGCCACTTCATTTCACATCTCGTATGTGACGAATAAACTTGACTTGACTTGAGCTGCTTGCATGGGTTGGGTTGGGGGCTGGTGGGAGGAATGCCCACTGGGAAGTAAAGACAATCCCCAGCTGTAGAGAGGAAAGCGTGGGAATGAGAAGGCAGAGGAATGGAGTAACAAGCCTGCTGGAGGAACTAGGTGGGTCGAGCAGCATTCGTGTGTGGGTGGGGGGGGAGAGAGGAAATTTGTGCTTCTGAAGATAACCTGTTACATTCTGCTATTAGTTCTCTCCTGACATTCCTCCTCTTCCTGCAGGATTCACTCCCGTGACCACTTCAAAAAGAAGTATGCTGTGGATGAAGTTCACTTCACTTGCGATGTAAGTGGCCCTCTCTGATCACAAACTGTGGGTTTGAGACAAAGATCTGGAATGTCTGAGGAAGAGTTACAGGGCTGTTATTGGGGAAGGGTGGGATGTTTTGGAAGAGGGTTGTACCCAGGAGTTAGAGTCCTGCAGCGACCCGTTGTCCACATCCCAGATGACCACAGCCAAGTTTAGACACTTGCACAACATGGTTCAGATGTCTTACCGAGGGAGGTAAAATGGGACTAGCTCAAAATACCTACTTGGTCAGCATGGACAAGGTGGATTGAAGGGTCTGTTCCCATGCTGTATAGCTCCGTGAATCTGAATTATTAGCTCAGTAATTAAACTGCTGTGGAAATAGTTCCTATAGTGCAGGAGGCTGAGAAGTGATCTTGTGCATCTATGTATAGTAAGATTTCCTGCATTGTATGCCAATGGAATTACTGTTAAATATAGGCGTGGGAGAGTTGCAGTTCGTCCTGGCAGTCACAGAGCGATGCAGCATGTAGACCGACCTTATGTAACTCTATGATATGCTGGGAAAATAATTCCTGATCTTCTAACAACATGGGCACTTTTAAAATCAGTAGTTTATCTGTAGCTGTAACGCAACGTTCTGCACTCTGTATTTTCTCATTTACACAACCTGATGTACTTGTGTGTACAATGACTGGCCTGGATAGCATACAAAATCATGATTTTCACTGTACACATGACCACAGTAAATCGATACCAACTCTACATCACCCTTTCGAGCCATGTAAGAAAGATCAATAAAAGACGGGCGCCGAGGGAGTGTGGAAGGAATGAAGAGGGTCTTGGTTTAATATCTACTTTGAGTGACGATACCTTGGACTGCACTCCCTCGTTAATGGCCCGAGTACAAAAGTTGGATCAAGGGTTGGAATCTCCGGGGAGCTTTAAAACACCACATTTCTTCCCCAGAGATGAGGGTCAACATATTGAGCAGGGCTCCTGTTAAATTCACCTTGTATCTAAGGGGACCTATGACCTGTGCTTTCTGCTGCTCGCTGAGTTTTCTGCTCGGGAATGTTACTGACAGCTTCTAAACACTTTGGCAGTGTCTCCTTAATCTTTTTTTCTTTAATGTGAGATTTAATGCTGTGAAACTCGTAGGATTTAAGACCGTGTCAGAATTTTCACTTCCGAACACAAGACCTTGCAGGTCCCACTTGGCGTGTTCCAGAATCAGATGCAACCTTTCATGATTCAGCCTGACTGACAGTTGGTGTGCAGGCTTCTGTGAAGTGAGTGTGTGCGTTTCTGCATCAAAGAGCTTCATCTCGGCAATGTCCCTGGAGAGGCTCAGTTTTAAATCAGACCACAAAGCCCAGGATTAGTGGTGGAGGTTCAGTAGCTTTCTATTTGTAAGCACATAAAAACCATCTCTGTCCCTTCCTCTGCCAACAGCTCAAAACATCTGTGGACTGAACCCTTTCAGAACCAATGCTTAAGATTGGGTTGCACGCTCCTTGCGCACTTTACCCCCTCTCTCCCAGCATGCAGGAGCTTGCTATCCCTTGTCTGTTGGTCTACGTGGTTGTTGTCTATACCCGCTCTTACAAATTCTACTTTAATCATCTGCAGATTTTCCGATTCTCCTATCTAGCATCTGTATGTATCACGCATTGCCTTCTGTCATGTGCTAAGTTAGTTATTGCCATTTAATCAATATAATATCCAGCAAATCCTTTATAAATAACGTTGTTTCTTAATAAGTCATATGGCACGGAAACGGGCTCTTCAGCCTAAGGTAGACACACAATGCTGGAGTAACTCAGCGGGTCAGGCAGCATCTCTGGAGAAGAGGAATAGGTGATGTTTCAGGTCGAGACCCTTCTTCAGACTGTCAGAGGAGAGAGAAACTAGAGGTTTGAGAAGGTGCAGAACAGCCCAATACATCCATGCCGACCAAGATACCCATCTGAGCTACTCCCATTTGGCCCATATTGTTCTAAACCTTTTCTATCCATGTACCTGGTCAAATGTCTTTTTCTGCTACCTCATTCCATATCCCCAAAACCCTCTGTGTGGAAAAAGTTGCCCTCCAGTTCCTATTCCCCTCTCAACCTAAACCTGTGCCCTCTCATTCTTGATTCCCCAATCACCGGAGAAGAAAAAAACAATGTGTTCATCCTGTCTATTCCCTTCATGATTTTTACACACCTCCATAATGGTTCAGTGGTACTTTATTGTCACCTGTACCTGGGTACAGGGAAATTCCTTTGGCATACAGATCAGGTAATGCTACTATACATAGCTACATAAGATCACCCCTCGGCCTCCTGTGCTACAAGAATTGTTGCACAACAGTTAAATTACTGAGCTAATAATTCAGATTCACTGAGCTATACAGCATGGGAACAGAATCTTCAGTCCACTTTGTCCATGCTGACCAAGTAGGCATTTTGGGCTAGTCACATTTGCCCAGGCACATGCCGTGAGTAATTATTCGGGGCAGGCAGTCAGTCGGCTTTTTAAAAATCTTAAATTGCTCATGCGCAGATTGTTCTCCTCTCTGTAAGCTGTCAGTCAACTTTTATAAAGTCTTCAAAAACCATATCTCTTAATAAAGTACCGTATTTGCCAGAAATGAAGACCCACCTGCGTCGAAGACTCGCCCCCATTTTGAGTTGCTACATTTTTGAATGAAGGCTGGCGGGACAGAGAATTTCTCATGCTCAAAAATAGAAATAAAGAAAGTAGCAATTCAATTTGCCCAAGGCTTCCAAGTCTCCTTCATTCTGAATTACTGAATGGGTGGAGGGTGACGGCAGGTGGCGAGATGGTGGGGAAAACGGGAGCACATTGGGACAAGTTGAATCAGTTGTGATCTTATTGAATGACAATACTAGTTAAAGGGACCAATGTGGGGGGGGGGGGGGGGGGGAATTCCATTCACAGCGTGTGGGGAGTCTGGCCAGGGGTAAAGTTGCAGGGAGGGCAGGAGCGTTGAAAAGGAGGGGGTCGGGGATCATGCCAGTAACCCACTCATTCACCGCTGCCGCGATGCTCCGGGCGCGGAGAAACCGCATTGCGTCCGGGGAGGGAAGTAGCACGGGTAGCTGCAATTGGCCGCAGCGACCTCAGCGCTTTCTGTCGGCCCGCTCGCCTCCGGCAGTGCTCTCCGTCTGAACACCTCTCTCCTGCAGCTCGCTCATGTCAGCTGCTTCCCACAAATCCTTAAATTCCGACTGCCGCCGGGAACAGGACATGGCCTCAATTGCTGCCCTAGGTGACACTGCATGGAATTCACTGCCCGGTCCGTGTCTTTCAATATAGACCGGATAGTGAGGGGACCAGCTCAAGAGCAAAGATCGTAGAGTGGAGCGGGTCAGCGGGTGATGGGTAACAGGACAAGGGCCGGTGGTGCTTACTCCTGTGTCAGCGCGAACAAGGGACCAACTGAGGTTACTCGCGCTGATACAGGAGTAAGCTCCATCGCCCGCTGACCCGCTCGTGAGCCGGTTGCTGGCATGATCCGCGAATCCCTCCTTCTCAACGCTCCTGCCCTTCCCGCAACTTTACCCCTAGCCAGACTCCCCACATGCTGTGAGAGTAACTCTTTCTTTCCCCCCCGCGACGTTGTCCTTTTACAGCTGCTTCCCATCAGCTGCCAGCAATGAGGGATAGACTTGGCTATCCCTCAGTACAGTAACATCGTTCTTGATGTTGCTGTACTGAGGGATAGCCAAGTCTATCTTTCTTGGCTAACAACCTAACCTTCTGCCTCCAAGACGCATGTAAATTTTCGTGCCTTTTTTGTGGGTAAAAAATAGCGTCTTCATTGCCGGGAAATACGGTATTTAAACACGTATAGCTCAAAGATATCTATTTATCACATTTGTACACAAACTCCATTCTTTTCTCTTTGTTTCTTAAGATAATGACAATCCATATTTGAAAAACTCGCCAAGAAACTTGCGTTGCGCATGCGCAGTACGCAGTCCACGGTGCAAATGCAGAATTTCAGCTGTCTTCAGCTCCCCTTGTCATTGAAGGCTTGCAGCGTCGACTGCACGTGAGCTGCACACACTTTTGTGTATTACATGTACTGCGCATGAAAGGCACGATGAATTATGCCTACCTAAGAGATCGATCTCTTAGATGGGCATAATTCTCCTGTGCCCTTACTATTTATATTTAATAATTACCATTTTATAATTTTAGTCAGGGACTGCCTACCCTGATGGCATGTGCCTGCATTTGGCCCATATCCCTCTAAACCTTCCTATTCATAATTCAGAATCAAGAGAAGGGACATTACTGTCTGATTGGCCGGCTGCAGGCATGAGACGGTAAGGTACGAGCAAGAAATTCTGAATTAAAGTGACCTGGGGACCTTTGCGATCGTCTCCGCTAATAGACAAGTGCATTGGTGTGGAGCAATTGCTGCCTGCAGCAATGGAGCTGAATTTTAAATCCTATTCGAATGTCCCTGGCCTGTTAATTTGACTCGCGTTGTCAACAGTAACTGTTTGAAGCTGGTTCCCCAATTACATTACCAGCATTCAGTAGAGTGATGTGTTGCCCAAGCCTAATTAAAGTATCCAATACTGGGTGGCACAGCTCTGACATTCTGATCTGCCCCAGACAAGCTTCTGTGTTCTGGCCACTTGGAATTTACGCTGTCAGTCAAGAAACTAATCATCTTTTTATCAGGCAGCGAATGTGGTAACTTCATTCGCAAAGATATTGCAAGTGTGTGAGAGGCTGAGTGAAGGAACAAGCCGCACAATCATCTAACTGGATCCTACCTTCCCCGTAACAAACCCTCACGAGTTCCAGATTGTCTGCCATATTCCATTTGTCCTCTGGCGTTTGATGATATTGTAAGCAGTTTGCCTTTGTTGCATTACCCAGATAGTGCAGGGATGCTGGTCAGGTGAATCACTCCTCCCTCTTGCCCCTCCCTTCAATACGAGCACAAGGGTGTGATGGAACACATTTATTTAGGAAGAAAGACCTGCATTTCTGTAGCATTCACAACATCTCAAAGCCCTTCACTGTTGGTGACGGGTTTTTGACGTGGCCTCTGATGTAATGCAGGTAAAGTAACAGGCAATTTCTGCAGGGTAGTGTGAATGGGATGACAATAGATCCAGGCCAAGAGTTTGTGATGGAACACATTTGTTTAATCAAAGTGTTTAATTGTCATAGGTGCAACATAATAATGAGATTCTTACTTGCTGCAGCTTAACAGTTTAAGCACAGTAATTCACAGATACATAATTGAATTAATTAATAATTGTAATACTATATGGCCATAATAGTGGAAAGCACCTATATGCAGTGCAGCCAAAGAAGTCCGTAGAAGATCACAATTGCTGAAGTTACTGTTGTACCTTGTTCATGAGCTTGATGGTTGCTGGGCCGAAACTGCTTTTGAACCTAGAGGATGTGGTTTTCAGGCTCCTGTATCTTTTTCCTGATGGGAGGAGTGAGATGAGCATAGCTAGGGTAATGAGTGACTTTGATATAAGCTGCCTTTTTGAGGGTGCATCTCGTGTAGATCCCTTTGATGGTGAAGAGGTCGGTACCTGTGATGGACCAGGCAGTGTCTACCACCAGGAAAGATTCATTTCCCTTTCTGAAAATATGCTTTATGACTTTTGCTGCCTATATGAGAGAGAATGCAAGTGCTCTGTTCAATATTTCATTTGAGAGAGGAGCAGTGCTATCTCAATGATCAACCAAATAGGCAGCACAGAATGTGCACTTAAATCTCTGCAGTAGGGCTTGATTCCACTTCCATATGCCTCGGTGCAATGTCAAGACACAGACTGTGATAAGATTTTGTGAAGCAAAGTTGTCAAGAACTGGAAATGAGACAGAATTGCATGATGGTTGGCTTATGGAGAGGCTAAACGTTACAGATGCTGGAAATAGGAAATAAATCAAAATACTCAGCGGATCACACAGCAGCGGTGGAGAGAAAACAGATAATGTTGTGAGTTGATGACCTTTCAACACATCAGCCCTTGATCTACTGACCACCTCGCTGGGTGACAGCCAGTCTGATGAATGGTCCCGATCTGAAACATTGCCTGTCCATTCCCTCCACAGATGCAGCCTGACCTGCTGAGTTCCTCCAGCACTTTGACCACTGCTTCTTTGCTATGTTCTTTTAATTTCATAGGATCTGGACTTCACTCGCAAGGCCAGTATTTGTTGCCCATGTCTGATTCGGGAAAGGTTGAGAGGCACATTCATGAACCACTGGTGTATGTCCTCTGGTGGAAGTGCTCTCGTAGTGTTGTTGGGAAGTGGGTTCGCGGACATAGATCTGGTGATGTACTTTCTTGGCAGAGGTTGTGAGTTTGGCGGGTGGTCTAAGGAGATGTACCGACGAGCATGTAAATGAAGGTACAAACGACAGCCACAGTGCTGTGGTGGAGGGAGTTGCGTTCGGAGGGGAGGGGTAGGTTGGTGGGGCAGTCGAGCTGCTGTCTCCTGGAAGTGAGAGAATTCCCTGAGTGCTGCAGTGCTCTGCTTTTACTCGTCGTTCCTACGGGGGCCGTTGTTTAATGCGAGAATAACTGAGAGTTGTTCTGCCTGCAGGTTGCAGAGGTGCTGAAGAAGCTGAAACCTGGTGTACTGCTCACCTTGGTATGTACCGTTGGCAGCTTGCCCTCCCCCCCCCCCCCCCCCCCCCGTCCTCTCCTCACAGAACCTTTTCTTGCCCTCCCACCACCAACTGTCGATCCTCTTACAGCTCTAAACCTTTCTTGTGCGGCCACTCCTGGTTCCGTCCCTCCGACCAGGATCCCCGCCCAGGCCCCACTCCACCTGTCCTGAGCACCCTCCCCTCCCATACCCTCACCCCTCGCCTTCCGTCCCCTTGGCCCTCCCCTCCCCCTGTATGACCTTGTGATCCGTAACGATGGGCTGTGGTTGTAATTCCAGCGCGGCCTCAACACTGACAGTGGGAGCATCACTCGAGAAGCCTCCTTCGACGGGATCAGCCAGTAAGTGCTGGTTATGCTTTTGCCTTGCCTAATTATGCAACGACTTCACCACAATATCTAGGAGGACCGTGTGCAAGAGTGGAATGCAGGGACGATTTGCCAAAGAGAGCTGACTTTGGAGAGACTTTTCTGTGGGGCAAACAAATGGAGGGACAAAAGACGGCAGTTGCTGGAATCCAGAGCACAAGGCAAATTGCTGGGAGAGCTTTGTGAATCAGGCAGCATCTGTGGAGGGAATGGACAGTTGATGCTTTAGGTGTAGAGACTGCACCAGTCTTGAGTACAACATCTGCAGTCCCTTGTGTCTGCAACTGGGCATACAGGGACTGACAATCCTTGTGCTGAGTTTGCTAGCAAATATGGTATTTCAACACTAATAGACCACTGCTCTGTTGGACATGAAGGCTTTTTTTAGAGATACTGTGTGGGAAGCAGGCCCTTCTGCCGAGCAAGTCCAAACCGAACAAGTCCAAGCCGACCTTCGATCACCCATACACTAGCTCTATGCTATTGCACACTAGGGGCAATTTACAAAAGTCAATTAACTTATAAACCTGTAGGTCTTTGGAATGTGGGAGAAATCTGGAGCACCCGGAGAAATCTCACGCGGTCACAGGGAAAATGTACAAATCCGGCACAGACAACGCCCATAGTCAGGATCGAACCCGGGTCTCTGGCGGTGTGAAGCAGCACCACTGCTGCGCCACTGTGCTGGCATCCAATAAGGTTGACGCAACAGGATGCTCCTTACAATGTTTAAGCAAGGAGATGTAGGAAGGATGTTTTCTCTGGCTTGTGGGATCTAAACACCAAGGTCACAATTTCAAAATGAGGGGGAATTAGGACTCAAATGCGGAGTTTGTAACTTTAGGTTGGCCCTCAGTACCCACAGTGTTTGTTGGCAGGGATTTCCATGTTTCTGAGCCCTCTATATGGGCACTGCTTCCTGACCTCTGCTGGGTTCCAGTTTTCAATTTCACCTTCACAGATGTACCATCCCTCCCACCGGTGCTTTCCTGTTCGAGGCAACATATTCTATCCAATCTATCCTCATTTAAGCCTCAAGCTGGTGAACCCTTCCCCTAAGGCCAGAGCATACATCCTCCGAGGTCCAGTGCCTGCCGCGTTATGGTTTTGCACTGAAAACACTCTCCTAGACGGTTTGGCTTGGCTGGGATCCTGGAGCTTTTGACTGCTGGTTTCAGTGGGCGGGTTGCCTGTGCTAAAAACCCTCCGAATCACTGTTGTTGCTTCCAGTCAGATCAGCACAATCCAGGAGTTGGAAGTTTTGTTCTGATGTGATCAGCAGAAGGCTGCTGTCTTTCTAACGTTAGCCTTGTTTTGAAGCTGCTGCGTAAAATATCAAAATAGTTCATCTTCGTCACAGAAATTGTGTCCCTAAGGAAAACGTTGCAAAAGGGCATGAATTTCATTAATGATTCATTGCAGCTTAAAATCCCAACCAGACTGTGATGCAAGGAACTGCAGATGCTGGAATCCTGCTGGAGGAACTCAGCATATCAGGCAGCATCTGTGGAGGGAATGGACAGACGACGTTTTGGGTTGGAACCCTTCCACAGACTGATGGAGTTAGTGTGAGAAAGTTGGGCAACAGAGGTAGGGGTGGGGAAAGCCTAGCAAGTGGTAGGTGGATCGTCTGGGTCAGAACATGGTCCAACAACAGGAACCACAGTGCGGGAGCAGTGGGGGGGGGGGGGGGTCATGCGGTAGTGGTGATTGTGCAGAGAATGGAGTGATATGGATCACGTTTGGCACAGACATTGGGCTGAAAGGCCTGTTCTAGTGCTGTATCATTCTATGTTCAAAGTTGGCATACTTTGAGGAGATATTGGGTAGGACTGACAGTATAAGATAATGCCTGAATCCTCCACTTAATCTGTGGCTGTTAGAAAAACAGACTGCATTTAGCTGAGAGAATAAATAATTTCCTGTGGTTTTAAAAGCTATGTTCAACGACAGCACAGACATGTGTTTCTCACTCCACTGAATGAGTCAGGCCCTGTGAGTGAAACTTAGTTCCTGAGTTGCTGAAATAACTCTGATGTGTGCACATAATCCCACTGGTAACAATGAGGTCATGTTTTGTATTTAGCTTCATTTTTCACATGAAATGTTAAGCTGTGGCTCTCCAGAGTGAACAAAGGTCTCCTTAGAATAAACAAGAAAGCCCAGGAGGCATTCAGCAGGCCAGGCAGCACCTGACCAGACCCGCTGAGTTCCTCCAGCACATTGTGTTTTGTTTAGGATTGCAGCATCTGCAGTTTCTTATGTCTCCTTGGAATGTTTCAAAGGGCATGGAAATGTTATCCAGTATGTTGAAACGAGCCACAACCAGTTTTTGTTAGATTGATGTGTAGGAAGGAACTGCAGATGCTGGTTTAAACCGAAGATAGACACAATGCTGGAGTGACTCAGCAGGACAGGCAACATCTCTGGAGAGAAGGAATGCGTGACGTTTCGGGTTGAGACCCTTCTTCAGACTGATGATCTGGTTAAATTCTAACTTATTCAGAAGATCTTGTTTTTCCATTTTACTGCTCGACTGCAGTATCTCCTCAAAGTATTCCTAATGTACTATATATCATAACATTTAAGAGACATCTGGGGTACTGTCATAAAATGTAACATTTATGAGACGTTTGGCCGGGTGCATGCAAAGGTACGGTTTAGAGGGTTATGGACCAAGCACGGGCCCTTACGTTATTTAAGTCATGTCGTGGTGTGACTGAGCAAAATGCAACACCTAACTGGCATTGCATTTGACATTCTTTGGCTCATTTGCCCAGCTGATGAAAACCCCACTCTTGATAACGATGATACCACCTATTTTGGTGTCATCTGCAAACTTACTAATGGTGCCTTGTATGCTCTCATATGAATCATTGATATTGATATCGTTGACATAGGATGTGAGCAGAATTAATTATTTGAAGCAATTTAACTGCCCATCCTTACTCTCAAGGTTTAAAATTAACTGTGTTACAAATATATTTCAGGAGGAAGAGAATGCGATCCATTTATAACCTGCAAAATACATTAGCGTCTGACTCATTCAGCAGATCCTGTCAACGAGTCATATACACCGTCTAAAAATCAATGCACTCTCTGAATGGCCAATATCCAGTATTTATACAGAGATAATAAAACATGATTAGAGCGGGACCCTTTTGTGTGGAAAGGTTAACAAGCCTGGCAGAAAAATTGCACGTTGTGAAATCTTTATTGACTGTTAATCCTTTGCCCCTTTACCCTCTAGTGAAATTAGATTTCATAAGTATGCTCATAAAGTGCGGCGGAAAGCTGCTAACCAGGCCAGTGCTGACCTTTGCTCCGGGCTAGTCGACGTAATGACTGCTTCTGGGGCGATCCGTGCGTCTGAGTCCCCTCGTCAGTCCCTACCTACCGCCTCCCTGTTACCATGTGTTTAACCAGGCCCAGGGTTTCCTCCCGCAAGGTTCCATGTTACAAACAAGGCAATTCCTCGAGTCTACTTCGGTCCACAGAGCCCATTCTCCCCATCACTTTCCCTCCAACTGATTCACCTCACAATCCCGTCAACTCCCCACCTCCCCCTGGATTCTAGCCCTCACCTACACACAAGGGACAATTTACAGCGGCCAATTAATCCACTGTCCCGCAGGTCTTTGGGGGAAGTGGGAGGAAACCTGCTGTGGGAATCTCACTTGCTCATGGAGAGAACATGCAAATTGCACACAGACATGTCACGTTGGGAGCGCTGTGACTTTATTTGCACCCCCTTTACCCCAACACCTTCCCCCTCCCTGGGCCGTGCTCAACCCAACCCAAACCTGCTAAATCTTCCCTCCGTTTTAATTTGTTCTGAGGATCGACTTGCCGTGGGCAGAGCTGTTCCAAAGCCAAATTGTTATGCTTCCATATAGATATACACAGAATGCTGGAGTAACTCAGGGGGGCATCACTGGAGAGAAGGAATGGGTGATGTTTTTGGTCAAGATCCTCCTTCAGACTGAGAATTGGGGAGAGAGAAATGAGATATGGAAGGGTACAAAGAACATGCACGTTGTCAAAAGAACAGATCACGGAAATGTACTCATTGTTGGATGAGGGGAAAGTGGCAACGAGGTATACAATCAGTAACATTAATAAGGAGGTCAGTGAAACTAGTAGGGTGCGGGAGGGACGGAGAGAGAGGGAAAGCAAGGATTTCTTGAAGTTAGAGAAATCAATATTCATTCCACTGGCAATATTCATCCCGATAGGATGCTTTTACATCTCATGAAGGAAAGTGGCACTTTTGACAATGCAGCACTCCCTCAGTGCTTGTATTGGAAGTATCGACTGAGATTAGGAACTTGATTTTCCGGAGTAATGTTTGAATCTATGATCATTCAATCATTCTGGAGAAATTAATTTATTGAGTTGAATGAGAAAATGAAGTGTAATCCTGCTAGACGCAGTTGAGGCACATTGCTTTCTGAAAGAAACTGTAGGTGTGTGTCTCTCCGTCACCGGTGCAGACATGGCAACTGTGCACTCTATCCGTTAGTTATCCTCCTTGAACCATGGCTACAGTGAAGGAATAATGTTCGGCACTGTCATTGTGGGCTGTAGGGCCTGTTCCTGCGGTGCAATGTTCTATGTTAAGGAAGGTGATCGGGGTGAACGGAAGGGGAGGCTGTGTACTTTTTCTATGATGCACCATAGGTTTCAGTAATATTTATTATTTTCTCTTCTCCAGGTTTAATGTGAACAATGTCTTGCTGCACCCAGAGATTGCAGAGTGGTGAGTATCTGTTTAGAATTGTTTCCGTGACCGCAGTGCAGGTGAAGCGTGGCTTCAGGCTGCACCACACCACTCCCTCGGGGCCCATGCCTCATTCCAACAACAAGCATTCATGCAGCACCTCCAGTAGCTCCGCTTTACCGCTTCCCTTGACTCCCAGCAGTGCCCTCAGGACGTGGCCCTCTGGGGAAACAAAAGTTCTGCCCCACTGTGTCCAATCTGAAACCTCCAGACACACAAGCTAACAACATCTGTACAGCTACTGAAAAACGACCTCGGTTGGAGAAAAGTTTTGACTGTGTTTACTGTGAAACATTCATGTATATTTTATGAGGAAATGTTACACAACCAGGGAGGAGATAAATCACATTGAAGAATGGACAGTTTTAGTTTAATTTGCACTACTTCAGATTGGACTACATCCATTGCACCATTCTGTTGCTTTGCATTTGCTGTGCTATTTATTCTTCTATCTATCATTATCATGTATACTGTGTACTCTGAGCTTTATGGTGTTTTTATTGCACCCTTGTGTATATGGCACTAATCTAATCTGAATCTGACCAGGAGGTACACTGAACAAGCTTTGGCATTGGTTTATTATTGTCACATGTAACAAGATGCAGTTAAAAGATGTTTGCGTGCTATTCGGTCAAATCATACTATACACAAGTACAATCCAAAAGAAAATCTCAGCAGGTCAGGCGGCATCTCTGGAGAACAATGATAGCCGTCGCCCCTCCATGTCCTCCAGGGAAGCACTTTGTGCCGTTGTTTGTAAACCAGTATCTGGAATTCCTTGTGTTTGCACGAGTGCAACCAAGCCATACACGTGTACAACGGGTAGTGCAAAGAGAAAAATGCCATAGTGCAGAATATAGGATTACCGCGATATAGTGTCCCGGTTGCTGCGAGAAAGTGCAAGGTCTGCAATGAGGTCTGTTGGAAGATCGGGACTACACCATAGCTTATAGGAGCTCTGTTCAGTAGTCTGATAACAGTGAGAAAGCAGCTGTACCTGAATCTAGTTTTGACAGTGAGCATGCTGAGTGTGATCCCAGACTGACTTCTAATGCCGGAAATATCGCTAACTGAGGGAAAGTGACAGACGTTGTTCCTCAGTACTTGGTGCATTAAGTGGGGGGAGGGGCGTCTGCTGCAGTGTAGTTTAATCAATGTGTTTGACTGTATTAAACTACTCTGCACCAATGTTTCTCCATATTCAAGCTGGCCAGTTTAATTCCCCACGCCCTTTAATATCCCACCCAGTCTGTTCACACTCTCCTCTCATTTCCCCATACTCTTTAATATCCCACTTATATCCTGTGCATTTCAATAGTTGAATCCAACTCCTGCTCCCACAGGGAGTGCTTGAGGTCAAGGGGATGGACGCATGTAAAGGGGGCTGGTCAAGCGTATGAGGGGGAGGGAATAAAAGATCCCACTGATAGATTGAGATGATGAAGGACAGATGACCGTAGCAAGGAGCGTGGGCTGAATGGCCTTGTGAAGTGTTGCATGTCCTATGTAATGCTTGCTTCATTGCACCTTTTGAAAGTGATTGAGAAGAACAGAATCCATAAGCAGTAACTGGACTGGAAAAGTTCTTTCGGTCGTCTTATCTGCAGGAACCATGCGGAAAGTCTCGTCCTCCTTCCACCTCGCTGGAGGCCTTGCATTTCATGTCTTTAAGTACTTGCTGTTTTAAGTTTATCTGTCTCTTCCATCCTATGAGACAAAGCATGCTCTGATTCCTTGAAGTTACGCTCCCTTCTCTTGATGCTGGACTGCATTAACAGAGTGGGGGGGTTACACAAAAAGCTGGAGAAACTCAGCGGGTGCAGCAGCATCTAAGGAGCGAAGGAGATGGGCGACGTTTCGGGTCGAGACCCTTCTTTAACAGAGTGGGTGCTGGGTCGGCTGGGTACTGGGTCTATGTCCACAGTGGACCAGGAAAGCCACTAATGTGTGAGCCCATGCAGATTCTAACCCGGTCCTTGCTCTCTCTGCATTATCCACCTCTTCTGCTGCCCATGTTTATCATTCTCTTAAAACAAGAAAGGCAGTGACCTCTATCCGACCCACCTCGGGGGCAAAATATTCCAGCAGTTCTGTCTGAAGCAATTTCTGAAGAACACTCTCCTCACTATTTTATAAATCAATCCCCAGCTGTGCATATCTGGCAGTCAGTTGGTTTAGATCTCCTGTGTATTTTTATGCTCTGCTCTTCTAGTATTACTTTACATTCATTGAACATAAAGTATGATTTGAGTTTATCCGAATATATGCGATGTCGTCTTTTGGCTGTATTGATTTTGAGAGGTTTCTGACTGAATGGCGGGGGATGGAGAGGAAGAATCATCCAAGGTGATTTGATATCTGGATCATGCTGAACTAAGATTGTTTTTCACCACGGAATGCAGCTTCAAGTCATCCGGTAGCTAATAATTTCATATATTTGAGGGACCACTGATTGAGTAGGCCAGTGAACGGGAGATATTTGATCATGTGTGATTGGATGAAATGTCACCCTCTGATTGTTGGACTTCTCTGGTGAATGTCATCAACCCTCTGCCTCCCCCAGAATCAACAGCTGCTTGTTGCTCCCCGTTCCTGGCACCCACATTATATGTGTTAGTCCAGGCAGTGAATCACAATGGAAGGTATCAGGCTTTCCAGCGGGGAATCGCTCTTGCCCCAGGGGCTTTTGTTACCTGCTTCCCATCACCATGCTCCTCGCAGTTCCCAGGGCAGTCATCGAAGCTGAGGAGTTTGATGCAAGATTACAGGCCGCTGGTGACCATACTTAGCCAGCCAACAATAGGCCATTATGGGGTCCACCCTTCCTGAGGTCAACTGTTGCGACCCAAAACCTGAAT
Source organism: Raja brachyura (assembly GCA_963514005.1). The sequence continues at coordinate 25,792,874 of OY740797.1, read as the reverse complement.
TCACCAGAGATGTTGCGCGACCCGCTGAGCTACTCCAGTACTTTGTATCTTTGGTATAAACCAGCATCTGCAGTTCCTTTCTACACACCTGGTCTACTGTATATAGTTTTGGTCCTCTTAGATTGGATATACCCAGAGTCAGTGCAGTTGCGGATTTGTGGGTGAAGGGGTTGACGTAAGAAGGGGAGGTAAACCTGTCGGCCCACACTCACTGAATTGCAGATTTATTCAACCATATTCTGAGGGATGCTGACAAGGTGGATCCTGATGGGGCATTTCCCTCCGCAGTGGTTGTCTAGAAACAGCTGGCATCATTTCAGAATCGCGCTTTGCCCATTTCAGAGAAACCAGAAGGATTTTCTTTTCAGAAGGATGTGAATCTTTGGAATTCTGAGCCGCTCGGAGTTTCGGTAGCAGAGTCATTGAATGTGTTCAATGTGGAGGCGTAAAATGCGAGGGGGGTGGGTGTGGGGAGAGTGGAGGCCAAGATTGGATCAGCCGTGACACTGACAGGCAGAGCAGACTTGAGAGGCCGAGTGGCCCGTTCCTCTTGACAATGTGCGACCTCATCCAATCAACCACAGCCTGAGGTAGAACAGTTCAACTACCTGCCTTCCGTTGAATTTAATTATCCTGATCTAATGACCAAAACCTTTAGAGATTGTCTCCTGTTTGAGGGCTATTCTGTTGTTGGTTTCCAGATCTCTAATGAGCAATATATTTTTTTTATAACTGTGATTATCATTGCACTGCTGAGGAATGCTGTGCTGGCAACTTTCTCTTGGCTGAGAAACCAGCTGGCTATGCGTGTGGCTGTAAATGATTGCTTGCACAGTAGCTGCCCATTCAGTGCGCAACTGATCCCAGCTGGCCACTTCAATGGCTACCATTATCCCCAACCCACTGCCCCCATTTCCCCCAACTTATTTTCTCACACATGCCTATCTCATCTCTTTGCTAGCTACCTACATTAAGGGGTAACACCTACAGTGAGCAATTGTCCAACTTGCACATCTTCTGGATGTGGGAGGAATCCAGATCATCCGGGAAACAGGCACAGTCACAGGGAGAACATGCAAACTCCGCACAGACAGCACTCGAGGTCAGGATCGATTCCAGATGCGTGTGGTGACGTGGCAGTGCCTCTAACTACTTGGCCACCAATCTATTGCTATTGTTTAGAAGGGGCAGTCCCAATAAACTGTCTACAGTCAGGGATAGTATGGGTTAAATGCAAAGTGAAACCGTTTAAACACCGTCCTGTCTCACACTCCCGGAGAGAAGATGCCAATGGTTAGACTGTGTGGAGCTTCCTCCTCTCGGCCCCATCAAAAGCTCTAGTTGCTCAGTTTTACAGCTGCATTGAGCCCTACTTGCAACGTCTGAAAGATGCCGCTTCTTGTCATACAACGCGGAAACAGGCCCTTCCGCCCAACACGTCCACGCTGATGCTGTGTTAATCCCACATCCCCACGTTTGGCTCATCCCTCAATCTTTCCTATCCATGTACCTGTCCAAATATTATTTAAATATTGTTATTGTACCGGCCTCAACTACTTCTTCTGGCAACTTGTCCCACATACCCACCACCCTCTGTGGGAAAGTTGCCCCTTTTAAATCTCTCCCATCTCATCTTAAACCCTGTTAGCCTTCTAGTTTTATATTTTTCTCCCATGGGGGAAAAAATCTGACCATTCACCATTTCTATGGCTCTCGTGATCTTATACCTGCGCTGCAGCCTGAAAGTGTTCTACAGAGGAGTGGTCGCTTTGAAGGATCCAGAGGGGGACTTTTCAAATGCTGGCTGATTGATTCTCTTTGGAAGCTCCTGTGGGAATGGGTGCTTGCCGAGTTTAAGTCGTGAGGGGAAGTGTAGAAAGCTGTGGACCTGAGCTTCCCTTATCTCATCTTGCGCTCAATGAGAGACTGTCTGAACTTTAATGGTGTGATTAGTCAATACTTCTATGATTCCGTTCTGTGATTACCAAGCTCAGGGTGACCCTTGTACATTTGTTACCCAAACCTTCCCATCCAGCTGTTTTCTCGGAAAGCTTTGCTGTTAATAATAAGCATATTATCGATGCAGTGTAGCTGGTCATTGCTCATAACTTTAACTCGTCTCTTGCAAGATTGCAACTCCCCTCGACACCCTCTCTGGTGCGTTGCATCTTTCCTGCAGTGGGGTGACCAGAACTCCACACAGTGCTCCACCTGTGGTCTAACCAATGTTAAATGCAATGCCAGTGTTGCCTGCTGCTCTTATGCCATGTCTCAGCCAGGACTGTTTGTTATGCTGATTGCTACATGCATCAGGGTGTAATGAAATTCCATGAAGCTCACAGAATAAACAGTATACATACCACAGAGACACGAGGAACTACAAATGCTAGTTTACATAAATCATAGAAAGTGCTAGAGTAACTCAGTGGATCAAGCAGGCTTTCCTCACACTGTTAGCTACTTGCCAGTTTTGGTATCATCAGTAATTGCGGCTCATACATTTTGGCTCGGATCATTAATATACCACAAAATGTTCAGAGCAAAAAATAAACTGCAGAAGGAACTCAGAGGATCGGGCAGCAACTGTGGAGCAAATGGACCCATTCCGACGTTTCGGGTTGGGACTCTTCTTCAGACCTAGAAGAAATGATTGTAGCAGTGATTGGTTCAGGAAACAATGAGTCTGTCAGAAAGGTCCAGCTTGTGGATTTTGGGAAAGAGATAGGGTTGGGGAACTAAGGTTGGAGTCTGCAGAGGGGAGATTGCCAGAGCTGATAAGATCTGTGTTAGTCTTGGAGGTAGTGACCTGGTGTTCATCACTGGGGACATGGTCATGGTATGAGAAGGCGTGTGAAGGAAGTTCCTGACAAAAAATATCACCTGTCCATTCGTTCCATGATGCTGCCTGACCTCCTGAGTTCCTCCAGCACTTTGTGTTTTGCTCATGATTTCAGCATCTGCAGTTTCTTGTGTCTACAAACATTCAGAGCCCGATCCCGAGTCCTTCCGCACACCATCCTCTGTCACAAGTTCTCATTGATGATAACCATCAGCTGTCGCCAACAGACCCCATTATTAATCCCACTTGCTGCACTCCCTGGGAATTTGCTATCCGGATCAATCTGCAGTCTGGCTTTTGTTGAATGTCGTGTGGAGGAGCTGTGTTACCGGGTGCCTGTAACTCGCACTGACTGTTTTCTCCCTCCCTCTCTCCCCCAAACCTCTGAAGCCGTGTGTTAAAGACAGACATGGAGCTGGAGCTTGTACGCTACACCAACCGCATCTCCAGCGAGGCCCACAAGGAGGTGAGTATCTGGAAAGCTTTCCAATATTTCCATGAATCTTGTTGGCAACTGAAGGGATGAAGGAAAGGTGAGGACAGAATCGCCCAGAGAGATCCACTGCTGAACGAGTCCATAGTTCGAGGGTTGTGTTGTAAGCTTGCTGCAAAAAAATCCATCGTGAGTTTCATTGGTGAGGTTACCACAATTGCCACTCCCCCCCCCCCCCCCCCCCCTGGCCCATCCTCCTCCTATCCTCCATCACACCAGCAGCACTCTGGATTCTGTTCCATTTGTTCTTGGAATCAAGGAATAATCGTGCTCCAGAGAAAACAATCAAAGTTTGCCCAATCTTTCCTAATAGCTAATATTCTCTAATCCAAACAGCAGCCTGGTAATCCTCTTCAAAACCTCTGCATCCTTCCTATAATAAGGCAACTAAAATGGCATGCTATGTTTCCTAATGCAGCCTAACCAAACTTAAACTCTACACTGCGCAGCCTCGCACTCTCTAGAGTGTCCTGTTGATTTAATTGCGTTGTACTGAATGTCTGAGAGTCTCTCTTTCCATCGATGAAGTGTACAGGATCATGAGGGGCATGGATAAAGTGAATGCTAATTCTTTTTCCAGGGTAGAAAAATCTAAAAATGGAGGGCATAGCCTTCGGGTGAGAGGGAAACCACAGTTGGAATGGGCTCAGTCTGTGCCCACTCGTCCTTGAGATGAGGGGTTATTTTTTTTTAAAACTTAATAAACATCTTGTAAATTATTTAGGCTAAACCGTCGGGAGGAAAATGCAATTCACCTTCACAGAATAAACTGCTCCCTCCCTCTTGAGGGGCTGTGCGAGCTGCCGCCAGCTGCCTGCTGACGGTGAGTGGCAGAGGTCCCTGCAGAACTCGTCCATCAACACTGTCAAGTGGGAGTGGAGACATCGGCTGTGCACACTGTGTGGACCCAGGGGAGGAGCTGTTGCATCTTGTGTGGGAGGGTGTAGCTCATCATCTGCAGCATGGAGCAGAGTCTGCTGCTGTGTGGTGTATCAACACTTGGAGCCAGCCCGATGCACTAACTGTGTTGTGCGCGCCACAGCCATTATTGGGCCATCAATATTCTATGAAGCCGCCTGTCTTTCAGCCGGGAGTTGGCTGGTGCTGCTGGATAATGGGGAAGCGTAGTGGCACAGCTGGTAGAGCTGCTGCATCATAGTGCCAGCGAGATTCTGATCTCGGGTGCTGTCTGTGTGGAGTTTGCACGTTCTCCCTGTGACCGCGTGGATTTCTTCTGTGTGCTCCTATTTCCTCCAACATCCAAAAGACGTGTGGATTTGTAGGTTAATCTGCCTCTGTAAATTGTCCCTAGTGTGTAGGGAGTGGTTAAGAAAGTGAGATAGCATCGAACTGGTGTGAATGAGTGTTTGAAGGTTGGCATGGTTTCAGTGGGCTCGAGGTCCTGTTTCACACTAAACACAGCACAGTCCGGCAGCTCAATGGTGCTGCCACGGTGGCCAAGAAAGGATCTTCTCAACACTGGCTGGTGGAACGTTTCTACTACAAGGCTGTGGATACTAGGGGCAACTGGAACTTATGACCAAAATCTATAGTTTGCAATAGTACTGTATGGAGAAATATGGAGCCATGGCGTTAGACAAAGATGGGTTACAGAGCACCAGTGATTCAGGTGAATGATACAATGCGTCACACAGCCACAGAAAGGACGTCATTAAGTTGGAATGGGTGCAGAAAAGACTTGCCAGGATGATGCTTGAGTTATAGGGGGAAGTTGGATAGGCAGGGACGTATTTGTTTGGAGCGCAGGAGGCGGAGAGATGACATTATTCAGATATACAAGATTATGAGGGGCATGGATAAAATGAACACTGTCTTTTTCCCAGGGTAGAGGATTCAACAACTAGAGGCTTAAGGTGAGGGGAGGAAATTTTAAAAGGCAACTTTTGTTTATTCTATGAGTAGTTCGTATCTGGAACGAGCTGCTACAGAAAGCTATATAATTAATACAATGATTTTTAAAAGACTTGGACATGTATATGGACAGGAAAGGTTTCGAGGGATATGAGCCAAATGCAGGCAAATGGTACAAGGCCAGTATACCAACTTGGTTGGCATGGATGTTGGGCTGAAGGGCCTGTTTTTTGTACTGTCTGACTCCATGCGTCGCCAATCCTTAAGGCAGCAGACTCCAGGTCTTTGCAGCTTACTAAAACTAAAGATCACCTCTCTCGGTCAATATTCAGTCTTTCAGGGAAAGATGTGTATTATCACGACTGTGACTTTAAAATTATTGAAGGTGGATTTGGATCTTTGTGTTTGAGATTGATCTGAATGAAGCAGTGCAGGAGCCTTGTTCTTTGTGCCTGGTCTCAGGTGTTCAATAAATCTCCTGCAGTGCTGATGGTAAAAGAACAACCTTCGCCCTGCTGCAGATTTTCCTTGGTCTGCCATCTTGCTACGTGCAGAACTTGTATTTGCACTTGTGCACCTTTTCAGAGTAATTAATTGACCTCAGACTATCTCAGGGTTTCCTGAGAGTTATATAATGGGCTGAATCCCCTGTGCTTGCTCTTAAAAGAGGTTTATTGATGGCTCTGGACACTGGTGTTGGTGGTGATTGACAGCAGCTGTGTGAAAACCACTTTAAACCACTAAAGTAAGCACAAAGACAGCCCCTCATAATCCTGTTAAAGTCTCTCTTTGATGCAGAGCTGCTGTGAAGTTCTGTGGGAAACACTGATTTACACTTGTTTTATTTTCTTCCTCGATCTCCCAGGTGATGAAGGCAGTACGAGTGGGAATGAAGGAATACGAGCTGGAAAGGTCAGAGCCTCTTACTTCTGTTTTCAGCACATTAAATCATCTTCACGTGCCCAGCCTGAGACTACAGTTAGAATTCCCTGAGCTAGTGGTGGAAAGATCTTTGTTTGGCTCCCGTCATCTGTTTTTGTACGGCCTGCTGTTAGCTGGGGACCAGTTATTAATGCCCATCTCCACTTTGCCATAGCTTCATAAACTGCTGATTCAAAATTACCCTGTGGCTGGCAGCGCTAATTACCCGATGCACAGATCTTGTCATTGAAACGTGATGTACCAGTAAGAGCTGGTTGCAATGCGGACCTGGAGTTATACAGCACGGAAACAGGCCCTTCGGCCCACCTTGTTATCCCTCGTCTATTCATCTAATGAGTGTTGATGGGACTTTGTTGTCTGTGCAGGTCACTGAGAATGACAGTGGGATTGTTCGGAATCAATTCATTACTAGATCCTGCAGATTCAAATATAAATACAAGGTTTCGAGTTTATTTTACTTTAGAGATACAGGGTGGAAACATGCCCTTCGGCCCACCGAGTCCGTGCCGACCAGCGATCCCCACACAGTAACTCTCCGACACACATTAGGGTCAATTATCTATTTTTACAAAGCCAATCAACCTACAAACCTGTACGTCTTTGGAGTGTGGGAGGAAACTGGAGCTCCTGGAGAAAACCCACGCAGGTTACAGGGAGAAGGTACAAACTCCGTACAGACAGCACCCGTAGTCAGGATCAAACCTGGGTGTCTGGCACTGTAAGGCAGCAACTCTACCGCTGCGCCATGGTGCCGCCCGTTTCTCATATCGTGCACTGAGGACTGAGCCCCACTAGTTGCATGATTGAATGTGTGTTTACTGTATGCCCTTGCCCTTCCTGTAGACACTACACAGTCTATGTGTCTGTCTTTAGATTTCGTTTTTATTACCAAAATACAGTGAAAAGCTATCCAATCAAATCAGATAATGCGTAACAAAAATACAGTCAAGTCAAACTCGTACTTCCAAGTCTTTCACAAGTACTCAAGTCTTATGCCAGCATAATTTCCTAATGTTGTTCTTTGTACTGCTTGTTCTCACAGATGTGATTCAATTGTTCATTAATTATTTGTTAATTTAAGGGCAGTGCAGATAGGATCATTGCATAGTTGCCTTGCTGGACATAGGCAGGACTCTAGGAGAAGCAAACCGCGGGTGATGGTGCAACCGTTAGTTATGTCGCTGCTCTTTCACGGCATAGGTCAGACTGCACTCTCACTGCTGACTGGACTTAACACCCAGCCATGAGTTCCATCAAGCATACGAGAAAGTAGATCTGCCTTTCTCATTTTCCATCCTGGGGTCTCTGTCTTTTCTTTCAGATGAAACATTAAGCTGAAATCATGTCTATCTCTGAGAGAAACCAATAATGCTGGCATTCCTTTACAGGTCAGGAAGGTGTGTGGGAAGAGACAGTTAGTATGGATCTTGGAGTCTACATTTAAAGGAGATGTGCGGAACAAGACTTTTTATTTACGGAAACTAGTGGGTGCCTTGAACGAGCCTCTGGGGACAGTGGTAGAGGCAGATACGGTAGTGGTGTTTTAGAAGCTTTTATAGAGGCACATGGATAGGGTGGGATATGATCATGTGTAGCCAGAGGAGATTAGTTTATCTTGACATCATGTTTGTATGGACAATGTGGGCTGAAGGGCCTGTTCCTGTGCAGTTCCGCTCTATGTTCTAAATGCTACCTCATGGTCTTCCTCAGCTGGTGGGTGAAGGAGATCATTGTGCATTCATTGGAAAGCGGAGACCTTTAGAAACATAGAAATGAGGTGCAGGAGTAGGCCATTCGGCCCTTCGAGCCTGCACCGCCATTCAATATGATCATGGCTGATCATCCAACTCAGTATCCCGTACCTGCCTTCTCTCCATACCCTCTGATCCCCTTAGCCACATCTAACTCCCTCTTAAATATAGCCAATGAACTGGCCTCAACTACCCTCTGTGGCAGAGAGTTCCAGAGACCCACCACTCTGTGTGTGAAAAAAAGTCCTTCTCAACTCGGTCCTAAAGGATTTCCCCCTTATCCTTAAGCTGTGACCCCTTGTCCTGGACCTCCCCAACATCGAGAACAATCTTCCTGCATCTAGCCTGTCCAACCCCTTAAGAATTTTGTAAGTTTCTATAAGATCCCCTCTCAATCTCCTAAATTCTAGAGAGTATAAACCGAGTCTATCCAGTCTTTCTTCATGACAGTCCTGACATCCCAGGAATCAGTCTGGTGAACCTTCTTTGCACTCTCTCTATGGCAATAATGTCCTTCCTCAGATTTGGAGACCAGAACTGTACGCAATACTCCAGGGGTGGTACTTTGTTGATGTCTTGGCCAATATTTACCCTGCCACCAACAATCTGTTCTGGAACTAAATGCGATTACATACCTGAAAACTAGCACTGGGCCAAATGGCCTCCTGTGTTGATGTGAGTACAAAGACAAGGCACTGGAGTTAACCAGCGAGATAAGAGATTGCCTGAAGGGATCCAAGATCGTAACTCTGCCTTTAATGCTTTGGTCTTCGTTAGTTATTTGCAGTATGTATAATACATGGTTTCAAATCCTACTGCCTATTTACTGCGGTGTAAAACAAACATGTAAATAGAATCCAAAAGCAAAGAGCCACAGCTGCCGAGAATCCAACATCAAGCTGGGAATGTCGGAGATATTCATGGGTCGGCAGCATTGGTAGAGAGAGAGAGAGAGAATTCACCTTGGTCAATAAAGCTATCAAGTTTGCTTCTTTCTCCACAGGTCATGCCTCGCATGCTTTGTTTCAATGGAAGTAAAATGAAAGATGATTTTTGGAGCCGTTTAGATTTTGGAACTAATGTGCACACCATTTCCCAGCACCTAGGTCACCGCTGCTCCTTTCATCTCCGTACGCTCCTCTCCCATCCCAGTGACCCATATTTAATTTTAACCCCCCTCTTTTCCCTCCCACTCCCCTTCAACTGGCTTTGCATTTCACTTCTCTTTCCATATCTGATACTCTTGTCTCATTTTCACCAGCGGCCTTTACCACTTACTCCACTCATCTGCCGATCACTCCACTAGCCTGCATCCACCTACCTTTCGTTTTCAGCATTCTTCCCCCTGCCTCACCACCCCCATCAGTCTGAAGGTTCCTGACCCAAAACTTTGTCTGATCATTCCCTCCACAGATGCTGCTTGACCCGCTGAGTTCTTCCAGCACTTTGTTTTGCTCAAGATTCTAGCATCTGCAGTCTCCTGTGCGTCTGCAAGAATTCTGTTGACAGATGAAGAGGGTTAATTGAACACATTAACCACACTGAGCTAAACACAACCTAATTAATCAAAGTTTGCTCATTGTTATGGATGCCAGAATTGGATTTTTTTTCGAATGATTGACTTCCTTTCATTACCTGATATTTCTAATTCATTGTAAATTAGCCGCTTGAATTGTTCTCCGTCAGATCGTTTTGTGTACAGGGAAGGAAGAGTTCCGTGACTGCATCTTAGTTGAAATAATTATATTTGTGCGAGGTTTTAAACCTTTGCCCTGCTGGATAAACAGGCTCTGTGTGCAGTAATGTCTCCAGTAACCATACCCTCCCTTACATGGGAATCGGGATGGATTGACAAATGTATTCACTGAAGAAAGCTCCCGACTCTAAATGCCTGTTCCCTCCATAGATACTGCCTGACCCGCTAAGTTCCTCCTGCACTCCTATTTGTTCAAGATTCCAGCATCTACGGAATCTTGTGTCTATACCAAAAAAGAAACGGAGTGCAAGGGTAACTCAGTGGGCCAGGCAGCATGGCTGGAGAACATGTTCTGGGCTATGTTCTGACGTTTTGGGGCAGGACCCGTCTTCAGACTGAGTTAGTGTTTGGTCGTTGTGCTGTAGATCCATCTGCTCAGTCTGTCTTTGCATCACTCTTGTTTGATTCTCGTTTGAAAGGGTTTGAAGTTCATGTTCAGTGTAAATCAGCATTGATTGAGTTGTTGGGAGAGTGAGGGTGCACTGATGGTCACCATACAAGGAGAGTGTAAGGAATGGGAGCAAGGAACAATGAGACTGCCCTCTGTGCCTCCTCTCCCTTTCTGTCAGTCCTGACTGCTCCAGGTGCACTCTCCTGCCGGTTCAAACCATCTCCACCACCCTGGGAGCGTGTGATGGGACAAGGTGAGGGGAGTTTTATTCTGTGGCTAACTCGGGGTTTGTGTGATGGGACGGTGTAGAGGGAGCTTCACTCTGTCTGAAGCAATTCTTTTACTTTCCCATGATGGGCTACGGTCTACGTGATGCTAGAGCAATCGCAGAATGATCAGGGGAACCAGTTTAGCTGGTCTACCATCGTACGAAAGCAGTGACTTTCAACTACATTGGAGCACAGAGTACGTGGGCGAGCTTGGCAAGCCCAGTGGGGAATGCCCAGCAGTTATTAGAACAAAAAACGATGTATGTGCCAAATATGATGCCAAGTTAAACAAATCTCCTCTGCCTATACGTGACTATACTCAATTCCCTGCCTGACAATGCTACTACAATATCTGCTTGCATCACCACCTCTGCTAGCACATTCCAGGGACTTAAATATATGCCCTCTGAATGTTGACATTTCTACACTAGGAAAAAGATTCTGACTCTACCCAATCTATGCCTCCCATAATTGTATTTACTTGGTTCAGCGACATTCCAGAAAAAACAATCCAAGTTTGTTCTACCTTGACCTTCTGTTCAACTACAACCCTGTAATTAATATCCTCTACTCCAGTCAACATTCTGGTAAATCTCCTCTGCATCCTCTCCAAAGCATCACAACCTTTCTATAATAGGGCGACTGGAACTGCACACAATATTCCAAATGTGGCCTAACCAAAGTCCTATAAAGCTGCATCATAACTTCCTGACTTTTGAACTAGATGCCACGACCAAGGCAAACATATCATATGCCTTTTTTACCACTCTATCTATGTGTTCCCCCTTTATGGCTATGGGCTTGCCGCCTGTCTGACAGCTGCCATGGTGAGGTGAAGGTCTGTCTCTGCTTGGGACAGATGGCTCCTCTGCCAGGTATGTCCCCAATCCAATGCACCAGGGAAAGAGGGATCGCTGAGTGGCAACCCCCTCCTCGAAGAGAGAGCTGCGCAATGGCGCAGCAGGCAGAGCAGCTGCCTCACAACGCCAGGGACCCAGGTTCAATCCTGATCTCCAGCACTGTCTGTGTGGAGTTTGCACGTTCCCCCTTGGATGGTTCTGGCTGCTCCGGTTTCCTCTCATGTCCCCATGGTGTGCGGGTCAGTGGGCAAACTGGCTGCTGTGCGTTGCCTCCAGTGTGTAGGCAACGGGTAGAAACTGCAGGGCATCAAGGGGAATGTGGAGTATAAAAGACCAATGTGGACAGTTCATGGTCAGAGAGCCAGGTGGGTGAAGGGCCTGTTTCCGAACGGTGACCTGTCTCTGTCTGTGCAGCGTTCAAGATGCCGGATCTTCCAGAAATGGCGATGTCCACATTGCTGAGTGAAGTTCTCGTGTGGACTGAGATCATGAAACCTGCAGCCAAGCAAGTCTCCAACAATGCAGTCTCCGTTGCCAGCCAGTTGTTTGAGTCGGAGGGAGCGGTTGGATAGGCTGGCATTGTGCAGCTCTCTCTTCGAGGACGGGGTTGCCACTTCTTTCTTTGGAGCATAGGAGGCTGAGGGGATCTTATTGAGGTGTGCAAGATCATGAGGGGCATGGGTAAAGTGTAAAGGATCATAAAAATAGAGGGCATAGGCTTTAGTGGGGAGATATTTAAGAAGGACCTTGGGGGCAACATTTTAACTGGAATGAGCTGCCAGAGGAAGGTATCAAAGTGGATACAATTACAACTTTTAAAAGGCATTGGACAGATTGATAGATAGGAAGGGTTTAGAGGGATATAGGCCAAATGCATGGCAACTTGGCCAGTATGGACAAAGTGGGCCGAAGGACCTGTTTCCATGCTATGCAGCTCTCTGATCCTATGACCTGGGCGGAGGGGATGGGTTACTGGGGAAGACAGTTCCCAGTACTCTATTTACCTGTGGATATTTTACAGAATTTCAGCTCGTGAATTTTTTTTTTTAATAGTTTGAATATAGTGGTTGCATTATCTTCCACTCAATTTTGCAGAAGCTTTTGAAGATTGAGATGAGCGTGGAGGTTATCATAGCGCCTGGGGACTAATCGAGGAGCGGGCGTGGTGATTGAGAGTGACTGGAAAGGTTCTGAGAGCGCTTGGGTAGGGGTTTGGGGACTGGAGGAACAGGCTCTGTGCCTTGTCCGAGCCCCTGCTTCAGATCAGTGTGGATAATAGTAACCTGAACAATTGGTCCCTGTGGGATTAATTACTCCTGCACCGAGCCATGCTGCCAACCAATCTCAGTTCAAACAGGATAATCTCCCCCCCCCCCTCCCCCCCCCCCCCCACCGGCAATATCAGAGCCACTTTTAATTCAGAGTTGGTGCGTTATAATTTCACCCCTTTCTATATCCTTTATACTTCCCATATTATAGTGACTGATTATCTGTTTTAAGCGCTGAGACCTTACAAAATGCCTTCTCCTTCAGTCTTTGCTCCCTTCTCACCTTTCGCTCTACTCTTTCCTGTCTGCAATATCCTCATTGCTTCTCAGCACTTCCCATCTTTCCTCAACTGCCCCACCCTCTTGTCCTCCCTTGTATCATCCCTCCGCTTCCCAAGTTCTTTCTCTGTCTCTCTCCCATTCACGTTCAAGATTTTGCATTGGAGAAAGTTGGCGAGACCACACTTGGAAGCTGTGTGATCGGTCACTCAGCTATAGTAATGATGTCATTAATTTGGAAAGGGTGCAGAAGAATGCAGCAGGATGTTACCTGGGCCCGCGTTAGAGGGAGAGGTTGGATAGACTGGGACTTCCTTCTTTGGAGCGTCGGAGGCTGTAACAGGCAGGGTGTGGGTGTGGGGGGGGGGGGGGGGGGGGGCTGGAAGCTCCACTAGCAATAGGCCTGTCCAGGAGAACTTTCAGTTTCTGCGCTAACCTATCGATGCAGCAACTTATCAAATGCCTTCTGGAACATGAGAATCTTAGAATTTGGATGAGTTGGGCCAAATGGCCTGTTTCTATGCTGTATAGCTCTGACTACCAGTCCCCTTATCTACTTGCACAGACTCCATTGAACTGATCAAACAATTTCCCTTTTCTGACTGCTTGATTACATTGATTTTTTTTTGTTAAAGTATCCTTTTATAACTTCTTAAATAATAGATTTAATATGTTCCCTCAGTTGTTCAGTCTTTGGCTCCCAGCTCTGTCTGTCTCCTTTCCTTTTATGAATAAAGGAATGGTATTTGCTATTTTCTGTCCATTGGAACCTTCCCCAACTCTGGGGACCTTTGGGCAATTAACCCAAAGAGCCGACATCACACGAGCATCTCCCATTAAGACCCTGAGATTGCGAGTCTCAGGACCCAGCAGGTGTCTGCTCTGTGACTTCCTCCCACCTATTCCTGTTCACAGCTGTTTCTTGCATCCTCTACTACAGTGACAGGTGCAGAATATCCCTTTTAATTCAACTGCTATCACCTTGCCAGTACCCCAGACACACTGAGCACTCCCTTTGTGAAGTATTTTTAAATTATCTGCACAACTCCATTCTTTATGTTTCTGGCTGGCTTTGTTTGCCCTGAACTCTAATTCTTCTCTCCTAATTACCTTTTAGGAGTTCTTTTTGGAGTTTAGATTTGTCCACGCTAACCATTGATCACCTGTTCACACTAGTTCTATGTTATCCCACTTTCTCATCCACTCCCTACACACTAGGGGGCAATTTATGGAGGCCAATTAACCTATAAACCTGCATGTCTATGGAAACATAGAAATTAGGTGCAGGAGTAGGCCATTCGGCCCTTCGAGCCTGCACCGCCATTCAATATGAACATGACTGATCATCCAACTCAGTATCCCGTACCTGCCTTCTCTCCATACCCTCTGATCCCCTTAGCCACAAGGGCCACATCTAACTCCCTCTTAAATATAGCCAATAAACTGGCCTCAACTACCCTCTGTGGCAGAGAGTTCCAGAGACCCACCACAAGGTGGGAGGAAACCGAAGCAACCAGAGAAAACCCACGCAGTCACAGGGAGAACATACAAACTCCACACACAGACAGCACCGGAGGTCAGGATCGAGCCCAGGTCTCTGGCACTGTGAGGCTGCAGCTCTACCGGCTGCACCACCGTGTCGCCCTTTTAGTTTACATTGTGTCCAAGTGATTAAGAGTGATGTGGCTCATGCAGTGCAGGTTTTGTGATCGGGGCTGTTCAACTCAGTAGCCTTTCTCCAACAGGAGTGGAAGCAGGGTCGGCCTCTGCCCCCTGTCCTGTGACCTACACTCCCCTGCCCTGCAGCTCTTGGCCCCCTGTCCTGTGACCATAGATTCTGGTGGGTTTGGGTGTAGCTGGGGTGGGGTTCTGCCTGGGGTACTGAGCACTGATGGTCTGTTTTGTTTCCTGTAGCCTGTTCCAGCACTACTGCTACACTCGAGGAGGAATGCGCCACACGTCTTACACCTGCATCTGTGGCAGGTAAGTGTCTGACCAGCGCGTACAGCTCGGCCCCTTTGTCAGTGCCTGCAATCTCTGCTCATACGGGAAGGGAGTACTGCAGGAGGTGACGGCAGGGGTTGGAGCGTCGTGTGAGGGGGATGAGGGAGGAGGCGGCGAGAGAGCATCACCACTTTTGTGGTTCTTTAGCGCCACCAGGTGCTACTCTGGTGTCATGCAAAGTTTTAAGTTTTTATTTTAAGATTTATTAAACTATCCGTTCTTCTCAAGATTGGGACTAAACTTTCTGCAACATAGTTTTGACTCGTAGTTGTGAGCTTGTATTGAAGAGCGGTAAAAAAGCAGCCTGTTAGATAGTTCAGTAACCAGCTGACTGGGAACTAGTGCATGGGAATGGTAGCCGTCACTGTGTGCACTGCAGGCTACCACAAGCAGGGGTTCAGTGTCTGACACTCGGAGGGTAAAGCGATTGCCACTGGCTCGGGAGATTTGGCTTCAGTGCTGCCACCTGCGGGGCATGAGGAATACGACTTTGTGGAGTTTGCACGTTCTTCCTGTGTCCTCACAGATTTCCACCTGCTGCTCCGGTTTCCTCCCACATCCGAAAGGTGTGCGGGTTTATTGGCCCCTGTAAATTGCTCCTGGTTTGTACGGAGTGTATGAGAAAGTGGGATAACGTAGAACTAGTGTGAACAGGTGATCGATGGTCGGCATGGACTCAATGGGTTGAAGGGCCTGTTTCCACGCTGTTTCAATCTATCAATGGTCTGCTGGACCTGTCTGTTCCCCGGGTGAATGTGCATGATCACACGGCTGATGGTTCTCCTGGGTCCTGAGCAACACCAACCATCACCTGATCATGGTTTTCTCTGCTTGTAGTCACTTCTTGATCACACTCGTTGTCCTGTCTTACAGTGGGGTGAACTCTTCTGTCCTGCACTATGGACATGCTGGCTCGCCGAACAACAAGACCGTCTGCGATGGAGACATGTGGTAAGAGTTGTTCTCTTTCTTGTTTGTTTCATTTGTCAAAGGGCATTGTTTCTGCTCAATTGGCCAGCAGTTCAACAGGTGGCTGAGGACCAAAGCACAACATGCTGTGGGTTTATTACAGTCTTGGACACCTCCACCCTGGGATAAAGATTGGGACTGTCAGCCCCATCTATGCCTCTCATAACTTTGTATACTGTTATCGGGTCCACTTGCCATCCAATGCTCCAGAAAAAAGAAACCAAGTTTGTCCATCCTAAGTAGAGAAGATTTATGAGGATGTTGCCATGACTCGAGGGCCTGAGCTACAGGGAGTGGCTGGGCAGGCTGGGACTTTATTCCTTGGAGCGCAGGACGGTGAGGGGTAATCTTATAGAGGTGTATAAGATCATGAGGGGAATAGATAGTTTGAATGAGTCTTTTACCCAGAATAGGGGAATCAAGAATCAGAGGACACAGTTTTAAGGTGAGAGGGGAATTATTTAAAAGGAAACTAAGGGGCAATGTTTTCACACAGAGTGACAGGTATGTGGAATGACCTGCCAGAGGAACTAGTTGAGGCAGGTACAATTACAGTATTTAAAATATTTGAACAGGCACATAGATAAGAAACGTTTAGAGGATGTAGGCTAAAGGTGGACAAATGGGACGTGCGTAGCTGGGGCATCTTTGTCAGCATGGACAAGTTTGGATGAAGGGCCTGATTTCATGCTTTACAGCTCTATGACTCTCCTTACAGCTAAATGCCCTCTAATCCAGGGAGCATCTGATAAATCTATTCTACACCCCCTCAAAAGTCTTCACATATTCAAAGAGTCGTATACCATGGAAGCAGGCCCTTTGGTCCAACTTGTCCATGCTGGCAAAGGTACCCCAGCTAGACACATGCCTGCGTTAGGCCCATATCCCTGCAACCCTTTCCTATCCATGTACCTATCCAAATGTCTTTTAAATATTATTATAGTACCTACTATAGTACGTCCTTCCTGAATGGAGCAGCCAGAACTGCACAAATGTGGCCAAACCAAAGTTCTATGAAGTAGTAAAGTCTTGGTCGGTGCCGGCATGGCGCTCCTTGCCCTCCTCTGGGTTCAGACACTTGTACATCGCTAACTTTACTCACTCGCCTTAGCTGTGTCTGTGGCTCAGAGCTCCTAACCCACACTACTGCCCTCCTTTCCTCCTCGAAGACGGAGACCCCACCAGAACTATCTTGTTGACGCCATCAGTGAAAGCCTCTGGTCACTGAAGCTGACCTGCGAAGTATTATGAGCAGGCCACTGTCTAATGGTGGTTGCTGTTTGCTACTGCTGCCACAGGGTGGCAGTGGTGGGCTGCAGGAGAGGCAGTGGTATCTGCCCAAGCGGTTAATTATCATACCTACTGGCGACCCAACAATGGCATTCTTACTTGCTGCTGCTTAAACAATAACACAGATAACATTACAATAATACAATAAATTAATAACTGTAATACTAGATAACCATAATAGTGCCAACCCAAAGTCCGTACTGCAACGAAACACACAGTCCATCAAAGATTATATTTGCTGTGTGTACACAAAAGGCTGGAGAAACTCAGCGGGAGCATCAGCATCTAAGGAGCGAAGGAGATAGGCAACGTTTCGGGCCGAAACCCTTCCTCAGACCATGTGCTTAGTGTTGTGCGGTGTTGAAGAGTTTGATGTTGTCGGGAAGCTATTCTTGAACCTGGAGGTTTACGGTTTTTCCTGATGGTAGCAGCGAAATAAGAGCGTGACCAGGGCGGTGTGGGTTTTTGATGATATTGGCTGCCTTCTTGGGCAGCACCTCCTGTAGATCCCTTCAATGGTTGGGAGGTTAGTACCTGTGATGGATTGGGCAGTGTCCACCACTCTCTGTAGTCTCATTTATTCCTGGGCGTTTGAGTTGCCCCATTCAAACAGCAATGACACTGCTTGCTGTACCTGCATGCTTGTTTTTAAATGTCAATGTACAACCAGGACTCTGTGCATTAACATTTTCCATATCTAAAACCTTCCTATTCATCTCACCAAATGGCAACCTCACAGGGACTAATTAAACTCATGCCCCTATATCTTGTATTTTAATCTGAAGCCTTCTCATCGCTATCTGCTTCACCTCTGTCCCACTGGCCTTCGTCTCTGCCTCTCCCCTGTCCCCCTCACATCTCCCTTCTCCCAGCCAGTCGGTGAGCACCCAACACTTCCACTGGCCAAAGATTGAGCGGGAGTGTCTGCCTGTGACTCTCAATATAAATAACTGCAGGGAATATCTGCCCCAGCACGAATCGGTGCCTTCAGCGAAGGAGAGGGGCGAGGTGACACCATGTTTGGCAGCGCACCAGTTCCCAGTTGATTCTCAGAATCTGACACCAGAAGCAAGTTTGCAACATAAACCCTTGCAGCCCGAGCTCGCCGCAGAGCCCTGTCTCTCCCCGGATCTTCCCACGCTCCAACAATGCAGCCTGCTCATGGTGTTCCAGCAACACAGGAGCTATCAGCAGAGATCACGGAACAGGCCCTTCGGCCCACAGTGTCTGTGCCCAACATGATGCCCAGTTAAACTAATCTCTGCCTACAGGTAATCCATAATTGTTCATTCTGTCCATATCCACGTGCCTTTCAAAAAGCCTCTTAAACCCCACTCTCGTATCTGCCTTCACCACCATCCCTAGTAGTGCTTTCCAGAACCCACTACGCTGTGTAAAAAATAAACTTTCCCTTTTAAAAATAAATCTATCCCTTTTAAGCTTTGTCCCTCTTATCTTAAATCTATGACCTCTAGTCTTTGACATTTCTATCCTGGGGAAAAGATTCTGACCCTGTCTATGCCTCTCAATTTTTATATATGTTCATCGGGTCTCCCCTCAACCTTCGGTGTTCCAGAGAAAGCAATCTAAGTTAGTCCAACCTCCTTACAGCTAATGCTCCCTAATCCAGGCTACATCCAGGTGGATGTGAGGTCTGCTTTGCTGAGATGAACAGGAATGTGTTAGATTGGGACAATGCACAGAGAGCACAGAATGCGCAGGTCATATATCGATATCTGAAAGTAAACATGCAGGTGCGACAAGCAATGCTGGGAGTGTCAAATGGGATGCTGCAGAGAGGGCTTCACTGTGCACACCCTTCAGTGTTCGAGGTACCAGTTTGTGCTTTGACTGTGAAGGCCGCAGGCTAATGCGGGGACTGTTACGAACCCTGTGACAATGTTGTGAATTTGTCATTGCAGCCTCTTCGACATGGGTGGGGAATACTACTGCTATGGCTCGGACATCACCTGCTCATTTCCAGCCAACGGCAGGTTCACCCCTGACCAGCGAGATGTTTATAACGCCGTCCTGAAAGCTTCGCGGGCAGTGATGAGTGCAATTAGACCAGGTATGCTTCCTCCCCCTCAACACTCGCGGTGCTCTAACCGTAACGCTACAGCACTAACACTATATATTGCATTCAAGTATTTTTGTCCTTGTACCCCCTGTTGTGCTTGTGCGTGGCTTGATTGTACTCGCGTGTATTATGACTTGTAGACCCAATAAGCTGGAGCAACTCAGCGAGTCAGACAGCATCTCTGGAGAAAAAGAATAGTACGATTTGACTGGATAGCACTCAAACAAAGTTTCCCCCTGTATCTCGGTACAGGTGACGATAATAAACCAGTACCTTTACCGAGTGGCTGCTGAGCAGAGAGGGAGTAGCCTCGGGCTGGCCCTGATCCTGTCCCCGCAGGATTCGCCTCGTCCAGGGGCTTGAACTTTGGCCACAGGTACCGCCTCCATCACCTAGCAGCCCCCAACAAACTTTCTCCAACTCCCCTCAAACTCTTTTCCCGATTAGCTATTGTCTTTGGCGAAAATCGGAACGGCAAGAGTTGACGGATTGGAGAATCTGAGGTTGCAGAGTTCATTCTTCCTGTGGCCCTTCTGCCAGTGTCCAGCGTTTAATTATCACATGTATCGACAACGGAACAATGAAGTCCTTACTTGCCCGTAAACGCGCTTGTAAATGCACTATACATAGATATACAATAATCAATAATGCAATAAATTAATAACAGTAATTCCAGGTAACCACATTAATGCAAAACTTATGTTGTGTTTGCAACCAAAGACACAGTCCATAGAAGATCATGCTTGCTGAGGTAGCGTTTGCCTGAGGAATTAGTTCAAGGGCCCAAGCCTGAGCTCTCTGTGCCTGCATGTGTGAGTGGAGGAGGGAGCAGCAGGAGGGGGTGTTGGGTTAGGGGTGGCATGCACCGGAGAGGTGGCATGCTAGGGTGGGGTGGGGTGGTGTGTGCCGGGGATGGGTCAAAAGGTATGAGTTACTCTCTGTTCTCTGACCTACCGCGCTCTGAACACAGCGGCAGCAGCCACACTGTGCCCCGTGACACGGGGGGCGTTTTTGTGAAGGGGATTTACCCGTGACCGGAGGTGGCCGATGTCGGCTTGCTAAACTGAAGCTGTGGGAACTGAACTCTTGAGGGTTTGGGTCACTTCTGGCGTCTTAATGGTGCTCTATTGGAAAGGGTGTGGAAGCAGATTCATTTAACAAAGCAACTGTATAAATAGTCAATAAGGGAGCACTAGATAAAGTAGGAGTAGGCCAGTCGGCCCCTCAAGCCAGTCCCCGTTCAGTGTGGTTATTGCTGATCTTTGCTAGTCTCATCACCCCGCCTGCCAGATCCCACATCTCTCAAATATAAATCCAACTCCACTATAAATACTTCTAAAGGTTCAGCTTCCACCAATTGATGGGAAGAGTTCCAGTTTCACCACCCTCTGCAAGAAGAAAATCATTCTTAAATGACCTTGTGTTTGGGATAAAACACACAGTGCTGGAGGAGCTCAGTGGGTCAGGCAGCAACTGTGAGGCAATGGGCGCTTTAGGTCGGGACCTTTCTCCAGACTGGTACTTGGGTTCCCTTATTGCAGTGGAACTGCTGGGAAATGTAGGTGCCACGGACCAACTTGTCTGTGAGATTGTTTAAACTTAGTTCCTGTTAAGTTAATTTTAGTTTATTCTTTCCACGAGAATTGTATTTTCGGTTTCACGTTCCAGACACAGAGTGGATGCTGATTTCTCAGGTCAGCGAAACACCAGCCGCCTGTCTGTAGCCACTGAGAAGCTGCTGGGTCAGATGAGCCCGAGGCGACTGGTCTCGGGGCCATTGTCCTTGTGGTTTCAGTGAGGGTTGCCTCTCGTCCGTCCCAGTCCAAGGAACAGCTGAATTAAAGCGGCACATGTTTGTGGGCTGGAGTTGCTCGATACAGCTGTCCGTGCCTGTCCTTGCTCCTGTCCACCTCTATGGTGCACATTAGCCTGAGGTGTCCAACAGCAGCCTCGAGGGCAGCCATCATCTTGCTCTAGGCCACCTTCAGTGTTAAACTTGGGGTTAAATCCCCGTCACCCAATGTTGATCTATCTCCAGAAGTAGTCGTAGCACACGGGAACAGGCTCTTTAGCCCACCTTGTCCATGCCGACCATTGGCTTTCTGGGCTAGCCCCTTTTGCCTGCATTTGGCCCATATCCTTCTTTCGAGATAACTTGCTAAATGTCTTCTGAAGGTCAGAATTGTATGCACCTCTACAGCTTCCTCAGGCAGCTTAGTAAAATTTCCCCCTCTCACCGTAAGCCTTCTAATTTTATAATGCTCTGCCCTGGTGAGTGACTGAGAGGAAGTGGGGCAGGAGCAGATGGATTAAGTTACTGGACAGGAGGTCTCGGGTTTTGGGCCATTGATCCAGAGACCTGAAAGTCACCAGATTGTCATGAAAGCCCACTGTTCTCTCCTGTTGTTCAGGGAGGAACTCTCTGGTCCACCTGACTCCAGCTCAGCAAGGTGGTTGCGTCTTCACACCACCTCAGCCGGGGACAATCAGAGACGGACAGATACCATCAGCACTAGCAGCCACATCACTTCCAGTGAAATAATAAAGAGTGTGGCGATTGTGCTAAAGCTACAGGACACGGGCTTACTAGAGATTTAACAGGGGTAATCTTTTCACTGAGGGTAATCTGTTGAACGAGCTGCCAGAGGAAGCTGTAGAAGCGGATACAGTCACGTTCTTTAAAATACATTAAGACCGATGTATGGATAGTTGTTTAATAAGTAACTGCAGATGCTGAAAAATCAATGATAGACAAAAATGCAGGAGAAACTTGGCGGGTGAGGCAGCATCTATGGAGCGAAGGAAATGGGCAACGTTTCGGGACGAAACCCTCCTTCAGTCTGGATGGGATAGGATGGATATGGATAGGTTTAGAGGGATATGGGTCAAATGCAGGCAAACGGAACTAACTCCGTATGCCAACTTGGTTGACACGGAGGAGCTGGGTCGAATGGCCTATTTCAGTGCTGTTCATCTCTATGCTGCTGGTGGTGCTAACTGTAGCTGGAGCAGTGAGAGGGTTCATCCTCCTGTGTGGTGGGGAGCCGAGCTCTGGTTTGTACTGGTGCAGGAGGTGTGTTTGCTCTGATCTGGTGATGTTGACCTGTGCTGATGGATAGGGAGGCTTGTGTACAGAACGTCTGCCTGGAATCGGCACCAAGCTGGAGCTGCCCAGCTTGTTCCAGTCACGGGTCGCTAGTGACCTGGATGTCTACCAGCTCATAGCGACCAGGCAGCAGCTGCTGACCGTTGCACTGTGTTGCTCCCCTCACAGACCTGGGTCGCTGCAGTGCGTCCACCCCTCTCCATCCTGACCCGCTGCACTGCTGTCCACATTTTCACCCTCTCGCCTTAAATGTATGCCCTCTAGGTTTGACATTGCTACCCTGGGGAAAAGGTTCTGACTGTCTACCCCATCTATGCCTCTCATAATTAAATATTTGTACAACATCTCCTGATAGCTAATAACCTCTAATCCAGGCATAATTCAACCTCCTCTGCACCCTCTCCCGTAATGGGGCGACTAGAACTGCACGTAATACTTCAAATGTGGTCTAACCAAAGTCCTATAAAGCTGTATCTGTTATCTTGAGGTTGTTTAACAGGTGAAGTGATTCTCACTGCAGACAGTAATCTCGAGTGCAATCGGTGAATGTTCACTGTCCTGAATCCATTGGATCTCCAGACCCTCCTGTAGTGGGTGACAACTGGACACGTGACTGCCCCTCCTCGCCTCTAATTCCTCCCAAACCCCTTGGAATTGAGTGTTGGTCTGATGCCCACTGGCTGCTGACTGGGAGGAGTGGGGAGTGATGCTGGGGGTGGTGGTGCAGGCAGGTACGATTGTGGTGCTTTTGATGCTTATATAGACATGTGGATGTGAGGGAGTGGAGGGATAACCACGTTCAGGCTGAGGTTAGTTTAACTTGGCATCATGTTCAGCATGGACATTGTGGGCCGAAGGGCCAGTTCCTGTGCTGTACTGGTTTGTTTAACAGGTCGGTTTGGTGTGGGGGGAAGGTTTCAGGTGTGAAGGGGGAGCAGTGTAGGACAGATCCCAACCACGCTCAGCTGGACCAGCCGATGAGAACCTTGCCTCTTCCTGTACATGTTTTATGTTGCCACGTTTCTTGTGC
Organism: Raja brachyura; assembly: GCA_963514005.1. The sequence continues at coordinate 25,769,675 of OY740797.1, read as the reverse complement.
TTCTGTTATGACAGCTCTGGCTCACTGTCAGTGATGGCCCAGCCAGGAGCAGTAGAGGAGGTTTGCATTACAAGCATTCCTTCTCCAGCAACGCTCCGTTAACCTTTGAGGTCTGTAGCAGTAGTTCGGCACACTTTCAGGAGCAAAGTGTTGTCACTGATGCCATACTAGATGCCAAGCCCCACGCGCACCGTCCATACTCAACCCCAATGTGTGTTCCTCCAACACTGGCCTTGGCAGTATCTCTCGCTTTCTTTCCCCAGCGGGGCCTCTCCTTCCGACCAGAATTTCCCTTCCCCAAGTGCATTACATTTCAGTTGTTGGGATTAAATTCCATCTGCCACTAGTCTGCCCAACTTTACAACTGATCTATGTCCTGCTGTGTCCTTGGACAACCTTCTTCACTATCTACAAACTCGTTTTATCTGCAGACTTTCTAATATCCCTACATTCTCATCCGTCATTTATATAAATGACAAACAACAAATGTTGCAGCACCGATCCCTGTGGTGCTAGTTTCCAGTCAGAGAAATAGCCTCCACCATTACACTCCGATTCCCATCACCAACCCAGCTGTGGGGCCAGTTTGCTGACACACCTCTGATCCCTGGTCTCAACCTTCTGGAATAAGGTTCCAGAACCCCCCACCTCCCTCCGTCACCCTCGCCCTCCCACCCTCCTCGTCCTGCTCTGTCGCCCCCACCCCTTTCTCTCCCTCCCGACCTCTCTCCCCTCCCCTTCTTCCCCATCCCATTCTCTCTCTCTTTCTCTCCCAACCTCCCGCGCCCAACCTGTGATGCTCCCCCTCCCCCTCCTCTGCAGCTTTGCACTGTTTTCTCTCTGCAATGAGGGGTTCCAAGACTCCAGCTTGCTTCTCTCCCAGTCTTGTCTGGAGTTAGCTGTTTATTGACCCGAGGCCTGCTGTTTCTAGGAATCTTCTCCAGCCAGAGCAGCCTACACCAGTAAATATTTACATGGTTGACAGTGATGTGTGTCTGTGCTGGCGCCATGCACACTCGACAGATTTGTTCCCGTACGGGGTCTAAGAGAGAGGCGGCTGGGTGTGGGATGGATGCTCACACACTCATACTATGCCTCAGTCTGAACACCCACTGGAAACGTGCCCTTCAGCCCAACTCTATAGACAACGGTACTATCCTGAGCTAGTCCCATCTGCCCCTGTTTGACCCATATCCCTTTAAACCTTTCCTATCCATCTACCTGCCCAAATGGCTTTTAAATGGTGTTAATAGTACCTGCCTCAAATACCTCCTCTGACAGCTCATTCCATATACACACCACCTTCTGTGTGGAAAAAGCTGCCCCCCACCCCCAAGTTCCTATTAAATCTTTCCCTTCACATCTAAATCTATGCCCTCTAGTTCTTGATTCCTCTAACTGGGGAAAAAAAAACTGACCACTCAAGATTTTACATGCCTCTCTAAGATCACCTCTCAGCCTCCTTTGCTCCAGGGAAACTAGCTCAAGCTTATGCCGTCAGAACTGGAGGCTTCCAGCCCATGATTATTCTCTTCCCAGAATTTCCTAGTTTCCATGACCTTCTCCACAGACAGGACGTATCCAGTTAAGACCACACCCATTTCCAGTGGCGTCACACTTTAGAGATACAGACCCTTTGACCCACATAGTCAATGCCGACTCGCACTATCCTACACACCGGGGACAATTTACAGAACCCAATAAACCTACAATTCTGTACATTTTTGGAGCCTGGAAGGAAACCGGAGCACCCGGAGCAAACCCATGTCGTCACTGGGAGAACGTGCAAACTCTGTACAGACAGCATCCGTAGTCAGGATCGAATCTGACGTTAGTAACTTACCACTGTGTCATTGTTCATATAGATGCCCACACTAATCTTAATGGACTTGCACTCTCCCTAGTTACTTTCAGGCTCTTAAAAGGCGTATAGAATCTCTTTCCTTACCTGCTAAGGATATCTCATATTCCCGTTTAACCCTCTGATTTAACACTGATACGTAAGTGTTCCCGTACATTCCTGATACTCCTCGAGGGAATCGCTTCATACCAACTGCATGTTCTTAATGTGCCCCCATTTTCCTGACAGAGCCTCAATCTCTCGTCATCCCGGGTTCCATCATCCTGCCAGCCTTGCCTTCACCTGCCTGGTGCAGTCATGGTCTGTCTCTGTGAGCCCTGCCTCCAGCGGCAGGCTGAGTCGGAATGGACTTCCCAGCGTACCGACTCACAGACCTGGCCTGGTTCCCCGGTTGCCTCTGCTGCCACAATTGTTGGTGGCAGCTGCCGAATGTTGGACAGGAGCCATGAGTGACTGTCGCTGATCCCCTGGTCTGTGCTGGTGATGGACCTGACTTGGTCAACTCGTCACCAAGTTCATTTCCTAAACCTCATGCATTACGCTTGAACTGATGAGGCTAGGACAAACAACACGAATGGTTGGGTCTGAGGGAACATCGAGGTATGGAGCGACCTCCGAATACAAGCCCACTGATTCTTGAAGGTCACAAGGCAGGTGGATGACTTGCATGCGAGATACTGGCCATCGGTAGTTGGGGTGCTGAATGCATGAATTGCTTCATCAACTATATAAACCCTTGGTCAGACGTCAGCTGGAGTACTGATTGTGCTCGTGGTCACCAAGGTATAGAATGTGAGAGCACTGTAGAGGGTGCAAGAGAGTGGAGTGTTTTATTATCCAATGTCCTGAAGCAGAACAATTAAATTATTTCTTGCAGCAGCACAACAGATATGTAAACGTGTCACTCCGTAAAACCCATAATAACAGCAAAAAAAAGTTCAGTACATATAAGATTCACCAGGATGTTCCTTGGGATAAGGTGTTTTGGTTGTGAGGAGACTAAAGGCTGGGTCTGTCTGACTCTGCCCGGTGCTAGGACAGGGCTGGCCTGGCTGGGTGGTGTGGTATCTGTGCTGTGACTGTACCCTGTGCTTGATGGGTGACCAGGCGGTGTGGTAACTGCTGTGACTCTGTGTCCTGCTCTGTGACAGGGGTGGCGTGGCCGGACATGCATCGGTTGGCTGAGCGAGTACAGCTGGAGGAGCTGGCGAAGATCGGCATTCTGCAGGGCAGCGTGGATGAGATGATGAAGGTTCATCTGGGAGCAGTGTTCATGCCTCACGGACTGGGTCATCTCCTGGGCTGTGACGTGCACGATGTTGGCGGCTACCCAGAGGTCAGCACTTAGCATTTCCTGCTGTCCTGTGTTAACCCTGTCAGAGCCGCTGTCCACGAGGTGTGGGCTCTGCACACTCTGACCTTCCCTCTGGAGCTCTCTACTGCGGCCCGTGCTTTCCGTGTGCACTGGGGCCAAGAGCTGGCCAGCCTGTGTTTGCATCAACCCATCGGGCACTGCCCCAGGGATATGTTGGCCACTGAACCAGGAGATAGCTGGTGGTCTCAGACGGGGCTCAGCAGACACGCAGTCCCTTCACCACACACGCAGCACACTCGCAGTCCCTTCACCCACCGGCACCACACCCGCAGTCCCGTCACTGCCGCCACCTGGGTAGGAACAGAGACTTAGGCCCTCCTAAAAGACCGAGGGCCTTTGATCAGGATGTCCCAATGTCAATCCCAGCCCTGTTCCCACAGTTCCATCCACCTTAGTGACAGAGCCCTCATGGCCCTCTGCAGTAAAGAACTCCAAAGATTCTCCACCTCAGAGGAATGAACTTAGCCCAGTCGCAAGCACCTTCTCTGAAACAGCGTGCTTCCTGCTTCAAAGCCCCTCTACCAGAATAATCGTTTTCTTTGCATCTGGCCTGTTGACGTAAGAATTTAGTAAATTCCTGACATTGATTTCTTTAAGCTCAGTCCCAGCCTCCTCGATCTCTCCTGATTCAGCAAAGCCACCATCCCTGGAGTCTTCCCTGCACTCCCGCTGTGGCCAGTCCATGCTCTGGTCAGTGGAGTGGACCTGTGTAGAACACGCCAGGTCTGGTGTCCTCAATGCCCTGGACATCTGCAATAAACTTGTATCTCAGGATTTGAATATGAAGCCGTAAAGGCCAACATACAACTGGGCACTTAGCCCCAACAACCCTTCTCCCCACCCTGTTCTTGCTTTCCCTCATGTGACCCGCTCTCCCTCCCCATTCTCTCTCATCGTTCCTGTGAAGTAGCACTTGCTGTCTCAGCAACCCATTGAGGGCCGGTGAGAAGTTGCAGTTCATGTCTGAGGCTAAGTTCTAGTTGGATAGTTGCCACAATAAATCCAAGATCTTTGTGAGCTGTAAATCATCTCTATGCAAGATGTGGGGATCAGGCCCTTGTTTGCAGCCCCCCCCCCAAATCTTTGACCAATTTGTGGTTCTGTCTTCTGGCCAACTTCATCTGGAGGCTGTGTTCCCATCAGCTGGTCCACAGCTCCGTGTGGGCTGGAGCCCTGCCTGCGGTAGGGGACGGAACCCCCAAGATCCCTGGGGTTGGGCAGCTGCCGGCTCTGCCCCCTCGGGTCCTCATGGGTCTACCTTGTGTTCCAGGGCGTGGAGCGAATCGATGAGCCCGGGCTCCGCAGCCTCCGGACCGCGCGCCACCTGCTGGCGGGCATGGTGCTGACCATTGAGCCGGGTATCTACTTCATCGACCACGTGTTGGACCAAGCTCTGTCTGACCCGGCCCAAGCCTGCTTCCTCAAGGCTGACATCCTGACCCGCTTCCGTGGCTTCGGAGGGGTGAGTACCATTTAGTGGGTGCTCCCTGGCACAGAGCACAAGGCCACTTGGCCCTTCGTCCTGCAATGGCAGCACATTACCAACTGGAAGGATCACGTGGTGGTTCAGGCCATAGGAAAATAATTGTCACCTTGGGCCAGGATGGAGTATTCTGTCTCGCCCCCGAGATGGACTTCACTGGGACTGTGTGATAGGACAGTACAAGGAGATTCCATAGTCTGTCAATGCTGTTCCTACCCTGGGAGTGTGGGAAGATGTAGTTTGAAGAGAGTTCTACTCTGTATCTAACCAGCTTTTTTCCCCCTCTTTACTGTCTTCAGCAAGTTTTTAAAATTATTTTTCCTGGGAGTGTTTGATCATGGGACAAGGTAGACAGAGCTTGTTGTGCCCACCTGTGTTACTGCTACCCTGGGAGTGTGTGACAGGACAGAATGCAGGGAGCTTTAGTCCCAATCTAACCCGACTTTGTACCTGACCCGTGCAGACTCTGCACATGGTGTATGACAACATCAGCCATTTTATAAATAACTTACCTCTGCTTGAAACTGATTGATGCAGATGTGTGTCAAGGCCAGGGTTAATTTTTTTGCAGTCAGTGGGGTAAAGGTGCGCTTGGGGTATTTTTGCTTAGACTGGCTCACGAGGTCAGTGTAAAACTGATGGCGTGGGAGCAACCTCTAGTTTACTGCCTGTTGGATTTACACCTGATCAGATGGGACATTTATTGGGGCGTTGTGAATGGCTAGAGATAGGCTGATAAGATACCACGGGATAGAAAATCAGTGTCAGGGCTTTTTTCAGATAATGTGGAGAGGGTTGAGCAGCTCCCTTGTTATAACCCCTTGTTATCCCTTGGCCTGCGACAAGAGTGAGGTGCACGGTGACCTGACTGGTCAGCTGAGTGAAGATAGTGGCAAAGGCTACAGGTGAAAATGAATAAAAACATGTGATAGATAAGCAGAGTGAAATGTAAAGCTGGAGGGAAAAAGGAGTATAATGGGGGAAATGAGGCTTGGAGATGGAAGATGAGCTTATGGAGGAGGGGAAGGAAATGGGTGTGCATTGGGGTGGGGCGAGAAGGGGATATTGGGGTACTATTTCAAATTAGAGAAATCATTGGTCATATGGTTGCATTGTATGACCCAAGCTGAGTACGAGATGCTGTTCCAACTGTCTGATTTTTGTGATTTCCCCGTCGATTTTGACGTTGTCTTTGGGCCAGGTCCTTTCTTCCGATAGATTGTGTAGGGAGGAGAAAGCTGGAAAAGGGTCCCAACCCGAAACATTGCCTATTCATTCCCTCTGTAGTTGCTGCCTGACCTGCTGATTCCTCCAGCTCTTTGCATTTTGCTGAAACTTCCAACACCTGTGTCTGTGAGTCTGTCTTCATTCCTCAGGGTTAGGTCCAATATCGCCGCTCCTCTAATGAGACCATCAATTACCAGTTCACAAGGCTCCCGCCCACACTGCTTGTATTTACGGCACTTCTCCATTTTATTTTGGTTTTCCAGCATCTGCATTTTTTTGCCGGTTTATCCCGACTGAGGTCAGGAGATTGGGTGCGGACAGGAAATGGGGAGGAAGTATCAGGCAAAGTGTTGTCCCTTAATGAGGCGCAGAGGGGGCTGCAGGGCGGGGGTATGGGGAAGGTGATGTGGAAGGGGTGCGCACACTGGTATCACCACTAATGTGGCAGTAGTGTCAAAGCAGGGACTGGTTGGAGCAATGAGTTGCTGAGGGAGGGGGGGAGGGCCGTGCTGTGCAATGAGGAAGGAGCTGCGAGATGGGGAGCATTGTGCTGCGGGAGGGGCTGTGTGTCACTGTTGCTGACGTTGCCCGTCTTCCCCCCCCCCCCCCCCCCCCCCCCCCAGGTACGCATTGAGGATGACATTGCGGTTACCCCCACGGGGATGGAGCTACTGACATGTGTGCCCCGCACCGTGGAGGAGATTGAGACCTTCATGGCCCAGGGCACCAGCTGCAGCAAGCAGTTTGGCCAGCAGCCCAGTCAGACCGCCTGAAGGCCGGGAACTCCCAGACCCCCGTCTCCACCTGAGCTGGACCCGGCTGCATTACTTTCAATTCAATCCAATCCGAGTCTACAATCAAGCTTTATGCTCACAAATTTCTCACGAATCACTGAGTTGCAGGAGAGGCACAGGTCCTGCCACCGCCAACACCAGGCACGCAGTCCCACCAACTGCCGGCACCACGCACGCTGTCCCACCACCGCTCCTTGGGGTGAGGGGTAGAGGTTGCAGGGGGTGGGGATGTGTTGGTCACCTGTTGTTTTGTCTCGCTGCCAGCGGTGAGGTGTACACCTGTCCTCATAGCTGTTCCTGGAAAGGAGGGGGGGGGGGGAAATTTTCTGGAACCGGGAACGTTTGATCCAGGGACATGCGGGGATTGTGAACGCGGCCTTTGCCTCAGTCGGCTGAAACTAACCGATGCCAATTAACTTAGTCCACTATTGCCTTTTAGAACTTTCCAAATTAAAGAAATGATTGCTACATGTTGATGTGTCTGGGTGTTATATCTAGAGGGCTTGGGTTAAGTTGAGAGGGGAAAGATTTAATTGGAAGCAAAGTTTTCACACAGTGTGGTGGGTACATGGAACGAGCTGCCAGATGAGGCAGAGTAGCGGGGGGGGGGGGGGGGGGAGACAAGATATTGACTATCTCTTAACTCTGCCTTTTACAATTTAAAGTACTATCGGGTCACCCTTCAGTATCGCTTATTCCAATCCAGGCAACATCCTGGTTAATCTGATGTTATTTATAGTTACTACAGCTACCCTCTAAATGTCCATATTGGGTGCACCTCCCACTGCAAGGCAGCCTGCTCAAAAAGGGCCAAGCAATGCCCAATGCAAACAATATCACAGGTAGAAATACACTGGTGAAAATTAGTATTTTAATCTCCATTCTTACAACCAAACACTGCAACACTCACCTTGACCAGCAGTGTATAAAATAGGTTTAAATTTCCCATGTACGGTATCCTGAGTAGTGTATTTGCAATTGAAAAGCATACATTAAAACTTAATTCTTATTCACTTACACAAAAATATTCAGATTTTTACACAAGGTTTAAAACCCACTTTGCATAAAGGAAGATTCTGACTTTTAGACAGGAAACAAAACTCCGACCGTGTAACAATTGTTTAATGCAGTGATTAGTTTTGTGTTGTGCTGTCATGAACAGTGGCCCTGAAGGAGAGGGTAACCTGGAGCAGTCCAGAGTCAGAAAGCAGCTCTCAAGTTAGACTGGCACATAGGCTACGCAAAGAGGGTGGTGGGTACATGGAATGAGCTGCCAGAGGAAGTAGTTGGATAGGTATAAAAATAGTGTGGCAGGTACATGAATAGGAAACGTTTAGAGAAATATGGGCCAACATGGGTAAATGGAAATAGCTTAGATGGGGCACCTTGGATGAGTCGGGCCAAAGAGCCTACTTTCTGCCTTCTGGCTCTGAGGAAATCTTGTTTTAAAGGAAGTCGAGAGAGCCTGACACTGCACATACTTCTACCTGCCTCAGTACCCTCAGCAAATGGTGATAGACACAGAGCGCTCCTAACTTGACCACGCCGGACCCAGCCTATCTCTACCCTGAAACGCATGGTCCCCTGCCCAATCCCCACCCTATTTTTCCTCCATGTCCTTGTTGGGCGTGTAGGCAGAGAACCTGCAGCAAGACATACAACTGCTATCACATGGGATCAACAGGAGTTGCAGTGGATCAGAGTCATTTAAACCATAGTGACAGAAAGGAAGCCAGTGTTCAGGAGAAGTCATCTTTTGATTTCTGTGAACGGAGTTTGAACAAGAGTGATGTTGGGCTGTGTCCTCTGTGTTAAAGTCTAAAGAGTTTGGTAGAGTAAAGGTTTTTTAATCTGGGGTCCCACGGTTTCAAAGTGACTCTTGTGTATCTGGGACCATGAGTCTGGTCTGTTTTGTGGGAGTGGGCATTTATTTGGCCTCTAACTGCGGTTGGGACATAAATCTCAGGTATTCCCTCAGTCTTAGTCTCAAAAAAATCTGTTCCTTAAACCTGCTTTTGTAATTTCAGGGACTAGCTCAGCTGACAACTTATCCCTACACAGGAGAATTTAGAAAAAGGAGAAACCTATTCAACAAATCTCTTCACACAATAACATCTGAGAAACACCTGTTTTGGCTAAGATTAAAGGGGAAACAATTTCACATTACAACATTATTTAATATTTTACTTGCATGTTAGAAAATCCCTCTTTACATTATGGGGTAAAGTGTTTATTTATAAAAGTGGACATTAAAAAAAAGCACAAGATGGTAGTTTCACTGACAAATTCAGTCCTTTAAATCTAACATTGAGGAACAATGTAAATCCACCCAGGACAGCATTTTGACCATTTGAGCTTTTGAAGTTCTTTGTTGCTATTAATACACCAAACTACATTTGATTCTGAAGAATCTGGTAAAATAACTGCAGGATTACATGATCAAACTGGACATAATCATTTCTGGTACTCAAGGCCCTTGATTTAATTATCCTCTTCCATTCTATGCCTGACGCAGAGGAAATAGGTACAATCATCAAAGTTTCTGAGCCCTTCGAAACTCACCACTCATCCCAACCAGCAAATTAATGACTTAGCATCCAAATAACCTCAAAAAGGTCAAAATACTTCTTCTGTCGTATGTCTGCAGCTGACTATCAAAATACCAGAGCCCTTTACATTATCCACTGGTTAAACTGGAGTCAGTGCTATCAATGGGCTTAAGTACATTCGGACAAATCCTGCTCCCTCTGGGCTGTGATACTCAAGCTGAGAAATCATCTCTCATTCGCATTCACAAGGATGTCTCCAGCTGTCTGAAAGCCCAACATTAATTCTCCCTGGCGTTGCACAGCTTCCCACACAAGCCAGATTTAGATGGGCAATTCTTGCAGTGCACACCCCTGCCTCCAAGTCACCCTGCTCATTTCTGCTCCTCTGTTCGCTCAACTCCCATTCCAGAGTCCCCTATTTCCATTATTTCTCCACCTTGACTCTTTCTTCCATATCCCTCCCTCCAGCTATACATTTCACTCCTCTTCTCTCCTTATCTGACATGCTTTTGCTTCCTTTTCTCCTTGTCACTTACTCCTCCAATCATCCCCCTTTCACCTCCCCTCTATCCACCTCACTAGCCAGGCATTGTCCTATCCCATCACTCTTTTCCAGCTTTCTCTCACTAATTATATCAGTCTGAAGAAGGGTCCCAATCCTGTCCATTCCTGCCACCTACACTGCCTGACCTGCTGAGTCACTCCAACACATTTTCTCTCTCCCATTGTATCCGTGACTGTACACTTTAACTGGAAACATTTGCTTAAAGGGGGCAAGCAAACGGGGCTTAAGTGAACTTCACATGCCATAGCACCCAGAACTCTCCTCTGGGCTGATATAAATGCTGTGAAACAGTGCCAACATTAAGATGGGACATTACACCATAGAATGCCTTCCCTTTGCAAGTGGCTGTTTGGGGCCTTGTGCTACCATTGGCTTGAAACAACTCGTTCATCTCACTATGGGAACCTGCCATGCCCAGCCCAGCGTTAGACGAGTCATTGAAAGTGCCAGGGTTCCCAGTGGAGCAAGTGGGTGCAGGTCACCGCCCTTGGGGGCGGCCACAGCAAAGTGCTACAAGATCTTCGTCAATAGAGCCTTCTACTGGTGACAACACATACTGAAGGCCGGCAATCCGTCACCAGCACAGGTCCCGGCAGCTGCTACACTACTCCATTTGCCATTGATAAATGTACATCTGGACCCCACATCCCGCCCCTGATGGGTGATTGGCCCGGGACGAGGGCTCACGGGGCATTGACCAAAGGATGGCAGCAATTCATGGGAACCAACAGATGGAGGCAGCCACACGGGCAGATGGTACAGGAGGCTGGTGCTACAAATGGATGTTTTCCTAACTAACTGCTCCACAGAGAACCACGAGGCTTCTGCACAGCTTCAACCAAGTATTAAATTGTTGCCGGGAGAAGGGTTTTGTAATCGGTACAACTGTTCATTTTCTAGATTTAAAATTTTAAAATCCAGACTCTGAAAGAGATCTGAGCCATGAACTTGCTGATCACCAATCTCCAGCAAGCTCTATCCCCTGTATGAGCCCCACCACCACCCTAGACCACTGGGCTATTCCCTTCTCTCAGCCTGTGAAGTACACACCACCAATCTGAAGTATGATGTAGAGACAATGGGAGCTGACTGCAATAACAATATCGGCAAGATTCTTCCTCAGGCCCCAAACACCCACAGGAACACAGAGTGAGAGACGATACCCTCAGTCGTTCCCCCCCACCCCCCCCAAAACTTCCCTTCACTCCACCACAACCCAGAGCTGACAGGAACGCACGAGTTGGACTGCCTCTGCCAGCAGCCCTGAGAGCCTCCCACCCTTGGGCGAAGGCAAGAGGTCCTTGGGCTGAGTGCACTGGTGACAGTGTACAATACATCTGCACTGTCGTGAGCAAAGTTCACGTTTCGTGTGAAATGGGGCTGAATACCCAATGTCAGGCCTTCTGCAGCTAAATTTTCCATCTCGTAAAATGAATGGGTGCTATCTTGGGAATGGACAGCCCTGATACATTCCCTTTAGGATAACAAAAGATCAAGGCAGACCGAGGGGGAAGGGAAGGACATTTGGCGGCTGCAAGTGCTATCTGTCAGTGCTGGTGCTATCTGTCAGTGTTGAGCATGCTCTTAGTTTGGGTACAGAATGTTTAGCTGCTTCCACACAAGACCTCTTGAAGCTCATCAGCAGCAGGATCATGTGCAATGAAACCCTCGAGAGTTCAAGGTAAAAGCCCCTCTACGTAACACTTCTCCGGTTCTGACATTGCTCATTGCCCCCCATTGCTCGGCTCCTGCCCAGAGCCTTCAGTGAACGAGGGGTGCCCGTTATCAGAGAAACTATGCGCATGCTCAAGGAACAAATCCTTCAGGACGCCTAGCTCCTTGGTGAGCAGTTTGATCTTTGCTTCCAGCCTTTCATTCTCCTCCTTCAGCTCGTCCACTCTCTGCTGCGTGTCACGTGCCTTCTGCTTGCTCTTTAACCTGCTCTTCCTGACTGCCATGTTGTTGCGGGCTCTCCGCTGCCGGTACTCGTCACTCTCCTTGTTGTGACCCCCGTTCTTCTTGCTCTGTTTGCTGGGCGCCATGGCCTTGTCACCCCCCGTGGGAGTGAGTGGGTTGACCGGTGGCACTTGGTGGGCACTGATGCCTCTGGCACCGGCGTTCTGGAGTGATGCTCCGCTCACTCCATTCTGACCAGCGCTCTCTTGAAGGAAAGTGGAAATGACAGACTGCGTGCTCATCTGTCTCAATGACCCCCTGATGGACTGGCTCCTCTTCTCAGCGATCCTTCCAAGATTGGGAACGACGTGCCCCGATCTATAGATCCTCACAACCTGCAAAGACACGGCAATAAATCACCATAGCTGACAGAATTTGGCCTACCCAATAGGTAGTACAAGAACCAGCGACATTCATCTTCTACCTCGGCACCAACTCCATTTCCCTCAATTCTATTAATATCTAAGAACCATCCCTCAGCAATCAAACCCCACTTCCCTCTTGTGCAAAGAATTTCAAACATTCACCATCCTCAAGGTAAAGACATTTCTTCTGACCCACCTACCATTCCTTGCCCATTAGCCGGTTTACGTTGCGCACTACATCCTTCTCATAACACCACTAAGCTTTCATCGGCATACTCTAATAAGTGGGGTCACCTGTAGTATATCGAAGTCAATGATACTGGCTGTGAACAGCTGATCACTGCACTATTCGGTTTGTTATTGCATCAAAGACATTTTGGAGTCTACTCTCCATTTTACATCCATTCCTAATCCTCAATGCAAGCCAGTATATTACTCCTCTCTCAAGCAGTCTAACTTGGTGTCATAATCTCATATGGGTCCTTATCAACGTTATAAAAGTCCAATACACCCGTTGGTTCATCCTTATTAATTTTGATAATTGCAACCTCAAGAGTCAATACCCAAGTGAACTTTGTTTTGTAAATCCATAAATCTAATGATCCATAAATCTATAAATGCTCAAATCTATTTCTATTTTCAAACTGACAGTTACCACTTGTCTCCATGTTTTAAAGAGATGCTGCCTGGCACGTTGAGTTACTCCAGCGCTGTGTCTTTCTTTGTAAACCAGCATCTGCAGTTTCTTATGTCTACCACTTCCTTCATAGTAGATTCCAGAATTATCCTTCCGACGTTGTCAGTCTAGCTGGTCCATATCCCCCAGTCCTTTCATAAATTGTGGGGTTAAAGCAATTGTTTTCCAGTCTGTGAACTGATTAGAAGTTCCACAAATTCTGCAAGATGACAGCCAGTGCATCAATTATCACCAGAAACACACCCACGTAAACCCTGGCATGCAGGTCACCAGGTTCCAGACATTTATTGGCTTCTAGTCCTATTCATTTCACGAGGTTTTTCTGCTTTACTAATGCTATTTCAGCTTCAATTTCACACTGGACCTCTCGTTTCCCTCTATTTCCGGGTGATATTTCGCACTGCCATTTTCTATTCTCCAGTGTAGATTTGCACTAACTTTTACTGTTTTTGTGTTCTTTTTATATATCTACATACATTTTAATCTCCTGCAATTCTCGTTCGATTCCACTTGTACTCTTTCCCTTTCCTCATCAATGTCTCGAATTTCTGCCAAACTCTCAAACTTTCCGAATTCTTATGCTTGCTGCTCCATTTGGCAACACTGGAAGATTATTCCTCTCCCCTAATGTCACTTTTCCCTTAGACAGGTAGGAAAGGCTGGAATAACTCAGCGGGTCAGGCAGCATATCTGGAGAAAAAGGAATAGGTGACGTTTCTCCAGAGATGCTGCCGACCCACTGAGTTACTCCAACCTTTTGTATCTGTCTTTGGTTTAAACAAATATCTGCGGTTCCTCCCTACATCACTTTTACCATCTCTTGTCACGTTTCTGACAAACATAGGCATCTCCAGGAAGTATTGGGACATTTCCTTCAGTTAGCAATGATGTCTAACATTGTGGTTAGTTAGCTGGAGATTGCTGGGAGGGGCAGGAGAAAGACAGAGCATGATAGAAACATAGAAATTAGGTGCAGGAGTAGGCCTTTCGGCCCTTCGAGCCTGCACCGCCATTCAATATGATCATGATGCTGGCTCAACAGGATTAGCCACTGATCAATCTTGCCCATGTTAAGGAAAAGGGAATAATTACAAGGCAGGGGATCTCAGCTCATTTCATCAATCACCAATAATTCCCAGAAGCAAACTGTAATTACATTACAACTCAGCAGGACCCATTGTGTCAGGAACTCAGCCGGTTTACTAGAGGCACAAGGGCAAAACAGCACCAACAGAATTAGGCTGCTAATGATCTGGGTGTGCATAGATAGTTAACATTTAATGAAGCAATGATCATTTACGTTTGAAAACATTTATCAACTTAGATATTTATTTGACATAAAATGGACTTCAATAAGCATGTACATGAGGGAACTATCAAAGTGGTGTGACTGTACCAAAGCAAAGGCCAAGCATGGAAAAGAGCCCACAAGCCTACCTTGTGGGATACTAGGCTTGGCCCTTTTGCCTGCATTTGGTCCATAGTCCTCCCAAGCCTTCCTATCCATAAATCTGTCCAACTATCTTTTGAAAGTTATAATTGTTACTATAGCTTCCTTTGTTGGCTCATTCCAGATACGGACTACCCTCTGAGTGAAAAGGTTGCTCCCTAGGTCCCTCTTAAATCTCTCCTATCTCACCCTTAAGCCCATGCCCTTTAGCTTTAGAATCCATTACCATGGGAAAAAGACTGAGCGTTCACTTTATCCATACCCCTCATGATCTCGTATGCCTCAATAAGGTCACCCCTCCGCCTCCTACTCGCCAAAGAAAAAAATCCCAACCTATTCAACCTCTACCTATAAGTCAAGCCCGCAAGACCAGGTAACATCCTGGTGATACTCTTCTGTACCTTTTCCAGTTTAATAGCATCCATCCTATAGCTGTCCATCAACTTCCCTTATGTTTTTGGTTTGCCAATTACCTACAATAGGGCAATTTATAGTGACCAATTAACCAATCAGCTCATTATCAGGATGAGGGAGGCAACTAGAACACCGAGGAGAAGCCCTCGAGGTCAAAGGGAGAACGTACAAACACCACAAAGATATCATTGGAGATCAGGATTGAACTTGTGGTGCTGGAGCTGTAAGACAACTGTGGCAACTGCAAGCAACCTCTGTTTAAAGCAGCCTTACTTCACAAATCACTGCCAACAAATCTGGGATACACGATAAACATTTGCTCTTGCAAAATTTGTGAAAAAAGTAACAATCTACATTTCTTGAGGCATGTGCAGATGATAATGCTCCGCGTCAGGAAAAAACGTAATATGAACTTTCTACAACCTCAACCTCCTTTTACCCTCCCTGTGAGATACCTGAAGTGTCACACTCTGCTGCACAGCTGTAACTGAAAGCTACCCAGCTCTGTTATATGCGCCTGTCCCTGGTCAATGAAGCTCGGAAAATCAAAGCTTTTCTTAATCATACACTGTAAAATGTGCAATGCAGCCCGTTGCAATTTAGATGTTCAGTTTCCCTTAATGAACCCAGAGCATTGGCAACAGGCACTGGCAGAGAGGGTTACTGTTCAGATATGGGTGATTACCACTAGTCTGATGAAGGGAGAGAGCCGACTGTGAGCACCTACACTACCCCAGGAGCCTTGCTCTCCTCACACTGTTTCTCAATACTCAAGAATGAATAACTTCTATCAATCAAAAGATATGCATCCAAACCACAGTCACAGCAAGATCGCAGTTTCGATAGAGTCAGGTCTGGGCATGAAAAGGCTTAATCCTGTTGGTTGGGAATTTTCAAAAACAGCCTAACAACCCAGAACAATGTTGCCTCTGCAATTAGTTTTTGTTCCTCATTCCCCTGTCTATGCTCTTTACGCCCCGCCTCCAGAGAGAAACCCTGGCCACATCTAGGTTCTCCACTCTCACAGGCAGGCACCTTCTCTTCACCCATCCCCTCCCTCGCTCTTCCCTGGGGTTCAGGTCAACAACTCCTCTCCATCATTCCTCACCCAGGGGTTGGGTAGTGGGGGAGAGCTGTCCCCCACCTCCACATTGCTTGCTGGGTGCGCGATCTCTGTCTGTTATCCACCCCCCCGCCAAGGAGCAGTTCCATTTCCCCCGCTAATTATTCACCATCATTGAGAACCCGTCTTCACCTTCCCACTCCTGGGTGGGATCTGTCTCCCTCCCACACAATGCTTTACTCCTCATTGTGATCTGGCAATGGTCCTTCCCCATAAACTACAGACATTATTAGTGACCAAGTCAACAGTACCCAGGTGAAAGGCCCCATATAATGAATGTTTTTCATCAGACGATTACTCAATTTGCTTTTCATCATGTACAGTGCCCTCCATAATGTTTGGGCCAAACACCCATCATTTATTTATTTGCAGATGTACTCCACAATTTGAGATTTGTAATAGCAAAAATCACATGTGGTTAAAGTGCATATTGTCAGATTTCATTAATGGGTATTTTTATACATTTTGGTTTCACCATGTAGAAATTACAGCTGTGTTTATACATAGTCGTCGTCCCCCCGTCCCCCCATGAATTCTGAAGTGTATAGACACATCCTATCAGCTCATGTTCAAATAAGTGCCTCAAAACTCATTGGCCAGTGGTTTATTTTACAGCAAGACAATGATCCCAAACATACTTCTAAGAAACAAAGAAGTTTTTTAAAGCTAAAAAATCCTCAATTCTTGAGTGGCCAAGTTAATCACCTTATCTGAACCCAATTGAGCATGCCATTTATATGTTGAAGAGAAAAATGAAGGGGACTAGCCCCCAAAACAAGCATAAGTTAAAGATGGCTGCAATACAGGCCTGGCAGAGAGGGCACCCTGCAACTGGTGATGCCCATGAATCGCAGATTTCAAGCAGTCATTGCATGCAAAGGATATGCAACAAAATACTAAGCATGACTACTTTCATTTACATGACTTTATGGTGCCTTGAAATGAGGGGGACTATGTATTAACTCTGCTGTAATTTCCACATGGTGAAACCAAAATGTATAAAAATACCCTTTAATAAAATCCAACAATGTGCACTTTAACCACATGTGATTTTTTTTTCGATTACAAATCTCAAATTTGGAGTACAGGCAAATAAATAAATGAAGGGTCTTTGTCCCAAACATTACGGAGGGCACTGTACGTGCTTTCTCGGGGCTGACCACGGTGCCTTTACACATTAACACCTGTATGTAGGAGACACCATAGAAACATAGAAAATAGGTGCAGGAGGAGGCCATTCGGCCCTTCGAGCCAGCACCGCCATTCATTGTGATCATGGCTGATCGTCCGCTATCAATAGCCCGTGCCTGTCTTCTCTCCATATCACTTGACTCCACTAGCCCCTAGAGCTCTATCCAACTCTCTTAAATCCATCCAGTGATTTGGCCACTGCCCTTTGTGGCAGGGAATTCCATAAATTCACAACTCTCTGGGTAAGAAAGCTTTTTCGCACCTCAGTCTAAATGACGTCTCCTTTATTCTAAGACTGTGGCCCCTGGTTCTGGACTCGTGCAACATTGCGAACATTTTTCCTGCATCTAGCTTGACCAGTCCTTTTATAATTTTATATGTTTCTATAAGATTCCCCCTCATCCTTCTAAACTCCAGTGAGTACAAGCCTAGTCTTTAAAATCTTTCCTCATATGACAGTCCTGCCATAGCAGGGATCAATCTCGTGAACCTACGCTGCACTTCCTCAATCACAAGTATGTCCTTCCTCAAATTAGGAGACCAAAACTGTACGAAATACTCGCAGATGTGGTCTGACCAGTGCCCTATACAACTGCAGAAGAACCTCTTTACTCCTATACTGAAATCCTCTTGTTATGAAGGCCAACATTCCATCAGCTTTCTTCACTGCCTGCTGTACCTGCACGCCAACTTTCAGTGACTGGTGTACAAGCACACCCAGGTCTCGCTGTACCTCCCCCTTACCTAACCTAACCCCATTGAGATAATAATCTGCCCCCTGGTTTTTGCCACCAAAGTGGATAACCTCACATTTATCTATATTATACTGCATCTGCCACGCATCTGCCCACTCACTCAACCTGTCCAGGTCCCCCTGCAACCACCTAACATCCTCTTCACAGTTCAAACTGCCACCCAGCTTTGTGTCATCTGCAAACTTGCTAGTGTTGCTCCTAATTCCCTCTTCCAAATCATTAATATATATGGTAAACATTTGCGGCCCCAACACCGAACCTTGCGGCACTCCACTCACCACTGCCTGCTATTCTGAAAAGGACCCGTTCACTCCTACTTTGCTTCCGGTCTGCCAACCAATTTTCTATTCATGTCAACACCCTACCCCCAATACTATGTGCTCTAATTTTAATCACCAGTCTCCCGAGCGGGACCTTATCAAAGGCTTTCTGAAAGTCTAGATACACTACATCCACTGGCACCCCTTCATCCATTTTACTTGTCGCACAGAAACATAGAAACTAGGTGCAGGAGTAGGCCGTTCAGCCCTTCAAGCCTGCACTGCCATTTAATATGATTATGGCTGATCATCCAACTCAGTATCCTGTACCTGCCTTCTCTCCATACCCCCTGATCCATTTAGCCACAGGGCCATATCTAACTCCCTCTTAAATATAGCCAATGAACTGGCCTCAACTACCTTCTGTGGCAGATAATTCCAGACATTCACCATTCTCTGTGTGAAAAATGTCTTCCTCATCTCGGTCCTAAAGGAATTCCCCCTTATCCTTAAGACTGTGACCCCTTGTTCTGGACCTCCCCAACATCGGGAACAACCTTCCTGCATCTAGCCTATCCAACATCCTCAAAAAATTCCAGAAGATTAGTCAAGCATGATTTCACTTTCATAAATCCATGCTGACTTGGACTAATCCTTTTACTGCTATCCAAATGCTTCATTATTACCTCTTTAATAATTGACTCCAGCATCTTTCCCACCACCGAAGTCAGGCTAACTGGTCTGTAATTCCCCGTTTCTCTCTCGCTGCTTTCTTGAAAAGTGGGATAACATTAGTTATCCTCCAATCCACAGGAACTGATCCTGAATCTCTTGAACATTGGAAAATGATCATCAATGCGTCCACAATTTCTAGAGCCACCTCCCTGAGGACCCTGGGATGCAGACCATCCGGCCCAGGGGATTTATCATCCTTCAGTCCCATTAGCCTACCCAATACTATTTCTCACCTAATGAAAATTGATTTCAGTTTCTCTACCCCCTTAGATCTTCTGTCCTCCAGTACACCTGGGAGATTGTTTGTGTCCTCCTTAGTGAAGACAGATCTGAAGTACCTATTCAACTCTTCTGCCATTTCCTTGTTGCCCATAATTATTTCACCCGTGTCTGCCTTCAAGGGACCCACATTTGACTTTGCTACTCTTTTTCCCATAACATATCTAAAGAAGCTTTTACTGTCCTTTACATTCCTGGCCAGCTTCCCTGTATTCAGCCCGTATTGCCCGTTTTGTTTCCTTCTGGTGTCCTATGAAAGTTTCCCAATCCTCTGGCTTCCGGCTACTCTTTGCTGTGTTATACCATCTGTGATGTGTCAAGCCTGTTGTTTTCTGCATTATAGAAGCTTTGTTCTGTCATTCCCATTAAGCTCAGAGTCTTCTCCTCCAGTCTTTGCCATTCCATGATGGTAAATAAACTCATCTTGGTTGTTCCCAGGAGCTCCCCTCCTTCAGGCTTCACTTCCTCCACTAGTCTACATGCCACAAGCTTTCTATCAGCCCACTGGGCAGCCCCTCACTCACTGCTTTCCTCGACTCTTGCTTCACCATGGGTTTTGACTGTCTACCTGGGTTTCTCGTCAACAAACTACAGAGCCCTGAAAGCGGGACACTGTTACAGCGAATCTTCAGTGCTGGTCTGACACTCAGCACCAATCCAATACAATTACCACCCCTGATCCCCAGTCTCATCTGTCGCCTGTCCTTCACTTCCCAAACCACCAGCTCTGGAGTTAATGCTCAAACCTCTCCTACAAGACGTTACTCAAAACTAGCCTCTGTCCACATTGTTAGTCACTTGCCCCAACATATTCCTAATTGGTTATTTCAATGTTTCATTGAAGCTCCTTCTATCATTTCACAAGATTAACAAGTTGTCTAAATGCAAACTGTGGTTGTCAGATGCATTCTTCAATTCCACCTCTTCTAAGTCTACCCGAGGAGATCATAAGGATGAGACTTTATAAGGTGGCAGCATCATCTGCAGAGCACCAGGCCCCATGTGCATCTACCAGTGCTGGAGGAGCTCACTGCTGTCAGCACATACATTAGCGCAGCCCTACTGCTCAGTATCACAAGGAATCTGTCTCTTTGGAATAGGAATAGAGAATGGTTGGACAGTTGTCAGAAAAAAAAGCTCACAATCAGTGTTTGAAAAATTGTCTGAGCTGGACAACTGTTCTCTTGGTCTGTGCCGGCAGTACTCTTCTGTTGGAAAGGAGCCAAAGATGCTGCTTCATGCCAAGACCTGCAAACCTAGTGACTGCAGAGCAGATGGGAGCGTGTTCTGGGAATCTGGAGCATGTATCTCATGGACATCTTAATCTTATACTTAATCAAACTCCCAGGCATGACCCTGAGAAATCGCAGTTCTGACAACACAACATTCTTTCTTGTTAAGATCTCATTACTAGCTTGCGATTTGTAATTTAAAAACTGCAGCTACAGGGAGATCAGAAACTGGGTATTCTGCAACAAATGATTGACGTCCACAAACTCCACAGGCTTTGCACTATCTACAAGTTCCCAGTCAGAAGCGGAAAGGAATACTCTCTACTTGCCTGGCTCCATTGGCGTCTGAGAATAAAATATTTCATTGCATCATGATGCATGTGACAACAATAAACCAATACCAAAAGCTCAACAGGGTCCAGGCCAATGCAGCTCGCGGAATAAGTACCTAGCCATCACCTAACATTCACTGTCTCCACCACCAGCACAACATGGCTGTGGTACACGCAACATACAACACTGCAATCACTCGGCAATGCTTATCAAACACCAACCCACAAATTGCGTTTGAAGCTGGTAAGTTTGCAGATTACATGAAAATTAATGGTATTGTTGATAGGAGGATAATCGCAGGCTACAGGATGCAATTGAGTAGTTGCAGTTGCTGGGGCAGGCAGGAAAATGGCAGATGAGATTTTGGTGTAAGGTGTTGCACTTTGAGATGACTAATAAGGGTAGGACACAGATAAAGCATGGATAGAGCCCCTAGGATTATTGAGGGAAAGAGGAAGCTCGTGATGCAAGTTCAACGATCCCTGAAGGTGGTAGGTAGAAGGTGGATAAGTCGGCGATGAAGACAAACATGATACTTGTCTCTATTATCAGAGGACGGGATATAAGAGCAGGAAGGCTGTGGTACACTGTATAAAATGTTACTTTGGTCACATTTGGAGCATATTTCTGACATCTATTAGAAGGACATGATTCCACTTAAAGTGTGCAGAGGTGATTCACCATGATGATGTCTAAGATTGAGTGTTTCAATAATGAGGAGAACTGGGATGGGCTGGGTTTGTTTTCATTGCCGTGGGGCAAACTGAGTGGTGACATGACAGGAGGTGTACGTAACTAAGAGGTCCAGAGATAGAGTAGACAGCACAAAACTTTCCATTCCACAGATGTCCAACACCAGGGGGCATAGAGTCTCTGGGAGGGGAAAAGATACAGATGGATCCAAGATGGATTCACTTTGATAGTTGGAATCTGCAACATATTTCACTAGGTACTCTCACAACAGTCAAGCAGCTTCTAGATCGACAAGGCATAGAACGCTATGGACCAAGGGTTGTTGTGGGGCATTGATGTAGATAAGTACTTGATCATTGACATGGCCTGGTGGGCCAAAGGGTCTGTTTCTTTCTGCATGTCCTAGAATGATGGATGTTGCAATTATGGGTGCAGGATGGTAACCGGCATCAAATGCAACATCATCCTCATTGTGTATGAGAGCAGAAGCAGCATCCCATTTACCCCTATCATATTTCTGTGAAGGTACTCAGGGACATTTTGCTATGAAAAAATCATCCTGGGCTGTTAGTGTTATATGTAATGTGGTGATTCTGAACAGCGCGAAGCTGTGGTAATACATCACTTGTAAAGGTCAAGACCTTTATCCTCACACTGCAGTTGGAGCAACATTGATCACCAGAGCTACAATATCAAATGAACAGATGGGAAACAACAAAATACAGATAGGATAAGAGATGTCAAAGGTCACAAGAGAGTACCCATTTCCAACAGCTAGGTCTGCAAAGCCTCCCAATGCTATACTGACCACGCACATTTTTAAAATAACCTCGTCAATTTGGGTTATGGACTGTGATTGACACGTTGGTCACTAGAAAACTGATCTTCAGTTCAGATTTTCTTTAAACATTTAAATAGTCTCACCATTTCCATGAGAATTATGTGGCAGGAGAAATGTGTAAATTGACTGCAAGAAGAAATTTAGCAAACAACTTAAAGATGTATTGAAGTATCTCTACTGGGCATATTACACATAATTGAATGTTTTTGCTGCATTTTCAAAATTTCCCATTCACTCGAGTCATTTAGGCTGGCCTGAAATTGGACAATTAAGCCTTCACCACGTATACAGCCCATCAACTCACCTCCCCTCAAGCGTAAGAAAATCAACTCGCCTCCTCTCAAGCGCAAGAGAATGCAGCTCAGAGCCTATCCACTAGTATAGCACAAAACACTGTCCTACTCCCATTGCCTTCCAGGTACAATGTATAACAAGTGGCTACCACACAAAATGTACTCTGGGTGGGGGATATCAATGTTAATCAACATTGCCTGGATTAGCAGTTATTAGATAGAGGGATCAGTTGGACAGACTTGGATTGTTTCCCCAGGAATGCTGGAGGTTGTGGCGAGGCCAGAGAGACGTATATAAAATGATGAGAGGCTGAGATAGGGTGGACAGTCAGAATTTTTTTTCTCATGATGGAAATATCAAATACTACAGGGCATTGCTTAAACGTGTTAGAGGTAAAGTTTAAACGAGATGTGCAGTGCTTTTTTTCACACAGTGAGTGGTGAGTGCCTGGAGCACGTTGCCAGGTTGGTGGTTGAGGCATATACAATAGTGACATTTGAGAAATGTTTAGATAGGCATATGGATAAGCAGGGAATGGGGGGGCTATGGATTATGTGCCAGCAGATAAGAGATAACCTTGGCGCCATGTTCAGCACAGACATTTTGGGACGAAGGGCCTGTTCTTGTGCTATTTTACATATCCACCCTCAACCACAACTCAAAAGCACATATACACAGTTATAGCAAAGTCCAACTTAAGCTTCTATTTGCTGACTGGCAGACCAGCCACCAGTCTAAACTTTCATTTACTTCAATCACTGGCACCATCTACAAACTGCATAGCATTTTAATTTGCCTGGACTACTACAAACCACCACGAAGGAAGACATGGGAGGAGAAGCATGGAAACACCATACCCTGTCAATTTCCCTCCTAACCCTACACCATCCATACTGGGACATACATCACATTCTTTATCACTAAATCCTGGAACTCCATTGTTGGAACAACTTCACAAGCTTGTCTATAATGACTCAAAGTGGCACTATCACCTGCATGGGATTAGAGATAGGCAAAACTTGGAAGGGACACCATGTGTATACATTTTGCATTCTTCCTGTGCCAAGTGTGCAGTGTAAATATGGCTGTTATCCAGGGAACCTCCCACAAACCTGAAGCTGTATATAAACTTCAAGTATGCGATGGATGACGAGCAACTTAATAATCATAATCATATTTTATTAGCTAAGTGTGTTTTGCAACATACGACGAATTGTCTTCCTTAAACTCGCATAGACCTGCTTTCCTGAGGGCTCCTTAATCACATACAAGAACAAAGTTTCCGCACTGTCCAAAAAAATGACAGCATCTTTAACCATATGGTGGATTTTAAAATGCCAATTAGCAAGGCTCATGGTGGAAAGACTCATAAAGTGTTGAGCAAGGCTCATAAAGTGGTGGAAGAATCAGAAACGATCAGACAAGCACCCTCACATGAAATCCTCCACCGTTGCAAATACGGTTGTAAAAAGGCAAGTTGAAAACTTATTAAATGGTACAAGTCATCAGAATTTTAAAACCTTTCAATGTTACCAATGTCAGTCATGAAACAAACTTTCTTACTCCTGCAGTTTGTTTGACATAACTAATACACTGTGAAATGAGAAGTTTTCCACTTAAATTTACCCTATAACCTCCAGTCACATTCAAAGTGAGGATTTACAAAAATGTTCTGCTAAAATAAACATAGAAACATAGAAATTAGGTGCAGGAGTAGGCCATTCGGCCCTTCGAGCCTGCACCACCATTCAATATGATCATGGCTGATCATCCAACTCAGTATCCCGTACCTGCCTTCTCTCCATACCCTCTGATCCCCTTAGCCACAAGGGCCACATCTAACTCCCTCTTAAATATAGCCAATGAACTGGCCTCAACTACCCTCTGTGGCAGAGAGTTCCAGAGACCCACCACTCTCTGTGTGAAAAAAGTCCTTCTCATCTCGGTCCTAAAGGATTTCCCCCTTATCCATAAGCTGTGACCCCTTGTCCTGGACCTCCCCAACATCGGGAACAATCTTCATGCATCTAGTCTGTCCAACCTCTTAAGAATTTTGTAAGTTTCTATAAGATCGCCTCCCAATCTCCTAAATTATAGAGAGTATAAACCGTGTCTATGCAGTCTTTGTTCATAAGACAGTCCTGACATCCCAGGAATCAGTCTGGTGAACCTTCTCTGCACTCCCTCTATGGCAATAATGTCCTAACTCAGATTTGGAGACCAGAACTGTATGCAATACTCCAGGTGTGGTCTCACCAAGACCCTATACAACTGAAGTAGAACCTGCTCTGCTCCTATACTCAAATCCTTTTGCTATGAAAGCTAACATACCATTCGCTTTCTTCACTGCCTGCTGCACCTGCAAGCCTACTTTCAATGACTGGTGTACCATGACACCCAGGTCACGCTGCATCTCCCCTTTTCCTAATCAGCCTCCATTAAGATAATAGTCTGTTTTCCTATTTTTGCCACCAAAGTGGATAACCTCACATTTATCCACATTATACTGCATCTGCCAAACATTTGCCCACTCACCCAGCCTATCCAAGTCACCTTGCAGTCTCCTAGCATCCTCCTCACAGCTAACACTGCCCCCCAGCTTAGTGTCATCCTCAAACTTGGAGATATTGCCTTCAATTCCCTCATCCAGATCATTAATGTATATTGTAAATAGCTGGGGTCCCAGCACTGAGCCTTGCGGTACCCCACTAGTCACTGCCTGCCATTGTGAAAACGACCCATTTACTCCTACTCTTTGCTTCCTATTTGCCAGCCAGTTCTCTATCCACATCAATACTGAACCACCAATGCCGTATGCTTTAAGTTTATATACTAATCTCTTATGTGGGACCTTGTCGAAAGCCTTCTGGAAGTCCAGATACACCACATCCACTGGTTCTCCCCTATCCACGCAACTCGTTACATCCTCGAAAAATTCCACAAGATTCGTCAGAAGTGATTTACCTTTCGTAAATCCATACTGACTTTGTCCAATGATTTCACCACTTTCCAAATGTGCTGCTATCCCATCTTTAATAACTGACTCTAGCAGTTTCCCCACTACCGATGTTAGACTAACTGGTCTGTAATTCCCCGTTTTCTCTCTCCCCCCCTTCTTAAAAAGAGGGGTTACGTTTGCTACCCGCCAATCCTCAGGAACTACTCCAGAATCTAAAGAGTTTTGAAAGATTATCACTAATGCATCCACTATTTCCGGAGCTACTTCCTTAAGTACTCTGGGATGCAGCCTATCTGGCCCTGGGGATTTATCGGCCTTTAATCCATTCAATTTACCCAACACCACTTCCCGACTAACCTGGAATTCACTCAAGTCCTCCTTTGACCCGCGGTCCCCTGCTATTTCCGGCAGATTATTTATGTCTTCCTTAATGAAGACGGAACCAAAGTAGTTATCCTTGTTCCCCATGATCAACTCACCTGTTTCTGACTGCAAGGGACCTACATTTGTTTAAACTAATCTCTTTCTCTTCACATATCTAGACTAAAGATTACGTTTTATACAAGTCATAGAAACATAGAAACATAGAAAATAGGTGCAGGAGTAGGCCATTCGGCCCTTCGAGCCTGCACCGCCATTCAATGTGATCATGGCTGATCATCCAACTCAGTATCCCGTACCTGCCTTCTCTCCATACCCCCTGATCCCTTTAGCCACAAGTGCCACATCTAACGCCCTCTTAAATATAGCCAATGAACTGGCCTCAACTACCTTCTGTGGCAGAGAATTCCAGAGACTCACCACTCTCTGTGTAAAGAATGTTTTCCTCATTTCGGTCCTAAAGGAATTCCCCCTTATCCTTAGACTGTGACCCCTTGTTCTGGACTCCCCCAACATCGGGAACAATCTTCCAGCATCTAGCTTGTCCAACCCCTTAAGAATTTTGTAGGTTTCTATAAGATCCCCCCTCAATCTTCTAAATTCCATCGAGTACAAACCGAGTCTATCCAATCTTTCCTCATATGAAAGTCCTGACATCCCAGGAATCAGTCTGGTGAATCTTCTCTGTACCCCCTCTATGGCAAGGATGTCTTTCCTCAGATTTGGAGACCAAAACTGTACGCAGTACTCCAGGTGTGGCCTCACCAAAACCCTGTACAACTGCAGTAGAACCTCCCTGCTCCTATACTCAAATCCTTTCGCTATGAATGCTAACATACCATTTGCTTTCTTCACTGCCTGCTGCACCTGCATGCCTACTTTCAATGACTGGTGTACCATGACACCCAGGTCTCGTTGCATCTCCCCCTTACGTAATCTGCCACCATTCAGATAATAATCATCTCGCCTCAAAAGTGCTGAAGAGTTGCAGAATTTGACCCGAAGGCAAATTGTATCATGGAAGTCACTGAACTTCCTCGGGAACCAAGAAACAGAATTAATATTACGATACTCGCGAAAATGGCAACTCACTCGTGATAGTATCTTGCAGAATAAACAATTCAGCATTCTGCAGTCTCTGCATTAATATGATGAACCATATTGTTTAGATACAGTTATACGAAAAACAGATTTAATGTTTCAGGTCGATAATCTTTCATCAGACTGGGAAAGTGTGAAACCAAGCAAGCATGTTTTAAGTTTCAGGGAATGGCAAGGGTTCGAGAGAACAAAAAGATGGAGACCAAGAGAATATAGATGATGCAAACACATTGGTGCTTTCTGAAAAAAGGATTATGAAGGCTTGTTCATCACGTCTGATGTCTGGATGGCATGTAAAGATAGGAAGACCAATAAGGACAGAGAAAAGGGAAAAAATTGTGAAACTGAGATGCAGAACACGTGAGGTGATGGAAGTCTAACTGCTTTGTCACCACTGTTAAAATGTAGTTTTAATATGAGAATTATTTCATGGAAATACTCAGAAAGTCAGGGGACATCGATGTATAGAAAAATCTGGGTAAATATACAGTGCCCTCCATGATGTTTGGGACAAAGACCCATCATTGATTTATTTGCCTCTGTACTCCACAATTTGAGATTTGTAATGGAAAAAAATCATATGTGGTTAAAGTGCACATTGTCAGATTTTATTAAAGGCCATTTTTATACATTTTGGTTTCACCATGTAGATAGTACAGCTGCGTCCCCCCCCCCCCCCCCCCCCCCCCCCAAAAAAAAAATTTCAGGGCACATAATGTTTGGGACACATGGCTTCACAGGCATTTGTAATTGCTCAGGTGTGTTTAATTGCCACTTTAATGCAGGTATAAGAGAGCTCTCAGCACCTAGTCTTTCCCCCATTCTTTCCATCACCTTTGGAAACTTTTATTGCTGTTTATCTTCATTGATGATACAACTGCTGATGGTCGTAGCATAATGAATTCTGAAGTGTGTAGACACATCCTATCTGATCAAGTTCAAACAAATACTTAAAACGCATAGGCCGGCGGTTCATTCTACAGCAAGACAATGATCCCAAACATACTGCTAAAGCAACAAAGGAGTTTTTCAAAGCTAAACTTGAGTGGCCAAGTCAATCACCCAATCTGAACCCAATTGAGCACGCCATTTATATGCTGAAGAGAAAACTGAAGGGGTCTAGCCCCCAAAACAAGCATAAGTTAAAGATGGCTGCAATACAGACCTGGCAGAGCATCACCAGAGTGGACACCCAGCACTGGTGATGTCCATGAATCGCAGACTTCAAGCAGTCATTGCATGCAAAGGTTATGTAACAAAATACTAAATATGACTACTTTCATTTACATGACATTGCTGTGTCCCAAACATTATGGTGTCCTGAAATGGGGGGGGGGGGGAACTATGTATAAACACTGCTGTATTTTCTACATGGTGAAACCAAAATGTATAAAAATGCCCTTTATTAAAATCTGACAAAGTGCACTTTAACCACATGTGATTCTTTTCTACTACAAATCTCAAATTGTGAAGACAGAGGCAAATATATAAATAATGGATCTTTGTCCCATACATTATGGAGGGCATTGTGGGTTTACATCAGAACTGGCTAGTTCTGACACAAAGGCAAAAGCTGATTATGGGAATTGTTGATTTCAGGTTTGAGTTCAAAGGGCTTCAATGCATCTGAACAATGGAAGACGTGCTGTTCCTCAAATATGTTGGGTTTGGTTGCAAAAAGTGATCAATAGTGTGATGGAGAATTTAAGAGATAAATAGCTTAGGGTCATCATTGTTGGTGTTCTGCAAAGCAGTCACATAATCTGTGCATAGTTTCTCTAATGTGCAGAGACCGCACCAAGAGCACTGATTGGAGTGACCCAAGATAGAAATAGCACACATTAATTGCTATTTTGAGTGGGAGGAATGTTTAGGTCCCTGGAAGGCAGAAAGGTAGCAGGGTAAATATTGCACCTCTTGCAGGTGTATGAGAAAGTGCTTGGGAAAGTAGCTAGTTTGGTTGAGCCAAAAGAGTGAACTGGGGAACCAGAGAGGAAATGGTGCCTTTGGAATGCTATAAGGGGAGGGGAGGAGAGGTGCATCTTGTTGATAGCAGAAATCGAATTTCTACTAATAACTCTCCATCCCACTTGGTCCTTGGTAAGGCCACATTTGGAATACTGTGTAAAGGGCCTGTCCCACTGCGTGGACCTAATTCGCGAGTTTAGACGAGTTTGCCCTCGACTCATACTCGCAGCATGGTCTACACGAGGTCCTACGAGGTCTTCGTAACTATCCTTCATGCTCGAGAATAGTTCCCCTGTACTCGAGGCCTTAGTTAGGTCGCACCGTTTTTTTTTTAGCAAGCTGAAAAATGCCCGCGAGTAAAAAAAGGTCGCCATGGGGAAAAAAAAATCGATATTTACTCGTAGGTTTAGTCGAGGTAGGTCGTAATGCTATCGTAGGTAATCAAAGGCAATCGAAGGTAAAGCTTGAGAAAAAAAGGTAAGTATACCGACTGGTAATGTTAAATGCCCGCTAAACTTTATTAAAAGTTGTCTGGCTTCTTAAAAGTGTCTCCACCCCTTCTCCCCCCCCCCCCTTCTTTTCCGATTCACCACTATCCAATTGTGGATATTGGGCTTTGTCTACGGAACTATACCATGGAACATTACGCTACAATGTTAAGAACTATATTCTGTACTTTGAATATTTCCCTTTACCTATTGTACTCGAGTTTGTTTTGATTGTATTGATGTATTATACTATCTGTTCTAATTGGATAAAATGCAATCTGATTAGATAGCATGCAAAACAAAGCTTTTCACTGTACCTCAGTACACGTGATAATATTAAACCTAAACCTTTAAATGGTGTCCCATAGTTTTCAAATTACTCATTAATAGAAACAGCATTCCTCTATTTACCATATCTAAACTGTCATTATCTTGTATATCTCCAGAATATCTATTTTCTGCACCAGTTTAAAATTGCTACTGAAATCTCTCATCCCTGGGATCATTTAAATAACCATTGTCCTCATTTTCTCTTGGATGATCACAATGTTCTCCAAGTATGTAATGACCAAACTTGGCCATAAAACTCCAGCTTTGGTGTAATCAATGTTTCATAAAAGTTCAACATAACACCCTACTTTTTCTCCCTCCACAAATCTAAGGATCACATATGCTTTACTGACCAATTTATCAACACGTCCTGCCACTTTGAAAGATTTATGCACATAAACACCCAGATCTTTCTGTTCCTGCACACCATTTACAACTGTGTATCTAGCCTAACCTCGTTCCTTCTGGCAAAACGCATCACTCCACACATGGGATTAAAATTCCATCAGCCATTGGTCTGCCGAATGACTCAGCCTATATTCTCCTGCTGTTGCTTTCCTTTTCGTTGTTACTACGGCTCAAAGCTTCAGATCACTTTCAAGTTTTACCTATACACTCATCTTCAAGCCACTCATGTATCATTAAAAAAGGCAGTGACCCCAATATTGATTCCTGGAGACATCACTGCCTGCTATCTCCCAATCCGAAAGAGATTAACTATGACTCGTTACTTTACATTTTTGAATCAAGATTTTATCCACACTGCTACTGAACTCTTAACTTAATGGGCCTCAGTTTTGCTATACAATCTTTTATTGAAAAACGTTACCCAATAATCCAAAAGGACAGTGTTGTTTTTGCCTGAATAATTGTAAAACCTTTTAAAATATTTGCTGAATTGTGGCTTTTCAGGAAAGCTCTATATTTATTGATTTTTACAAATTATTAGGTTATTATTAGGATTGTTATAACCAGGCTCGACCGAGTTTGCAATGTCCTTTTCTAAAGAACACAAGTAGAATCAGACTGGATAGGATGAGTTTGTTTTCCTTGGTGCAGTGTGCTGACTGAGATATACAAGATTATGGGAAGCAAAAATGGTGTTCCGAGCAAGAAACTATTCTCCATAGCAGAGGTGTCTAAAATCGGAGTGTTTTGGTTTTGAGGAAGAAGGGTGGTTGAAAATTCAAATCCACTATGCAGAGAACTGCCTAACAATATTTAAGGGTCGAACTAACAAGGCATAAAATACTATCCGTATAAACAGCTGGCATGAACATCATGGACCAAAGCTTGTTCTGTATATCTATATAAACAATAAACTGGTGGCTCTAAGGTTACTAATAATAACTGACAGCACTGATGTTGTTCTAAATTTAGCTAAACCAAATTTAAATTCACAACTGCTTTGATGAGATTTGACCTGTCTCCAGGCCATCACCAGACTTTGCATTATCAGACTAGCAACATAGTCACAATGCTAACATATCCCTTAACAAACATGTACTATACAGAACAACAATATTCATAATATGCCTTAGGTACAAAAGTTTCCTCAAGGTCTCAAACAGGAGACAACAACATGATGTTGTCAACAAAAGGAGTTCATGGAGAAAATAACAAAAGGAGCTCAAGGAGATGTATTGAAGGAGCTGTGGAATGCAAAGTTTGGGGAGGGAGCAGTGCTACAGCAGGTGGCTTAGTAGCAACGATAGACACATAGTATAGAGGATGAAGACAGGTGTTGGAGGTGCAAGAGAGGATATGGACACAGCATTACGTAGGTAACCCATGGACGGAGCTGAAGGGTAGAACACAAGAATGCAGGTAGAAAATTCACTGGTCCCTAGGATGGCCCCAAGACCTGGGGCATATGATGCAACAATTATGATGGTGCAGTGGTGGAGAACAAGACTGGAAGCAGGACAAGTAAGAAGCAAGTAATAGGCTCAGATAGGACTCGCGCTAGAATCATGCAGCACGGTAACAGGCCTAACTCGTCCCTGCCAACCAAGGTGCTTTATCTAGACTAATCCCACCTACCCATGTTTAGCCTATATCATTCTAAACCATGTACTAATTAGAAAAATATCTGAATGATAGCATCTTAGACATTCAGGCCATCGGAAAACCCAGCAGGGAAGATCACACAGTACACAGGATTCTCCCTGGATCTGGCAACCCCCCACCAGGGTCATTGGTAGGTGGGGAGGGTGATTTGTGAGGTTCTACACATTGTGGCCAGCCATGCTTTGAACAGAGTAATATTTGTGGATACACAGGCTGCCATAACACATAATGGAGCCATTCTTTCCATGGTGCCTTTGAAGCAGCTCACAAATTACTCCTTCGTCCCTTCTCTTTCACTAATTGCTTTAAGAGTTAATTTAATGTCCTTTTAAAGGTTACTATTGTGTTTCTCCCACTCATCTCAGCAGAACATTCCAGATCATGACAATGGTTCTCAAGTAATCTTTTGGTTCTTTTGCCATTCACCCAGGTCTCTCCCTTACAACCTGTACCGTTTAGTTTATTAATTATCTCGCTTTATTACTCCTATTCAAATGAATCAGCAGGTGATAGGAGCCACAAGGAGAGAAGAGCACGGTGTACAAATTAGGAGGTACTTCACAGGCACATTCAGTGATGAAGAATACAGGGGAATTTCACTGTACCTCGGTACACCGACAATAATAAACCAATACCAATTCAGCAAACAGTTTGTTTAATGGAGCTGGGCAGAGGGGCAAAATTCTTGGAGCATAGTTTATGACACAGACAAGAATGGCTAGTTCTAGGCTGTCTCGTGTTCTAGTGCAATGAACGACGGCTGATATTAGTTTATTATTGTTACATATACCGGGGTGGGAGATTGCAACCTACAGGTGGTCCGCCCTGTTTCCACAAATGCAATCAACCTGGTGTGCACAATCAAGTAAGATCAAATCGAACAAGTTGTCCTACAACTTTAGGCTGTGCACGCCATACGCAAGAAGAAGTAGTTACATAACCGAGATACAGTGAAAAACATTGCGTGCTATCCAGCCCATTCATGCTCTACAAGGGTACAATTAAAACATACATGAGTACCTGGCGGAAGCTTGAACTCAGGACTAGATGAATAGTTATGTTTTCTTACCTACGGACCTATCGCCTAATGGCCCTGTCTCACGGTGCGAGTCCACCCACGAGTGACCCCAAGTGAAAGGAAAAAAACAGGCTCGTGGTTATGCACGAGATTCAAAGTTCATGTTCAAGTGTTGAACCGAGTTCCCACGGGTATGTCATTTATGCGATGTTCCAAGGTGCTCTCCCGAGTTACCAAGTTCCTCTCCCGTTACACTTGAGCCAACCGTGAATGAAGATATGTTTTAATAAAGCAACAATGTTAAAGAAAACATCTCCATCCTGCGGCTTTGAGTTAGAGATAGAAATCAGCGCGGCCGCATCTACTTATATGACCTACAAAGGGAAAATGCGCACCGTCCAGTGCCAGAGCAGTTATATTCATGATTTGTTTGAAACACACATCACGTAGTTAGAAGACCAGCGGGCGAAGGTTTGTTATATTTGGAGGGGTAAGCGAAATATAATGATGATAGGTCTGCGGTGTTGCACTTTAGGAGGGCTGAAAAATTAGGATATGTGCAATGAGTGGTAGCAACATTGGGAATATCGTATCAACAAGGAACGTTATTGTACAAGTGAAAAAAAAATCGCTTGAAGGCAACATCGCAACTGGATAAAAAATAGACACAATGTGTCGGAGTAACTCAGTGGGTCAGGCAGCATCTGTGGAGAAAAAGGGTGGGTGTCGTTTCGTTAGACGTGTCCCGATCCTAAACGCTCCAGAAATACTGTTAAAGAAGGCACTGCAGATGCTGGAGAATCGAGGGTTACACAAAAAGCTGGAGAAACTCAGCGGGTGCAGCAGCATCTAAGGAGCGAAGGAGATAGGCGACGTTTCGGGTCGAGACCCTTCTTCCTAAGAAGGGTCTCGACCCGAAACGTCGCCTATCTCCTTCGCTCCTTAGATGCTGCTGCACCCGCTGAGTTTCTCCAGCTTTTTGTGTAACTCTCCAGAAATACTGCCTGATCCACGGAGTTACTCGGGCACTTTGTGTCTATCTTTGGTATAAACCAGCATCTGCAGTTATTTGTTTCTACTTAGCACAGCTAGATGTGGTGGTTAGGAAGATGGTGATACAAAAAGCTGCAACTGTTGTCATCTTGGACAAAACACGAAGCACTGGAGGAACTCAGGGGGTCAGGCAGCTGCCGTGGAGGGAACGGAGGGGGACGTTTCCCATTGGGACCCTTCTTCAGCGATGGTGAAGAATGGTCATTCCGAAGAAAGGTCGTGGCCTGAAATGTCGCACTCCATTGCCTGACCCACCGAGCTCTTATCCACCGAGCACTTGATGATCTGCTCAAGGTGGGTAGGAACGCTTACAGAATCCTTGCTTTCATTAACCGAGGCTTAGAAGAGTCTATTGAACCCTAGAACTTTAGAGGGAGTGCGGGCATCAGAAGCAGGTGAGTTTGACGGGAGCGTGGGAGCCGCACACAGCGAGTGGACTAGTGTTCGGGAAGCCGAACCCAGCGTGCGAGAACGAGCACGGGTATTGGGTCCCAACAGGAATAGGTTAAAGGCTTGAAGAGAAGATGGAGACAGAAACACTCACATTCAACAAGGACAGTAATTCTGCTGTAACACGATCGTTGCTTTGCGAAGTAATGTCGTTTTTTTTAATAGAAAATCATAGCAATGGGGAAAAGGTGTTTCACGCTTGCAGCAATCAAGTTATTTTCCTGTGGTCTTTTGAATAACTATAAGTTTATTTATGTTACTGCAAGCTAAAATACTAAAGGTTGTGTGTTACATTGTTTAATAGAGTTTCGTTGTTCAAATATCAAAGGAAGCGATTGTTTGTCAATTTCTATGGTCGTTAAACCCATAGTTGGGCTCCGGTGATCAGGTTGATCATGAGATCATGGTGTCTCGTCACAGCT
This sequence comes from Raja brachyura, assembly GCA_963514005.1. The sequence goes on along the minus strand of OY740797.1, from coordinate 25,734,963 downwards.
GGAAGGCTACATGGAAGCATTTTTGTCTGCTTGCTAATTTCCAAACTAACTGTAGTTCCCAACCTGAAGGGCCCGTTTCTGTGCAGTATGAAGCAATAATGAAAACAGAACAGTACAGAAGAGCCAGGGTGTGTAGGAAGCACCGGCAGAACAGGGGCAGAGGGACAGGAGCAGAGGCTGTATGTGTGGGGAACTAGTGGTACATCCCCAACTCTACCCCCACTCTACATCTCTTCGTCTCACCACACAGACCAAACTTCCCACCATTGACTACAACTGCATTTCATGCTGCTTCGGGAAAGCAGCCAACTTAACGAAAGACCTTTCCTACCCGGGCCATTCCTTCCTCTCCCCGCTCCCATCGGGAGAAGAAACAGAAGCTTAAAAGCGCGCATCAGTAGAATCAGGAATGCATTCTTTCCTTCCGTTAACAGGCTTCTGAATGGTTCTTCCATAAGTTGGGGGGCCGTCCGATTATCCTCTACCTCATTGTGGCCATTATACTTTGTCTTTGGAATTCAGCGCTAAAGATTGAGAATGACAAGATCTGCATTGTGTTTCTGTTCCGATCTATGTACTTGAATTTAGTTTACTTCTATTTATGTATAGTATTATCTGATTTGATTGGATAGCATGCAAAACATAACTTTACACTTGAAAGTAATAAATCTAAACCTAATGTTGTTTGTATCGGGTAGTTGTGCATCGTCGTGGCAAGTTTGTCAGTAGCAAGCATCTTTCTGAAAGCAATGAATGCTGAGGGCAAACCTTAACAACCTGAATACAAACTTCCAGAAGGGTCTTGACAATGTCGCAATACGTGGTGTAAAATGAATATTGAAAGCATGTACATCAGGTCAACAAAATATTAGACAATCTTGGTAAATGCTTGTGGGAAAGTGAATAGTGTGTCTTCCCCCCCTCTTCCCGGATCACAGTCACAGGTGGCCACAGTCACCCGTAAATAAATCCACTACATCCAATATGCGACTTTTTATGATCATGGATGACAATCTATTTAACCTCAGTGCAAATTCAAAAAAATGCCAGGGCCACAATGAGCTAATAAACAAGTGACAGCGAGCGGTTACGGGACTCAAGACTCCCTGGATTACGGAAGATGGCGGCGCGCTCAGATGCAGCGGCTTTGCGCTCCTCAGTCCGAGTGAATTCGGAGCAGCCCGCGACCGAACTCGGCTGTGAAAACAAGGTATTTAAAAACCTTAAAACCCCAAGAACCCCAAGTACCCCCCCCCCCCCTAGAATTCCCAGTACCACCCGAAAACACCGTAAGGGACTCACCTCCAGGATGGGGAAATCAGACACGGCGGCTTTGCGCTCCCCAGTCCGAGTCAATTCGGAGCAGCCCGGTACCGAACGCTGCTGTGGAAATAAGGTACCTAAAAACCTCAGAGCCCCTAGAATCCCTAGAAATCCCAGTATCCCCAGAAAACACATTAAGGGACTCACCTCCAGGACGGGGATATCCAGTACCTGCACTGTGATCCCCATAGGTCGCACGTGGAGCCGAATGGAACTGCTCAACATTGGACGTGGCTGCGAGAAACTGGCTGGCGAGTACTACAGTCCCCTCACCAAAATCCCGATGGAGCTTGGCAGAACAGCCTCCTGGATCACCACCCCGGAGGGTAGGAGATGGAGAATGCGCCGGGAGAGGAAGCAGAAACGTGGAAGGCGAGCGGGGGTGCAAGACAGGCTACGGAGGGCCCCGCAAAGACCATCGCTACCAAGTGTCTTTCTCGCGAATGTCCGGTCACTCACCAACAAGCTGGATGAGGCGAGGCTCTGGATCAACACCCAGCGATCCCTGAAAGACTGCCATGTGCTGATCTTCACAGAAACCTGGCACAGCGCGCTGGTTCCCGACGGGACTGTGGACCTAACCAACTGGTCACTGCATCGTGCTGATAGAACAAAGGACTCCGGTAGGAGCAAGGGCGGCGGGCTCTGCATCTATATCAACAAGGACTGGTGCACCAACCACACTGCAGTTGAGAGCTACTGTTCCCCAGACCTGGAATACCTACTGCCTAAATGTAGGCCGTTTTACCTGCCTCGGGAGTTTACTGTGGTTATCATCATGGCCATATACATCCCACCACAGGCTAATGCTAACCTAGCGCTAGCACAGCTGCACTCGGCCATCAGCAAGCAGCAGGATGCTCACCCCGACGGTGCCTTCATTGTTGCAGGGCACCTTAACCATGTGGACCTACGAGCTACACTCCGCAAATTCCACCAGCATGTGCAGTGCCCTACCAGGGGCTCAAACACGCTGGATAAAGTGTACACCAACATCAAGAACACATACAGAGTTCTCCCCTGCCCATCCCTGGGAAAATCCGATCACCTCTCACTGTTTCTACTGCCTGCATACAAACCCCTCATCCGCAAGACCAAACCGGCAATAAAGACGGTCAAAATATGGCCCGAGGACGCCACCCTACAACTCCAGGACTGCTTTGATTGCACCGACTGGGACCCGTTTGCACAACAGGCTACCAGTGGTACAGAGGTAGACTTGGAGGAGTACACATCCAACTCGATAATCAAGTTTGCTGATGACACCGTGGTGGTGGGCCTGATCTCAGACAACAATGAGAAGGGCTACCGGGAGGAGGTGGCTGATCTGGCCTCCTCTTGAACATCAAAAAAACAAAGGAGCTGATCGTGGACTTTAGGAGGGCACATCATCCGAGGACGTACACACCATTGAGGATAAATGGGGATGCTGTGGATAGGGTGAGCTGTTTTAAATACCTGGGAGTCCACATCTCTGAGGATCTGACATGGACATCGCACGCTGCAGCACTCGTGAATAAGGCAAGGCAGCGCCTTTACCACCTCAGGCAATTGAGTGTCTCCGAGGATCCTCCAGTGCTTCTACTCTGCGGCTGTGGAAAGCATCTTGTCCGGAAACATAGCGATTTGGTTTGGGAATTGCTCTACCCAGGACAAGAAGGCACTGCAGAGAGTAGTGCGTTCAGCCAAACGCACTATGGGAACTTCTCTCGCCCCTCTGCAGGAACTATACATCAGAAGGTGCAACTCCAGAGCCAACAAGATAATGGGAGACCCCTTCCACCCCTGCAACGGACTGTTCCAGCTCTTACGGTCAGGCAAACGCCTCCGTTGCCATGTTGTGAGAACGGAGAGGATGAGAAGGAGTTTCTTCCCAGAGGCCATTCAGACTGTAAACTCCTATCTCACCAGGGACTAACTCTACAACAGTTACTGTACCACAATACCACCCACAATATTTTATTATGGAAAAGAACATGTGATTCTGTTTGAAGCATGTTGGTTGTTTGTTTGTTGTTTGTTTTTTGCACAAAGTCCGTAGGCACTGCCACTTTTCATTTCACTGCACATCCCGTATGTGTATGTGACGAATAAACTTGACTTGACTTGACTTGACATCCACTATGCTCTCCTACATCAAACTGCTGTGTGGAGTGTACAAGGAAATAAAGATGTTCCCAAACCGCAAACCGTGGATGAACAAGGAGGTTCAGAATCTGCTAAGGGCACGCAACATTGCCTTTAAATCCAGGGACACTTCTGCCTACAGTGCTGCCAGGTCAAACCTGAACAAAGGCATAAAAAAGGCCAAAGACATCCACAGGCAAAGGGTGGAAGACCACTTCAACACCGCGGACACCAGAAGCATGTGGCAGGGTGTCAGGGACATCACTGACTACAAGAGCAGCCCCGTCTGCCCCCACAGTGATATCACACTGGCCAATGAATTAAACACCTTCTTTGCCCGCTTTGAAACTGGCAACACCACCAGGAGAGGAACAACCCCGGCTAGGGCGGAGGGACAGGCCTTAACACTGAGCACCCATGAGGTACAGTGCGCTCTGCATAGGATCAATCCACGCAAGGCTGCAGGCCCGGATGGAGTCCAGAGTAGGGTACTAAAGGACTGTGCTGTACAGCTGGCGGAGGTATTTACGAGGATCTTCAACCTGTCTCTATCTCTGGCAACGGTCCCCAAGTGCCTGAAGACAGCTACCATAGTGCCGGTGCCGAAAAAGTCTAAAGTCACCAACCTGAATGACTACCGCCCGGTTGCCCTAACTCCAATACCAATGAAGTGCTTTGAAAGGCTGATCCTCTCCCACATCAAATCCAGCATCCCTGCCTCATTGGACTCTCATCAATTTGCATACAGGGCAAATAGATCCACAGAGGATGCCATCTCTGTGGCTCTTCACACTGTCCTGACCCACCTGGAAAGACAGGGCACCTACGTGAGGATGCTCTTCATTAACTATAGCTCTGCCTTCAATACGGTCATCCCCACCAAGCTCACCACCAAACTCCACCAGCTAGTCCTCAGCTCACTGATATGCGAATGGATCCTGAATTGTCTGACAGAGCGACCGCAGGCAGTGAGACTGTGGCCGCACCTGTCCTCCACTATCACCCTGAGCACCGGCACACCACTGGGCTGTGTACTGAGCCCCATGCTCTAATCCCTCTTTACCCACGACTGTGTCCCTGCATTTGACAACAACACCATTGTCAAGTTTGCAGACGACACAACTGTGATCGGGCTGATCACCAACGGTGATAAAACAAACTATAGAGCAGAGGTGCAGAACCTGGCGGACTGGTGCTCACGGAACAACTTGTCTCTAAACACCTCCAAGACCAAGGAGCTGATTATCGACTTCAGGAGGTCACAGAATGGGGAATATGCCCCAATCTCCATCTACGGAGACAGTGTGCAGAGAGTGTCCAGCTTCAAGTTTCTGGGCACTCACATCTCAGAGGACCTCACATGGTCCACCAACACCGCTGCGCTGGTCAAAAAGGCACAGCAACAACTGTTCTTCCTCAGAACATTGAAACGGACTGGTCTGCCCCAACAGCTGCTGACAACCTTCTACCCTGCACCACAGAGAGCATACTAACGTATGGCATCTCTGTGTGGTATCTCAGCTGCATGGATGCGGAGAGGAGCGCTCTTCAGCACGTTGTCCACAGAGCGCAACAGATTATTGGGACACCGCTACCAGCCTTGGAGGGCATCTACCACACACGGTGCCTCAGGAAGGCCGTCAGCATACATAAAGACTCTTCTCGCCCTTGTAATGGACTGTTCGAACTACTCCCTTCCAGCAGACGTTACAAGGCCTTCTACGCCCGCATTACCAGACTCAGGAACAGCTTCATTCCCAGAGCTATAGCGGCTCTGAACCGGCCCTGCTGAGTACCCCCCCCCCCCACCCCCATGGACTGTTTCCCCCGGCCTCGCACTTTAGTCTGTGTTGATGTTACTGGTCAAATGTTCGTTTTTACTAACCTTGTTCTCGGGGGTTGCTAACCAAAATCTCAAAGTTGCAAACCAAATCTCGTTGCACTTATGTGTAATGACAATAAAATATATTTTACTATTATTATTAACAGAAATAGCAAAGTGACATGTAAGGAAGAAGGCTGGCTAAGATGGGTCACGATGGGAATTCCTGCAATGATGCTGAAGAAAGGCTAAAACACTGCTGGAGACTTAGTGTCATGCAGAAGTTTACAACATTTGCCCCAAGAGTGGCATTTGGAGAGATTTTTAGCCCTTTGGAACTGAAACGGATTTAGAAAATAAAACTAGCTATATCAAATGCACTTCCGTAATCTGTAATTTCAAATCAATCCCAGCACAGTTTATCAATATTATCTCCTTTGCTACCAATTTCCTCCCCTCATATGGGACTGACAGTTCTCTCTATGTTCTATATCTCTCTGTCTCCATCCTGGAGACAAACAATCAACAAGTATCTATTAACAACCCACTGATTCTCAGTTACCTTGACGACACAACCTGCCTTCTCTCAGTTTCTCCGTCTCATCTGTTTTCAAGGTGAAGTTTTCTGATATTGGACTTCTGAAATGCCCTCCTCCTTCAGGAGACATGACTGCCAATCTGCTGTAGTTGATTGAGCCCTCACTCATACTTACTCCATTTCCTGGATCTCTGCTCTCACCGCACCATTTTCAGAACAGAAGAGAGAGAGTTCCCTTGGTCCTCACCATTCACCCCACTAACCTCCACATCCAGCAGAACCCTAACACAAGTTACATCTTCCTCACCACCCCAGATTTCCACAGGGACCCCCCTGGTCTGTTCATCTCTCCCCATCCCCAGCAATAATGGGAACGCAACACTTGTCCCTGCAATTCTTCCCTTACCACCATCCAGGGACCCTTCGGGGTGAGGTAATGTTTACCGAGTACCTCCTTCAATCATGTCAATTGCATTTGGTGCTCTCTGTGGACTGCTCTACATTGGTGTAACCAATCACAGACCAGGCTACAGTTTTACAAGATACCTGCACTTTGTCCACAATGGCCATGTTGAGCTTCCGATTGAAAATCATTTTAACCCCCTCTTCCCATTCTCACACTGACCTGTCTGTCCTCAGCCTTTTCCACTGCCATAGTGAGGCCAAGCACGAACTACAAAAACTCCTCGTATTCCATATGGAATATCGTATTACATATGGATAGCCTCTAACAAAGACCTATGAATAGTTCTAGTTTTAGGTGGCCAAATCCAGTGTTTTATTCCTACTCTGACATAGATACATACATAGACATATCTACCCCTTACTCTGTTCACATTTTCCATTCCCCCTCCCTCGATTACCGAGATAAATCACCCTCTCTCACCTGGTTCCATCTGCCTATTATCCTTCCTTATCTGATTCCTTATCACCTTAGTGTCTATATCTACCCTTCTTCTCCTCCTCTCCACCCATCTGATCCTACCTATCACTCGACAGCCTCGATCTTGTTAATGTTATTCCATAACTAGAAAAATAATCAAACCTGTCTTCTGAATATTTTTGTCTAAAGATCAGAGTATTTACGTTCTGTAAAGCGATCTTGTAATGAATGAAATGTGTCACGACTGACTCCATCTGCCCATCATCACCAACCTCATCTGGTTCAAATGACCAACGCTGCTCTAACCTCCCCCTGTCATCTCTCTGTACTATCATCATCCCTTTTCACTCTCAGTCTTGATGCAGGATCTCAAGCCAAACATCAATTATTCTTTTGCCACCACAAATGCTGCTTTGCCCATTGACTTGCACTAATAGACCTGGACCTACCAGTATTTTAAGTACAAAATATAAATACATTCTAATGCCATTTAAAAAATAAGTCAAATACACAAAAATAAGTCAAAATTGTGACACACTTCGTTCGGTAATAACGTCTCTTTACAGAATGTAAACACAGTGATCAGGAGACCAGTTTGATTACATTTCTAATTATGGAATAACATTCATAGTTTAAGCCTCACCCTTGTAACATCACTCTGATAAACACAGCACTCCCTCCATGCTGCACTTAAGAATTTATGAGCTTAAGTTCTGAGGTGGGGACTGAACCCAGGACCTACTGTTCCAGAGACAAAAGTACCATAAACAAACAATCATACTGACCTCAAAGGGTGGAGTGCTGCTGGCTCAACGTGAGTCACCTGCAAAAGGGGTATGAACCAGGGTAAAGACGAAGAGATGTTGTTTCTGTGTTAGCAGCCTATCCCCCATATCTACTATCAGCACACTGATCATTTCCTCCACAGGTATCCAGGAATGATGCAATCTTCTGCAATTATTTCCATCAGCATGCATTAAGTATTACAGGCCTACTCAGTTCCCAGATAATTCCAAACAGCACTCACACAGACAGCCCATTACCATCAGACTACAGAACTAACTTCTGTAACAGTTTAAAAAAAAAGAGTGTTGTAACATCGCTCTCAAGAGTCTGGCATCTCCAAAACATCGCAGAGTCGATATATAGTTCACGTTAGCACTCTATCCAAATGACAACATATCTTAAAGCACAGCTCTCCCTCAACACTACACTGCAGGTTTTCCATGGGTAAGTAATACAAATGAAAAATCAAGAACTGTTGGTACTGTACATCTAAGATACAATAGAAAACGCTGTAAACATTCAGCAGGCAGGTTGCGTTTACAGAAAGAAGTTAACCTGAAATTGGGGAAAGAGCAAGGGAGATTCACCAGGATCAAAATAAAGACCTTCTGGAGGAACCCAGTGGATCAGGCAGTATCTGTGGAGGGAAATGGCAGTTGATATTTTGGGTCAAGAGTCTGCATTTTACTGATGCAGAGTCCTGACCAGAATTGTCGACTATCCCTCTGCCTTCAAAGATGCTGCCTGACTCAGTTATTCCTCAAGCAGTTTGTTTTTTGCTCATATTTTCAGAACCTGTAGATTCTGGTGTTTCCAAGAGTCAAGTGTTTTATTGTCATATGTCCCAGATAGGATAATTAAATTCTTGCTTGCTGCAGCACAACAGAATATGTACACAGCGCTTTACAAAGCAAAGGTGTCCAAAATAAAGGGCATATGTTTATGGAAAGTGGTAAGGAGTTCAGAGGGGAATCTGAAAAGGGATTATTTGCCCAAAGCTAAGGTAGACACAAAATGCTGGAGTAACTCAGCAGGTCAAGCAGCATCTCTGGAGAGAAGGAACTGGCGATGTTTCGGGTCGAGATTCTTCTTCAGACAGAAGATATAGCCTGTGTGTTTGGTGGAGGCAAGCACTCTCACAACACTTAGGGAGTATCAGGACTAGCACTTCACCAAGGCCATGGACTAAGTACTGATAAATGGTTTTAGTATGGATGAGTATTTAATGGTTGATGAACATGTTAGGCTGAGGGGGGAAGTTTCTGCACTGTATGACTTTAGGAAATATTAATTCTTATTTCTCTTTCCACATATTTGACGGGCCTGCTGAGACTTTCTGACATTTTCTTTTTTTAATTTTAACAATCCAAATCTCTATAGTGGAGCTGAACACTAGGATTTCCTGGCTCAAATGTTGATTACTACGGAGATACAAGGAACTGCTGATGTTGGTTACAAAAAACAGACAGGTGCTGTAGTAACTCAGTCGGTAAGGAGAACATCTCTGGAGAACATGGGTAGATGACGTTTTGGATCACGATCCTTCTTCAGACATGTCGAAACTTTCATGTTAGTCTGTATTTTTGAGATGATGCACTGTCCTTTGTTTTAAATGGTCAATACTAGTGAATATTTGTACAAAATAAATCTGGTATTCCGGCTCAAGCGACAAAGAAAATATACGGGAGGACCAAGCAATTAAAATGGCAAATGGTATGCTGGGTCCATGGCCTTTCAGAGAACAATTGTTCAGGTACAATGCAAGTACTGTTTATTCTTGGCTCTTTACCTGGGAAAGGATTTCCTTGGCTGGGAGTCACTGCAACACTGATGTTCATGATCAATTCCTGGAATGAGGGATGTCTTAGGGAGTGCAATGAGAAAACCTGGTTTCTTATTGCTAGAATTTAGAATAATGCATAAAAGTAATCAAAGGAGGCAAATGCTGGAGACTGTTTCTTTTGGTGGAGATAACCAAGGATAACTTGGGAACACAATGACTTGGATGGTTATTGTTTGCAGACAACACAACAAAGTGTGGAGTTGTGGACAGTGAAGGAATGCTATCTAAGGATACAGCAGGATTTAGATTACTTACAGATAGAGCAAAGAATAGGCGATTTGATTTAATCTGAGCATGTCTGAGGTGTTGCACTTGGGGGGGAGGGGTCAAAGTATGCAATTAATTTCAGGACTCACAGCCGCATTGATGTACAGAGGGATCTTGGGGACCAATTCCATAATCCCTGTATCAACACAAATAGAGAGTGGTAAAGAAAGCGGATGGTAGCTTGCCTTCACTGGTTGGAACATTGTGTAAAAGAGTCAGAAAGTCATGTTGTAGCCTGGGTTCAGCAGCATTTGGTGTACTGTGTGCGGTTCTGGTTGCCCCATTACAGAAGAATAAGGAGGCTGTGGACAGGGTGAAGAAGAGGTTTAGTGGGACCAATATATTATTACACTGAATTCTCTAGAACTTGCCATTAGGTCCAAATAGTTCATGTCATAGAAACATAGAAAATAGGTGCAGGAGTGGGCCATTCGGCCCTTCGAGTCTGCACCGCCATTCAATATGATCATGGCTGATCATTCAACTCAGTATCCTGTACCTGCCTTCTCTCCATACCCCCTGATTCCTTTAGCCACAAGGGCCACATCTAACTCCCTCTTAAATATGGCCAATGAACTGACCTCAACTACCTTCTACGGCAGAGAATTCCAGAGACTAACCACTCTCTGTGAGAAAAATGTTTTCCTCATCTCGGTCCTAAAGGAATTCCCCCTTATCCTTAAACTGTGACCCCTTGTACTGTACCTCCCCAACATCAGGAACAATCTTCCTGCATCTAGCCTGTCCAACCCCTTAAGAATTTTGTAAGTTTCTATAAGATCCCCCCTCAAGCGAGTACAAGCCAAGTCTATCCAGTCTTTCCTCATATGAAAGTCCTGACATCCCAGGAATCAGTCTGGTGAACCTTCTCTGTACCCCCTCTATGGCAAGAATGTCTTTCCTCAGATTTGGAGACCAAAACTGTAGGCAATACTCCAGGTATGGTCTCACCAAAACCCTGTACAACTGCAGAAGAACCTCCCTGCTCCTATACTCAAATCATTTTGCTATGAATGCTAACATACCATTCGTTTTCAGCACTGCCTGCTGCACCTGCAAGCCTACTTTCAATGATTGATGTACCATGACACCCAGGTCTCGTTGCATCTCCCCTTTTCCTAATCGGCCATCATTCAGATAATAGTCTACCCTCCTGTTTTTGCCACCAAAGTGGATAACCTCACATTTATCCACATTATACTGCATCTGCCATGCATTTGCCCACTCACCCAGCCTATCCAAGTCACCTTGCAGCCTCCTAGCATCCTCCTCACACCTAACACTGCCCCCCAGCTTCGTGTCATCCGCAAACTTGGAGATGTTGCATTCAATTCCCTCGTCCAAATCGTTAATATATATTGTAAATAGCTGGGGTCCCACCACTGAGCTTTGCGGTACCCCACTAGTCACTGCCTGCCATTCTGAAAAGGACCCGTTTGCTCCTACCCTTTGCTTCCTGTCTGCCAGCCAGTTCTCTACCTACATCAATACTGAACGCTCAATACCTTGTGCTTTAAGTTTGTATACTAATACCGTGTGCTTTAGGTTTGTAATCTAATACCGTGTGCTTTAAGTTTGTATACTAATACCGTGTGCTTTAAGTTTGTATACTAATACCGTGTGCTTTAAGTTTGTATACTATCAACTATGTCATCGTTTCTGTTTTCTATAAACCTCCTCCATCCTTACTCCATCTCATCTCAAACTAATTTTACAAGTCCTGGAAAACATACAGACTGGGCCACTGGTGGGGATAGATGATATACCTGATGCCTAATAATATTACAACTAGCAGTATAGAGAGGTTTCACGGCAGTCAGGTCACGACCCATGACCCGTGCTGTTGCTATGCTACCCCAAGTGGATTACACGCGATGAACTGCAGGTAAGCTCTTACAGTGTAACGGGCCCATTAAAACCTGCCAAAATGGTCAATTTTTGTGCTGTAAATAATTATGGAAATCAGGATAAGCGTGAGAGACATTTAGCCTACTTCAGAATTCCAAAAGTGAGGAGGAATGACGATATATAGTACCTTCATTTCGCTTCACTTCTGTAATTCTGAAGTTGGCTACATTTCTCTCACACTTACCCCGACTGCCACAATATTTTACAGTGCAAAAATTCAACATTTTGGCGTTTTTTAAGTCGGAAAGTACGCGTTTCTTGCATTAATAACATGTACCGGAAGTGACGGATGTCCTCCAGATGGCTCAGTGCGTCAAGCCCTATGACCCAGTGACCTTACGTGCAAACCCCCTATACCTTTAACATTTTTCAGCTTGAAGCTGAAAATTTCCCTGGTGGAGCTCCATTTGAAGCTCTGTACCATGTTTCATATCATCTTATAAATTAACTAAATATATGGATTTAATCAAATTATAGAGAATAAGATACGTGGCACTCCAATAGCTATAGTCCAAGCCTGGTCCATGAAGTCAAAAGCAAAAAGCTAAAATATCATAACAAGCACATGCAATTCACTTTTTCACAACATAGATAATTAATAATGTGAGTAGTCAGGCAAAATGTTCAGCAACTGTCAATGAAGGAATTAAAGAGCCATTAAGAGTTTGATCAAAGATACGTTTTGACAATATTTTCCGAAAGGAAAGGTTGAGTGACAGAGTGAAGAAGAGAATTCCAAAACTTAACGCCTTGGCAGCAAAAGGCACAACCACCAATGGGGGAGACAAAAAGCGAGACAGAGACGCAGGAATTGTTGAAGCACTGCTCTCACAGAGTTAGAGTTTACTGTCATTGTTGCTTGGTTTAAATCATGAAACACATTCCCAACAGGACTATGGGAACACTGTTACTACCTGAGCTGTGACATTTCAAGATGGCAGCTCATCCAGTTCTTCAATGACTAAGAATGCTGGCTGTGATACCCATATCGAGGAGTACGAATAAACAAAAAATAGTTGGAAGAGAAGGCACAACGGAAGAGAAGAAATGCTAAGGAGCCATTGAAGCATTTAAGTGGTATAGGCTATGAAAACAACAAATTCTCAGGAGGAATACAAGAAGTGCAGGAAAGTAATTGAAAAGGAAATTACGAGGGCAAAAATGGGTCATGAAAATGGCAGATATGATTAATGCGAATGCCAATGTATTCTATAAATATATTACAAGGAAGAGAATAACAAGGAAAACAATATGCCCTCTTTGGGACTAGAGGGGCAATCTGTGCATGGAGCTTTAGGATTTGGTTGGCCCAAGGATGTCCCATGTGAAATTTTCTCTTCTGTATACCAGAAATATTGTGATAGGAGAGTTCAGAGCAAGGAATGAGATGGGCATTAGAAAGAAGGGCTAGTTGTCTTGGGATGCAAAAGGCAGAAATCTAGTTAGATCTAAGTGAGATGTTTCCCAGGCTGCCATAGGAGGCAAGGGAGAAGATTGATATGCTTCTCAGGGCCATTTTTTGCATCATTCTTAGCCATGGGTGAAGCACTGGATTGACAGAAGGATCGCCAATGTTGACCTCTTATTCAAGAAGGGCAGCTGGGACATACCGAGTAACTACAGGGCAGCAAGTCTAACATCAGTGATGGGGAAACTACTAGAAAAATTCTAAGGTAAAGGAATTATCTTCATTTGGGACGGCAGACATTGATCAGGGAAGTTTAAGAAGGAACTACAGATGCTGTAAAATCAAAGGTAGACAAATGCTGGAGAAACTCAGCAGGTGAGGCAACACCTACAGAGCTGTAGATCTATAGAAGGAAATAGGCAACGTTTCGGGTCAAAACTCTTTGTCAGTCTTCAGACAAAACCCTTCGTCCGAGAAGAGTTTTGACCCGAAATGTTGCCTATTTCCTTCGCTCCATAGATGCTGGCTCACCTGCCGAGTTTCTCCAGCATTTCTGTCTACCATTGATCAGGAATAATCAGCTGGGCATTGTTCAGGGAAATCTTACCTTCCAAATTTGATCTAATTTTTTGAGGACGTAACTAAGTGCAGCATTGAGAGGCAGAGTATGATAGTGTCCACATGGAATTCATTAAGGCCTTTGACAAGATTCCATACGGCAGACTGGGTCCAGAAAGTTGCAGCCTGTGGGATACAGTGTAGGCTGTTAAATTGGATTGGTAATAGCAGTGGATGCTAGTGGATTTTTAGATTGATGCTAGGACCTTGTGTGTGACTTGCATGTGAACATACACGTTGTGATAAGTAAATATGCAGTGAACTGAACTGAAAATTGGTGGTGACACAAGAAACTGCATATGCTGAAATCATGAGCAAAACAGAGTGCCTGAGGAACCGAGCTGATCATTTGGAGTAGAGACACTTCTTCAGTATGTCTGAAAAAAGCTCTCAATCTGAATTGCTTGTCTATTTCCCTCCAACGATGTTGCCTTCTCTATTGAGTTCCTCCAACACGTTGAAAATGAGTGGTGTTGTAGATCGCAATAAACATTGTTTAAGGGTGCAGCATGATATAGACTAGATGGCCAGTGCGATAACAAATGGAATTTAATTCTGAGAAATGAGAGGATGCATTTTGGGAAGAAACACCCTTGTGTTTCTTCCCAAAATGCATCCTCTCATTTCTCAGGATTAAAATCCATTTGATATTGCTCTGCCCACCTAGTGAGTGGCAATGCCGGAGGGAGTGTTGATGAAAATAAGGGTCTTAGAGTGCATGTATATTGGTACCTGAAAATGGCAACAATAAGGGGGCTGCGTGTTGTAGATGTTAGATGCAGAGGCAGTTTGTGGACAGGTGCTTTGGTCTGGCCCCTGACCCAGAGTTATCCCAACTACTCCCGACGAGTTTCATCAGATGAACCGGGCCACTGGGATCAGTGCAGGTCCACGGCTCCTCTCCCACTCCCTCCCTCTCTTCCTTCATTCCCTCCTTCCCAAGAGACTGGGCCTGAGCCACACGTACAAAATTCACCGCCGATTCCCACCGGCGCTCCTAAACAGGCCACTTAGCAGAGGCCTGCAGCAAGCCCAGTCACCGCGCTCTCCCCGGAAAACCCGGCCCAGTCTACGGGCTCAGACGCCGCTCTCAACCCGGGCCTCTCGGGAGCCCTGTCGCCGAACTTTCTCCCGCCTACCTGCCACTAGGCCTCGGCTTCTCTCGGACTTTATTTTTGTTTATTGACCTCAGCATTGCATCGACGGGTTGAAAGCCCACAAGCACCGCCTCATTAGCCCAGTTGACTAATTAGCTGCCCGTATTTAGAGTATGATGCAATCTTACTGGTGATTGTCAACTGAATGAACCAATCACGGGTGAGAAGGGTGGAAGCGCCGGCAGTTCTAGATGATGGATGGGAAGTTTCACCAATCCGAGTGGTTGTGAAGAGCTCCGCTGGAACTACTCCTCGCCAATTGGTGCAAAGCATCCTTGGAACCGCCCCTATTCCTTATTGACAATGCACTAATCCAATCAAAATTGGCGCTTATTGTGGTCAAACCGACCCACGCCAGTAACTGCAGCCAATCAGGAGCCGAGGACAAGACCCTCCCACTGGAGACCAGGGGAAGATTCGACTTGGTGCCTCGAGGCGGTTCCCGCCAACTGACATGGCACAGGAAGATCCCATGAACAACAACATGGCGGTGACAGGCGAAATCAGACAGAAGAGACCTTTAAAAATGCCAACAATAGCAATTGGCCTGAGAATTCGAATGGAATCAGAAATTGCTGGAAACACATATTTAAGTGCGAAATGGTGTTGAAGGTGGAATTGTAGTCCATGAATAGCACCCTGCCATAAATGTTCTTATTGTCGGAGTTGTTAATAGTGCAAGGGGGATGGCATCCTCCCTAAATCTATTTTTCATCTTTGTGAATTGTAGGCGCTGTAGATTGTACACAAGACTGGCAGTGAGGGGGGCCAACACCAATCTTTCAAAGCTCTTAGAAACATAGGAAAATAGGTGCAGGAGTGGGCCATTTGGCCCTTCTGGCCAGCACCGCCATTCAATATGATCATGTCTAATCATCTAAAATCAGTACCCTGTTCCTGCTTTTTCCCCATATCCCTTGATTCCATTAGCCCTAAGAGCTGAAACTAACTCTTGAAAACATTTAGTGAATTGGCCTCCACTGCCTTCTGTGGCAGATAATTCCACAGATTTATAAATTATGTTTTTCCTCATCTCAGTCCTAAATGGCCTACCCCTTATTCTTAAACTGTGACCCCTGGTTCTGGACACTCCCAACATGGGGAGCATTTTACTGCATCTAGCCTGTCCAATCCTTTAATTTGTTATATGGTTTGTTATATGGTTAAGAATTTGATATGTTTCTATAAGATCTCCTTCTAAATTCCAGTGAATACAAGCCCATTCAACCCATTCTTTCATCATATGTCAGTCCCATCATCCCGGGAATTAACCTGACCCAGCACTCCCTCAATAGTAATAATGTCCTTCCTCAGATTAGGAAACCAAAATTGCACACAATACTCCAGGTGCGGTCTCACCAGGGCCTTGTACAACTGCAGTAGGACTTCTTTGCTCTTAACTCAAATCCTCTCGCAATGAACGCCAGGATGGGGAGGAATCTGCCTACAGACTGGAAGTGACACAGCTGCCGTCCTGGTGCCATCGCAACAACCTGGAGCTCAATGCTCTTAAGATGGTGGAATTGATTGTAGACTTTCAGAGAGTTCCCCCTCCCTTCGCTCCACTCAACATCAGCAACACCACAGTCACATCTGTGGAGTCATTTAAGTTCCTTGGAACCATTATCGCCAGGGACCTTAAATGAGAGGCCACCATCAACTCCACTGTTAAAAAGGCCCAACAGAGGATGTACTTCCTGCGGAAGCTGAGAAAACACAATCTGCCGCAGGCAATGATGGTCCAGTTTTATACTGCCATCATTGAGCCTGTCCACACCTTCTCCATCATGGTCTGGTTTGGCTCAGCCACCAAGCATGACATCCAGAGGCTGCAGAGCATCGTTCGATTAGCTGAGAAGGCAGTTGGCTGCAACCTTCCCCAATCAACGAACTGTACACTGCAAGGGCTAGGAAGAGAGCGGGTAAGATCATCTCTGACCCCTCCCACCCTGGCCACAAACTATTTGAATCACTTCCCTCTGGAAGGTGATTCCGGAATGTCAAAGCCGCTACAGCCAGACATAAAAACAGCTTTTTTTCCACGAGCAGTAGCTCTACTCAACAGCCAAAAGTCTGTAGCCTCCTTTTGCTCTGGTATTTTATTTCATTCATCACGTTTAAATTATAATGTTTTATTTTTAATTGTCTACCATATATCGTGTTGTTACATGCAAGCAAAGCACCAAGGCAAATTCTTTGTATGTATAGATATTTGGCTAAAAAAATGTATTCAATTCAACATGCCATTAGCTTTTTTTCATTGCCTGCTGTACCTGCATGCTTACTTTCGGTGACTGATGTACAAGCACACCCAGGTCTCGTTGCACCTACCCTTATCCTAATCTGACGCCACTCAGATAATAATCTGTATTCCTGTTCTTGCCACCAAAGTGGATAACCTCACATTAATCCACATTGTACTGCGTCTGCCATGCTTCTGACCCAATCTATCCAAGTCACCCTGCAGCCTCAGAGCATCCTCCTCGCAGCTCACACTGCCACCCAGCTTTGTGTCATCCGCACACTTGGAGATGTCACATTTAATTCCCTCGTCTAAATCATTAATATCTCTATAATTATAAAACTCTGATCTTGCATGTGTGCAGGTGTGTATAATCACATCTGCTCTAAAAAACGACGCTCTAACGGTAGAATCTTTACATATTCTGGGAGTCCCGTGGACTCCGAAATCGCCTTACCTGAAAAATTCATGCTTTATTTCTCGAGTTATTAATCAAAATGTTCAAGAATCTGAAATAACTTTGAAAATAAAACCGAGCGGCTTTGGCTGATGACGTCACAATGGCGCTGCGTGCTGCCCTCGCTCGGGCCCACGCTCGCCCGCAGCCTCGCTCGGGCCCGGCGCCTGGTGGAGAGGCTGCTGCCACCCCCCATGACTCAATGCCCGCCCGCCCACCGTCTCGCTCGGGGTTCTCGGGTCGGCGCCCACCCGCCCGCGGCCTCCTTCGAGTCCACGTCCGCCCACAGCCTTCCTCGGGTCGACGATCGCCCGCCACCTTGCTTGGGGACCTCGGGTTGACGGACGCCCGCCTGCGGCCTCATTTGGGGTCCCCGCCCGCCCAGTGCCTGGTGGGGAGGCTGCTGCTCTACGACCTGGGTAGGTGCTGCCTATACTCCCTCCTCCTTCCCCTCCCACTCTACCCCCTCCCCCTCCCACTCTACCCCCTCCCTCTCTACCTCCTCTCCCTCCCTCTCTCCCCCCTCCCTCCTGTTCCCTCTCTACCCCCCTCCCTCTCTGCCCCACCCTCTCTGACCCCCCATCCCTCTCCAACCCCCCTCCCTCTCTGCCCCTCCCACCCTCTCCGCCCAGCCTCCCTCTCTGCCCCCCCTCCCTCTCTCTCCCCTCCCTCTCTGCCCCCTCCCTCTCTGCCCCCTCCCTCTCTGCCCCCTCCCTCTCTGCCCCCCTCCCTCTCTGCCCCCCTCCCATTCTGCCCCCATACCTCTCTGCCCCCTCCCTTTCTGCCCCCTGTCCCTCTCTGCCCCCGCTCACTCTGCCCCCTCTCCCTCTTTGCCTCCCTCCCTCTCTGTCCCCCCACCCTCTCTGACCCCCCCTCCCTATCTGCCCCCTCCCTCTCTTCCCCCCCTCTCTGCCCCCCTCCCTCTTTGCCCCCCTCGCTCTCTGCCCCCCCCTGCCATTTTGAAAAGGACCTGTTAATTCCTACTCTTTGCTTCTTGCCTGCCAACCAGTTCTCTGTCCATTTCAATACCCTACCCCCAATATCATGTGCTCTAACTTTGCACACTAATCTTTTGTGTGGGACCTTGTCAAAGGCTTTTTGAAAGTCCAGATACACCACATCTGTATGGGAATGCTTTGCACATTTAATAGTTATTTAATGGGTTCTTTTTAAGTATTTATTGCTTTTATATATTGTCTGTATTTTATGTAATGTCTGCTGTGTTAGCTACTGGACATCTGAATTTCCCTGAGGGGATTAATAAATTATTTATCTATCTATCTGTCTATCTACCCACTTGCTCTCTTATCCATTCTACTTGTTACATCCACAAAAAATTCCAGAAGATTAGTCCGGCATGATTTTCCCTTTACAAATCCATGTTGAGTTTGACCGATCCTGTCACTGCTTTCCAAATGCGCTGCTATTACATCTTTAATAGTCGACTCAAGCTCTTCACCACGACCGATGTAAGGCTAACTGGTCTATAATTCCCCGTTTTCTCGCTCCATCCTTTCCTAAAAAGTGGAATTACGTTAGCTACCCTCCAGTCCACAGGAACTGATGCAGAGGCTATAGAACATTGGAAAATTATCACCAATGCACCCCCAATTTCTAGGGCCACCGACTTGTGTACTCTGGGATGCAGACCATCAGGCTGGGGATTTATCTGCCTTCAGTCCCAACAGTTTACCTAACACCCTCCCACTACATCCTCAGTCCCCTAGTATTTCTGGGAGATTGTTCATATCTTCCTTAGTGAAGACAGAACCAAAGTACTCGTTTAACTGTTCTGCCATTTCCTTGTTTCCCATTATAAATTCACCTGTCTCTGATCGTAAGGGACCTGCATTTGTCTTCACTAATCTTTTCCTTTTTACATATCCAAAGAAGTTTTTACCTCTAAAGAAGTTTTTATATTCCCCGCAAGCTTTCTTTCATGCTCTTCCGCCCACCCCCACCCCTTCTTAATTAATCCTTCTGTCCTCCTCTGTTGAGTTCTAAATTTCTCCCAGTCCACTGGTTTGCTGCTTCCTCAGGCCAATTTATATGCCTCTTCCTTGGATTTAACTCTATCCTTGATTTCCCTTGTTAGCCACAGTTGAGCCGCCTTCCCCGTTTTATTTTTTCGCCAGACAGAGATGAACAGTTTTTGGAGTTCATCCATGCGGTCCTTAAATCTTTGCCATTGCATCTCCATGTTAAGTATAATTTGCCAGCCTATCCGAGCCATTTCTGTCTCATACCTTCCAAGTCTCCTTTCTTTAAGTTCAGGACCCAAGTCTCTGAATTAACCGTGTCAATTTGCATCCGAATGCAGAATTCCACCATATTATGGTCACTGTTGCCCAAGGGGCTTTGCACAACATGATCGCTAACTAATTCTTCCTCATTACACAATACATCCTGCCGTCTAGTCGATTCTTCTATATATTGGTTTAAAAAAACATTCTTCCATTCCACCTACATTCCAGAAAATCCTCCTCAGCGCTGTTACCAATTTGGTCAGCTATATGTAGATTAAAGTCACCCTTAGTCACCCACTGCTGTACCTTTGCTACACACATCCCTAATTTCCTGCTTGATGCTATCCCCAACCTCCCTACTGCTGCTTGGTGGTCTGTATACAGCTCCAACAAACGTTTTCTGCCCTTGGCTATTTGGCAGTTCTACCCATACCAATTCTACAGCATCCAAGCTATTGTCTCTCCTTACTTTTGCATGAATCTCCTCTTAACCAGCAATGCCACCGCACCTCCTCTTCCTTTCTGTCTATCCTTCATTATGGTTGATGGGCGATAGTCATTGAAACAAGTCACTATAGTTTCTTGGAAGTGGAATGAAGCAGGTTTCCTCAAAGCAGATGCAGACAGAAGACTGTTGAAGTGAGAGCTTCGGAAGCGATCTCTAGCAACGATGCATCGCTACCAGATGAGATGAATATCCTTTACACCAAAAGCCACCCAAGGACTCTATCTGGGCTGGCTGCTTTCCGAGAGCTTACCCTTATGAAAACAGATCTGCCTTCACTCACGGAGATGTATGGTGATAGAGGGGAGGAGGGGGTGGGGACAGAACATGACTTGGTGGAGCTTTGTTTGCCTTTTCCAAATTGGCGTAAAAGTTACTAAGTTCATCTGGTAGAGATGCATCATAGACTAGTTCTTGAGTTGGCGGGTTCACTTTGCAAGGAGAGATTAAGTAGACTAGAGCGCATTCCAAAAATAAGAAAAATGAGAGATGATCTCATTGAAATATTTGAAGTTTTTGCAGAGCTCAACACGTTAAATGCAGGGAGGCTGTTCCTCTGGCCAATAACTCTCGAACTAGAGATCACAATCTCAGAATACAGGATAGGCCATGTAGGCACAAGAGAGGTGCAGATGCCGGAATCTGTGGTAAAAAATTATAAATACTGAGGAAATCTGCAGCAAAAAGACAAAGTGTTGGAGTAAGTCAGCGGGTCAGGCAACATCTCTGGAAAACATGGATAGCTGATGTTTCGGGTTGGGACCCTTCTTGACATTCAGCAGATCAGGCAGCATTTGGAGGGGGAAATAGACAGTCAATGGGGAAGGGTGGAGATGAAGGACATGTAGTACTGAAATAAGGCGAAAAAATAATTCACTCCAGAAAAAAACAAGTGTTTGAGTCAAATAATTATAAGACATTGGAGGGAGTGCAGAAAAGATGTTCAGAAACAGATGAGGTTGATTAGAGATCATGATGGACATAGACAGGCACAGCTCAAGGCTTCTCTGTTCATCTAATTTGATGTATATTCACTCAAATGTAATTAGTTGACACTTTTCTAGATTAAATTCCATTTGCCACTTTTGTGCCCAATTTATGACATAATCCGTCTCTTCCTGTAGTCAAAGCTTTCCTCCATATGATAAACTTTAAAAATCTTTGCAAACACCCAATTTCAAAGTACACCATTTGTATTTATTACCAAAAAAACAAATGACCAAATAAATACCAAGACCAATGTATCAGCCTTCCAATTATAAAAACACAAACCGACTATTAACTTTGCTTCTTGTCAATTTTGGATCGAATTACCAATTTGTCTTACAACCTTTAATCGTTTTGACCAGCCTGCCATGGATTAGGAAAGAGGCGCCCCCAACCTTCTGCACTCTCCCCAGTGCAATCATGTCGTTCTTATAATGTGGCGACCAGAATTGTGCACAGTATTCAGTGAAATTCTGATAAACTGATACAGATCGATGTTGGACCACACTTATAGCATTCTAAATAATTTTGGTTGCTGCTGATAATGGGAGATGTGCAGAAACAATGTGCAAGAACAAATGCCAATGATGCATTCAACACAATCATCCCCTCCAAACATCTCCAAGCTACAGCTTGGCCACTACAGTCCATCTCTTGCACTACCATGGACTTGTTTTCCAATTGTAATTTGCACTATTGCCTTGTTTTTTTGCAATTTTTTCCTTTCTGCAGTTTTGTAGAATTTGTGTTTTAGTGTGTGGTCTGAGTCTATGTGCCTGTGATGCTGCGGCAGACAAGATTCCCATTGTATCTGTAACTTATTATAATTATGCATATGATAATAGACTCAATTTGATATGACTTGAGGTTACACCCATTGGGAAAAGTAAACAGACTGACTTGGAGGAAGAAAGTATCCTGACAGATATTTTTTTTTAATTGGAATGTTTTAGTAGTGCAATCATAAGAGGGACTAATTTCAATATTGGTGTTGATTTTAGTTTATTATTGTAACATGTTCCGAGTTGCAGAGAAAAACTTTGCGAGCTATCTAGGTAAATCATACTCTATGTAAGTACATCAGAGAAAATAAATAGGTTGCAGAATAAAGAGAAAATGCAGATTAAACAAATATTCAAGGGCTGCAACGAGGTAGATTGGAAGATCGGGAATTCTATCTATCTATACTATTACTAAAACTCTTATCTTGACCACATCCGGTCTGCGTTGTAATTACATTTGCACAAAAACGATCCCCCATAGCGCTATGATTTTTCGCCACCTTACTCACCATTCTCCTCTGCTGCAAGTCAAATAAGTTTTGTTCCGATCGGTGAAATAGTACAAAAGTTATGAAGGTTTAAAAATCGTAAAAACCGCCCCTCCCATGAAATTATAAATGATAAACATAATATATTTATTTTACATATCAACACATTTTGTTTTACTTGTGCAATTATTTATTTAACTTCCCTGACTACTGGTTTATGGATCCTGCCTGATCGTCTAACAGTAACACGTGTAACTAGCAATGTTACAAAATTTTGAGATTTAAAAAATCAAGTCTGCAATTTATCCCATCAGATAAAGCATAAAAAGAAGTTTAATTTGACACCTAATTTACTTTCATATCTTCAGTATTAAGAAAGTTATGCCATTTTCATACTCGGAAATTAGCATCTTGCTCCCCATTGCCTTTCAATTGACTTAACTCAAAAGCTGTGATCTGGAAAAGTTAAAAGCCCATAACGTTCTTAAAAATTAAGAGAACTCAATGACATTTTCAGTTATTATAGATTGAAGCATTCTGAAACAAATATTAAACAATCTTACTTGGATTACCTGAAATTAAAGCATATAATTAGTTAGTTATCTAATTGTAGCTAATTACAAAATTCAATGAGTAGATCTAAACATCTATCAATTTCTTAAGAAAAGATAAACTTTTTTTTAATTGCCTAAGTGTCCAAATAACATTCACACAATGATCCACAATATAACATAATTTTTAAATCTCATTTTCATGAATTTCTGGGCCAAATGGAAGGAATTTAGTGTTTTATGCCAGTAAATTAATGGCCATTTAAATCAACTAGCGAGTGGGTTTTAGTAGAATGCGGTGGATTGGAACGTTGCGGTTAGCGGTGAAGTCGGGAGGAAAAATACTGTTTGTTCATAGATTTTTTGGGACTCCATTTCGCAACATAAAAATATTATTAAAGCCTCCCGAAAAACCAATTTTTAATATAAAAATAAACTATTTACCTTTTTTTCTCCCCTACGGAAAATCCTTCCGGTTGTCAGTTCTCACGGCTTTTGAAGGTGATTTTTAAGTTACTCTAGTTAACAAATAATTTAGAGTAATTTAAAAATACCTTCATTGATGAAATGTCGGAGCGATTTTTCTTCCGCAACGAAATCGCCCGACATTCATCGATTATCCCAGTCTGTTGAACAACGGCACTTTAAGCCCGCCCCCCTCTGAAAGGCGCTAAAGTCGCGCACACGGGGAGCGGCAGAACTCCAGCGCCGCTAAAGGTAAGTTTTGCAACATACCTAGTGTAACATGTTTAGGAGTTGACCCAACTGTAGACTTATTTGGCTGTTTTAGTACCCTGACTTTGACCAGCGGAATCTGTTTCTTTGTCTGTACTAACTGAACTTTGTGTTTCAATCACAGTCTCTTCCAACTCACCTTCAGATACAAACTCAGGGATTAGGACTTCATGCTCAGTTTTTGGTTCATCTTTGGCTGGAATCATTTGATCAACATGAACACTTTTGATCCTATCTCCAACTTCAACTAAGTATCTTTTTGATCCATACACTTCCACTATTTTCCCAACATCCCATTTGTCTCGACTGGAATTGTTGGGAGGACTGGGAACATGAACCTGCTCATCTGGCTTGAAGTACCTCTCCTTTTTGTGGGAGTCAAAATGGCATTTTTGACTTAACTGTTTTTGCTCAACTCTCAAGGGCAAATTTTGTTGAACTAGACTTAGGCGTATTCTTAGCCTTCTCTTCATCAACTGTTCTGCAGGTGAGTAACCTATTGTTGTGTGTTGTGTGGTTCTGTACTTCAGCAAGAAACTAGCCAAATGATGTTTCATGCTGAGCTTTCAACTACCCTGAAAAACCTGTTTCTTGAGAGCATCTTTGACAATTCTAACAGACTTTTCCACCACCCCATTGGAGGCTGGATTGTATGGGGGAACAAGTGTGTGTGTTTTCACCATTCCGCTGCATGAACTCTTTGAACCGTTCTGAACGAAACTGAGGCAGAAACAAGTTCTTCCGGTAAACCATGGCATGCAAAAATGGATCTCAAATCATCTATGGTATGCACAGTAGTAGTGCTTGACCCCATAATATATATGCTTAACCTAAATCCATTTGGAATGACTATCTACTAGTACCAGAAAGTGAACATTACCCTTTTCACAAAAATCTACATGAACTCTCTGAAAAGGTCTACTTGGCCATGACCAGGGTTGCAGTGGTGCTTTGATGGTTGACTCCGGCAATTTTGGCAGACACTACATTTGCTCACCAGTGACTTGATGGCACTGTAAATTCCAGGCCAATACACAAAACTTCTGGCAATTGACTTACTATGCCATGCCAGGAAGCTTACTATGCCAGGATGTTCGGCATGAAGTTCATTCATAATTGTGTTTCTCAAAGACTCTGGTACAACCACTCTGTAACCCCACCTACTGCATCCCTGCTCACATGATAATTCATGGCGTCAATTATGGAAAGGCGTCAGCTCTGAGTTCAGAACTGAGTTCAATCCACTATCGATTTCAGTCCAACCGTTCAATGTCTGTTCATAAACCCACTTCAGCACATTGTCTATCTCTGTTATTGCTGCATTTTCTGTTGCAGCCACTGGAAAGTCTTCATCTACAACTTGCAGTGTGTAGATTGAGTTCTCACTTCCCACGTCAGAGTTCTCATCGGGATCAGATCAACCGGGACAACGCATCTGCAACTGCGATGCACTTGGAGCTTCTGTACTCCACCTTGTAGTCATACTGGGACAGCAAAATTACCCAGCGCTGCATCCTTGATACTGCCATGGAAGGTATAGCTGACTTGGGACCAAGTATCACTAGTAGTGGCTTGTGATTAATCACTAGGGTGAATGGTCTGCTGAGAACAAACTGATGGAATTTCTTGATTCCGAACACGATGCTGAGTGCTTCCTTTTCTATTAGTGCATAATTACGCTCACTCGGTGATAGGGTACGGGATGCAAAAGCAATAGGCTTTGCCTGTCCATCATTCATTACATGGGAGGCCACTGCACCTGCATCAAACTTGAAGCATCACAAGCAAGTTTCATCTCACGTGTCGTATCGTAGTGAACAACGAGTTTGTCACTTGTCAAGTTTTCCTTGCAGATGTCATATACACGTTGCTGTTCCTTTCCGCACATCCATTTCACATCTTTTTGTAGCTGATGATGAAGTGGCTTTAGCACAGTTGATAAATCTGGAAGGAATCGTGCATAGAACTGCACCATCCCAAGGAATGATCGTAGCTCTGACACATTGTTGGGTTT
The DNA here is from genome assembly GCA_963514005.1 of Raja brachyura. Next base: position 25,709,276 of record OY740797.1, on the reverse strand, counting down.
TGGAGCATTCACGATTGCTTCCACTTTCGCCTTTTCAGGGTGAAGTATGTTGGCATCTACTTTGAGTCCAAGGTAGACCACCTCTGACTGCGCAAATGCACATTTACTTTGTCACAGTTTGACATTGTGGCAGTGCAGTCGTGTGAGAACTTGCTCGAGGATTTCCAGATGTTCTACCATGCCCTCTGTGAATATCAATAGGTCATCCTGGTTGCACACATAGTGCGGAATGCCTTGTAACATTTTGTCCATGACAGACTGAAAATTTTTCAGGGAGGATTTCACATCATAGGGCAGCTTTCTATATTATTGCAAGCCCTTATGTGTGTTGATAGTCGCTGACTTTCCTTGTCGACATTGAGTTGGGCATAAGTGTGAGACATCCAGTTTAGTGAAAACTCTTGCTCTGCTAAGTTCTGCCTACAGATCTTGCGAGGTTGGTAACGGATATTGTTCGTCATCAACGGCTTGGCTGATTGTGACTTTGTAGTCACCACATAGTCAAACAGTTTTGTCGGCCTTGGGTACGGCCACAATTGGTGTTGCCCAGTTACTCTGGTCTGATTTCACGAGTACTCCATTCCGCTCTAACCTGTCGAGTTCTTCCTCCACTTGTTGCTTTAGTGCATATGGTACAGGTCTTGCTCGACATCACAACAGTCTCACATCTTGCTTAAGTCGAATGTGTGCAGAGTACCCTGTCAGCAAAAATGTTTGCATGTTTGCTTATGACATTTTCAAGACGTGATTTGGACAAATCGACGCTGAAAATGTTCTTCCAGTCTCACTCTATTCTACTCAGCCAATCCTTTCCAAGGAGGCTTGGTTTATTTCTGTAGCTGGCTACTATGATGGGCAGTGTTACTGACTGACCATTATGCTGAACTTTACAGTTCATTTGTCCACATGTCTCCAAAACGTTGCCCGAGTAGGTTCTCAGCTTCACCTTACTCTCAAAAAATGGTTTCTGTGGGAACTTTGCTCATGGCCGAACAATCTGCTGCCGTGTCAATACACATATCGATTAACTGTTCATTTATCATTAGTTTAGTTCGAAAGTCCTTGCCTTGGCTGGTTGTAGGCTTATCGGTGTTGGTTGCATAAATGGTGTGCAACCCAAGTTCATTTCCTTCTGGGTTCACCTCCAATTTGTGAACTCCTCTCAGGTGTTGTCGCTTGATTCCCGCAGATTGTTGGTTTTCAGTTTTAAGCTTGGCCCGACATGCTGAGGCGATATGGCCTTTCTTCTGGCAGATATGGCACTTGGCTATTTTGAACTGACAAAATTGGGTGTGTGATTACCATTGCAACGATAACAACTGGCTGAACACGGCTCCCCGCCATGCTTTGGTTTACGTTTAGCGCCTCTTGGTTTGGCCATAGGCACTGCCTTGTGACTGTAAACGGCCACTGCAGTTCGTGGTGGACGAAACTCGCGAGCATTCTTTGTTGCCATCTCCCCATTCCTCTCCCACCCCCCTTCCCCCACCACCCTCACCCACACCCCCCCTCCCCCACACCCCTGTGGGGGCTGTGGACCCCCAGCAGGAACAAAAACAAGACCTGTCAGAGGGAGGATGAGCTCCTAGCGAGCCAACGGCCATCCACAGTAGACATTGCGATCACTGTCGTACATTGCATTGTAAGGGTGTAAGGTTAAGCATCCTGTATGTTGAATGCTTGAGAGATGGTTCAAACTGGCTCCATTTGAACCAGTCTGGCACAACTACAAAATAGTCAAGAGTCGAGAGAATCAAGTCAAGTCAAGAGTAGTTAATTGTCATATGCACCGACAACAGAACAATACACAGATAATATATAATGTATAAAGAAAATGTAATAAATGAATGACCACAATATTAGAGCTAAACACCTGTAGTCCTCAGTGCAACCAATGGCAGTCCATAGAAGTTCATAGTTGAGGTTAGTGTTGTTCAGTTTTCAAGAAGCTGATAGTTGTTGGGAAGAATCAGAGTTTTCAGACCAATATTTTCTTCTTGGTGGTTGCAGCGAAATTAGAACATGGCCAGGGTAGTGAGGGTCTTTGATGATATTTGTTGTCCTTTTGAGGCAGCACATCCTATCGGAAGGTGGGGAAGTCAATACCTGTGGAAGTCAAAAGCTCATTAGGAAGGGACATTATTGGACAGGAAAAAGCAGAGATCAGATTCCTTTTAATTCCTGCAGTTTCAGAGAACATTTGCTTTCATTTTCTTATCAGTCTCCTGTAACTTTTTACCGTCAGAATGTGATGGAGATTACATGCGATCACCCTCTCAGCTTCTAGCAGGATGACACATTGACAAAGTTGGGGCAGGTTTGTGAATTTTGTCTGCCTGCCAGCTTTAGCTTTACTTGACCTTTAAAAACACATGTGGCCTGAAGGAAAGATTAGTAGTGTGTTCACAATTCATTAACCTGTGCCAAAGATGAAGGATTCTTGTTGAGTCCTAATTAGCTGACTGTGCTTTATTATACACACAAATTACCAAAGGAGTTAATGATATAAGCAACTGAATTTTAAACTCCTCTGATATGAATTTGTGTTGATTTTACTCATGGCTGCAAGACTATCAAGTCATATAATTCTATGAAAAAGTGCTTTGGAACTGCTGTGGCTCTGTGTGACAGAGACTCTGTGCTAACAGGTACTTAGATCTGATCAATGCCAGTCATGGTTTTGAGCAACAAGGATCCATGCAAATGTTAGACTGTGTCTGGATCAGGCAGGTCAAAAAAAAAAGTCTCAATTTCTACAGGCTTTCAGTGAGCAAGGGACAAGAGTTTTATGAAGTGTAATATTGATGCACACAGCCAATTTATTTCCAACAAACATTAATGAGATAACGGTCTGGTATTCTGTTACTGTGATGCTGGATTATAGATAAACATAGACCTAGCCTTTGCTTTTTACTTATTCTGACACTGAGGGAGGCCATTCAGCCCACTAGGTCTATGCTGGATTCCAGAAGAGCTATCTCACTCGCCCATCATAACCATGTAAAACCATACAACCAAGTCCATCTCACATGACATCAACTCTCCTCTACTTCCTTTGCCACTTGACTAGGATGCTTTCTAGATCAAGAGATAATTCACAGTGGGGAATTACCAGCACGTCCAGAGATAATTCACAGTGGGGAATTTACCAGCACGTCTTTATAATGTGAAGGTCACCAGAGCACCCGGGGGAAATCTACATGGTCACGGCGAGAACATGTCAACTCCACACAGCCAACACCCAAGGTCAGATGCTGGACCTGGGTCCCTGGAGCTGTGAGGCAGCAGCAGTAACTGTGGCACCACCTTGTTGCTTTGAGTACAAAACGCAGAACATCAAGTTGTTGGTGAGACCACACTTAGAGTACCATGTGCAGTTCTGGTCGCCCAGCTATAGGAAGGATGCCATGAAGTTGGCAAGGGTGCAAAGGACATTCACCAGGATGTTATCTGGTCTTGCGGGCTTGAATACAGGGAAAAGCTAGATAGGCTGAGACTTTTTTCTTTGGAACATTGGAGGCTGAGGAGTGACACTACTCAAATCTACAAGATTATGAGAGGCATGGATAAAAGAACATTCACAGTCTTTTTCCCAGAGTAGAGGATTCTAAAACTAGACGGAGATTTAAGAGGGATCTCAGGGACAACTTAGGAGCAAAGAGGTCCTTTTGCAGTTGTACAGGGCCCTAGTGAGACCACACCTGGAGTATTGTGTGTAGTTTTGATCTCCCAATTTGAGGGATGACATTCTTGCTATTGAGGGAGTGAAGCATAGGTAGGTTCACCAGGTTAATTGCCGGGACGGTGGGACTGTCATATGTTGATAGAATGGAGTGGCTGGGCTTGTATACTCCAGAAGGATGAGAGGGAATCTTATGGAAACATATACGGTTATTAAGGGTTTGGACACGCAAGAGGCGGGAAACATGTTTCTGATGTTGGGGGAGTCCAGAACCAGGGGCCACAGTTTAAGAATAAGGGATAAGCCATTTAGAACGGAGATGAGGAAAAACATTTTCACACAGAGAGTTGTGAGTCCGTGGAATTCTCAGCCTCAGAGGGCGGTGGAGGCTGGTTCTCTGGATGCTTTCAAGAGAGAGCTAGACAGAGCTCTAAAAGATAGCTGAGTCGAGGGATATGGGGAGAAGGCAGGAACGGGGTACTGATTGTGGATGATCAGCCATGATCACATTGAATGGCAGTGCTGGCTCAAAGGGCTGAATGGCTTACTCCTGCACGTATTGTCTATTGTGTAGTGTCTATTTTTCACTCAAGAGGGTAGTCCATACACGGAATGAGCTGTCAGAGGAAGTTCTATAACTTCCTTGTAAGGGGATACAATTACAATATTGTAAAATACATTTGTACAGATACAGTATATCGTTAGAAAAGGTGTGGAGCGCTATGAACCAACATGCAGACGAATGGACCAGCCCAGTATACCAACTTGGTCAGCATGGACAAGATGGGTCGAAGGCCATTTTCCACACTATCTATGACTATGATAAATCCAACATTGGTATTGGTTTATTCTTGTCATGTGTACAGAGGTACAGTGAAAAGCTTTTATTTGGGTTCTATCCAATTAAACCAGATTAGATTAAGAGTACCATCAAGCAATACGTGAGTTCGATAGGTAGCGCAAAGAGAAAAATACCAGAATACTGAATATAATTGTACAACATTATAACTATACAGTTACAGAGCAAAGGTCCAGGTCCGTAATTAAGGTCGGGTGGAAGATCAGGATTATTACCTAATTTATGGGAGGACTATGCAGTAGTCTGATAACAGAGGAAAGAAACTGCTTCTGAGTCTGGTGGTACGTGATTTCAAATTTTTGTATCTTTTGCCCAAGGGAGAGCATATAACTGGGGTCATCGTGTTGGCTGCTTTTACAAGGCTCATGAAATGTAAATGATGTTGATTGGGGGGGTGGGAGGGGGGGATAGAAAGGCTGGTTTGTGTGATGGACCGGGCTATATCCACAACTCTCCGTAATCAGTTGGTCAGAGCTGTTCTCAAACCAAGGTGTGATGCAACCCTATAATATGCTCTCTGTGATGCATCTGTAGAAGTCGGTAAGAGTTGTTAGAAATATGTCAAACTTCCTTAGAATTGAGGTTAATAAATAGATTTCTCTAACTTCTACAGGTGCACAGTAGAGAGCATGCTGGCCGGTTGCATCATGGCTTGGTTCAGCAACTTGAGTGCCCAGGAGCGTAAAAGACTACAAAAAGTAGCAAACGCTGCCCATTCCATCATCGGCACTGACCTCCCTCCCATCGAGGGGATCTATCGCAGTCACTGCCTCAAAAAGGCTGGCAGCATCATCGAGGACCCATATCATCCTGGCCACACACTCATCTCCCCGCTACCTTCAAGTAGAAGGTAACAGGAGCGTGAAGACTGTAACGTCCAGGTTCAGAAACAGCTTCATCCCCACAGCCATCAGGCTATTGAATTCAAACAAAACTCTGAACATTAATAGCTCATTATCTGTTTATTTGCACTTTATCTGTTTTATTTATTCATGTGTGTATATATTTATACAATGGTATATGGACACTATTCTGTATTCATGCCTTCTATATTCTGTTGTGCTGAAGCAAAGCCAGAATTTAATTGTCCTATCTGGGACACATGACAATAAACTCTCTTGAATCTTGAATCGGTATTCCTTATTTCACCTTTAAATATGGCAGAAACATTAATAATGTATTAATATAAAGGCATAATTTCTAAATGTAAAGTGCTCTGCACATTTAAAACCAACACTGGGCTCTGATACGATCAGGCAGTCTTTCTTTCTGTATTTAACAACACAAAGTCTACTTGTTCAATAAACACTGACTGAGGTGACCCAGAGTTCAGTCGTTCATTGGTCAGTTGGAAATTGCTCCCCAGCTTCAGGTAGAGGTCAAAAACACCGATGCTGAGGCTGTAAGTGACCTGTCTAGCCCGTGACACCTGGGATGAGACGACTGGGGTGGGACGGCTGGGTGCCACAGAATCCCACATTTAATACATAACTCCGGACTTTCCTGCATTAATTGGGGTGGGTCTGATGCCAATTATATGTAATCATTGTCAGAATGTAATTATACTTAATTATCTACTGTATAGAAATTTTTGTGTAATTATATTTATATATAAATCACATCAATCTGTAATTGTGTGCTGATTGCTTTGTTTCTCTCATTCAGTTTAATTTTTTCCTTTTGTAGAATTTCCATCTTGAGTTGTTTCTTTCCCCTTTCATTCTCCTTCCTCTTTAATTTTGAATTTCTTTCACTGTTTTCATGTCACGGGATGAATCAGAGTGGTGCAGTCTCAGTGAGGATGGGCAGGGGTGTTTCTCGTTTATTAATTCGTCGAGATGTAGGCGTCACTACAAAGCCAGCATTTATCACATCTCTAATTGCCCTTGCGGAGGTGTTGTGGAGCCAGCATCTTAAACCACTGCAGGGCTTCTGGTGAGGTGCTCCCACAGTATTGTCGTGAAGGGAATTCCAGGATTTAAAGTAAGCATCAATGAAGGAATGGCAATATATTTCTGTCAGGATGGCAGATTGTTTGGATGATCGGAATGTTCCTTGCACCTGCTGCCCTTGTCCTTTTTAGGGATGGAGATCACAGGTTAGGGGGATACTGATGGAGTATCCAAGACAGATTAGTCATTTTGTAGAAGGTAAACTCTGTAGCTCTGCCAGAATGAAGGAAACAAATCTTTATGGTTGTAAATGGGATTCCAGTGGGCTACTTTGCTCTGGATGATAACCAACTAGTTGGAGCTTGATGCATTAGGGTAAATGGAGTGCATCCCTTCAGGCGTCCGACTCGCGTTTTGTCAATAGGGAAAGACTGGAGTGAGTGCAGGTGAATGAGTCTGGTGCGCTTGTGTGGTGCGATTGGTCCATTAGGGATTCTGGTCAGTTGTAACTGTGAAGATTGTGAGTGACTTGGTAATATAATGCCATTGAATATCAGTAGTCGGTGGTGAGAGATATGTTATTGAAGATACCCATTGCCTGTCACTTGGAGTGTGAATATTACTTGCTGGATATCAGCCCATGACTGAGCTTTGTCTAGAACTTGTGCAAAGGCATCTGCTGCTTCAATTATCAAGGAGTTGCAAGTGGAATTTGTCATTGTGTAATTATCAGCGAATATCACCCTGGAAGGAGGCCTGTGATGGAGCAGCTTGATGATGGTTGGCCCTGGGACATTAGTCTGTGTAACCTGTGCAGTTATGTCCTGGAACTAATCGGGTGACTGTAGAGAGGGATGTTTCCTCTTGTCGGATAATCTGGAACCAGGGCCACTGTTTAAAAATAAGTGGTCACGCATTTTAGACAGCAATCTATTTTCTCAGAAGGTCATGTCTTTGGAACCCCTTCCACAAAAGGTGTGGAAACAAAATCTATGAATATTTTTAAGACAGAGGTAAATTGATTTTTGACAAACAAAGGGGTGAAGGGTCCTTGGGATAGGCTGGAATATAGGTTTGAGATTACAATTGGATCAACCATAATGGGCCAAATGACCAACCCCTGCTCCTAGCTCATGTTACCTCAATGATCTACTTTTCTATGAGATCTGACTTCAACCATGAGAGTGTTTTCCCCTAGATGCCTGTTGAGTTCTGTCTTATTGGGTCTCCTTGACATCCCACTTGGTCACATGCTACTTTGATGTCAAGGGCAGTCTCACCTCACCTCTGAAATGTTCTTTGGTCCATATTTGGAGAACGTTATTGCTGATTGCTGCTTGGTAGATCTGTTGATAAAGTTATCCGTCGCAGAGCTGATTACTGAAAATAAATTGATTGGCCAGTAATTAGCCAAAATATATTTGTGGACAGGCCAAAATGACAGGCAGTTGCTCCCCTTAGAATTGAGAACGTTACGCGGAGATTTAATAGAGGCTTTTAAAACCAGGAAGGATTTGATGAAATTGAAACTGTCTCCGGTTGTGCAGGAAGGATGGTGATCAAGGACATGAGGATAATTGACAAAGAACTAGTGGAGAGTTGAGGGAATTATATTGGTATTCAATGATTTGGAACACTTTGTGGTTGTACAATCAACGTCAACCTTCAGAAAGAAGTTAGATGAATATTTTTGAAGGGATTTGGCAGGGCTATTGGAAAAGAGCAGGGTGTTGGTATAACTGGGAGAGCGCATTTACAGAGCCAGCACTCAAGGGTCTGAATGGTGACCTGTGGTGTTCTACATGTTTGGAGTATTCTGAGGAGTGATGTGCTGGCATTGGAGAGAGTCCAGAGGGGGTATAGAAAAATGATTCCGGATTTAATTGGGTTAATGAATGATGAGTGTTTGGCACCTCTGAGCCTGTACCTGCTAGAAGGATGGGGGGGGGGGGGGGGGGGGGGGGAATCGAATTGAAACTTACTTGAATCTAATTGAAATTGAAAAATAATGAAAGGTCTACATAAAATGGATGTGGAGAGGATGTTTCCACTAGTAGGAGAGTCTAGGACCAGAGGGCACAGCCTCAGAATAAAAATACATACCTGTGGAAAGTAGATGAGGAGGAGTTCCCTTAGCCAGAGGGTGGTGAATCTGTGAAATTCATTGCCAAAGACGGCCATGGAGGTATTTTTTAAGCGGATATTGATAGGTCCTCAATTAGTAATGGTCTGAAAGGTCACGGGGATAAGGCAGGAGAATGGGGTTGAGAGGGAAATAGATCAGCCACGATTGAATGGCGGAGTTGACTCGATGGGCTGAATGGTCTAATTCTACTCCAATGACTAATGAAGGCTATGATTGTGCTGGAGAAAGTGCAGAGGAGATTCGCCAGATGTTTGCTCTCTTGGAGAGCTTTAGATATGGGGAACAGGTGGGATAGATTTGGTTTGTTTTCCCTGGTGTGGTGTCAGAGGGATGACCTAATAGAGGTGTACAATATTTTGGGAGGTCTCAATAGGGTAGAAATCCAGAATGTTTTTCCCTCAGAGATATCAAAAACAAGAGGGCATGGTGAAAGGAAGGAATTTTAAAGGTGCTCTAAAGGGAAAGTTTTTTCACACCGAGAATTGTGCACTGTCAGAGGAGGTACTGGAAACAAAGATATTTAAGAGGCATTTAGACATTTATATAGGCAGGCCTTTGAAGGACATGAACAATGCAGGCAAATGGGATTACTGTAGATTGGCATAAAGGTTAGCGTGGACATGGTGGGCTGTGGGGGCCATTTCTGCTCTATATAACTAATGATATAACTATGATGTCTCACCCCTGTGTTGAATATATGAACCTGAATCAAAGCACAGGCACAGTTTTCACTCTTTGCAAGTCGCAGATTGTAAAGGAAGTGAGAAGGCAGAGCTGAGTCTGTCTGGCCAGAGTGATGAACTCAGTGACATGTGGGAGATAGCCAGCGAGTATCGTACAGAATCCTAGTGTGTAGCGAGTGAGCCCAAGTCTCTAATCTAATCTCTGGAATCCAGATGACGTTAATAAACCTCTCAAGGCATCATCTGTAACCCGATTAGATTAGAGTGTTTGTACCTCATTCCCAGCTATCTGTTGCAGACGAAGCACTGATGATTAGAGTCCTGGACAAGGGGGATTGAACAGCCTTTGGTAAAATATTGACCCAGATGTATAACAATGTTCTGCAGGGTCATGGCCTTCTCTGTAAATGTGTCAGAAATCATCAAATATTCCATATCAGCAATTACACAGGAGCAATAGTACAACCACACAGAGAAGGAACTTTACTCTGCACGTTTTCCATCTTCATGGCCTCTTTGCTACAGCAGGGTGACCAAAACTGAACATAACACTCTACATATGGCAAGGCCAACATCTTGTACTAGGTTTTATCATGTTGCACCATGTGCATTCTGCTAGAAAAAAATCGTATAGCAAGGCAGCATGGTGGCACAGCGGTACAATTGCTGCCTTACAGCACCAGAGGCCCGGGTTCAATCCTGACTATGAGCGCTGTTTGTACGGAGTTTGTATGTTTTCCCAATGACCAGTGTGGGTTTTCCCCGGGATCTCTGGTTTCCTCGTATGCGCTGAAGACACACAGGTTTGTAGGTTAATAGATTAATTAGCTTGGTAAAATTGTAAATTGTTCCTAGTTTGTGTAGGATAGTGCTAGTGTACAGGGATCGCTGGTCGGCGGGGACTCAGTGGGCCTGCATGGTAAACTAAGCTAAATTAAAGTGAACTAAACTAGACTGTTATATATCTTGGTCAATATTTTACCAAAGTGTTCAATCCCCCTTGTCCAGGACTTTAATCATCAGTGCTTCGTCTGCAACACATAGCTAGGAATGAATTACAAACACTCTAATCTATTTCAAAACTACTCCACTGGGTGTGACACTTTAGGATGTCCAAGGACTGCAAATGGACACTTTCTACTTGGAGAACTCCACCTCCCTGCTGCAATATAGGATCTTGCTCACCACCTTGTTTGAGTGGTCAAGAGTCGATCCAGAATCACACTGCACTTTTCCCAATCTACTTTTACATATCTGTGAACTTTCCAGCAAAGCATTGATAGTTCTGCTTATGGTGCCTCTCTGTTCTGATTGACTTAAGCCCCTGTCCCACTTGGTGGACCTAAGCCGGCCTGTTTTTACTCATGGACATTTTTTAGCAGGTTGAAAAAAACGCCACGACCTACTTGAGGCCACGAGTACGTGCAGACCACTCACGAGCATGAGGAAGAGTTAACAAAGACCTCCCACGACCTCGTGGCGACCATGCTGCGAGTATGAGTCAAGGGCAAACTCGGCAGAGGTCAGCAATTAGTTCGTACAAGTGGAACAGGTCCTTTAGAGGTAGTAACTTGTACTTTCCATTTCATTGATATGGACATATTGGAAGATAGTAGTTCCCAGAGTTGAAACCTATCTGCCTGTTTCTCCACATATACAATGAGAGATCCAACAGAACCAAGCTGGGAAAAGTCACCAGCTCCATTATATCAATACTACTACTCCCACAGTTACTAGGCACCCTTCACTCATCCCATTTTTGGAGCACCACAACCAATTCATACCACAGGCCTTAATCTTTGCAAATGTTTCTGCAGGACCATTACCTCACTTGTATTCAAAACCAGAAACCACCACTGCACTTCCCTTTGTCCCACTAAATGACTGCCTGGAAACAGGCTAGAGTTAGTCCAGTGTGGCAATCCTTCTCAGAGCAGTGTGGACTACTCGTATTCATTGCAGCAATTGCCAACTCTGTTCTATGTTCACTGTGAATTTCCCTTTTAGCAGCATCAGTTAAATTGACCAAAAGGAAGCTCTACATCCAGGACCTTTCCTGGAGGCGGCTGGGACATTCCCATCCAACAATCATTTGGTACCTCACTTTTCCAAAGATTCTGGAAAATTCTGATCAGTACTGTTGCTTTTTTCAATCCCTAACTTTCTGTGGTATTCCAGAGTGCAGACCAGAGTCTTGTTCTGAACATTTATTCAGCAGTCAAGAGTGTTTAATTGTCAAATGTACCGTCAACTGAACAATGGAATTCTTACTTGCTGCAGATTTACAGCTCCATTAATGCAAAACACACAGATCATATATAATAATCAATAATACAACAAATGAATAACAGTAATACAAGGTACTCATAATAACACAAAATTGAAGTCCATAGTGCAAACAACAGCTTAGTCCATAGCAGATCATAATTGCTGAGGTAGTGGTTCGTGTTGTGCAGTGTTCAAAAGCCTCTTGGTTGCTGGGAAGAAGCTGTTCTTAAATCTGGTGGTCACAGTTTTCAGGCTCCTGTACCTTCTTCCTGATGGAAATAGTGAGATGAGATCCTGATCAGGCTAGTGTGAGTCTTTGATTTGTTGTAGCTGGCTTTTTGAGGCAGTGCTTCCTATATATCCTTTCTATGGTGGGGAGGTCAATACCAGTGATGGACTGGGAAATATCCATCGCTTTCTGCAGTGTCTTTCTTTCCTGGGCGTTCGAGTTACTTAACCAGGCTGCGATGCAACCAGTCAGTATGCTCCTTTCTGTACACTTATGAAAATTCAATAGACTATTTGGCGGCATATCAAATCTATTCGTTCATCTATGGAAATAAAGGCACTGATGAACTTTCTTTGTGATTGCTTCAATATGCTGGGCCCAGGATATATCGGCAGAGATATGCATGTCCAGGAACTTGAAGCTCTGTCTACCACAGTCCCATTAATGAACACAGGTTTGTGGATCCCTGACCTTTCCCTCTTGAAGTCACCAATCAATTCCTTGGCTTGCTAATGTTGGAAAGCAAGAACTGTTGTTCTAGCCCCACTCTATCACCCTTCAGTAATGATTCTTGTAACATGGTGTGTTCCAACACTAGAGGGCATAGCTATAAGGTGAGAGGGAGATAATATTATGGAGATGTGTGGGCAGGTTTTTTACACAGATGGTGATAGGGACTGGGATAGTGGTTGAGGCAGAATCGAAGGTGGCTTTTAAGATGCTGGATAGGTATATGGATTTGCAGGGAATTAAGGGATATGGATCACTTGCAGGCAGATGAGAGCAGTTCAACTAGGCATCATGTTTGGGAGAAACATTATGGCTTGAAGAGTCTTTTCCTGTGCTGTACTGTTCTTTGTTCTTTGTATGTATTGCTTGGAGACAATTCGCCAATCAGTTGACTACAGGATTCTAGCAAATTATGATTTTAATATAATTTTGCCTCAATTCTAGCTAAAACAACCACAAAATTAAGCATCAATTGACTATCTTAAAATTGAACAATATTGTCCAAGTTCAGGAGGGGGCATTGAATGTTGCAATATAAAACAAACTAGAGGGAGCCTTACTTTATATTTAACTGTTTTATGTGTCCTTTTGGAGAGGGAGCTTTACTCAATCTAACCCCAACTATCCCTGTGCCAGGAGTGTGTAATGAAACAGTATAGGGGGGAGCTTTCCTCTCTCCCCTTGCTGTCCCTGTCGCAGAAGTATTTGATGGGACAGAGTAGTGGGAGCTTTGTTGTGTCTTTAACCAGTACTGTATCCAAAATGTATCCAAGTGTGTGACAGGACAGTGTAAAGAGATCTTAATAGTATAACTAGCCAGAGTTACTCACACCCTGCACTTCACGTGGAGCTTTGCTATCTATCTAATCTATTTTTTCTCCCTTTTGGGACAGTATTGCATGACATTAGAGTAAATGCCTAGCCTGAGGGTTTGTGACTGGACAGTGTCAAGGGAGCTTTACCCTGTATATAACCTGTACTATCCTGGCCCTCAGAGTGAGACAGGATAGTGCCGAGTGAGCTTTCATATATATTTCATTACATAGAAACATAGAAACATAGAAATTAGGTGCAGGAGTAGGCCATTCGGCCCTTCGAGCCTGCACCACCATTCAATATGATCATGGCTGATCATCCAACTCAGTATCCCGTACCTGCCTTCTCTCCATACCCTCTGATCCCCTTAGCCACAAGGGCCACATCTAACTCCCTCTTAAATATAGCCAATGAACTGGCCTCAACTACCCTCTGTGGCAGAGAGTTCCAGAGACCCACCACTCTCTGTGTGAAAAAAGTCCTTCTCATCTCGGTCCTAAAGGATTTCCCCCTTATCCTTAAGCCTTGACCCCTTGTCCTGGACCTCCCCAACATCGGGAACAATCTTCCTGCATCTAGCCTGTCCAACCCCTTAAGAATTTTGTAAGTTTCTATAAGATCGCCTCTCAATCTCCTAAATTCTAGAGAGTACAAACCTAGTCTATGCAGACCTTGTTCATAAGACAGTCCTGACATCCCAGGTATCAGTCTGGTGAACCTTCTCTGCACTCTATGGCAATAATGTCCTTCCTCAGATTTGGAGACCAGAACTGTACGCAATACTCCAGGTGTGGTCTCACCAAGACCCTATACAACTGAAGTAGAACCTCCCTGCTCCTATACTCAAATCCTTTTGCTATGAAAGCTAACATACAATTCGCTTTCTTCACAGCCTGCTGCACCTGCATGCCTACTTTCAATGACTGGTATACCATGACACCCAGGTCACGCTGCATCTCCCCTTTTCCTAATCGGCCTCCATTTAGATAATAGTCTGTTTTCCTATTTTTGCCACCAAAGTGGATAACCTCACATTTATCCACATTATACTGCATCTGCCATGCATTTGCCCACTCACCCAGCCTATCCAAGTCACCTTGCAGCCTCCTAGCATCCTCTTCACACCTAACACTACCCCCCAGCTTAGTGTCATCCGCAAACTTGGAGATATTGCCTTCAATTCCCTCATCCAGATCATTAATGTATATTGTAAATAGCTGGGATCCCAGCACTGAGCCTTGCGGTACCCCACTAGTCACTGCCTGCCATTGTGAAAATGACCCGTTTACTCCTACTCTTTGCTTCCTGTTTGCCAGCCAGTTCTCTATCCACATCAATACTGAACCCCCAATGCCGTATGCTTTAAGTTTATATACTAATCTCTTATGTGGGACCTTGTCGAAAGCCTTCTGGAAGTCCAGATACACCACATCCACTGGTTCTCCCCTATCCACGCTACTAGTTACATCCTCGAAAATTACACCAGAGAGAGAGGCCAATCATCAATCCACTGGGCCATTAACTCTCCCCATCAGGCTTCATTGTTATAGAAAGCAGATGCAATGTACATTTGGGTGAGGCAATTGTCTTCAACCTGGGGTTACAGGCAGTTTCCTGATTTATGTGACTGTGCACAGGTATTATGTAGAAGAACCTGGCAGCATTGTAAACAAAATGAACCCATTGACGACACTTAACCTGGTGAATTTTTATGAGTGAAGTGTATTTTTAATGTATGTGACCAGCACAAAAAAATGTAACTCTCCGCCAATTTCTCACTCTCCACTTAAATTTGAAGTGATTTACAGTAGGCAATTACCTATGCACTCACATATCTTTGGGATGTGGGAGGAAACCGGAGCCCCAGGGAAAACCCATATAGTCACCGACAGCATGTTCAAAATCGCTGGAGATCGACTGGATGGAATCCGGGTCACAGGAGCTGTGAGGCAATAATATTGACTGCTGCTTCATTGTGCATCCCTTTTCTTGTCATCTATCCTATGCTATCTCGCCCTGGGAGTGGAACAGTGAGACACCTGCATAACGGGTGGGGTAACTTGTAGTCATGAATGGATAGATGGGTGGTTGGAGATCCACAGAAAGTAATGGCTGGCTGGTGTGCAATGTTTGGGTGTAAAGAACAATGTGATGGAGACAGCTGGAACGAGCGCAGAGGATTTACGAGGATGTTGCCAGGATTCGAGGGCCAGAGCTCTAGGGAGAGGTTGTGCAGGCTAGGACTTTAGTTCTTGGTGTGCTGAAGGCTTAAGGGTGATCTTCTGGAGGTATATAAAATCATCAGGGGAATAGATAGGGCTGACTGCAGTCTTTTTCCCAACGTAGGGAAATCAACAACTAAAGGGCGTAGGTTTGATACCTGTACCTTAATTGGTACATGTGACAATAAACCTACCTTGAAACCTGGATAAGAACCTGAGGGTTCACATTGAGAGTCGTGGATTTATGGAATCTGATGAGGTAGTTGAGGCAGGTACAATAACAACATTCAAAGGAAATGTGGACAGGTATGTGGATAGGAAAGGTTTAGAGGGGTATGAGCCAAACATAGGCAAATTAGACTAGCTTAGATTGGGCATTTTGGTTGACATGGACAAGCTGGACTGAAGAGCTTGTTTCCGTAATGTATGACTCTATGGATGGGAAAGAGGGTTGGGATCCTTCAAGTACATACTCTAATGACTTGTTTGGATTATTAAATGTTTTATGAATGTTGCCGATGAATTGGCTGCAATGCTCCTGCTAATCACCTCCAGGGCCACCTCTTACCAGCCTGTCTTATTGAATGTACCAGATTTCATCTTCCCATTGAGGCCAAGTTGTCCCTCCTCCTGAGTGCACCCACCAATAATTGCCAGGAAAACTCATTAGCTGTTCTTATTGAAACATATAGGATTATTAAGGGATTGGAGGCAGGAAACATGTTCCCGACGTTGTGGGAGTCCAGAACCAGGGGCCACAGTTTAAGAATAAGGGGTAAGCCATTTACAACGGAGACGAGGAAACACTTTTTCTCACAGAGAGTTGTGAGTCTGTGGAATTCTCTGCCTCAGAGGGTGGTGGAGGCCAGTCCTCTGGATACTTTTAAGAGAGAGCTAGATAGCGCTTTTAAAGATAGCAGAGTCAGGGGATATGGGGAGAAGGCAGGAACGGGGTACAGATTGGGGATGATCAGCCATGATCACATTGAATGCCGGTGCTGGCTCGAAGGGCCGAATGGCCTACTCCTGCACCTACTGCCTATTGTCTATTCTTCATTGCAAGCACCTGCCATCCTTAGCTGGGAGTCTGGACCCAGGGGACAGTGTCTCAAAATAGGAGTCACCCATTCATGTCTGACGAGAAGAATTTTGCTCCCACGGACGGAGAGTGGTGAATCTTGGATTTCTCTAAAGCAGGGATCTGTGGACATTCAGGAAGTATATTCAAAAGTGATCGAGAGATTTTCCGAAATTAGGAAAATCAAAGGATGTGCAGGAACATGGCGAGGCAAATGATCATCCACGATCTGACTGATGTTAGAGCAGGAATGCTGCGCCAAAGGGCCATACTGCTGTTTGTCTTTCTTAAGTTTGAATGTTCTGTATCTACACCGTGAGCGTGTGACAGACTTGTGTGGGGGGAGTTTCACTCTGTATTTGATCCATGGTGCCCCTGTCCTGAGAATGTGTGATGGAACTCTGTAGAGGGAGCTCCATTCTGTGTCTGACCCCAGATATGAATGAAAAAATACAAGAAAAGAGATGCACTGGAAACCATTCCCGCGGGAGCGCGCGTCCGGCTCTCCCACCGAGAGCGCGGGTCCGAGAGCCCCCATGGGAGCGCGCAGCCAGGACCTCCACCACAGGGGCAGCGCATAGTCGGGGCTCTCTACTCGGGCAGCGCGCAGCAGGCGGTCGGATTCTCCCGGGAAAAGGGGTCACTCCGTAGCCCACCGGCGAGCAGCAGCCGTTCGGCCCCTCCAGCTGCACCTGGCGGTCGGTGAAGACGGGTTTAGGGTGGGGTGGGGAGAGGAGAGGAGGGGCGTGTGGCTGGAGGCTCGGCCAGACCGGGGCAGATGGTTGGTCAGAATGAGAGGAAGGAGGCGACTGCTGGCAGTATAAAAGGGAAGCGAGAGCGCACCGGGGGAACAGCCCCGAGAGAAGGCGACAGTAGGTAGAGGAGAAGAGAGGAGAAGAGAGGAGAAGAGAGGAGAAGAGAGGAGAAGAGAGGAGAAGAGAGGAGAAGAGAGGAGAAGAGAGGAGAAGAGAGGAGAAGAGAGGAGAAGAGAGGAGAAGAGAGGAGAAGAGAGGAGAAGAGAGTGTCCCTGGCCGGCAGCTTCGTCCAGGCTGGATTCCCGCGGCGCTTCACCATGCCTCGCTGCGCATAGCTTCCACATGGAACACAGCAACTTCTACGAGGTGGAGCCGCACCAGCAGCCGCCGGCCTTCGCGTACCGGGACCCGGGCGAGCTGGCAGACATCTGTGACCACGAGAACTCCATCGACATCAGCGCCTACATCGACCCGGCCGCCTTCAACGATGAGTTCCTGGCCGACCTCTTCCACAGCAACCACCAGCAACTGGCCAAGCTGGGGCACTGCCAGGACAAGGGCAGGGCGGCCGGCGACCTGCCCGCCCCTCACCCCGCGTACGCCTACCGGGAGAGCAAGTTGCAGCCGCTGCTCGGCCGCCCGGCAACCCTGCGCTCGGTGGTGGTGAAGCAGGAGCCGCCCGAGCGGCAGGAGAGAGTCCGGAGCCCGGCTCAGTGCGCCCACCTCCAGTACCAGGTGTCTCATTGTGCCCAGACCAGCGTCCACCTGCAGCCCGGGCAGCCCACGCCGCCGCCCACACCCGTGCCCAGCCCGCTGCCCGCACACAAGGGCAGTCCCGGCGCCAAGGGCAAGAAGTCGACGGACAAGAACAGCCTGGAGTACCGGCTGAGGAGGGAGCGCAACAACATCGCGGTGCGCAAGAGCCGGGACAAGGCCAAACTGCGCAATGTGGAGACCCAGCACAAGGTGATGGAGCTGGCGGGCGACAACGAACGGCTCCGCGGCCGCGTCCAGGAGCTGAGCCGGGAGCTCGACTCGCTGCGGGGGCTCTTCCGACAGCTGCCCGAGGCGGCTCTGGTGAAGGCCATGGGAGGCTGCGCCTGAGCCTGAGCCTGAGCCCCGGGGGACGGGGGACGGGGTCTGGGCAGCGGGAAGCCCAGACCGCCCGCCACGCCTGACACGCGGGGGTCGCAGGGGGGCAGCTATGGGACAGTACGAGCGGCCGTTCCCCCTCTGGACAGTGCCAGTCCCAGCCCCCCGGGCCGGACTTTGCCAGCGCTCGGCCCATCCCCGAGCTGCTATCCCGCGGGACTTGTAACTCGCTGTGATTTTCACAGGGTTACTGACTACAGATTTATTTTTTTGTATCAGATGTTTGTAACTGTTTCCCCCGGTTGTTGTCGAGCGGAGAGATCCACTGTGTCAGGGGGCGGCTGGCCAGGCTTGCTCCCCGCCCCGTCTCAAGGGCATTTTAACTAGTTTGTACCGGGACTGTTGTATGATGACCTTGCAATTTTTTTTGAAAACATTCAATAAATCAAACGCTTGTATTTAACTCTTGTGACGCTTTATCTGCGTGATCCCAAGTCGCCTTGAGTTTAGCAAAGAGCTTCCTGCGTCAGAAGAAAGGTCCCAACCCCAAACGTCGCCCCATAGATACTGCCGGACTCGCCGAGTTCCTCCAGCACTTTGTGTTTTGCTCCACATCCCGGTGTCTCTTGTCACTTGTCCCAGCCCTGTCATTTCCCCTGAGTTCCCCCACTCTCTGGCCCCGGATTGTCACCCATTCACTCCACTCCCTCTCTGTTGTCCGGTTTCCCGTGGCTGTCTTTTCTAAAATAATCAGCCTTGCCAGAGGGGTCCCGACCCGGAACATCGTCTGTCCATTCCCTCCACAGATGCTGCCTGACCCACTGAGTTCCTCCAGCACTTTCTGTTCTGCTCAAGATTCCAGCATCTACAGTCGCTTGTGTCTCCGAACCTGCTTTGTGCTCTCCCACGTCTCTCTCTCTCTCTCTCTCTCCAGCGACAGGTTTCTTTTCCTGAATCTGCCCATCTTTGTCTCTGCCAGTAGCTTTGATTCTCTGGCTGCTCCCAGACATGATTTTAAGAGAAAGGGTGTGTGTTGGTGGGTGGGAGTCCTCATCCTGCTGCCCCCCCCCCCCCCCCCCCCCCACCCCCCCGCTCTCTCCTGTACTATTACCGGGTAGTGTGGGAAATAGTCTGGCAAATATCCCTGAGTTGCTTTAAACTCACATGATTTGGGATTCTGGCAGCGAGCGAGGACACGGCGCAGCCCTGATTGGAGTGGAAAGGCAAAAGGGAGCTATTTGCGTGGGTGTGAGAGGGAAATAAGTTGGAACAACTTTAAATGGCCTGATCTAAAGTACTGGACTTCAGTGAAAAGCAGGACTTTAACCCACTGCGTGCTGCGTTCCAGAGACAGTGACAGTCGTAAAGTGGCCAGATTTGGGTTAAGGGAGTAGAGTCACAAAATATGCAGATCATACAAACCTCACTAAACTAAATATCCCAGTAAATAGTGAGAGGTGGGACTGGATTGAAGGAAGCAGAGTATAGGCATGGGCAGAAGGGGGCAGACCTTAGCAGCAGATGAGAGGAGCACAGAGAGTGCAACAGACTGGAGAAAGGCCGACTGTAGCTGGGCAGAGCGCAGGAGGGACTGCACTTAAACAAACAAGGAGGTCTTTAAACAAAACCGATTTCAACCTTCACGTGGTCCGCCATGTTTCGACTAATGCAATCAAGCCGACGCGCACAATCAAATAAGATCAAATAGAACAAGTTGTCCAACAACTTTAGGCTGTGCACGCCATACGCAAGAAGCAGAAACAAAACCTTGTGCTGGAGGAGCTCTGCGGGTCAGGCAGCATCTGTGGAAGGGATGGACAGACAACGTTTCGGGTTGGAACCCTTTTTGGGCCAGTTCTATTAAGGTTGTCCAGATGCCTCGTCTGGTTTCAACAGGGCTGTGATGTCCACAGTATAGGGTGCATGGATGTACATTGTGGGGAGCGCAAGGATGAGCTTCACTGGAACAGTTCAAGGGTGAGGTACCTCTGCTCTCTCGGGAAGCCAGGGTTGGTTTGCAGGGAGCAGGATGCTAAGTGGAGATTTTTCGACATCAGGCATGACTTGGACAGAGCAGATGAGTGAAGTTGTCACCACCCAAAGAATTGCCAGTGACTCAGAGGACCCAGAGTGAATGGGAGCAGCAGGAGCATGGGAGGTTAAAAGGAGGGGGGTTGCTTCACACAGAGGGCGGGGAGAGCAGGATGAGCAGGTGTTGGAGCTCTGAACGTCAGGGATGGGACGAGGCCCTCAAACATTCTTGGATTGACTCAATGGCCTGTGGCTTGGAGAGGCTGTACCATTCTGCCCACCTTTCACACCAGCAACTTCTGAATGGGATTGGGGGATAGGCTTGCACAATGGGGCAGCACAGGGGTGCAGCCTGTCACCGTACCAGGCCGAATGGCCTCTCCCTGAGCTGCGAGGTGCAGGAGTTCCATGTGAAGGGAGTAATGTGCGCGTGTGCACTGCAGCGGAGTACGATGGTGTATGCCTATGGGTGGTCGGGTACGAGGGGTCAGTTGGCAGTTATGTGAAGATTATGGAGTTATTTTTTTTTATTGTTCTCTCCTGGCTAGTGAGAGGAAGCCTATTACTCTGTGCCTGCCCCACCAAGCAAGCTCACTCTGACCCAGTCCCTTGCCCACACTTGGCCCAGTCACCAGGGCAGGAAGGCCCAGAGCTTCCAAGCCCACAAGCCACTCCAGAGTACTGCTTCATGCCTCGAGTTAGGCCGGGTGTGTGTGCATGGCATGGGTGTGTGTGCCAGCGTGTCCCACCACAACCCGACAGGGTCCACCCACCACCTCCTGTCCAGTTCCCATAAACTAGCCGTGAATCAGGTCAGTGGTGGAGGATCACACTGGGAGCTCAGCATACTCAACACCAGCAACCTCATTGGATGCTAGGGGAGCGGGATGCCATTAATTAATTATTCAGCGACCGCATAGAATGGGCGGCACGATGGGACAGCGGGTAGTGCTGCTGTATCACCGCTCCGGTCACACTGATTCACCACTGAGCTCGGGTGCTGTCCATGTGGAGTTTGCATGTTCTCCCTGTGGGCCTCTCCCCAGGTGCTCCGGTCTCGTTACATTCCAGAATATTTGGCTGCGATAAATTTGCCCTTCCGTGAAGGTTGATGGTAGGAGATTCAGTGTGGAGTTCATGGCCATGTGATAGAATCAGAGAGCTGTACAACACGGAAACAGGCCCTTTGGTCCACCTTGTCCATGACAGCACAGTTAGCACATTAGGCTAGTCTCATTTGGCCCGTCCCTCGAAACCCTTGCTATCACATACAGGTATATCCCATTCCGTATATCTGTCCAAGATGCTTTTCCGGTTGGGATCAGCCTCTACCCGGATCGCAGGCTGGGGACTGTGTGCCACTCTCCCATTGTGGGTAGGGCAGCTTCTTCATTAGGAGAACGTGGCAAATTTCTTGAGGGTTCCTGACCGGGACAAAGTGCAAGGCCCTGGAGAGATGTCCCTGCCTCCCTGTATTTGTTTCCAGCTAATATTTAACCTGTTGTCAGGGAGAGCAGCCCTGCGTCAGCCTGGGCTGTTCACACCGCACACTCTCAATGTTGCCAACCCCCTCTGTCTCTGGAGACAGGCAGACTCTGCCCCTGGACTCTCCACCCTCACCCTGCTGCTAATCAGAGATTTATTGAAGACACAACTAGCTGTTCAAAGTCCTCCTTGAAAGATAAGACTTACGACCAGGAGGCATGTAAGCTTAGTTGTGCTTTGAGAGGGGTGTGACTCACTGACAGTAAGGAATGGGGCAGAGCTCTGTGTGATTAACCATTTCAATCTTAGAGAGGGAGCATGGTGTTTATTACATACATAAGGCCCTCACTCATGTCTTCTCTGTACCCTGCAGTTCCGCCTTTGCTCCTCCTCCCCCTAGTCGCAACAGAGTCCGAGTCCCCCTAATCCTTACTTTCCACCCCTTCAGCCGTCGCATACAACACATAAAATCCTCTGAAATGTCCGCCACCTCCAATGGAATGCCACCACAAGTCACATTTTCCCATCTCCACCCCTGCAGAGACCATTCCCTCTGCAACACCCTGGTTAACTCATCCCTTCCCATCCCCTCTCCAGGTACCTTCCCCAGCAACTGCAGAAGATGCGACACTTGTCCCTATACCTCCTCCCTTGACTCTGTCCAGGGACCCCGACAGTCCTTTCAGGTAAAGCAGAGGTTCACTTGCACCTCCTCCAACCTCATCTACTATATCGTGTTAAAGAAGGAACTGCAGATGCTGGAGAATCGAGGGTTACACAAAAAGCTGGAGAAACTCAGCGGGTGCAGCAGCATCTAAGGAGCGAAGGAGATAGGCGACGTTTCGGGTCGAGACCCTTCTTCCGGAGGAGAACTTCTTCAACTATATCCATTGTTCAAGATGTGGATTCTTATACATCTGCGAGACCAAACGTAGACTGGACGATCGTTTCGCAGAACACCTTCGCTCAGCCCGCATGAACCAACCTGATCTCCTGGTTGCTGGTCACTTTTAATTCTGCTCCCCATTCCTACACAGACCTTTCTGTCCTCGGTCTCCTCCATTGTCAGAGTGAGGCTAAACATAAATTAGAGGAACAGCATCTCCTATTTTGCTTGGGCAGTTTACAGCCCAGTGGTATGAATATTGATTTCTCTCAATTCAGGTTGCCCCGGCATTCCTTCTTTCTTTATCCCTCCCCCACCCAATTCGCACTAGCTTCTCATTTTCACCCTACAAACAGCTAACAATGGCCCGTTTCCTTTATCATCGTTACTTTTTTGCATGTCTTTCATTCATTGTTCTTTATCTCTCCACATCACCGGCTGCTCTATATCTCTGATTTCCCTTATCCCTAACCAGTCTGAAGAAGGGTCTCGACCCAAAATGGCACCCATTCCTTCTCTCCAGAGATGCTGCCTGCCCCGCTGAGTTACTGCAGCTTTTTGTGTCTATCTATGGTGTTTATTTCCCTGAGTTTGCTTTAATTCACAGAGAGAAGCCATCCGTGCCATGCCTTTTTCCATGCTAGCCTTTGTCATGTCATAGAGTGATACAGTGGTAACAGGCCCTTCGGCCCAACTTGCCCACACCGGCCAACATGTCCCAGCCACATTAGTCCCACCTGCCACCTGTCCTATCCATGATAGTGGAGCCACTCTGCTTTTGACAGATCAGGCCAGGTTCAGAGAGAACTGGGTCAGCACTGGCAGTGTGAAGCAACTTAAGGAACTTTGGGTTACACAAAAAGCTGGAGAAACTCAGCGGGTGCAGCAGCATCTAAGGAGCGAAGGAGATAGGCAACGTTTCGGGTCGAGACCCTTCTTCAGACTGGTTTGGAACTTTGGTTTAGTTTGGAGATACAGCACAGAAACAGGCCTTTCAGCCCATCGAGTCTGCGCTGACCAGCGATCACCCCGTACACTAGCACTATCCTACACACACACTGGGGCACTTCAAAATTTTTACCAAAGCCGTTAAACTGCAACCTGCACGTCTTTGGAGCATGGGAGGAAACCGGAGCGCAAGAAAAAAAAAACACATGGGGAGAACGAACAAATTGTGTAAAGACCTGTAGTCGGGATCGAACCCGGGTCTCTGGCACTGTAAGGCAGCAACTCTACCGCTGTGCCACTATGCCACACACTATATACAGAAATGGTACAGATACTGAATCCCCTCCTCTCGCTTTGAGTCCATTTCCCCTTATCCCCCTCTTTTCCTCCCTCGTTTCCCACCTATGTCCCTCCCTCCAACTTTACATTTCTCTCTTCCTCTTCTCTCCTTATCTGATACCCTATTGTCTCCTTTTCACCCTCTAGCATTTGTCACTTCGCTCATCTGCCAATAAACCCCTTCCCTCATCTGTATGCATCTCTCACTTGCCAGGGATTGCCTCACTGTTACCTCTCTTCTCCAGCATTCCCCCACTCCTGGGGATCATGACAGAAGCATCCTCGTGGCGATCCAATTCTATGCACCCTATGACGTGTCGGGCGGCCAATTCTGTCAACATGTGGGACGGCGACAGAAACCAACAACGAGCTAAACGTTGTCTGACACACGAGCGAACGAACCCCCCCACCCCCCATTACATCCAGTCTGATGAAGGGTCCATTCCCTCCACAGATGATGCCTGACCTGCTGAGTTCCTCCAACAATTTGTTTTTTAACTCAGGATTTTAGCATCTGCAGTTTCTTATGCCTCCATGTAACCAGTGAGAGTCAGCATCCTCTCAGGAGGTCCAGAATCTTCAGGAATGGTAAGCTGAGGGAGAGAACTGAAAGCAGAAAGAGTGACCCCAGCAAGAGGCAGCACCTTCAGTGATTGTCTAGCAGGAGAGTTGGGGCCTTCAGCAACAATATTTGCAGAACAGATTTAGGGACCGTACTCTATAGATGGTACTTTCAGGGACTTGACTCCAGGGTGAGTGGGAGATTGGACAGCAGGAAGAATTTGCAACTTCACGAATGAGAGAGAAATAGGCCAAATGCTGGTAAACAGGACTGGCCCAGAGTGCCAATGGTCAGCATGGTCAATTGGGCCGAACTGTCTGTTTCAATGCTGTATAACTCTTTGTAGCCTGAGGGAGAGTCGGCTGTCAGGGGAACTGTACCCCGGGGAGAGTCGGCACTTGTAGTTCAAGTTGAGCAGCGCACAGTGTGTGTGTGATCGTGAGCGTGGCAGAATTGCAACAGTTCACATGATGTTCAGTGAGACAGTCATCGTGAAATACTCCATTCAACTCTGCATGTGACGGTCAGTACTGGAGATTACAAAGAACTGCCAATTCATTGCCATAGAAGGCTGCCAAATCAATGGATTATTTTAAAGGCAGAGATGAATAGATTCTTGATTAGTATAGGCGTCAGGGGTTATGGGGAGAAGGCAGGAGAATAGGGTTGAGAGGGAAAGATAGATCAACCATGATTGAATAGTGGAGTGGAGTGCACCCCCAGAGGTGAGGACAGTACAGAGCTGGTCGGCGGGGGCAGAAGAACAACTACAAGACTGTTTGGAGTCTGTAGACTGGGCTATGTTCAAGGACTCGGCAACAGACTTGAATGAATACGCCACAGTCGTTACAGACTTCATAAAGAAATGTGTAGAGGACTGCATCCCTATAAAAACCTTCCGAGTGTTTCCCAATCAGAAACCTTGGATGAACTGTGAGATCCGCACTCTTCTGAAGGCCAGACACCGGGCATTCATGTCTGATGACACAGTGGTCTATAAGAAGTCCAGATACGACCTCGGTAAGGCCATCAAAAAGGCCAAAAGGGAATTCTGCTCCAAGCTGGAGGATGAGACAGATGTTCGGCAGCTGTGGCGGGGACTGAATGCAATCACCTCTTACAAGGCGAAACCAGGAGGCAGCTCGGATGTCGGCGATACATCACTCCCTGATGAGCTCAATGCATTTTACGCACGCTTTGATAGGGAGAACACCGATGTGCCTTTCCGAGCCCCTATTCGCTGTGATGGTATTTCAGTCTCAGTCACAGAGGCCGACGTCAGGAAATCCTTCAGGGGGGTGAACCCTCGAAAAGCGTCTGGACCTGATGGCATACCTGGTCGTGTCCTAAAAACCTGTGCGGACCAACTGGCTGGAGTTTTTACGGACATTTTCAACCTGTCAGTTCTGAGGTCTGAGGTTCCCACCTGCTTCAAAAGGGGATCAATAATACCGGTGCCCAAGAAGGTGACGTGCCTCAATGACTATCGACCTGTGGTGATGAAGTGCTTCGAGAGGTTGATCATGGCGCAAATCAACTCCTACCTCAAGAAAAACCTGGACCCACTGCAGTTCGCTTACCGCCACAACAGATCAACGGTGGACGCGATCTCACTGGCCCTCCACTCAGCTCTGGACCACTTGGACAACAAAAACTCATATGTCAGGCTGCTATTTATTGACTACAGCTCGGCATTTAACACAATCATCCCCTCCAAGCTGGTTACCAAACTCGCAGAACTGGGTCTTTGCGCATCCCTCTGCAATTGGATCCTCGACTTCCTCATCCACAGACCACAGTCTGTTCGTATTGGTGGAAATGTGTCAGACTCGATAACAATCAGCACGGGAGCACCTCAGGGCTGCGTGCTCAGCCCCCTGCTGTACTCACTCTATACTCATGACTGCGTTGCCGGTCATAGCGCGAACTCCATCATCAAGTTCGCTGATGACACCACTATTGTGGGACGTATCACTGATGGGGATGAGTCCGAGTATAGGAGAGAGATCGAGCGACTGTCCATATGGTGCCAACACAACAACCTGGCCCTCAACACCAGCAAAACCAAGGAACTGATTGTGGACTTTGGAAGGAGTAGGATGGGGACCCACAGTCCTGTTTATATCAACGGGTCGATGGTTGAAAGGGTCAAGAGCTTCAAATTCCTGGGCGTGCACATCTGTGAAGATCTTTCCTGGTCCGAGAACACAGATGCAATTATTAAGAAAGCTCATCAGCGCCTCTACTTCCTGAGAAGATTACGGAGAGTTGATCTGTCAAAGAGGACTCTCTCTAACTTCTACAGGTGTACAGTAGAGAGCTTGCTGACTGGTTGCATCGTGGCTTGGTTCGGCAACTTGAGCGCCCTGGAGAGGAAAAGACTCCAAAAAGTGGTAAACACTGCCCAATCCATCATCGGCTCTGACCTTCCTTCCATCGAGGGGATTTATCACAGTCGCTGCCTCAAAAAGGCTGGCAGCATCATCAAGGACCCACACCACCCTAGCCACACACTCATCTCCCTGTTACCTTCAGGTAGAAGGTACAGGAGCCTGAGGACTGCAACAACCCGGTTTAAGAATAGCTACTTCCCCACAGCCATCAGGCTATTAAACCTGGCTTGGAACTCTAATCATTAATATCCCTCCATCTGTTATTTGCACTTTATTAATTTATTAAGTCATGGGTGTATTTATGTATAGAATTGTAGTCAATGCCTTCTATGTTCTGTTGTGCTATGCAAAGAAAGATTTTCATTGTCCTGTCAGGGACACATGACAATAAACTCTTTTGACTTTTGACTTTGACTTTGACTTGACTTGATGGGATAAATGGCCTAATTTTGCTCCTATAATTCTGCTCCTATAACTGTTCACGTTTCGGAACCTCATTTAGTTGCCTGCACTACTGCTCTGAAAATACAATATCCAGCCTATATCCCCACAATTTGCAGAATTTAAATGTAAAGTCATTCCATAAATCTGAAATAAATATTTAGTACCAATGCCTCTACCTTCTCAGAAGTTTGAGGAGCTTCACACATCACCAAATAACGAACATCGACTAGTGTACAGTAGAGAGCATACTGACTGGTTGCATCACAGCCTGGTTTGGAATGTTAAGTTCAAGGACATAGATACATAGAAACATAGAAAATAGGCACAGGAGTAGGCCATTCGGCCCTTCGAGCCTGCACCGCCATTCAATGTGATCATGGCTGATCATCCAACTCAGTATCCCGTACCTGCCTTCTCTCCATACCCCCTGATCCCTTTAGCCACAAGTGCCACATCTAACGCCCTCTTAAATATAGCCAATGAACTGGCCTCAACTACCTTCTGTGGCAGAGAATTCCAGAGACTCACCACTCTCTGTGTAAAGAATGTTTTCCTCATTTCGGTCCTAAACGAATTGCCCCTTATCCTTAGACTGTGACCCCTTGTTCTGGACTGCCCCAACATCGGGAACAATCTTCCAGCATCTAGCTTGTCCAACCCCTTAAGAATTTTGTAAGTTTCTATAAGATCCCCCCTCAATCTTCTAAATTCCAGCGAGTACAAGCCGAGTCTATCCAATCTTTCCTCATATGAAAGTCCTGACATCCCAGGAATCAGTCTGGTACTGGAATCAGGACGTTACAGAGGCTATGGAAAGTGGAGAATACTGCCGGTCCATCACATGTACTGACCTTACCTCCATCAAAGAGATCTACAGGAAGTGCTGCCTCATAAAGTTAGCTAATATCATCACTCGCAAACCCAGGCCACAGTCTCATCTCACTACTGCCATCAGGAAGAAGGTACAAGAGCCTGAGATCCGTGACCTCCAGGTTCAAGAACAGCGTCTTCTTGGCTATTGTCAGGTTCTTGAAACATAGAAACATGGAAAATAGGTGGAGGAGTAGGCCATTCGGCCCTTCGAGCCTGCACCGCCATTCAATATGATCATGGCTGATCATCCAACTCAGTATCCCGTACCTGCCTTCTCTCCATACCCCCTGATCCCTTTAGCCACAAGGGCCACATCTAACTCCCTCTTAAATATAGCCAATGAACTGGCCTCAACTACCCTCTGTGGCAGATAATTCCAGAGACTCCCCACTCTCTGTGTGAAAAATGTTTTCCTCATCTCGGTCCTAAAGAAATTCCCCCTTACCCTTAGACTGTGACCCCTTGTTCTGGACTTCCCCAACATCGGGAACAATCTTCCTGCATCTAGCCTATCCAACCCCTTAAGAATTTTGTAAGTTTCTATAAGATCCCCCCTCAGTCTTCTAAATTATAGCGAGTACAAGCCAAGTCTATCCAGTCTTTCCTCATATGAAAGTCCTGACATCCCAGGAATCAGTCTGGTAAACCTTCTCTGTACCCCCTCTATGGCAAGAATGTACTTTCTCAGATTTGGAGACCAAAACTGTACGCAATACTCCAGGTGTGGTCTCACCAAAACCCTGAACAACTGCAGTAGAACCTCCCTGTTCCTATACTCAAATCCTTTCGCTATGAATGCTAACCTACCATTTGCTTTCTTCACTGCCTGCTGCACCTGCATGCCTACTTTCAATGATTGGTGTACCATGACACCCAGGTCTCGTTGCATCTCCCCTTTTCCTAATTTGTCACCATTAAGATAATAGTCAACCCTCCTGGTTTTGCCACCAAAGTGGATAACCTCACATTTATCCGCATTATACTGCATCTGCCATGCATTTGCCCACTCACCCAGCCTATCCAAGTCACCTTGCAGCCTCCTAGCATCCTCTTCACACCTAACACTACCCCCCAGCTTAGTGTCATCCGCAAACATGGAGATGTTACATTCAATTCCCTCGTCCAAATCATTAATATATTGTAAATAACTGGGGTCCCAGCACTGAGCTTTGCGGTACCCCACTAGTCACTGCCCGCCATTCTGAAAAGGACCCGTTTACTCCTACCCTTTGCTTCCTGTCTGCCAGCCAGTTCTCTATCCACATCAATACTGAACCCCCAATATCATGTGCTTAAGTTTGTATACTAATCTCTTATGTGGGACCTTGTCGAAAGCCTTCTGAAAGTCAAGATATAACACATCCACTGGTTCTCCCTTATCAACTCTGCTAGTTACATCCTCGAAAAATTCTATAAGATTCGTCAGACATGATTTACCTTTCATAAATACATGCTGACTTTGTCTAATGATTTCACCACTTTCCAAATGTACTGCTGTCCCATCTTTAATAACTGACTCTAGCAGTTTCCCCACTACTGATGTTAGACTAACTGGTCTGTAATTCCCCGTTTTCTCTCTCCCTCCTTTTTTAAAAAGTGGGGTTACATTAGCTATCCTCCAATCCTCAGGAACTACTCCAGAATCTAAGGAGTTTTGAAAAATTATCACTAATGCATCCACTATTTCTGTGGCTACTTCCTTGAGTACTCTGGGATGCAGAGTATCTGGCCCTTATAATTTATCGGCTTTTAATCCATTCAATTTACCCAACACCACCTCTCGGCTAACATGGATTTCACTCAGTTCTTCCACCTTATTTGACCGCCGGTCCCCTGCTATTTCCGGTAGATTATTTATGTCTTCCTTAGTGAAGACAGAACCAAAGTAGTTATTCAATTGGTCTGCCATGTCCTTGTTCCCCATGATCAATTCACCTGCTTCTGACTGCAAGGGACCTACATTTGTTTTAACTAATCTCTTTCTCTTCACATACCTATAAAAACTTTTGCAGTCAGTTTTTATGTTCCCTGCCAGTTTTCTTTCATAATCTATTTTCCCTTTCCTAATTAAGCCCTTTGTCCTCCTCTGCTGAACTCTGAATTTCTCCCAGTCCTCTGGTAGGCTGCTTTTTCTGGCTAATTTGTATGCTTCATCTTTTGTTTTTATACTATCCCTGATTTCCCTTGTTATCCAAGGATGCACTACCTGCCCTGATTTATTCTTTTGCCAAACTGGGATGAACAATTCTTGTTGTTCATCCATGCAGTCTTTAAATACCTTCCATTGCACATCCACCATCAACCCTTTAAGAATCACTTGTCAGTCTATCTTGGCCAATTCACTTCTCATACCTTCAAAGTTACCTTTGTTTAAGTTCAGAACGTTCGTTCCTGACTTAATTATGTCACTCTCCATCCTAATGAAGAACTCAACCATATTATGGTCACTCTTGCCCAAGGAGCCCCGCACAACAAGACTACTAACTAACCCTTCCTCATTACTCAATACCCAGTCTAGAATAGCCTGCTCTCTCGTTGGTTCCTCTACATGTTAGTTTAGAAAACTATCCCACATATATTCCAAGAAATCCTCTTCCTCAGCACCCCTGCCCATTTGATTCACCCAATCTATATGTAGATTGAAGTCACCCATTATAACTGTTTTACCCTTATTGCACGCATTTCTAATTTCCTGTTTAATGCCATCCCCAACTCCACTACTACTGTTAGGTGGCCTGTACACAACTCCCACTAGCGATTTCTGCCCCTTAGAGTTTCGCAGCTCTACCCATATCGATTCCACATCCTCCAAGCTAATGTCCTTCCTTTCTATTGCATTAATCTCCTCTCTCACCAGCAACGCTACTCCACCTTCCATTCCTTTCTGTCTATTCCTCCTGAATATTGAATATCCCTGGATGTTCAGTTCTCAGCCTTGGTCCCCCTGGAGCCATGTCTCCGTGATCCCAACTATAGCAAAGTCATTAATAGCTATCTGCACATTCAACTCGTCCACCTTATTACGAATGCTCCTTGCATTGAGACACAAAGCCTTCAGGCTTATTTTTACAACACTCTTATTCCTTATACAATTATGTTGACAAGTGGTCCCTTTTGATTTTTGCCCTGGAAAACCATCACCTCATGTCTGTTTATTTTTTTTCTCTTCTTTCCCCCCTACATGTTGGGTCTGAGTGCTTCCCTTCTCTGCCTCCTGCCTCAGACCCTGTCTACTGGTGTTCTCTATTTGAGTCCCTCCCCCCAACCGTTCTAGTTTAAAGTCCCCCCCCCCGTAAGCCTTTGCAAATTTCCCTGCCAGGATACTGGTCCCCCTCGGGTTCAAGTATCGGAATCGCGATGTATAACAATAATTACAACCCTACCTCAATCCTACTAAACACTGTGGATGTTACACTACTGTGGTCACTCTATGTACTTTGGCTTTTGCAGTGTCATGGCCTAGTTTACTTGGAATAAGTGATATTGTGTATTTATTTTCGTTGTGTCTCATTAATCCGTAAAACTGCAGCAAGGAAGAATTTCATTGTTCCAGTTCATATCCGGTGCGTATGACAGATAAATGATTAATTACAAGCTTGATTTATTTATATAAGTATGTTGTATAAATCGAAAAAAACTGTAGATACTGGAAATCTTAAACAATTAAAATAGAAAATGCTGGAAGCACACAGCAGGTCTGCCAACATTTGTGTGGGGGGTTAATGTATCAGGTTGGGGTTGCTTTGTCACCTGACCTGTGGAGAATTTCAAGTATTTTAATTGCCTTGACTAGTCTATATGTTACACCAAACCCACAACAGATGACTCTACACCCTCTGAAGCTGTTCTGCCAGCCACGTGTTCAGGAGGCAATTCAGAATGGGTTGTGGTGCCCTGTTGAATGATGCTCACAGTCCTGGAAGGACAAGGTGTGTGCAAGTGAAGGTGAGTGGGTCCCTGCTAGTATGGCCACAGTATGTGTTAGCCTCTGCAGCGGGCTCCTCTTGTTCATGTTCAATAACCATTTGAAGATTGAGAGTTCTTCTAGCTTTTAGCAGCAGATGACCTTTCCCCAAGGGATTTGTTGAATTCCCTCAGGGGAAACCCTTCAACCACATGTCTGAGCAGCACCAATAGGTCAAACCTATCTTCAAATTAGGCACTGAAATAAGATAATTCCCCCTGAGATTTGTTCCTGATGATGATGAACACAACTGATAATTTTGCTAACTTACTGTTTTCATGCGTTTGTTGGGCAAAGGAAGTGGGGAGCAACTTGTTGCCTTTCTGTCAGCTTTATAAAACAATGCTACATTCTTATTAATGCAGTTAAAATAATTAGTATACTTGCTTGGAAAAACTATGGTTATCCCTGGAAACATCTTTCTGTTTATATGTTCAATGGGAAGAGATGATAAAAAGTAAATTCTTGGTGGGTACAAGCAGGATGAATAAGTATGCAGGTGTAGGAAGGAACTGTAGATGCTGGTTTATTCCGAAGGTGGAGAAAAGGGATGGGTGATGTTTTGGGTCAGAAACATCTTCAGACTGAAAGTGGGGAGGGGGGGGGGGGGGGGGGGGGATGGCAGGAGGGGAATTGGGGGTTAAATGGAGGTAATTAAAGGCCAGGACAAATCTGGGCCGGCAACAGATTACCAAGTGGGGAGGAATGATGACGAAGGGATACAAGTATGCGAACAGTGGAACTAGTAACATGCTTAGAGGGTGGGTAGCAAGGGTTACTTGAAATTAGGTAAATCAACGTTCATACTGCTAGGTTGTAAGCTGCCCAAGCAAAATATGAGGTGCTGTTCTTCCAATTTGCGTGTGGCCTCCTCTGACAGTGAAGGAGGCCCAGGAGAGAAAGGTCGGTATGGGAATGGGAAGGGGAATTAAAATGTTTGGCAACCGGGAGATCATTTTTGATACTAATGCATTTTGATACTGCTTTATGGTGCATAAGATTTGTAGAAATAGAACAGGTATATAAATCATAAGGGGCTTATTTAAAGTGAAGCCACTGTCTTTTTCCCAGGAAAGTGGAATGAAGGACGCATAAGTTTATGAGAGGGGGAAGATTCAATAGGAACTTAAGGGCAACGTTTTCACATAGTGGGTGGTGGGTATATGAACGAACAGCCAGGTGAAGTGGTAACCACAGGTACAATTACAGCATTTCAAGGATATTTGGGCAGGTAGATGGATAGGAAAGGGATATAGTCCAAACACAGACAGGTAGGTCTAGTGTATTGTAGCCTGTATGACTATGATTCAATTTAAAAGATATGTGGACAGGTACATGGGTAGGAAAGGTTTAGGGATGTGTTCTAGTTGCATGGACGAGTTAGGGCGAAGGGCCTGTTTCTGTACTTTATGAATCTATGACTATGACTCTCAGGGTTACAGAGTTCGAACTGCGATCACATTCTCCTGCTCTGATGTTATTCATGGTTGCACTGCTGATCAAATGTTATGGGCA
This sequence comes from Raja brachyura, assembly GCA_963514005.1. The sequence continues at coordinate 25,675,604 of OY740797.1, read as the reverse complement.
AGAGTCACCCCCCCCCCCCCCACCAACTTGCTGTCCCTCTGGCAGCTCAGACACTGAAATCTGTGGGGAGCACTGAATGAGGTTTCTAATACAAGATCTTGCTGCCATGAATTACATTTGTCTACTCTGTTGCTAAGCTCAGTGATGGGCAGCCTCAAGTCACCAGGGTATTTACCACTAGATGCAATGCTGTTTAATGAGAGAATAATTTCATTTCCTCAAACCTTGGGGATTGGTTTAGATTGGTGAGACATCAGGATGCTTTCTCAGAAACCCTGACAATTCTTACTCTGCACCCGTCTAATGTTTACACGCCCTGGGAACTGAATGTGCTGCCCAATCCAAACGTTTTCAATTTCTTCCCATGGTGTCCTAATATAAAACAATAAAATCTATTCTAAGTTCCATTGCTTATTTTTAAATGGGTAATGGTGTCATTAGTTTTCTCCTACTAGCTCCCCAGATCAGAGTACAAAACCAATTTTTACTCTAGCTAAGTTTATCCAATTCAACAAAACCTTTGCCAAGTTGTACAAAATGTTGGTGAGACTGCTGCTATGTTCTGTTCTGGTCACCCTGGAAAGAGTGCAGTGAAAACTGACCAGGATGTTGTTAGGACTCGTGTTTCTGAGCTACTGGGAGAGGTTGGGCAGACTAGGACTTTATTCCTTGGAGTGCAGGAGGCTGAGGGATGATCTTATAGAAATGTATAAAATCATGAGGGAAATAGGGGGTAAATGCACAGTCTTTTTTCCCCCAGCAAATGAAGAACTACAGAGCATAAGTTTAAGGCAAGAAGGGGGAAGATTTAACCTGAGGGGCAACACTTTCATGCAGAGGGTGGTGGGTATATGGAATGAGCTGATGGATGGATTGGTAGAGGCAGATGCAATGACAACACTGAAAAACATTTGGACAGGTCCACAGATAGGAAACATTTAGGGTGTTCCACCAAGTTGCAGGACAGAACGCTGCAGGAGATCCTTCTTCCATACGGCTATCAGGTTCACCGTGGATTGTCACCTTGTCGTGGTGGAGAGGTTTGTGTGGTCCTGAGAGCGATGCTGTCTGGAGCTATGCTCCTGGTAGGGCCACCCATGGCGGTAAGGTCGAGGGGGAGGACTCTGACAAAGAGCAATCCAACCAAGACCTCAACGGTGGAAGAGGCAGAGGATGATGGCTGACCTTAGTGGAGTGTCACAACGGCTGGGAAGGCGGTGAAGGTTGTAGCAGAAAAGGGTCTCCGGTCGTCTTGGACTCCACGCCACTGGATTCTGACCCAGATCTGTCAAGGACCGTGTGGTGGCTGTGTGTGCACCAGTCTCCCCACGTTAAACAAAGTCACGCACTGGCGTCATCCAACCCTGGAGACACCCATGGTCACCCGTGGCCGAGGGGCCCTAAGAATGGCTATCAATGTACCACTCCTCCCCCTCCTGTCATGGTGTAGACTGAGTGACTCCCCTCCCCTCACACCTCCACAATCTTTGCACATCCCCAATCCTTTCCACTCGTTACTTTAATTTAAGTTTCATGTATTTTGTGTTTTTTTGACTGTTGGCAGATCAATTTCCCTCCTGGGATAAATAAAGTTATTTCGTATCGTGTCGTATATGGACCAAAAGCATGCAAACGGGACTAGCGTAGATGGGGCATGCATTAGTTGGGCTAAATTGCCTGTTTCCATGCTGTATGATTCTACTTCACCCCAGCCGCTGAAGGCCTGAGTGTGAGGTTGATTATGCAGGAGAGGGAATTGTACGAGGAAGATAGAGTAAGGGATGCTGGCAGAAGAGTGTACAAGCGAGGAGAGAGGAATGAGAGAAAGTGCATGCGAGAGGAAAATGCGGGGGTGGGGGATGGTGAAGAGGGCGGGGGAGCGAGAGGGAGCTAACCCTGTGAATGAGCCAGATGGCCTCGAGCCAAACCAGGTCAGCAAAATATTTGTGTTGGCTGTGGCAGTGACGAACCTGCGGCAAGTGTGGGAGCAAACTGCCAGAGGGCGACAGGCGACAAGCTGAGACAAGCTGGCCGGTTCGGAGGTGTGCCTGATGTCGCAAGGCCACACAGCGCAAAGCCCCCTGACAATGGACCTTAGTCCTTGGTTCTTGAGTCTGACTGCAGCTCCATTGATGGGCTACAAGCATACACACATACACTCACACACACACACACACACTCGCACACACTCACACACACACACACACACACACTCACACACACATACACTCACACACACACACACACATACACACACACACACACACACTCGCACACACTCGCACACACTCACACACTCACACACACTCACAAACACACAGTCATAATTATGACTGAAATACATTTGGACAGATAGGTGGATAGCACGGGTTTGGAGGGCTATGGGCTATTCTCGCAACATTCTCATCAAATCTCCTGGTTCAGATTAATCTCGAGTGTTGGAGGCCTGTGGCAGAGATTCTCCAAGCTGCTTCACTATGCCACCATTGTGTCTCCCTCTTCCTCTCAGGGCTCGAGGACATCAGCTATAGGTGAGATTAGGCAGGATGGGACTTTATTCCTTGAAGCACAGGAGGCTGAGGATCCCTCGAGCCCTGGCGCACACTCATAACTCTGGGTGTTTAATTGTCATGAGAACCGGCAACAGAACAACAACATTCTCACTAGCTGCAGCTTTACAAACCCATTATTACAGAAACATAAAGTAATTATATAATAATAAATAATTCAGTAATAACCGTTGGACTAGGTAATCAGAATAGTGAATATTAAACCAAAGACAATCCATAGTAGATGCCAGTTGCTTAGGTCAGTTGTGTGTAGTGTTCAAGAACGGTTGTTGGGAAGAAGTTGTTCTTGAACCTAGAGATCACGGTTTTCAGGACACAGTGCCTTCTACCCAATGGAGGGAGAGAGATGAGAGTGTGGCCAGGGTGATGTGGGTCTTTGATGACATTGACTGTGACGTTTGAGAGCTGGGGGTTCAGCATCTGGTGGACAGGCCCAGCAACAAGGGACCCTCACAGCTCGGGGCCACAGACACTGGACACAGCAGCCCAACCCCCACAGCTGCAGTCACTGCGGGACGATCCCCCAGACATTGCAGGCTGCTCTGGGACATGGGGTCCCCTGGGTGGGGGCGCCAGATGATCAAAACCTCCTGTCCCTCCTGGGGCTAATCCTAGGGTTAGTGGACGGCAATCGGAGGCTGAGAGGGAAGATCTGGACTGCACTCCGCTCCCACCCCCACAACGGGAGGAAATGAAGATGGTCACACACCCCGTGACTGTGGCCTGAGTCGGCAGGAGCACAGACCATTGAAGGACAGTGAGCGCACCAAAAGAGCGAAGTGAAACTGCAGATTGCAAGCGTTAGAGGAACTTGGATTGAGGCCAAGGGAGAAACTGCTCCCGAAATCAGCCATTCCGAGCAGGGAGAGGTTTGCTGCTCTTGAGATTGATGGAGATGCAAGAGACTGCAGATGCTGGAATCTTGAGCAAAAAACAAAGTGCTGGAGGAACTCATTGGGTCAAGCAGCATCAGTGGAGGGAATGGACATGTTTTCTTCAGACTGAGTTCCTCCAGCACTTTATGTTTTGCAAAATTGATGCTGGTCTGAGATTAGCTTGGGATCCTAACCAGGAGGTTAAAGCAGTGAGGCGTGCCAACAAACTTCAGAACCTGTCCAGGGGCCAGGCAGCATTACAGCCCGCATGGTTTCATAGGGTCTGCACCCTCTCAAGATCCCCAGGGTGTTCACTGCATATTCTGCCGCCCACTAACCCTCTTACCTCTGCCACTCCTCTCTGCATCCATTGTTTCTGGCAGTTAGTATTATTTTTCCAATACGTAATTAGAAAATTTGCTAATCAGATTCAAGGCAACAGATATGTGGATAGAAAAGTTTTAAATGGATATGGGACAAATCTACCCAAATAGGACCAGCCCAGGCATGGACAAGGTTGGCCGAAGGGCCTGTTTCTGTGCTGTACACCTCTAACTTTATAACAGACTCCGAGCTTTGCTGTGGGTATTCGGTGTGTGTCGTGGTGGAGATCACTGCAACAGTTCAGTAAATATGAAGAGAGGGTCGCAAACACATTGAAGGTGACAGGGGTGAATGACACATGCAGCTCTTTCAGCCAAAGCTGCAACATGCTGTGATTTTCCACTTGTTCCCTGACGAGCGAACTCAGTCCCACACACACTGGCCCTTTTTGTGGACAGGTCTCACACGCACACTGACTCTCACTGGGGTACGGGTCCCACACACACACTGACCCTCACTGGGGTACGGGTCCCACACACACACTGACCCTCACTAGGCATGGTCCCACATATACTGATAATGTTTGGGTCATGCAAGCTGCCAGCATTATTGCCTTCCTTTGAGGGAAATCTGTGGGTTTAGAATAGGAGATGTGCTGGTCACATGGCCGCAGTCTGTGGCTGCTTGAACTCTGGAGGAGCCTGTTTCTGAAGAATGGGAAAATAATGAGAGATTTAAATTAACAAAGGTGCTTTATTAAACAGAATCATAGCCTGCAGTAAGTGGCATCCGCTCCGGTCTACTTTAAGAGCTGATGTTGTTCACATGAACAATTCATGATACAATTGTAAAGCCACAAGTTCTTCCTACAATGGCAGCACATGTTTGGATGTCTGAAGAAGGGTCCCGACCCGAAACATCACATGCATGTTCTCTAGAGATGCTGCCTGACCTATTGAGTTACTCCAGCACTTTTGTGTAAACCAGCATCTACAGTTCCTTGTTTCCACCTAATGTTTGCGAAGGTTTGCTTGCTCCTGGTGAATAGACAAACTCTGCTCTGACCAGCGGTGAATGTCCTGAGTCTGTAGGAGTGTAACAGCCCCTGTGGGTAACAGATAATGGCATCTCCTGGAAATATTAGAGAGCAACAAACACAGTGCTAGAGGAGACACAAGGAACTGCAGACACTGGAATCTTGCGATGAACACAAAATGCAGGCCCAGGAACTTAGGGTTGGAGGGAAATGCTGGAGGGAAATCGACAGACAATGTTTTGGGTTGTGATACTTCTTCAGACCTGAAATGTTCCCTGTCTACTCCCCCCACAGATGCTGCCCGACCCAACTGAGTTACTGCAGCATTTTGGTATTGATCATGAGGGTAACATGAGGGGGAACTTCTTTACTCAGAGAGTGGTGGCTGTGTGGACTGATCTTCCAGCAGAAGTGGTGGAGGCAGGATCGATTTTAACATTTAAAAGTAAAGTGGATAGGTATATGGACGGGAAGGGAATGGAGGGGCATGAGTGCAGGTAGATGGGACTAGGGGAAAATAAATGGTCGGCACGGACTGGAAGGGCCGAGAAGGTCTGTTTCCGTGCTGTAATTGTTATGTGGTTATATGGTTATCAAGATTCCAGCATCCGCAGTCTCTTGAATCTCTACATTGGAAAAAAGTTGCACCTCTATATGTTACAAAGAACAACAACCTTTGTGTATATATTATGAGGAAAAATAGTCTCTGCCTATGTTGTATAAAATTGGCATTAGAAAATAACAGCTCCTGCAGATACTGCCGATGCGCAGGCAAAGAATGCAGATGCTGGTTTATACACAAAGTGCTGGAGTAACTCAGCAGGTATCTCTTGAGAACATGGATGAGTGACTCTTCTTGAGACTGATACAATACTGCACAGCCTATACCCTGTGTATATGGTGGGGGTATGGCAGCCTCTATAGATATTTAAAAGAATTACACTTCCTGTGTGTTTGAGATAATAACAAATCCTATCTGTTTTACGGAGCACTTACCCCCTGTGAATATTATGAACATTATCCCCTCCTTATCCTATGACTGCTGTACATATTACAGAGAACAGCAGCTCATGTATATTGTGCACATTGCACATAGTTGGTTAGTTTATTAATTGTCGTGTGTACAGATACGTGTTCTACATGCTATCCAGTCTAGTCATATTATACGTGAGAATAATAGATCCTCTTCTGGAACAACACACAGACGGTCGCCACATTCCAACGCCACCTTGCAACTTCCAAGTCTCTGAAAAGTCTGATCTTGACCATTTTCAGGTCTAGCGGCACTGGACTGATGAAGTAATGGCCGGCCTGGCCCAGTGCGATGCCACTGGTTCATTCCACCGCCGCTCCATTCAGCTGCCGCAGGCTGTGCTCGTCCGCTCGCTCACTTGGCTGCTGCAGGGACTCCCATGGTCGCATCCGCCAACACCGTAACCACAGCTAACACTGCCTCCAGCAGCAGTGTAGCATAGCAGTCCCCATGTACATCATGAAGCATAACAAGCCCAATACTAAAAAACAATACCCCCACAGAATAACAGACCCTGTACCTATTGGGCAGATTAGCAATCTCTATGTTTATCTGATAGAACAGCAGCCTCTGTGTATATACTGTGTGTATATTAGATAACAGCTTGTGCATGAATGATGATACCAGCTTCTGTGTATAGTAGAGAATGGTAGTCTGTGTGCATTATGGGTTTAAAACAGGAGGGAAAAGATTTATTAGGAATTTGAGGGGCAACTTTTTCACACCGAGGGTGGTGGGTATATGGCCAGAGGATGTACTGAGGTTGGGAAGATAACAACATTTAAAAGACATTTGGATAGGTATATAAATAGGAATGGTTTAGAGGGATATGAGACCAATGTGGGCGAACTCGACTAGCTCAAATGGAGAATATTGATCAGGCTGGATGAGTTGGCTGAAGGCCCTGACCATGTGCTTTTTTACTCCAATAGCAGCGGTGTGTATATTAGATACTGTGTGTGTGCATTGTGTGGATAATGGTGGCACCTTTGTCTGGAGAGAGAGCTGTTGTGTATAATGCAGCATACTTGCCCCTGGGTATAACATAGAGAACAATAACCTCTGTAATGTTATGAAGAATAATACCTGCATCTGTGGGAGAAAAGTTTGTTTGACTTGACCTCCTTTGCTTCTTGAGAGACAACCTGTACCTATGTTAATTTTGGAGAGCTGGAGTTTTTATAACAGAGAAAACCAGCTGCTGTCTATATGATGTGGGATTACAGTTGCAGTACACGTGAGCGAGGATTGCCGTTCCTGCAGATGTCATGAAAAATAGCAGCTCGTTTATAATGTCGAAAATAGCAATCCTTGTGGAGAACGGTAGATTGCTTCAAAGCAACAGATTGTTTGTATATTATAGAATTTAGCAGCCCCGTTTATAGTTAGGAGAAATACAATCCCTTTGCACTTTACAGAGATTTACAGCCCCATGTAAAGTCCAGTCGCTCCACTCTTTCATCATATGACAGACCAGCAGGGCCGGATTTACGTATAAGCTAGACAAGCTTAAGCTTTGGGCCTCGAGATCTGGGGGGGCCTACTCACTTCGCTGCCTCACTGGACCCGTCGAACCTCACCGCCCCACCGACCATCCACCCACCGGGACCTTCTACTCTTTGCCCGCTGACCCTGGCCACTCCACCGCCCTCCAGCAGCCCACAGCCATCGCCATCGCCTTACCTGCAGCCTGGATTCAGCATCGGGCCTGAAGCTTCCACGCTGCAGACTCCCACTCCCCCGGGTTTGACTGCGCTGGGTCCTGGTGCTAGTCAGCCAACCCTGGTAATCCCAGTGGCTGTTCCACTGGGTCTTCCCCATTCCCCTCAAACCATGTGATCCCAGCTCTTCCCCACCCACACTACAGTCCTCATAACCCCCTACCCCATGACCACCCACCACCCCTCCACCAGACATCGCCTTGGCCTCATTCCACTCACCTGCCTTCCTCCGGCCCCAACCCCCATCCCTGCCGTGTGTTTACCATAGAAACATAGAAAATAGGTGCAGAAGTAGGCCATTCGGCCCTTCGAGCCTGCACCCCGCCATTCAAAATGATCATGGCTGATAACCCAACTCAGTATCCTGTAACTGCCTTCTCTCCATACCCCCTGATCCCTTTAGCCACAAGGGCCACATCTAACTCCCTCTTGAATATAGCCAATGAACTGGCCTCAACTACCTTCTGTGGCAGAGAATTCCACAGATTCACTCTCTGTGTGAAAAATGATTTTCTCATCTCGGTCCTAAAAGACTTCCCCCTTATCTGTGACCCCTTGTTCTGGACTTCCCCAACATCGGGAACAATCTTCCTGCATCTAGCCTGTCCAACCCCTTAAGAATTTTGTAAGTTTCTATAAGATCCCCCCTCACACCTGACCTCCCCCTCTCAGATAGCGAACAGTCTGTCCTCAGCAGAGGTCTCACCCAGGGCCGGCCTTAGGAGGTGCGGGGCCCAATTGGGAACAATTTTGGTGAGCCCCAGGTTCCCAGCCAAGGTCTGTAGAATCATACAAATATAATTAAAGTCTATTGTAGACTTTATATCTCCACGGTAGAATGGAAAGTAATCAAAATGTGCGCTTAAAAAGTGCATGTGACTTAATAGAAACATAGAAAATAGGTGCAGGAGGAGGCCATTTGCCCCTTCGAGCCAGCACCGCCATTCATTGTGATCTTGGCTGATCGTCCCCTATCAATAACCCGTGCATGCCTTCTCCCCATATCCCTTGACTCCATTAGCCCCTAGAACTCTATCTAACTCTCTCGTAAATCCATCCAGTGACTTGGCCTCCACTGCCCTTTGTAGCAGGGAATTCCATAAATTCACAACTCTCTGGGTGAAAACATTTTTTCTCACCTCAATCTTAAATGACCTCCCCTTTATTCTAAGAGTTAATGGACCAAACAGATCTAAGCACAGCTTGGCTCTATCACGCTGGCTCAAGCCAAAGATCGCCTCTTCCACCGCTGCTTTTCGCCATGCAGTGGGGGAACAGCCAATCTTTGCCTTGAGCCAGAGGGAAGGCAGGGACAACTTCCAATCCACCAGCAGAGTCGCTCCGTTAATGCATTCATTCCACAGTGAGTTCAATTTGCTAACAATCCCCCCTCCCCCCCACCTCCCTCCCCCTCCCTCCCCCCTCCCTCCCCTCCCTCCCTCCCTCCCCTCTCCCCTCCCCCCTCCCCTCCCCCCTTCCCCCCCCCCGTACTCGGGGACTGAAGCACGTTCGGGGACCAGACCCAACGGGTCTGCACTTGGTCTAGTTTTAATATAAAATTGCATACATGTAAGCCTACAAGTAACAAGCAAAATGTGTAGATCACCTCTGAAAAGTACATAGTTACAATATCACTTGTTTTAGTGATTGTGAAATGAAAAAAAAAGTAATTTAGTTAAATAGATCCTGGAAAACCAATAACCATTGGTGAAAAAACAGTCCAGGCATTAAATTTTGGGCTTCAGCCACATCCTACCCTTTGGGCTTCTACCCCATCCTAACTGTGTGTTAGTTGCCAGTGTGTGATGTGCGTGTGGGAGGGAAGGAGAGAGGGAAGGGAGGGAGGGAGGGAGAGAACGGAGGGAGGGAGGGAGAGAAGGGAGGAAGGACAGAAGCGAGGGAGGGAAGTAGTGAAAGGAGGGAGGGAAGGAGAGAAAGAAGGGGTGGAGCGAATGAGAGAAGGGAACAGAGAGAGGAAGGAGGGAGGGAAGGAGAAAAGGGAGGGAGGGAAGAAGGGAAGGAGGGAAGGGAGGGAGGGGACCGGCGGGAGAAGCGGATGCCGGGGTCCGAGCGGACGGGTGTGAGCTGAGGCTAAGGTTTGTAAACGTTGCTCCAACCCCCGGCCCGGCCCTCAGTGTACTGTTCACTGCGTCTCCCCGGTGTAGCCGGGGCTGTGTGCGTGAGGCACAGCAACTGGAGGGGCGGGAGCGATGCCCCGGGACCGTGGGGGAACGACCCACCTCTCTCTCTCCCCCTCTCCCCTTCTCCAGGGCCCTGTTCAACTGTGGAAGGACCTCTGCTCTTGCATATTGTGCAGATTATCAGGGTTTGTGGATGCTGTGGATAACAGCAGTCCTTGTGTATAATGCGGAGAACAACAGCCTGTGCATGTAAAAGCAAATAAGATCCCCTGTGTCCACTTGAGAAAAGCAGCCCCTCTGATAGAATACTGATCCTTCTGTGCATATAATGGAGAGAAACAACACCTGTGTATAACACAGAGCAGCAATTGCCATGTATATTGTACATATAGCAAAATGTGTGGATACCACAGACAATAGCACCCTGTGCTTATATTATGGAGAATAGCCAGCTCCGTGTATATTAATTTTGATGATTACAGAGAATAACAACTCCCATTGCATATTAGAAATAACAGCCACTTTGTACATTATCAGCAACTGTAGTCCATGGATATTAAATAAGAGCAACCCTGCATTATTATCGAGAATAGCAAATCCATGGTTCTTTATTGCCCTGTGTAACTTATAGACAAATTGCAGATTCTATGTATATTACAGAACATAGCAGCCCACGATTATATTATCTAATGGCATCTCCTGTGTATGTTGTGGAGATTAGCAGCTTCTCTGCAAATTACGATGAACAACAGCCTTATGTACATTAAAGAATAGCAACTCCCGTGTATGTTATAGAAAAATTAGCTGCTGCATGTATATGAGAAAATAAGTCCTTGCATATAGTGATACCACACAGGAACAGGCCGTTTGACCCATCATGTCCACGCCAACAATCAAGTACCTGTCGACCCAACTCCCATTTCCACCGACTTCTCTGCCCCCGCGATTCAAGTGCTCATCTGGAAACGCTTTAAATGTTATGAGAGTCTCTGCCCCCACCACCTCCACAGCAGTGTTCCAGATTATAACCATCCCCTGAATGAAAATAAAATTCCTCAAATCCTCTTTAACCCTACCCTAAAACGTATGCCCTCTGGTTTTAGGGATCTGCATTACAAGGAAACGTTGTCACTATCCATCTTAATATATATTATGGGGAATAGCTTCCACTGTTTCTGTTATGTCTCATTAGGTCTCATGGAGAATCGTGCACATTTATTGCTGTTTCAGAGGCCGGTTAAGTAGTCGTAGAGTCACAAAGTGCTGGAGGAACTCAGTGACTCAGGGTGCGCCTGTGGAAGGAAATAGACAGACAGTGTTTCAGCTCCTGACCCGCTGAGTTCCACCAGCACTTTGGTTTCTGCTCAAGATTCCAGCATCTGCAGTGTCTTTGTGTCTCAATGGAAACAGACCTTCGGCCCAACTGGCCAATATGCCTTTCTGCGCTAATGTCATTTGCCTTGCTCAAAAGTATTTTGTGCGGACGGAGATACAATACAGAAAAGAATCGCATCTCCGTCGAGGTAAGAGATTAGAAAATGTTTCCCCCAACCCCCCCAACTCCCCCCAACCCCACCCACCACATAAAATAAGCTAAAGAACACTAAAAACATACATTTAACACATACTATTTAAACACAAAGAATGAAAGGACAGACAGACTGCTGGTGAGACAGCCATTGCTGGCGCCACCTGCTTTATATAATCATATAATTTATACAATTATTTGCCCCATACTCCTCTAAATCTCTCCTATCCAAGGTCTTTTCCAAATGTGCATTGAATGTTGTTCCTGTATTTGCCTCTGCTCCTTCCTCTGACTATCAATTTCATCCCGATGGGGTAAGGATAGGTTACATTCCCACAAGGACTTCTGTGAACCATGAGTTTTGCCGCCAAAAAAATCAAAAAGAGCTGGAAATGTTCAGCAGGTCATCACAAGAGGTCGAGTTTGCAGGTTAAAGAGCGTACTTTGATTGACACATGCAGAATGGAAAGAGGCCCTTCAGCCCACTAAGTCCACGCCGACCATCCATCATCTGTTCCCACTAGTTCTATGCTATCCCACTGTCTCAGACACTCCCCACACACTCCTACAGTATCCAATTAACCTATAAATCTTTTGAGAGGGATGGGTTTGGCAGTATCCTGTCATCTTTATTCGGCCAAGTCTTTTAATTCTAGATTTTATTCTGGTGGGATTTGTATTCACACCTGGAGCAATGGACTAGACCAATGGATTCTAATCCAGGAGCATAACAACTAAACTAATATACCCTCGTGCCCAACGCACTAAATGCCTATAAGCACTTAATTGATGGTTAATTCCTACATTTTCCCAACTCCCAGCTGCACAGTGCGGTGTGCCCCCAGTACTGCCCTTCCCACAGTGCAGCACTCCCTCAGTACCATTCCTCCCACGGTGCAGCGATCCCTCAGTGCTGCCCCTCCAAAAATGCAACACTCCCCCTGTACTGTCTCACTTACAGAGCGGCACTTCCACAGTGCCGCCCCTCCCACAGTGCTGCCTTCCACAGTACAACGCTCCTTCAGTAGCGTTCTCTCCCACAGTGCAGCACTCCCCCAGTACTGCCCTCCCACATTGCCCTGCTCCCATGGTACTGCACTGATATTTTGTCTGGATTCGGATGTGAAGTAAGACCCACCGAGCTGTAACTGATATCCACGCACAAGACAAGACATCAGAACAGTGTCTGTGTGTGGGCAACACTGATCATTCCACAAGGTCTGATCATTGCTCTGAGCTCAGCCTGTTGCATAACTCGATGTAACCTTGTCTTCTCCGAGAAGTGTGCGTGCATTTGGATGTGCACAAATAAAGCCGCAGAAAAGACAAAGTCAGCTCACAGTTCCTTGGGCACAGGAAGCAGATTCTCGAGATGGAGAGATACACACAACACATTTCCTCTTTTTATCAAATCACCTTCTGCAGTGACCTGGCATGAGTGAAATTCCGTTGTCGTTTTACATAAGAGTCCACAGCCATGTTATTGTTGTCAAATTCATGGTCGAAACCACAGATCAGCAACTTGTCAGAAAGATGACCTCAAGATTATCACCAAACACTTTGCGTCTCCTGTCAGAGAGATAGCAGCTGACAGGGGAAGATAGCAGAGGGAAATCAGAGCAGAGGATTGGCTGGTGGCTCCCACTCTCCCCCCCCCAGTCCTCAGGCCTTGAAACGACTGACTGGCCAGTGGAGACATTAACTGGGCTTTTACAAGGACAGACTGAGCCCAAGCACAAGGCAGTGTAAGCCTGGGAGCACATCCCTTCAACTCACACACTATCCCGACTGGAAATACATCTCCACTCCATCATCGTCACTTGGTCTGGGCCTCCCCATCAACACTGATGAATAGGTACTTTCTCCACATAAACACATGGTCATGGAAGCAGTTCACCACAACTTAAAATGAGATATTAACAATGGCAGCAAAATTATTGTATTAAAATAATTAATAATGGTCAAATAATATCCGTTAAATTCCTGTGGATTAGCTCATCAAAGACAAAAGCTGATTGTTGCTTCTGACTTCAGCAATTGAGTTGGCGGGGTAGCACAGCCGTTGAGTTGCTGCCTTACATTGCCAGAGATCTGTGTTCGCTCCTGACTACAGATGCTGTCTGTATGGAGTCTGTACGTTCTCCCTGTGACCGCATGGGATTTTCTCCGGGTGCTCCGGTTTCCTCCCACACTCTGAAGACGTACAGGTTAGTAGATTCATCGGCTTTGCTAAATATTGTAAATTGTCCCTAGTATGTAGGATAGGGCAAGTGTACAGAGATCGCCAGCTGGCGCAGACTCATTGGGCTGAAGGGTCTGTGTCCGTGCTGTATCTCTAAACTAAACTAAACTAAAATTGACAAATCTTAGCACAGTGCTCAACAGCCAAGTCCTTCTTTTCTGGCCACCATCTTAACTCCACTTGCATGGATCGGTGCAGATGCCACAACTCTCAAGGATCCTGTCATCATCCAGGATAGAGCAGCCCACTTCACGACACAAAGTACTGGAGTAACTCAGCGGGTCAGGCAGCATCTCTGGAGAACATGGATAGATGACATTTCAGGATGGGACTGGACTCTGAAGAAAGTTCCTGACCTGAAACGTCACCTATCTATGTTCTGCAGAGATGCTGCCTGACCTGCTGAGTTAGTCTAGCACTTTGTGTTCTTGTATGTAAACCAGCATCTGCAGTTCCTTGTTTCTTCAGCCCACTTTCTTGTTCCCCATCCACCACCCCAGCCTCCACACCGCTGTTGTGTGCACCGTGTACAAAATGTGGTTTGGTGGCGCTGCCTTGCAGCTGCGGCTCGCATGCAGTCCGTTTGTCTTTTCTTTTTTTCTTTTTCTGTTTTATTTTGTTTTGTTTTCTTTTGTCCCATTGTTACAGTTTATTTTGGTTTATTTTAGTTGTGTTTGTGTGGGGGGGTGGGAGAAACATGTTTTTTTGACTCTTCCTTCGGGGGGATGCGACCTTTCTTGTCATATCCCCCGTCCCCGTCTCCGTCTGCGCTGAGGCCTATCGCGAAGCTGGCGGCCTCCAACTGGGACCGACCTCGAGTCTCCGGAGGCAGAGCCAGGACTTACCAACGTGAGGCTGGCCAACTTCGGGGTTGTGGTGGCGTTGCGACCCGACTTCGGTGCCTCGGCCGCGGGCCCACTGGTCTCGGCCGCGGGCCAGTGGACGACATCATCGTCGGGAGCTCGCAGGTCCCAGGTTGGTGACCTGTTTTTCCGGAGCTCCCACAACAACAGCTTCGTCCGCTGGACTGGAGGGTGGCAGCTTCGGCAGCTTTGACCGCCCCGGGCCGCGGAGTTTGAACCGGTCCGTTCGCGGAGGTCGGATTCAACCGCGGGACTTGCTTACCATCACCCGGCGGGGTCACAACATCGGAGGCCTGGATCGCCTCAGCACAGAGGGAGTGCAAGGAGGGAAGAGACAAGGACTTTGGGACTTTTGCCTTCCATCACAGAGAGGGGGTGCCTGGTGGACTCACTGTGGTGGATGTTAAATCTATGTTTATTGTGTGTTTTGTTATTTATTCTATGTTATGACTGCAGGCTAAATCATTTAGTTGTACTGAAAAGTGCAATGACAATAAAATTGAATCTGAATCTGAATTGGAAATGCATGCAGTTACAGTACATGTGCAGGCTATACCGATAACAAATCCCAAACCCACCACCTACACCAACTTGAAGGACAAGGGTAGCCAGTAGATGGGAGCACCACCACCTGCAGGTACCTCTGCAAGTCACACAACATCCTAATTTAGAGATATATCGCTGTTCCTTCATTGTCACTGGGTCCAAATCTGGGAACTCCCTCACCAGCAGCACCATGCGAGCACCTTCACCTCAAAGACCCACACCACCCTGGCCATGTCTCATTTTGTTGCTACCATCAGGAAGAAGGTACAGGAGCCTGAAAACCATGACCTCTAGGTTCAAGGATAGCTTCTTCCCAGCAACCATCAGCAATTAAAATCTTCTACAGACTTTGTTTAATTTGCACTACAGACTTTGATTTTTCACTATCCTGATTACATACTATTACTATTAATTTCTTATAACACTGATTACTATATATTTATCTGCGTATAACTACATTCATTGGGCTGTTGAGCTGCAGCATTTACGAAATTAATTGTTCCGGGGCCGATACAATGATACAAAGGGTTGAGTACTGGCCAGGAGACTGGGGGCCATGAGACAATGAGCCCTTGAGTGTGGGATCTTCAACTCTAGGCCCAGGGGTATGTGATTGATGTAAGAGCTCCTCACTTTGGTGCTCAACCTCAGTGACCCTCCGAGAGCTGGTGTAGCAAGATGTAATATATTAAAACGTTGATGGTGATTACTCAATTGAGTTTAGACGCAAGTCTGAAACCGCAGCGCGGTTTGTGATCCGGGGAAGGGGCCAGGCCTGCGTGGCATTAATAGTAACAGCCTGGAGGCGATGGTGCAAGTTCCTGTTCAATACAGCCTGTAATCCTTGTCCTGCAGCAAACTAACAATTTTGCCCACTCTTGAATTGAACACATTCTAAGACCATAAGATTTTTGGAGCTGGAGATAGCCATCTGAGCCTCAAATTGCTCCACCATTCATCAAGGTCACGACCGATCAAAGCTCCTTTCCAACAAACTCCCACGTCCCTTCACTCAGTTAATAACCAGAAGTCAGACGATCTCCGCTTGACCTCTGAACCCAATGATGGTCTCCACGGCACATCGCGGTAGGGAATTACAAAGATCCACAAATGGAATTCCTTCTCATCTGGCCCCTAACCAGGAGAAACCTGCCCTACATCCACTTGAACCCTACCAAATCCTGTGATAGTTTTAATGAGAGGTACAGATGCCTCAAGTCCCACACCACCAGGTTCAGGAACAGCTACTTTCCTACGACCATCAGGTGCTTGAACTGACGTACCCAACTCTAATCCTACCTTCAACAGCAGAGGCCAGTGAGGGTGCAGAGTGCCAGGGTGGGGAGGGCTCGCACACTAAAGGTGGGGCTACGTCTGCCTGGATATAAGCACAACGTTTAAAAGACATTTGAACAGTTTAATGGATAAGAAGGGCTATGCGGGATATAGGCCATATGCAATAGCCCAGAATGCCCACCTGGTCAAGTTTGGTCTCCTGACACTAAGGCAGAGTATCCTTGCTCCACAGGTGGAACTTCTGTGGCTGCAGAGAGAACGGATGCAGCACGATGACTTGGTGAGGCACGGTCCCTCACCCAGGGTTGACGGCCGTTCCGGGTGGGGGGGTAGAGGGAAGTGGCCCCACAGCTTCTTCCCACGCTGCGCAAGCCCCCCTGCACTCGGGCTTTGAAGTTGACTTAACGGTTGATGGAAGGACAGAAGGAGCTGGACTTTAGTTAAGTGTGTGTTTTGGTTTCTCAGAGTGGAGGGAGATTTATTTTATCTGGGATTCGGCATCTCTCTGCCCACAGGAAGGGGACGGGTGCAGAGCCTGGAGCTCGTGGCCCAGAGCTGCCACAGGCTGGGCTAAAATTATATCTGTGGTGCACTATCTGTACCTGCATGCAGGGAAGATGTGAGATAAGGAGCCCACGAGGATGTCAGCTCTGAGTCTGTAATATCCGTTTAACAGACAGAGCATCTGGCATCGCCACAGGAGGGGTGGTGCAAGGCAGTGTTTCTGGTTTGATGTGATCCGCCAGAGCTGGGGGGGGGGGGGGGGGACAGACTGACCCAACACCAGCACGGAATCCAGTGCAAAGGGCCTCAGGAGCAGAAGAAACGGGCAGTTGTCCTCAGGAAGCAGTGTACGTGCTTGTTGTTTGTTGATGTGGAGGAGATGGTCAAGAGTTAAGACTATTTAAGGGCCACATGCACTGGCACCAGAACATGCAATTTGAAAAGAGATTCACAGGAATGTTGCCTGAACTGGAGGGCTTGAGTTATAAGGAGAGATTAGACCACTGGGGCTATTTTCCCTGGAATGCAGGAAGCTTTTAAGTTGACCTTATAGAAGTATATAAAATCATGAAATCTGTGGATAGGGTAGATAGTCACAGGGTAGGGAAGTCAAAAACTGGAGCGCACATGTTTAAAGTGAGTGGAGAAAAGATTAAAGGGGATCTGAGGGGGAACATTTTTCACACAGAGGGTAGTGGATATGTGAAACAACTGCTAGAGGAGGTAGTTGAGGCAGATAGAATAACAATATTTAAAAGCTATTTGGACAGTGACATAGATAGGAATGGTTTGGAGGTATATGGGCCAAATACAGATAAATGGTATTAGCTTAGATAGGCATCTTGCTCAGCATTGATGATTTGGGCCAATAGACCTTGTTTCTGTGCTGTGTGACTATGAGTCTAAGTAAGTAAGTAAGTAGGTAAGTATGTTTATTGGCCCAGTAGTCACATACAAGGAATTTGCCTTGATGCTCCGCCCACAAGTAACAACGTGACATACACTGAGAGTTACGAATGACTTCGAAAACACTAAACATTAATAATAATAAAACATTAATGATAAAACACCATTGATCAAGCATGTGAACCAAGAAAATACCAGATCAAATGGAGGCTACAGATTTTTGGCTGCTGAGTAGAGCAACAACTCGTGGATAAAAACTGTTTTTATGTCTGGCTGTGGCAGCTTTGACAGTCCGGAGTCGCCTTCCAGAGGAAGGGATTCAAAGAGTTTATGGCCAGGGTGAGAGGGGTCAGAGATGATCTTGCCCGCTCGCTTCCTGGCCCTTGCAGTGTACAGTTCATCAAAGGAGGGAAGGTTGCAGCCAATAACCTTCTCTGCTGATCGGACGATTCGCTGCAGCCTCCAGGTGTCGTGCTTGGTGGCTGAGCCAAACCAAACCATGATGGAGAAGGTGAGAACAGACTCTACGATGGCCGTGTAGAATTGGACCATCATTGCCTGTGGCAGATTGTGCTTCCTCAGCTGCCGTAGGAAGTACATCCTCTGTTGTGCCTTTTTGACTGTGGAGTCGATGGTAGCCCCCCACTTAAGGTGCTTGGAGATGATGGTTCCCAGGGACTTAAAAGACTCCACAGATGTGACTGTGGTGTTGTTGAAGGTGAGTGGGGTGAGGGGACGGGGAGCTCTCCTAAAGTCTACAATCAATTCCACTGTCTAAAGAGCATTGAGCTCCAGGTTGTTGCGATGGTAGCAGGACGCTGTGACACTTCCTGTCTGTAGGCAGATTCCTCCCCATCCTGGATCAGTCCAATCAGGGTTGTGTCATCCGCAAACTTGAGAAGCTTGACAGAGGTGTCTGTGGAGGTGCAGTCGTTGGTGTAGAGAGAGTAGAGGAGAGGAGAGAGTACGCAGCCTTGCAGTGCTCCTATGCTGAGTGGTTGCGGGTCCGAGATGTGCTTTCCCAGCCTCACATGCTGCTTCCTGTCTGTCAGGAAGCTGGTAATCCACCGATAGAGGGGTTCAGGCTCAGTCAACTCGGAAAGTTTGGAGTGTAATAGCTCTGGCACAATGGTGTTGAATGCAGAGCTAAAATCAACAACCAGGATCCTTGCATAGGTCCCCTGGCGGTCTAGATGCTGTAGGTTGAAGTGCAAGCTCAGGTTGACTGCATCATCCACAGATCTATTGGCCCGATATGCAACTGCATAGGATCCAGCAGGGGGATCAAATAAACAGTAACTGTGACTGTAATACTGCACGATCATCTCTGGGGAGAAGGCAGCCCAGCAAACCACTTCATTCAGGAGAAATTAGAAATGGGCAATCACTGGTCTTGCCAAGAATATTTGACCATCAATTAATAAAAATAGTGACTGGGATAACGTCAGTCTTCTGTCAGATGAAGAAAATCCAGAAACCACAGGTACTGGAAATCTGAAATATAAGCAGAAAATGTTGGAAACACTCAACAGGTCAGGCAGTGCACAACTGATGGACGTATCCATGTACCTCTATCTCCAGATGCTCTGTCTATGGCCTGCTGAGTGTTTCCAGCATTTCTTATGGGAGGGGACAAACCCAGTAAGATGACAGAATTGGGATCTTCATTCCATTGTCAGAAACATCAAGCTTGGAGAGAAATTGATTCATTCCACCCAACCCTCCCCCACTGCACCGGCCATCCCTGCACCTTGAAGAAACTAAAGCGCAAACTGGTTGTTTAAAAAAAAAAAAATTCTAGCACACTGCAACTATTAAGTTACAGTCCATAACCATTACTTTGTGGAATCAGGAGGAAGTAACCAGTAATGATTGCAACAGAGATACAGGGTCAACAGTGCAGATCCAAGTCAAAATTCTACTGATGGGAATTATTCATCCTTTTACACAATTTCTCTGAGGTTTCCTGTGCATTCAAGTATTAGACCGAGCTCTCCAAAATTAACTTTCAGACTAACATTGGAAAGGCAGTGAGTAGGGAGCATTCTAACCCATGCTCTAACCTTGTGCCTGACCTGTACCCTGGAGTGTGATGGGACGGTGTTGAGGGAGCTTCACTCTTTTTAATTCCTTACACGGTCTTTATTCAATAATTGCAATTTACTGTGTACCAGAAGATACAAAAACTTTCAAAAGTTGCATTACATCAGGCAATCATTATAATGCAATGGTGGCATCTCCATCTACAATACACCCAAACTCCCGCGGTGACCAGCGTTCACAGAATGCCTCCAGAGTCCTTGTGGACACCGCCCGTTCCCTCTCCAGGGACACGCGAGCACGGACGTAGACCCGGAAGAGGGGCAGGCAGCCGACTCTGGCATTACCATCGACTACCCCGTTGCCTGGACCTGCGAATGGCCATCTTGGCCAGGCCAAGGAGCAGACCGACAGGGAGATCCCAACCCCCCGATCAACCCTTCCCACTCCCTGCCTTGTGCCCAAAGACCAGAAACGTGGGACTAAAATGCAACCAAAACTTGAGAGGCACCCCGTCAGATATTCGTACAGGGACTACAACCTCTAACACTCCATATACCCGTGGTATACGCTCTCTTCCTCACCGCAGAAGTTGCAGGCGGCTGGCGAGTCCGTGAACAGAATCAAATATTTATTACATACACAGCCCTGTGCAACACTCTCCACCCCAGGTCCCCAATGTAAAGGGGGAGCACTCCCTTGTAGAGAGACCTCCACTGGGGACCACTCCCGTCGTCAGGTGGTAACCAGAGCGAGTCCGGACGGACGGACGACGAGGGTGAGGAAGTGTAGAGTGTGCAGGAGCGACCAGTACAGTAAACGTCTCTCCACGTCACGGAACGGCATGCTGGGCATCTCGGAAAAGTGGCTGATGTTGTGTAGGGCCGGCTCCCGGGAAAGATTCCGGGACCTGGGCCCAATGACCAATTCCGATGGAGCGGGGGTAAGCTCAGTCGGAATTGTTCCGAGCTCACGCCTCTCCTCGACACCCACTGTGGCAGGGAGAGGACCGGCCACCCTTGCAGTTACAACACCCCCCTTCCCCTGAGGAGGAGACCAGATTCCTAACTCTTAAGATATAACGGTAGAAGTTGGGCAGATCAATGCGGTGGGTCAACAGATGCCCGCCACCGTGAAAGACACTCTGCTGCAGCATACAAGACTCTCTGCTGCAGCATACAAAAGCAGGACTCAGACCACAAAATGTGGTCCAAATCCAAAAACCTGCAGCGACCCGAAAAGGTAGTCATGATCTACCCTGTCAAATGCCATCTCCTGATCGAGGGATAGAAAAGGAACTGACTGAGCAGCCCCCTGGGACAGATGGATCAGGTCCCTACCCAGGTGAATGTTATCGTGAATGGACTGGCCAGGGAATGTGTAGGATTGGTCCGGGTGGATCAATTGGGACATCACGGAACCCAGGAAATTTGCCAATGCCCGTGCAAAGACTTTATACTCTGTGCTGAGGAGAGAGACTGGGCGCCAGTTCTTCAACAGGCAGAGGAGATCTCCCTTCTTGGGCAGCAGGACAATGACTGCCATATCCCACCACTGCCTTATGGGAAGGGAAGCCCTTCTCCCTCTCTCTCCACTTCACCCAAAACTGTCTGAATGAATCCTGGAATCGGCGATCCTCCAGCAGCCAGTTATTAAAGTGCCAGTACTTGGACCCTGCCCATGTGCGCGCTGGGATAAAGTCCACTCGCACCAGGCTGTGGTCCAAGCACGACACCGGCCACATAGAGGCCACCGAGACACAAGAGACATACCCTCTGGAGATATACATATGGTCGATACAGGATCTACCATCCTCAGACCTCCACGAGAAGGCGTTGGAATCAGGGTGGAGATTCCACCACGCGTCAACCAAATCAAAGGAATCAATTAACTCTCACTTCGCTGCTGCTGGAGCACGTTGTGTACCGGAGCGATCTCTCACCTTGAAATCCCGCCAATGAAGACACACTCCCCGTAATCAATAGTGCTCAGCAAAAGGGTCACCTCCTGAATTAGGCAAGCCTGCATCACACCAGTCCTGGTGGCGTACACGGTGATAAAATGTAATGGCATGCCATCCGGGCACAAGGCGAGATAGAGCAAATGGCCTGGCACGATTTCCTGCACCATCTGGATCTCTGGCTGGAAAGTCGGGGCCACCCCACTTAAATTTGTGTTGAGATGGCTCATGTAGAACCCCCCCCCCCCCCCCTTCACACTCCAGGAGCCAGGTGGGTTCATCTTTGGCTACAGTATGCGTACTTCCCCTCTCAAAGGACTGATAGTTGGTGAAATCAAAGAACATCCCCCGTGCTGCCATTAATGTTTAGGCTATCTACTACTAGCTTTTTTTACTAGCAATCTTCAGGGGAGTGGAGCCAAGCCCTCTGCCCCACTTCAAAATGTCGCGGAACTGGTGCTGCTCACCCCTGGGACTACTACCCCTCTTACTATGAAGGATAGTATTAAGCAACCGGATAGGTCCCGACAGGTCCGACCATCGGTTGGCAGCTAACTGGAATTTATTCTTACTGCGCTTGGAGTCTCGCAGAAACTCATGAAATTCCCAGATTTCAGCCATTCGAGACACAGGACTAGCTAGGATCAGGACATTCTGCTAATTCACTGTCGACAGAACAAACATCATCCCCCTCACTGCACTCAAGGTCTTTGTCTGAGTTCAGAGGGATGCAGCTGGCTGTCAGCTCACTCGCCCCACTGTGCATCGCACGCCCCCTCCTCCGACACGATCCCACCCCAAGGATCAGTGTCGAGCTAGGGTCCCGGTACCTCTCTCAGCGTTGAGCTGGCCAGTGAATGTCCATGCTCCTGCTCTCTCTCACTGTCCACTCCACTGGGCCTGGGACAGAAAAACCAGGAGACGTCGCCAGGGCCCGCGGTGCGCAGGCACGCCCAGAATCCGATTGAGGGTCCTGACCCGAAACAGCCCCGTCCCCCTCCGCACCCTGGGTACTCTCTTCAACAGCATCACCCAGAGAGTCATCGTGCTCAACGTAGAAGCTCCCCTCCGTGCCCAACCCCATTCCCACATTCACAAACAGCTGTTTTTTAAAGCTCAAGATCCCTTTAAAGCACAGGTTGCGCCAGGGCTGCAAAAGCCTAGTCAGCCTTGACTGCACCTCCCCTAGCTTTGCCAGATGTGGAAGAAGGAGCGCATCCCGGATGAAAGTGGGAACGCAGCGCAGGAGAACCGGTCTCACGGGGGACACTCACGGTTCCACCGGTGCACAGACCCCACCCACTTTCAGCCCGTTTTCCAATGCTAGGGCCACATCCTGCTGTTAATTTAAAATAAATTCACATTTCTCCCCCTCCAATCTCGGAAGAGGCAATCACGTTCTTCTGAAAGAGATCGCATTTTACTGCCCCCAGAGTCCATCAGTACCCGGTCTGGACTTTGATTCCATGTATGATCCCCATCAGGTCAACGCAAAATGGTATGGGAGCAGGTTTTCGATTGGCAATCCGCCAGCCACTGTTGCTCCCACGGCACTCCAGAAAAGCGCTGGAATTCCTCACTAAATGGAGAAATCCTTTAATAAGGAAAGTCCTTGCAGTCCAACGTTATGTCAAACTTCGAAGTCTCTCTGCTTCAGTCCCTCTTCCTTCGACGAAATCCTGTTAAAAGTGACTTTGAAACCCCACAGCTGTCGGAGCAGTGCCAGTCTGTATCCAACGTTGAGAGCTTCACTCCGTGTCTGATCCTGGGATTGTGTGATAGGATAGTGTAGAGGGAGCTTCGTTCTGGGTCTAACCAGTGCCTTTGGAATGTGCAATGGATCACTGGGGAGGGGTAATGCATGAATGCATGAACGTGTTGATCAGCATTGATCATGGATGAAAATTAGCTGTGACCCAAGTCCCAAAGCCCAGCATTGCCTGCTCTGGTGGAGGCAGGTGACCCACTTATGGCCCTGGATCATAGCTTTGGCCAGACGCTGACACAGAGGTAAGGCTGGTGCAAAGTTTGCAAGGTTGTTGACTGTGGCAGGCAGAGTCATGAATGGGTAACAAACAACTTTCCTTCCTGGAGCGGTCTGAGCCTCTCCTGTCAGGGAGCTAATCGGCTCAACTGTCCGAGCATGAAATGAGCAAATATTTGGCACCCTTTTCATCTCCTCTGTATTGGTTCAATGTCAAATAAAATGGCAATGATTAACCAGCAGAGTTTATCAGTCCATCTCCTGAGTTGGGTGACTGCGTGGCGAGAGGGGGATTGTTAGACCATGCCAGAGTGGCGTGCGGGGGGAGGCCCCTGACGAAATCACTTGGGACGATCAAACACGAGGGCCGTGTGAGAGGATGTTCAGGACTCGAGAGCCTGAGCTAAAGGGAAAGGTTGGGCAAGCTAGGACCTCATTCCTTGGGATGCAGGAGGCTGAGAGGTGATGTTATAGAGGTGTATAAAATCATGAATGAATAGATCGGGTGAATGCTCAGGGTCTTTTACACAGAGGAGGGGAATCAAGAAGCAGAAGATATACAGTAGATTTAAGGTGAAAGGGGAAAGATTTAATAGGAACCTTATGGGCAACTTTGACACACAGCAGGTGATGGGTATATGGAATGGGTTGCTAAAGGAGGCAGGCACTACAATAATACTTAAACTATATTTGCACAGGTACATGGATAGTTACAGTTTGCAGGAATATGGGCCAAACACGGGCAAATGTAATTAGCCTAGATGGGGCATCTTGGTCGGCATGGACGAGTTGGGCTGTAAGGTGTTTCCATGCTGTATGACTAACAACACCAAGCAGCAGAGCAGAGCGGCTGTGGGCTGTGAGGTTGATCCTGTACCTATCCTTCATGAACAAACACTGCTGTGGCAAAAGTTAAATAAAGTCTGAAATAGATTAAAAAACAATGATGAAAATACTCAGCAGGCCAGACAGCGTGCGTGGAGAGAGAGAGGTACAGTCAACATTTAAGGTCAATAACCTTTCGTTGGAATTCTGCAGACCTTTCATCAACCTAACTGGCCATGGCTGGAACTCCCCAGGAGGAGGGAAGAGGGGGGGGGGGGAATAAAGAAGAATGGTGATTGGGATGAATGTACAGTGGAGAGGAAAGGGGCAGTTGACAGGGGCAGCGGGAGAAAGGTTTGTGAGTGTGGGCTCCTCACTCCCACACCACCGGAGTGGGGAGCCATGGCTGGAGATGTTGGGGGACAGGGTTCACAGAGGTGGGGGGGGGGGGGATCGCAAAGGAGACAGAGCGGGACTAGGAAGGGATTTGAAAAGGGGCAAGAAAGTTATCATTGAAGGGTTTTGTGGTGTGGGTGAGTGGATAGGAGGCAGCAGCCCCAACTCACTGGGTGGGGCAGCACTGGCCACACAGGCTTCCTTCCCCGACAACATCTGTTGTGACAGGCCCCGTGGACCTGCCAGTAAACGGCACAGTGAGTCACTTGGTCATAACACTTATTTTCACTTGGAATCCTTCGGTTCACCCGAGCTGAGCCAGCCTGTTGAAAATGAGGAAAGGAAAGTGGCTGAGTGCCGACATATGAGGCGACTCCTGAAGCTGCAGTGGGCAGCAACGGCCCCAGAGGCAGACAGCACATGCACCTCCTCACCCTCATCTCCGGCTACTCGAACACCCGCCGGCAACACCATAGAGCAGCACCTCTCCTGTCACCACTGCATCAGTTTCAGCAAGTGCAGAGGAGCTTCACAGGATGTTGGCTGTGATGAGGAAAGGTTGCCGTGTCACATTTGAACAGAGTAGGCTGCAGGGGGAGCTGATAAAGTTGTACAAAATGTTGTGAGGATAGATAGCAAGGAGCTTTCTCAATGGCAGGGGTCTCTAAGACCAAAGCACGTTATTTGAAGAAACAAAGATGCTGGTTTACATAAAAGAACACAAAGTGCTGGAGTAGCTCAGCGAGCCAAGAAACGCCAGAGATGAAGAGCCTTATCCTGAAACGGCACCTATCCATGTTGTCCAGAAATGCTGCCTGACCCGCTGAGTTACTCCAGCACCTTGTGTCCTTTTGGTCGTTATTTGAAGGTGAGGAGTAAGAGCTTCAGGGGGATCTGAGGAAGATTTTCTTTCATGCAGAGGGTGCTTGGGATCTGTGATACACTACCTGAGATGGCCATGGAGTGACATGGCACAGAAACAGGCCACAGCCACCAGTGGTCATCATCTATACCAACCCATCCCCCAGCACCTGGCCCACAGCCTTCAATGGCAGTGGCTCAATGCTCGACTGGACACTTGTTAAACACTGTCACTCACTCCACTCTCTCCAGCAGTGTACTCCAGGTACTCACATCCTCCAGGTGGGAAAGGTCCCCCTCAGATCCCCACACAATCTCATTCCTCTGACCTAACTCAATGTCCTTGTACTTTTGCTTTATCAACCTGTGATGAGGCAAGCACTTCCTGCAGTCTACCCAATCGACATCCCTTGTCATTATTACATACTTCAATCTGCCTCAGGGAAAACAAAGGTAATCTCTCCAATCACTCCTCAAGACTGAAACAGTCCACCCCAGGCAACATCTTGGTCAATCTCCTCTGCACCATCTCCAAACACTATCACTTCTTCCTGTAGTGTGGTGACCAGAATTGCATTCAGAATTGCACAGTTGGGGTCCTCTCTGCTCTTGTCACTGTGTCTGTATGTAACAATAATACCAATGCCCTGACTAAGTGCCAGCTTCCAATATGCCTCTGAACCATTTTACTTATACTGCCACCTTCGAGGGACTTTGCAGTTGTAAACCAAGTCCCCTGTTCCTCAATACTCTCTGAGACGCTACCATTCAGGGTGTATGTCCTAGCCTCATTAGTTCTCCCAAAATGCTTCACCTCATCTTTAACAAGATCTACATCTACAAACCTTTGTAAAGTTGCAACATGACTTCCTGATACTCTCCATGCTGTTACCCTGATCCATTGCACTGACTTTTTGTGAAGTGACACAGCTTACGTTGTGCAGAGTTTTTCTCTCCATCTATTTTTTCTTGCTCTCCCTTTCTTTCTCCCCTTCATCTTCCCTATTTTATCTATCTCTCTCTTCTGCCTTTCAATCTCCCCTCTCCATCTCCCTCCCCTCTCCCCCTTTCTCTCTCTCCTCTCTGTGACCCCCTCTCTCTCTCGCTCTCACTCCCTCTCCTCTCCCTCCCTCTCTCCTCTTCCCCTCTCCCTCCTCTCTATCTCTCACCCCCCTCCCCCCCCCCTCTCCCTTGCCCCTCAGTCAGAGGACACAATGTGCTTCCTCAATGAGGAAACATGTGAGTTACTGGAACACCCCAGTGACATCAGTCGGCAGACCACAAGTTCCAGTGTCCAGGCAGAACAGGTTGTTCTAGTGAAGTAATGCAGGGTACACCAGCCATCCTGTCACATTGCCCACAGTGACAGGACGCTTTCCTCACTGGGTCAGGGATGTTGGAGCTGGGCTGTTGGATCACTGGGAACAACCGTCAGATCTGGGGGTGACTTGTTCAGTGATTGCTGCACAGCTCCCTCCAGAGGCCACGGAGCAGGCAGACACACAGCGACTGTGCGGATAGATGGAGGGTGGAGATTGATGGGCGAGACCCCTGCCCTGGCCCTCCCCCACAATATGAGTGACACGCTGTGGCCCATAATTTCCATGCTGAACTCAATGCCATTATCACATAATCCACATCCTTCCATTCCCCGCATATCCACATGCCTATCCAAAAGCCTTTTAAATGCCACTATCGTCTCTGCCTCCACCACCACCCTTGGCAGCGCGTTCCAACATTCACCACCGTCTGTGTAAAACAACTTGTCCCACACAACTCCTTTAAAAATTGCTCCTCTCACAAAGTCTGAGACCAGAGAGTGGCTATGCAGAAGCAGTAATGTGGTCATCCCCAGCTTAACATCAAGTGACAGCACAGCAGCCTCATGTGGAGATGTGACATTTCACAGAGTGCATGCAGTTGTTAACCTCTCCAGTCATGGCTTACAGGGTTCATGAACGGCACAGGCCTGATGTAAAGCAACGGCCCACAACCATGTCACCCAGGACTCACAGTGAGGCACATTGATCTCTCCCCATCTCCTCATGACTTCTGATGCTAAAGAAAAGGCCTGTGTTCCACTGCGACAGTAACTGCTGAGCTGTGATGGATTTGCAAAGCAGATCACTGTTTGCTTGAGTGTTTCCTTTTGAGCAAAGAGCAGTCCCATCGACCCCATTCCCCCTCTTGCACCCTGGGTCTCGTGGTCTTCAACTCCCCATTGCTCCGTCTGCCATTAATCTGCACACTAGGAGCAACTTAGAGGCCAATTAACCCACCAACCTGCACGTCTTTGAGATGTGGGAGGGAACAGGAGGAAATCCATGTGGTCACAGGGAGAATGAGCAAACTCCACAGACAGCAGCCACGGTCAGGATCGAACCTGGGTCTCTGGCATCGCGAGGCAACAGCACTACCTGCTGCGCCACCATTCTACCCAAATTAGATAATAAATTGAGCGTGGACTGTGGGTTTTTATCCATTTTTGTGCTTCAAATTAAGTTAAATTACTTTAATGTTCATGCTTTATCTACATTTTCATTTTGCCATCTGATTATTTTCATTAGGTGATAAATGTAATATGAACAGTTATATGCAAACCAAGCATGGTAAGATCTCAAGCAGGTGACAACTGAACATGTCAATATTGGAGACAAAGAGACTGCAGATGTTGGAATCTGGAGGAACTCAACAGATCAGGCAGCAACTGTGTATGTTTCTGGACGAGACCCTGCATCAGGAATGTACGTATCAACTTACTGAACAAGAAAGAGTTCTAATTTGTCAGGAACGTGCAAAACGTTTTTTTATATTATCTCGCCATTTCTATTCACTGGCTATGTCTAAGCTGAAAGAAGACTAAGAAATTCAGCATGTCCCTACTGACTCTTGCCAACTTTTACAGATCCATAGTAGAAAACATCCTATTGGATTGCATCACAGCTTGGTTTGGGAATAGCTCCACCCAAGATTTCAAGAAATTGCTGGGTGTTGTAGATGTAGCCCATTCCATCACACAGGCCAGACGTCCCACCATTAACTCCATTTACACTTCTTGCTGCCCCAGGAAAGCACTCAACATAATCTGGGGGATTCAACATTTAGTAACGGACAAGCAAAGAGCAAAGGACACAAGGGAGTGTGGTGGATAAGACATCAGTGCAGTGGTTAGAGAGGATCTTGGCTCTGCAAATTGTGGCATGGAATTAGAATCATCTTGGGAGCAGCAGTGTCGGGAACATTGTTGGGAGCTCTTCACTGCCCTTTGATCAGTAGCAGCAATTAGAGCAGGTGTAAGTGAGGAAAGTAGAGGTGTGCATAACTGGGGTAATATGATGATAGCAGGGGGTTTCAATCTACACAGACTGGAGAAATGTAACTAGCATCTGCTGGACTCCTGTAGAAGATACGAGATGGAGTTCCAAATCAGAATGGAGAGGAACTAAGCAGGGGAAAGGCTGTTCCAGATTGAGCATTTGGGCAGCTTGCGTTGGTGAATAAACTTTAGACACAAAATGCTGGAGTAACTCAGCGGGACAGGCAGCATCTCTGGAGAGAAGGAATGGATGAAGTATCGGGTCGAGACCATTCTTCAGACGGAGAGTCAGGGAAGAGGGAGACCGAGATATGGAAGGGTAAGGTGTGAAAACAAGAGATCAAAGGGAACAATGATCAAGGAAAATGTACAATGGATCATTGTTAACGGAGGGGAACGAGATATACAATCAGAAACATTTAATCAGGAGGATAGTAAAACTAGTCAGAGAACAGATCGGGGAGGGATGGAGAGAGAGGGAAAACAAGGATTGCTTGAAGTTAGAGAAGTAAATATTCATATCACTGAGTTGTAAGCTGCCCAAGTGAAATATGAGGTGCTGTTCCTCCAATTTGTGTTGGGCTGCACTCTGACAGTGGAGGAGGTTCAGAGCCGAAAGGTAAATATGGGTATGGGAGGTGTAGTTAAAGTGTTTAGCAGCAGGGAGATCACGTAAACCTAGGTGGACTGAGTGGACGTGGTCAGTGAAACTGTCAACCCTGTGCTTGGTCTTGCCGATATATAAGATGAATAAATTGGTTGTAAAGGAGTTCCTTTATGATAAGATCTTATGGAGACCCCAAGGCACTGCAGATGCTGGAATTTTGAGTAAAACACAAAGTGCTGGAGGAACTCAAATGGTCAGGCATTGTCTGTGGAGGGAATGGACAGGTGACGTTTCCATCCAAGACCCTTGAATCTTATGTAAGGTGTCATAATTCATTCTAAGCAAAACGCACAAACCTGAGAGGCAGGTTGTTGGGCAGGTTGTTGGGGAGAGTTGGGACACTACATTACAAGGCCTTACATTAGATGAGCGATGACCGGCATCCCAGAGTACTTAAGGAAGTAGCTCCGGAAATAGTGGATGCATTAGTGATAATCTTTCAAAACTCTTTAGATTCTGGAGTAGTTCCTGAGGATTGGCGGGTAGCAAACGTAACCCCTCTTTTTAAGAAGGGAGGGAGAGAGAAAACGGGGAATTACAGACCAGTTAGTCTAACATCGGTAGTGGGGAAACTGCTAGAGTCAGTTATTAAAGATGGCATAGCAGCACATTTGGAAAGTGGTGAAATCATTGGACAAAGTCAGTACGGATGTACAAAAGGTAAATCATGTCTGACGAATCTTGTGGAATTTTTCGAGGATGTAACTAGTAGCGTGGATAAGGCAGAACCAGTGGATGTGGTGTATCTGGACTTCCAGAAGGCTTGCGACAAGGTCGCACATAAGAGATTAGTATACAAACTTAAAGCATACGGCATTGGTGGGTTCAGTATTGATGTGGATAGAGAACTGGCTGGCAAACAGGAAGCAAAGAGTAGGAGTAAACGGGTCCTTTTCAAAATGGCAGGCAGTGACTAGTGGGGTACCGCAAGGCTCGGTGCTGGGACCCCAGCTATTTACAATATATATTAATGATCTGGATGAGGGAATTGAAGGCAATATCTCCAAGTTTGTGGATGACACTAAGCTGGGGGGCAGTGTTAGCTGTGAGGAGGATGCTAGGAGACTGCAAGGTGACTTGGATAGGCTGGGTGAGTGGGCAAATGTTTGGCAGATGCAGTATAATGTGGATAAATGTGAGGTTATCCACTTTGGTGGCAAAAACAGGAAAGCAGACTATTATCTAAATGGTGGCCGATTAGGAAAAGGGGAGATGCAGCGATACCTGGGTTCATGCCACAGAGGGTAGTTGAGGCCAGTTCATTGGCTATATTTAAGAGGGAGTTAGATGTACGCCCTTGTGGCTAAGGGGATAAGAGGGTATGGAGAGAAGGCAGGTACGGGATACTGAGTTGGATGATCAGCCATGATCATATTGAATGGCGGTGCAGGCTCGAAGGGCCGAATGGCCTACTCCTGCACCTAATTTCTATGTTTTTATGTTTCTATTTCAAGAAATCATCAGTGTTTTGCAAAAAAAAATTCCTTTAAAAACACAGCGGAAAAGTAACCCAAGCATGAATTGCAGGAGAAATGATAGTATTCAATCGAAGGAAAAGACGTGTAAAATTCCAGACAAAATAGTTCTTTGAGGACAGAGCAAATTGTAGCATTCAACGAGCAATAATATAGAAGTAATATAACATACAGTGGTTCTGTAAACATGCAGAGACTAATTGAGGGGTACCTCGGTTACGGAGACAGGAGGATTAAGGAAATGGCGGTGGACCTTTGCAGAAGAAGACACGCAAATCTTGCCGGAAATAATGGGGCATCAGGGGTCCAGTACAAATGAGGAAGTAAAGTAAAGTAGTGCAGGCACAAGAGACTGCAGATCGTGGAATCTGTTGCAAAACGAGAGCTGCTGGAGGAACTTGGCGGGTCAGGCAGTGTCTGTGAGGGAATGGGCAGACAGCATCTAAAGCTGGAAAGAGTGCAGAGAAGATTTATGAGAATGCTGCCAGGACTCGAGAGCCTGAGCTATAGGAGGACGTTGGGCAGTATAGGACTTTATTCCTTGGAGGGCAGGAGGCTGAGGGATGATGTTAAAGATATGTATAAAATCATGAGGGGAATAGATGGGGTGAATGCATCTTTTTTCCCAGGGAAGGGGAATCATGAACCATAGGTAAAGGTGAGAGGAGAAAGATTTAATAGATACCTGAAGGGCATGATCTCAGTATATCTGGGTGTATGTGGCGTTCAAGAGCCTGATGGTTGAACGGATTAAACTGTTCCCGAACCTGGTGGTCATGGTTTTCAGTCACTTCTACCTTTGTCCCAATGCAGAACAAGAACATGACCAGGGTGGTATGAGTCTTTGATGATATCGGCTAAGTTCATAAAGCAGAATTTATTGATGGCGGTAGGTCACTACCCGTGAGAGATCTCAAACCTAAAACTCAGGATCTGGTTATTGGGATCAAGGACGGAAACTGAATTAAGCAGTGGATAGGAAACTAGACGGTCCCCATTTCAAGCTCTGGCTGTTATTCATAGAGTGATACAGTGTGGAAACAGGCCCTCGGCCCAGCTTGCTCCAACCGGCCAACATGTTCCAGCTACACTAGTCCCACCTACCTGTGCTTGGTCCATATCCCTCTAAACCTGTCCTATCCATGCACCTGTCTAGAACATAGAAAATTGATACAGGAGTAGGCCATTCGGCCCTTCAAGCCAACACCATATGATCATGGCTGTTCATCTAAAATCGGTACCCCGTTCGGCTTTTTCCCCATATTCCTTGATTCGTTAGCCCTAAGAGCTAAATCTAACTCTCTCTTGAAAACTGTTTCTTAAACGATGGGATAGTTCCAACCTCAAATACCTCCTCTGCCAGCTTGTTCCATACACCCACCATCCTTTATGTAAAAATGTTACCCCTCAGATTCCTATTAAATCTTTTCCCCTTCATCTTGAACCTATGTCCTCGAGTCCTTGATTCCCCTACCCTGGCCAAGAGACTCTGTGCATCTACCCGATCTATTCCTCTCATGATTTTGTACACCTCTGTTATATCACCCCTCATCTTCCTGCGCTCCAAGGAATAGATACCGAGCTTACTCAACCTCTTCCTATAGCTCACACCCTCTAGTCCTAGCAACATCCTCATAATTTTTTTCTGAACCCTTTCAAGCTTGACAATATCTTTCCTATATGATGGTGCCCAGAACTGAACACAATATTCTAAATGCGGTTTCACCAACGTCTTATACAACTGCAACATGACCTCCCAACTTCTATACTCAATACTCTGACTGATGAGGCCAACGTGCCAAAAGCCTTTTTGACCTCCTTATCTACCTGCGACTCGACCTTTGAGGAGCCATGCACCTGCACTCCCAGATCCCTCTGCACTACAACATTCCCCAGGGGTCTACCATTTACTGTGTAGGTCCTGCCTTGTTAGACGTCCCAAAATGCAACACCTCTCACACTTCTCTGTATTAAATTCCATCAACCATTCCTCAGCTCACCTGGCCAATCGATCCAGATCCTGCTGCAATCTTTCACAACCACAGCAAAACTTCGGAGAGGTTGGTGAATCTTTGGAATTGTATAACAGAGGGACGCGGTGGCCTCTGCATGAGGGGTTAGGCCCAGGGAGAGTGTGGGATCGGCAGGGGCGGGGAGTGTGTGGGAGGAGGCAGTGGGAGAGATGGGTGGGAGAATGTGGGATCGGTTGAGGAGAGAGTGTTGGCGGGGGTAGCCAGGGTGAGAGAAGAGAGGGAGAGTGTGGCATCGGTGGGGAGTGCTGAGAGCTGGGATCGTACTGACCAGGATTTTGGGGAAGTGGTGCCATCTCATGGTACTCACAAGAAGGGCAGGAGAGATAAGTCTAGTCACCACAGGCACAGCAGTTAATCGAAGAGTCAAGAGTGCTTAATTGTCATCTGCACCAGACGCGGAACAATTAAATTCTTAATTGCAGCAGTTTAACAGACCCGTTGACATAATAACAGCGAAAGAAATATAATATTCAAAAGTATTCCATATATTAATAGCTGTAATATGAGTTATCCATTATAGTGCAAAACCGAAATCCATGGTGCAATAGAGACACAATCAATTGTAGTTCAAAGTTGCTGAAGTTAGTGTTGTGCAGTGTTCAAGAACCTGATGGTTGCTGGGTAGAAACTGTTCTTGACCCGAAGGTCACAGTTTTCAGACTCCTGTACCTTACCTTCTTCCCGATGGTAGCAACGAGATGAGAGCATGGCCAGGGTGGTGTGGGTCTCCTACACCAGTTCAGTTCAGTTTAGTTTATTGTCATGTGTACCCAGGTACAGCGAAAAGCTTTTGTTGTATGCTAACCAGTCAGCGGAAAGACATTACATGATTACAATCGAGCCATTCACAGTGCACAGATACATGATAAGGGAATAACTTTTATGCAAGATAAAGCCAGTACAGTCTGATTGAAGATAGTCCGAGGGTCACCAATGAGGTAGGCAGCAGTTCAGGACTGCTCTCTATTTGCAGTAGAATTGTTCTGTTGCCTAATAACAGCTGGGAAGAAAGTGTGCATTGCTTCGATGGTGGGGATGTCAGTACCTGTGATAAACCATGCAGTGCCCCCCACTCTCTGTAATCTTGTTCGTTCCTCGGCATTCAAGTTGCCGGATGTGATGCAACCAGTTAATACGCACTCTACCATACAGCTGTAGAAAATTGATGAGTATTTGTCACATACTGAATCTCCTCAATTTTCCAAGAAAGTAGAGGAGTTGGTGAGTTTTCTTTGTGATTACATCAATGTGCTGGGCTTAGGAACTGGAAGCTGCTGACTCTCTCCACTGTCCCGTCTATTAAGACAACTTCATAGACCCTCAGCTTTCCCCTCCTGAAGTCAACAATCACAACACTAACATTACCCTACCTCGGCAACTATATGCCATGGACTTTGTTTTGGTTGCACTACGTACTTCAGTTCAGTTTTGTTGTGGTCTGGTTAGCTAGTATTACTAATTTATTTGTGTTTTATTACATTAATGGGACGGTAATGTTGCAGCAAATAAGAATTTCATTGCTCCGTTACTTGTATAAATGACAATTAAACACGCTGGACTTAAATACATTAATGAGGACAGCGTGGTTAATGTTTAAGTGGACTTCAGTGAGGCCTTTGACATTGTCCCACGTGGAAGACTGGTCTCAAATCCTACTTGCTAAGAACGTGTCATGTCCCTTTTTAGCCGTAGAGTCATAGAGTGATAGAGTGGTAACAACTACCTCAGCTTGTTCCATACATCCACCACCCTTTGTGTGAATAGGTTACCCCTCAGATTCCTATTAAATCTTTTCCCCTTCACCTTAAACCTATGACCTCTTCGAATTTATTTTTGAACTTTTCCATCCTTATTTTTAACTCACAGGGTAATGCTAGTCCTAAACTATTATCAATGGCTTTTAAAAGATTTGCATATGTCACGTGTATTTATCCCCAAGCAGCCTTTCCCAATCAACTTATCGAATATTGTTGTAATTAACCTTCCCTCAATTTAGCACTTAATCAGAGGATCCAACTTATCCTTGGCCATAAAATTTACAAAATTATGATCGCTGTTCCTAAAATGCTCCCCCATTGAAACTTTGATCACCTGACCAGGCTAATTTCTCAGTACATCCACAGTACAGCCCCATCCTTGGAGTGAAGAATCAATGTTGTCTGATTACTCCAGGAGGTTACATTGGAAACAGTTTTTTTTTTGGACTTTGTTTTCCAAGACAGCTTTATTTCTGCTTGTCAATTTCCAAAGTAATTTTAAAGTGGTTCTCTGTTCCCAAACTAAAATTGAATTATAACCAATTTGCCCTACATAATACAAAGAGTGTTTTTATTGGGTTGTTGTTATGTGTACCAAGATACGTGCATGAAAAATTCAGTTTCATATTCATTCCAGGCAAATCGTACTATAAAGGGGTAAATCAGTCATATAAAAAGACAAAAGAAACACAGAACACAGTGTTACAGTTGTAGATAAAGCACTGCTAAGTAAAGTGCAAGGGCCACAACAAGGAGATTCCCTTTCATCGATGGTATTATATAAATTAGCATTATGGAAACATGTCAGCGGGCATAGGTTTAAGATGAAGAGGAGGTGGTTTAGAGAAGATAATAAGAAAGAATGTATTCACCCAGGGGCTGATTGAAATCTGGAACACTTTACCTGATGGGATGGTGGAGACAGAGACTCCCACGGCATTTAAGAATGATCTGCATAAGCAGTTGAATCACTGTGCATTAGGGTTAGGTTAGGTTGGGGTGGGAGATTGCAACCTTCACGTGGTCCACCCTGTTTCAACGAATGCAATTAACCTGGCATGCACAAACAGAAGATCAAACAGAACAAGTTGTCTTACAACTTTAGGCTGTGCACGCCATACACAAGAAGAAGGGTTAGGTTGTCAGATTATGGACAGTGGGATAATCAACCCTCTTGTGCTCACTGTGCATGCTTTCAAACTGCCTTATCTTCTGCCAGACTGGATCGTGGAGAAGGAATGATTGGGGTGGGACAAGTCTTTGATTCACTCATTGACCAGAGCGTGGTATAGATTGGGAGTCTGGCCTGTATCAAATTCCTCATATGTTGCAAAACATACTTGGCTAATAAAGTAAGTATAAGTATGATGGACTGGGCTACATCTACAATTCCCTGCATTTTTTTGCGGTCTTGGGCAGAGGTGTTTCCAAACCAAACTGTTATGCAACCCAACAGTATACTTTAATGGTGCATCTGTAGAAGTGTGTAAGAGCCACCGTACACATGCTGAATTCCCTCCAGAAGTAGTGCCTTCCTGGTTCTTGCATCAATGTGATTGGTCCGCAATAGATCTTTGGTAATGTTTACATCAAGGACCCATTTCCAGTTCAGCTGCTTTGATGCTCCTTCGTCTTGCTGACATTGAGAGAGAGGTTATTGGCCTGACACCATGGTCTCTATTTCCTTCCTGTATTCTATCTTGTACTTTTTCGTGATTTGGCTCACCACAGTGGTGTCATCTGCAAAGTTGTAGACGGAGTTAGAGTCAAATTTGGCCGCACTGTTGTGAGTGCATAGGGAGTATAGTAGGGGACTGAGGGATCGCATTCTTGCGGGGCACTGGTGTTGAAAGTTATTGTGGAGGTGTTGTCACTTATTCTAACTGATTGAGGTTTGTGGGTCAGAAAGTCGAGGATCTAGTGGCAGAGGGGGGAGCTGATTCTTAGCTCCAGGAGTTTCGAGATGAGCTTGGATGGGATTGTGGTGTTGAACACATAGCTATAGTCAATAAATAGGAATCGAATGTAGGAGTCCTTGTTGTCTAGAGTTCCAGAGATGAGTTTAGGACAAGGGAGATGGCATCTGCTGTAGACCTGATGTGGCTGAAGGCAAACTGCAGTGGATCAAAGCTGTAGAGAGGCTGGAGTTAATGTGCACCATCACTAGTCCTTCAAACCAGTTCATGATAGTGCATATCAAAGCCATGGGGCTTGCTACAGCAGGGGTGGGAGAGCCTTCAGCCAGCAATTACGGAGTTAATGTGAAGCCAGCAGATTCCAGCCGGCTGTTTACCTCCTGTGTGTCCGTGTTTGTTCAGCAGCTGCCAGGAGCCTTGCTACGTGACGGCAACCAGCCTCACCTGGAGCTCAGACCCAGTGGAAAGTTACATCTTCCTGGCCAGAGCCTGGATTTGATCTGTGGCCAGACCGACAGCCCCGAGCAACCTCACCACCCAGCGGTTCATAGTCGCAGAACACACACTGCTTAACAGCCCAGGGAAATAAGCAGCAAATGCCTTTACTTGCTTCCTGCCCTTCACTTCAACAATCAAGGAGCTTAAACAAGTATGACCAATATTTGGGTCTCAAATGCTGGAACTTCTTACCCTGCGACACATGGCCTGTGGTGGATCAGAGACCCTTAACTTGCTGAAACCCAGCGACACCGGTGCAAGGGATGGACAATAAACACCAGCCCTGCCGGTCAT
Source organism: Raja brachyura (assembly GCA_963514005.1). The sequence goes on along the minus strand of OY740797.1, from coordinate 25,637,997 downwards.
GCCATTTCCAAGCAGCGGAGAGGGCTGTGAAGATGCAGGGGCCACCATCCCAAGATGGGGACGGGGCACAGTGGGTAGATGGTCAGACTGGACTAAACATACTCTGCTTACAACCCAATGGTATTGTAGATTGATGTTGCATGCTAACCAATCACACACCAGCCAGCATCTCTAACTCCACCCCAATGTAACACTGACACTAATACTATTGCTCTGCACCAACAGTTGGGGCAGCCAGGAGGTGTTGATAACTAACCATCCTTCATGCTGTTAAGTTTTAGTACTGATTAAAGATGTGTTTGAATCGTATATTGAGTCTGGAAGTCATTTACAGGTATGAACACTGAATTCTCCAATTTTAAGCCTAGCCTAGCCTTGCTCTAAATCCTCTGCCACCAAGCTATCCAAGTGTGTGCCCACTACTCCCACCTTCTCCCGCAGTCACACAGTGTGGACAGGAACTGCAGATGCTGGTTATACTGGAGTAACTCAGCGGGTCAGGCAGCAGCTCTGGAGAAAAAGGATGGCTGCCATTTTGGGTCATCAATATCCCAGTCACACTGTTCTTTGCCCATCTGTATGCTTATCTTCATCCCCGAGTCGCACATTTCCTGCTTATCCCCCTCTTCCCCCCCCCCCCCCCTTATGAGTTTACAATTCACTTTTCTTGTTCCCTCCTTATCTGGCACCCTTTGTCTTCTTTTCACCTTTAACCTTTTCACTTACTCTAAACAGGTGCCAATCACCGTCCTCACCTATATCCAGGCTTTATCCCATCCCCTCTTTTCCAGTTTTCTCTTCCCTACTCAATAAGTCTGAAGAAGGGTACCAACCCGCAACATCGTCCATTCCCTCCACAGATGCTGCCTGATCCGCTGAGTTCCTCCAGCACTTTGTGTTTTGTTCAAGATTCAGGTATCCGCAGTTCCTTGTGACTAAAATACAATGGGAAGAGAAACTGTCACCGTCTCAGATTGGAGACCTTTCGTCAGACTGGGAAGGAGACAAGCTGCAGGGAGAGTGGAGGAGAGGGTGTTTCTGATGGAGTAAAACTGAAGTCACCATGTTGATAAGCCATGGCTGCGAGGTTATCTGGTCAGTGAGTGAATGGGAGCACAGATAAAAGGATATGGGAGTTACAAAATGCAGTGCCGGAAGGCTTTTGACAAGGTCCTGCATAGTAGGCTGGTCCAGAAGGTCAAAGCACAAGGAATACAAGGCACGTCGGTAAACTGGCTGGTTGATAGGAGCAGGGCTGCCAACATTGGGTGAGAGGCGGAAGTGAGAAATTGCGAGAGACCAAGTCCGAGGGAGCGTAGCGATCAAGGGGGGGGGGGGGGGGGGCAGGTATGTGGGTGTCCTTTTTTACCGACGTGCCTTGTATTCCTTGTGCTTTGACCTTCTGGACCAGCCTACTATGCATGAGCTTTTGCATTTTACAGCTTGAAATTGAGCAATCTGGTGCATACTGTAGCAAGTCTTTTAACTTACACTTGAATGCAATATTTATGCTTTTAATTGGATTAGCTATGAATAAGGTTAGGCTAAATTACATTCCTAATTACATTCCACAGTAGAGCCAGGCTCTCATCAACAGGTGCAGCACATGTATGATCTTCATGTATGGAAATAAGAATATAATCAAACACTTGGCCCACGTTGACCAACCTGGGTCTCACTGCACACCTGGTACTACTCCTGACCCTGAATCCAGTTGCATACCTTCTCTTATTCCTGACCCTGATCCAGCCTTACACCTGGCCCCCTATTCTACCCTGATCATAGCTGCTTACCCGCTTAGGTTCCCAGTGCTGAATACTCCCATTGTCCCAGCTTTGACTGCACACCTAGTACTATTCTAGACCTTGACTCTGGACGCACACTTCACCTTGCTCCTAGCCCCTCTGCACTGAAAATATATCTGGCCCACACATAAAACCCCATATCTGACCCGCTGGACTTAAACTATTATTACGTTCCAGTCCACAGGTGCTTATATAATGCGGTAATATTTTATGGAGTACTTCACAGACCAAATTTTGTATAACAAAATTTGCTACATCCATTGACTTCCTTGTTATCTAACATGCTTGTTACTTTGTCAAATAAGTCATCAATTGGTTGAACACAATTTCTCATCCATAAAATTATACTCACTCAGCTGTATAAGTATTCTGTTACAATTTACTTCATTTTCATAACAAACTGTCCTGAAGTCATTTTCACCCCCAATATTTTCAGTATTTTGCTGTCTTCCTCTCAGCTGGGACTTTTCTGAAATGCAATAAATATATTTAAGCAATATTATTCTTTTAAATGTGATCTTGAGAGTACATAATATTTTCTGTGGTATTCATAACACAACAATGATAAAAATATATTTGTTTTGATTGCACCTACCAACATGCATACATTACTATATTACAGTTAATATGTACCAAGGGCAAATTTTTGTTCCAATGCTCCCCATTCCTAATTACTTTTACATTGAAGTGATTTAAATCCAAGTGAAGTTTAAATGGCATCAGAAAAATAAAACCTCCGGAATGGATGATATTCATTACTTGGGTGGTTGGAGTCAGTATCAGCACAATTACTATATTAAACTTTGAATGTTCAGATGTTCTGATTCAAGCTTAAGCTAAAGACAAATAATAACCTCCTCACACATTCCCCTGCAAGATCTCTGCCACTCCTTTAAAATATGCCCCTTCTTTGAACAAGCTCTTAAACATCGCATCTGAATCAGTTTCCATCTGATTACACTTCTTGAGGATGTTCATCTACATGTTCAATTAGTAAATCAATGAGTTTGGGGACATTTTTATTCAACCTGTCAAAGGAATTTGGGGTGGGGGGGTTTAGAAATAGTCAGTGAGGTAAACAAACATAATAGTTTAGTGGCAAATGACAATAGTGCTACCTTCCCAATATTTAACTGAAGGAAATAATGGGGCTGTATGTTGTGTCAGACAGCCTGACACCTTGCATGTCATTTTAATATTACACTTATCCCATCCCCCTGGATATTCCGGATTAATAAATTCAGGTTTTGTCAACTAATTACAAATCAGGCTAATTACAAATCAATAACAGTAGCCAACTCCGAAACACGAAGTGCTGAGCATTGGGATCCAGACATCACGGACAACTGGCCTCAGTCACCCGCTCACATCTGGCAGTGCTCTCTGTCTGAACCAGGGACCACGGAGTGTTTTTGAAAGTGGGGAGGCTGACTGATCACTGATCACTGGCCTTGGGGGTACCCGGCAAGGGAGTGGAGCAACCAAGTGGGGGGAGGGTGTGGGAGGGGGGTGTCCACCCTCCCATGGTTGGGACATTGATGTACTAAAATCATGTTTTAGTGCATTACATGTTTAGTGCATGATTTCAATGTTTTTTGTTTGAAGTATTTTTAAGAGGTAACTTTTTAAGGGGTAACTTTTTCCACACAAAGGGTGGTGGGTGTATGGAACAAGCTGCCAGAGGAGGCAGTTGAGGCAGAAACTAACGCAACATTTAAGAAACAGTTAGCCTGATACATGGATAGGACAGGTTTGGAGGGATATGGACCAAAAGCAGGTAGTGTAGCTGGGACATGTTGGGGGGTGTGGGCAAGTTGCGCCAAAGGGCCTGTTTTCACACTGTATCACTCTATTACTACATTATACCTCCACCATGCATGAATGGTTCAAAATCAAGTGGTCACGTTCTATTGCCATATACTCAAGCATAGAAACATAGAAAATAGGTGCAGGAATCGGCCATTCGAGCCAGCACTGCCATTCAATATGATCATGGCTGCTCATCTAAAATCAGTACCTCTTTCCTGTTTTTTCACCATATCCCTTGATTTCACTAGCCCCAAGTGCTAAATATAACTCTCACTTGAAAACATCCAGTGAATTGGCCTCCACTGCCTTCTGTGGCAGAGAATTCCACAGATTCACAATTCTCTGAGTGAAGAAGGTTTGTCCTCATCTCAGTCCTAACTGGCCTATCCTTTATTCTTAAACTGTGACCCCTGGTTCTGAACTCCCCCAACATCGGGAACATTTTTGCTGCAGTTACAGTAAGTGAAAATCTAGCAGGCAAGCAGGATGCTTTCTCCAACCACCCCCATTTGAAGGCCACTATGTTCCACCGTTTCCACACAGTGCTTGGTACTTATTTCCAGCAACCACTGGTTGTCCTCCAGGATGCACAGAGGCGCAGTCTGATCCATGCCGGTCACCTGGGTGAATTTGGCACAGACTCTCACGGCAGCCGCGCCAAGCTTCCGACACCTCCGACGGCCAGCGCTAAGGCTGCTCCATGGCCGGAGCTGCAGCGAGCGGCTCGCTAGCCCAGCAAACACTAGCCAGCCAGGCAAACACTCACCAGCCCCGGTTCTCCATCCGCATCTGTCCCTGCTTCTGCTTCCATCCCACGCTCCCTCAGCCCCGGCTCTCCAACACCCGCGACCCATGCAGTTGATATGAGTTCTGAAATTTTCATTGATCACAGAATTTCTCACGACAGAGCGTGAGAAATTTGTGATCAACGGGAGAGCATGAGAATTTGGCAAAATGCGTGATTCTCACGCTCAATGCATGAGAGTTGGCAGCCCTGATACGAGGCAGTGGGTAGTGATGGAGGGGTATTCCTCTGACTGGAAGGCTATAATCAGTTGTGAACTGTAGAGATTAGTGCTGGGACCTTTGTTGTTTATCCTATACCCTATATAAATGGCTTGGGTGTGCATGTAATGGGTACAATGAGTAAATTTGCAGAGGACATGCAAATTTGTGGAGTCGTAGACCGTGAAGATTGTTGTCTGAGGATACAGCAGGACATAGATCAGCTGGAAAGTTGGGCAGAGTGGTGGCAGATAGAATTTAATCCAGGCAAGTGTGAGTTAAATTCCAGTAGGGCAGGAAGGCAAATTCTAGTTAGCGTTGAAGTTCAAAGAGGTTGGCATGTAAATCCATAGCTTGCTGAAAGTGTGACACAGAAGGATAGGGCAGTGAAGAAGATATTTGGTATACTTGCCTTCATAGAATGAGGCATTACGTACAAGAGGTGGGACGTCATGTGCCAGTTGCATAAAACTTTGGTCAGACAGTTCTGATCGCCACACTACAGGAAGGATATGGTATCAATGGGGAGAGTGCAGAAGAGATTCACCAGGGTGTTGCCCAAAATGGAGGGCTGTAGTTATGAGATATTGGATAGGTTTGATTTATGTGGCTAGTAGTGGAATACTGACCACACTCTCATCTGGCTATTCCTATTGGGAAGCATTTACAGGAGCCTAAAAACCATGACCTCCAGGTTCAAGAACAACCATCAGGTTCTTGAACACTGCACAACACAAACCTCAGCAACTATGGATCTTCTTTGGTTGCACAACACACTTTGGTTTTGCACTATAATGGTTACTTAGTATTGCTGCTATTACAGTAATTGATTGTATTGTTGATTATTATATATTTGTCTCTGTGTTATTATGTTAATGGACCTGTAAAGCTGCAGCAAGTAAGAATGTCATTGTTCCATTGCCGGTACACATGACAATGAGACACTCTTGACTTTCTTGTCAGTTGCATCCATCAGATCCTAGTTGCTATGTGTCTATGTATGGGTAGTTCAGGGAATTGGTGGTGTGATAGAATGATCTTGATGAATGGTGGTTAGACACAAATAGCTGGAGTAACTTAGCAGGACAGGCAGTATCTCTAGGGAGAAGGAATGGGTGACGCTTCGGGTCGAGACTCTTCTTCAGACTGGTTAGGGATAAGGGAAACGAGAGATAGACGGTGATGTGGAAAGATAAAGAACAATGAATGAAAGATATGCAAAGTAACGATGATAAAGGAAACAAGCCATTGTAAGCTGTTTGTGGGGTGAAAATGAGAAGCTAGTGCGACTTTGGTGGGGGAAGGATAGAGAGAGGAGGAATGCCGGGGCTACCTGAAGTGAGAGAAATCAATATTCATACCACTGGGCTGTTAGCGAAATATGAGATGCTATTCCTCCAATTTGCGTTTTACCTCACTCTGACAATGGAGGAGACCGAGGACATAAAGTTCTGTGTGGGAATGGGAAGGAGAATTAAAGTGTCCAGCAACTGGGATATCAAGTTGGTTCACGCAGGCTGAGCGAAGGTGTTCTGCGAAACGATTGCCCAGTCTGTGTTTGGTCTCGCCGATGTATAAGAGTACACATCTTGAACAACGGATACAGTAGATGAGGCTGGAGGAGGTACAAGTGAACCTCTGCCTAACCTGAAAGGACTGTCGGGGTCCCAGGACAAAGTCGAGGGAGGAGGTACAGTGACAGGTGTTGCAACTTCTGCAGTTGCAGAGGAAGGTACCCGGGGAGGGGGTGGTTTGGGTGGGAAGGGATGAGTTAACCAGGGTATTGCAGAGGGAATGGTCTCTGCGGAAATGGTTGCGGAGGGAACGATCTCTGCGGAAGGCGGAAAGGCGTGGGGATGGGAAAATGTAGCGAGTGGTGGGATCCCATTTGAGGCAGCGGAAATTTCGGAAGATTATGTGTTGTATGCAACGGCTGATGGGGTGGAAGATAAGGACAAGGGGGACTACCTCTGTTGCGACTAGGGGGATGGGGAACAAGGGCAGAGATGCGGGGTACCGAGGAGACACGAGTGAGGACGTCATGCATGATAGGAGAGGGGAACCCCCATTCCCTAAAGCATTAGGACATCTCAGATATTCTAGTGTGAAACACCTCATATTGGGCGCAGATGCGGCGTTGATGGAGGAATTGGAAGTAGGGGATAGAGTCTTTGCAGGAAGCAGGGCGGGAAGAAGTGAAGAAGACCGCCCCCAAGTGTCCAAAATAATACTGCTAGAAATATCTAGACAAAATAATATAATATGCCAACAGTAACTAGCCTAAGCATAAATGGCTCCAACAGTGTTGGTAGATGGGAAATTGTATTGTTCTGCAGTCAAGGAAGAAACAGAGGACTGTAAGGCCTTTCTGGTGGGGGGTGGAGGTGTAGTGACTGAACGTCCTTAGTAAAGATGAGGGAGTGGGTGCTCGGAAAGCGAAGTCATTAAAGAGACGAAGGGCATGTGAGGTATCTTAGATATATATCGGGAGAGATTGGACCAGGGGGAATAGGATGGATTTGTGGTATGTGGAAATCATTTCCGTGGGACAGGAGCAGTCAGAAACAATGGGTCAGCCACGGCAGTTGTGTTTGTGGATTTTGGGGAGAAGGCAAAAACGGGCTGTGGGCCTGGGAAATGATAAGGTTGGAGGCTGTGGAAGGCAGACAGCCAGAAATGATGAAATCAGTAATGGTGTTTGAGATTAAGGCATGGTGCTCATCTAAGGAACCATGGTCCAAGGATAAGTGGGAGAAGGTGTCTGAGAGTTGTCACCTGGCCTCAGCCCGGTAGAGCTACAGACCGATATCAATTCTAAATGTGGACTATAAATTATATTCTTCAATTATCTCCGAACGATTTGAAAAGTTCATGCCAGATTTAATTGATGAAGACCAGACTGGTTTTATAATAGGCAGACAAACACAGGACAGTATTAGAAGAACATATAATACACAAGATTCAAAAGGAAAGTATATGTGCTGTCCTGATAAGTCTAGACGCGGAAAAGGCTTTTGATAGGGTTAATTGGGAATTCTTATATCAAACACTAGAAAGATTTGGCTTTACCGAAGAGTCAATTCAAGTTATTAAAGCAATTTACCAGCAACCTACTGCAAGAGTAAAGGTGAATGGGTCCTTAACTGAGAGATTTGTGTTAGGAAGAGGAACGAGACAGGGATGTTGTCTTAGCCCTACCCTGTTTGATATATATATTGAACCATTGGCTCAAGCGATTCGTCAAGATAGGGAACTGAGGGGAGTAACTATAAGAGACAGAGAACATAAAATTGGCCTTTTCGCAGATGATATAATGATGTATCTCACGGAAGTAAACACCTCATTTCCAAGGATGATGGGAATCATAGATGAATTTAATTTTTATGCAGGATATAAAGTGAATATTTCAAAAACTCAAATCCTCCTATTTAATTGTCCTCCTCCAGAAGAAATCAAACAAAATTATAATATTAAATGGGATTCAAAATCAATCAAATACCTAGGGATACATATAACAAAAAATATATAAATGTTGTATGGGGCCAATTATAATCACATCAACCAAAACATAAGAAAGGATATAGAAAGATGGTCCACCTACCCAATGGATTTTAGTAGTAAGATAAATGTGGTGAAAATGAATATTTTGTCAAGGCTATTGTACTTGTTTCAATCTCTGCCAATTGAGGTACCATTAAAACAATTCACGGAATGGGATAAATTAATATCTAGATTTATTTGGGGAGGAAAGAAGGCCAGAATTCGATACACTACAGTTCCAAAAGACAAAGGTGGAATGGCACTTCCAAATTTTAGGATATATTTCTATGCAGCCCAACTTCGACCACTAATTAATTGGTGTGAGGACAGCTATATAGCTAGGTGGAAAGAGATTGAGACATATATCCCTGACTTCCACATCCAAACACTTTTGGGAGAAAAAGCGCTTCCTGGACATATCAGGAGTATAATCGATCCAATAACAATATTTACTTTAGAAACCTGGTTCACTCTTACCAGACAACTTAAACTGAATAAACGACAAAAAGTTTTAAGATGGATAGCTTTGGATAATGAATTTAAACCAGGGATGTATGACTCAACATTTAAAGAGTGGATGAAGAAAGGAATGACTGCATCTTGTACTGTTATTAAAAATGGAGAACTAAGAAGTTTGCTGGATTTGAAGGATAGATTTGCACTTCGGAACCAAGACTTGTTTAGATACCTCCAACTGAGAGATGATTACAATAAAAAGGGAGGCACTAGAAGAAAAGAATCCAGTGATAGAAGTGATAGTTAGTGCGTATCATCAAAAAACATTAAGGATTATTTCTAAACTTTATCATAGTTTAATGGAATGTCAAGCTAAAACTACATTTTATGTAAAGTTTAAGTTGGAAAAAGAATTGAACATCACAATCTCAGAAGAAGAATGGCATCATATGTGTGTAACACTACAGACATTCACTAATTTACAAAATTGGAGAGAATTTAATTGGAAAAATTTGATTTGTTTCTTTATTACGCCTAACATAAAAAGCAAGCAAATTCTAAGGCAGCAAACCTGCTGGAGGCAATGTGGTCAAACAGATGCAAATCATGCACATATCTTCTGGAGTTGCCCAAAAATAGAACCATTTTGGGACAGAGTGAATTCAGAATTAACGGAGGTATTAGGATATACAGTTTGCAAGAAGTGTTCCATTTTATACCTGGGTAATATAAATACAGTGGTGCTGAAGGAAGACCATTACTTGGTTAAAATCTTACTCACAGCTGGTAGAAAGGCCATTACAAGAAACTGGCTTGCAGCGGGCACACCCAGACTTAGACAATGGTTAGACATAGTACAGGAAATATTTGTCATGGAGAAAATGACATATTCTCTAAGAGTGAAAGAAGACGAGTTTAATAGAAAATGGGAAAAATTGATTAGGCATAGAAATAAAGACATCAACACTGTATAATTTTATAGACAATAATGTAAGTTATTGGAAAATGTTTTAATATGAAAATAGTTCTGTATACTGCATCATTAATTGTAAACTGAACCCCCCGCTGCACTGTTGTATGTTTCACTGTAATGTTGTATGTTTCGTTGTTATATTTGTGTTTTATTTGTGTATACATAAAAGCAATAAAAACGAAAGTGGAAAAAAAAAAGAGGTCAGCACGCCAGACTACCACGGCACCTCCCTTGTCGGCGGGTTTGATGTCAACATTGCTGCAGAGTGAGTGGAGGGCTGTACGTTCAGAGGGGGTGAAGTTGGAGTAGGTAAGGGAAGTGGAAAAGATGAGACGGTTGATGCCTCGCCGGCAGTTAAAAATTAAGAGGTCTAGAGAGGGTAGAAGGCCTTTCTGGGGAGTTCAAGAGGAGGGGGACAGGTGGAGACGGGAGGAGGGGTCATAACTGGGTGGTGAGGATTCCTTGCCATGGAAAAAGGCATGGAGGCGGAGGCGACGGAAGAAAATCTCTACGTCGTGGCGGACCCGGAACTCATTTTGCTGGGGCCAAAGGGGAACAAAGGTGAGGCCTCTGTTGAGGACAGACCGTTCCGTATCAGAAAGGGGGTCAGAGGGGATGGTGAAGACACGACAAGGGTGGGGGTTGTGGGTGGGCAGGCTGTATGGGCCCAGAGACCAAGCCAGACTGCAGTACTGGTGTCAGCCACATGGCGGCCATGCGATTGTCGAGCTGCAGGGAGGAGGAGGCTGCACCCGCAGTCCTGGAGATACCATAAACAATGGTACACTCACCCTCCCTGTCTTTCAGCTGCAGAATCTGAGAGCTTCATTCAGATAAGGCTGAAAGCTGGAGAGCGGTGGGTAATACAAAGATACCATCTCGAGATGCGTCCAATCCTGCAGCAAGGGAATGGGCCCTTCAGATCATCATGTGTGTGCGAGCCAAGGCATACCTGTCTGTACTAATTCCAGCACTTTTCTTGTAGTTTTCTATATCTTGACGTTTCAAGTCCACATATGAATGTTGATAAATGTTGTAAGAGTCTCTGCCTCTACCACCCCCTCACCCAGTAAAGTTCCACATTCCAACCATCCTGGGTGAAACATTCTTCCTCAAAACTCCCTAATTCTCCTACCCCAACTTTAAAGTGGAACAGTAAGCACAGGAACAGGTCCTTCAGCCCACAATGTCTGTGCCGAACATTTATGCCAAATTAAACTAATCTCCTCTGCCTGCACGTGATCCATATGCCTCAATTCTCTGCATAGCCAAGTGACTATCTAAAAGCCTCTTAAACACCATTATCATATCGACCACTACCATCACCCTGGCAGCGTGTCCATCACCCACAACTGTCTAAAAAAATTTGCATTACAAATCTCCTTTAAAGTTTCCCCCACTGACCTTAAACCTATGCCCTTTAGTATTTGATATTTCCAAAAGGTTCTGGCTGCCCACTCTATCTATGACTCTCAAAATGTTATATACTTCTATCAGGTCTCTCCTCAGCCTATGATGATCCAGACAAAACAATCCAAGTTCGTCCAGCCTCTCCTTGTAGCTTATTCCCTCCAATCCAGGCAGCATTCTGGTAAACTCTTCTGCACCCCTATCCCAAAGCCTCCACATCCTACTTGTAATGGGGTGACCAGAACCGAAACATAACTTCCTGACTCTTATACTCAGCGCCATCCCGGGAATTAACCTGGTGAACCTACGCTGCACTCCCTCAATAGCAATAATGTCCTTCCTCAAATTAGGAGACTAAAATTACACACAATACTCCAGGTGTAGTCTCAACAGGCCCCTGTACAACTGCAGGAAAACCACCTTGCTCCTAAACTCAAATCCTCTTGCAATGAATGCCAACATGCCATTAGCTTTCTTCACTGCCTGCTGTATCAGTGACTGATGCACAAGCACACCCAGGTCTCGTTGCAACTCCCCTTTTCCTAATCTGACATTCAGATAATAATCTGCCTTCCTGTTCTTACCATCAAAGTTGATAACCTCACATTTATCCACATTATACTGCATCTACCATGCATCTGCCCCCTCACCCAACCTATCCAAGTCACCCTGCAACCTCATAGCATCCTCCTTGCAGCTCACACTGCCACCCAGCTTTGTGTAATTCGCAAACTTGGAGATGTTACATTTAATTCCCTGGTCTAAATCGTTAATATATATTGTAAATAACTGGGGTCCCAACACCAAGCCTTGCGGCACCCCACTAGTCACTGCCTGCCATTCTGAAATGGACCCGTTAATTCCCACTCTTTGCTTCATGTCTGCCGACCAGTTCTCTACCCATGTCAATACCCTACTTCCAATACCATGTGCTCTAATTTTGCACACTAATCTCTTGCGGGGTACCTTGTCAAAGTCCAGATATACCACATCCACTGGCTTTCCCTTATCCATTCTACTTGTTACATCCTCAAAAAAAAATCCAGAAAATTAGTCAAGCATGATTTCCCATCATAAATCCATGCTGACTTTGACAGATCCTGTCATTGCTTTCCAAATGCGCTGCTGTAAACATCTTTAATAATCGACTCAAGCATCTTCCTCACTACCGACGTAAGGCAACCTGGTCTATAATTCCCCTTTTTCTCTCTCCCTCCTTTCTTAAAAAGTGGAGTTACTTTAGCTTATGTGAAAGATGGAGGAATTGAAGGCCATGAAGGACAGGCACAGCAATTGAATTGAGGCCATTATCGATGAGTCGTGATCATAGCGGACTGCAGGGCAGGCTCATGGGCCGATTGGTCTACTCCTTGTCGATCTGAAACAGGGTCTATGTCCATTCCCCACACAGACGCTCCTGAACAGTTGAGTTATTCCAGCACCTTGTTTGTAGCTCCTGTGTCTCCGCATTCCCGCTCCTATCCAACGCTGATCCGCCCCGCACATCTCCCATTGACAGTACACCCACCATCAGGCCCGTCGGCGCTGTTAAGTCACACTTCAAATATGACAGCCCGCCGGCGCCCTCCCCTCCAGGCCGGCGCGCTCCCGTCCCGCCACATGCACTCGCCTGCAACTCGTTGGTCAGATGACCTCCAAGTGTCCAATGGGATGGGATCAATGGCGGCCGGCTAGTGGTGGGGCCCCACAGAGTTCCTGGCGCGGTTCGCTGAAGCTTTCCCCAGGGTGGTGGGGGCGCGCTGAGGCCGGGGGTGCGGGCCGGGCAGCGAGCGGTGAGTTTTGTTGGGCGGGCGGCGGGGCCGGGGACCGGGGACCGGGGGTGAGCGTGGCCGCACGGTGACTGAGTGGAGGGGGCGGGGTCCCAGATCAGCTGACTGTCAGCGGCCAATGAGCGGCGGGTAATGGCGGCGCTGCCCGGCTCGCGCTCGCTCGCTGCTGCCTCGGGCCCGGCCTCGCGCTGCTCGCCGTTACCCTGGTTACTCGGCCCGGCCCGCCGTTCGCCCGCCCGCCTGCCCACAGGTGAGTCAGCCGCGCCCGGGACTGGCGGAGGCCGGCAGGCAGGTCGGGGGTGGGGGCAGTCGGCGGAGCACCATCGCCTTTACTGCCCCCTTCCCTCCCCTCTCCCGCTTCAAAATCACAGGCCTGAGGCCCGGGCCTAATGTTGGCGCCCCAGACCACCGGCTCGCTGCACCGGGGTCGGGGAGTAGGGAGAGCCGGGTCTCGGCTGGAGTTGCAGAGAGCGCCCACGCTCGGGTTGGGTTTCTTGTCCTCTGATCTGTGATTGAGCGCGGGCCCGCACACACTGATCGGCCGACTGGCATTGCCGATCTGCTGCTCCCTGTGCCCGGGGGTGGTAGGAGGCCAGGCTATTCACCCCTGGGCGGGTGCTGGTGAATCCGTGGGGTGGTGGTTGAAGTAGGGATATAAATCCTAACGTAGCTCAGTGGCCTCTCCATCCTGAGCCTAATTGGTCTTTCCCCTGTACAAGCAGATCTGATGATCGTGCAGTGAATTCAAACTTTGCAAGGTGTGAGATTCGCCACCCATGCGACAAATCTCCCACCCCTGGGTTGCAATCAGCCTGAGCGCAGTCTGCCCATTCAAGCAAGGTTAAAGTATTGTGAAATGTGAAGAGCAAAACATAAAATGCTGGAGAAACTCGACAGGATGCTGCCTAATCTGCTGAGTTCCTCCAGCATCTACAGATGCTGCCTGACCTGTTGAGCTGCTTTGTTTTCTCAAGATCTCGGTATCTGCAGTTTCCTGTGTCTCCATTGAAATATCAAAGACCCTTTCTGTAGAAAGGAGCTGCAGATGCTGGTTTAAACCGAAGATAGGCACAAAAAGCTGGAGTAACTCAGTGGGTCAGACAGCAACTTGGGAGAAAAGGAATAGGTGACGTTTTGGGTCGAGACCCTTCTTCTGTAGAATAGAGATGCAGGTACATAATTCCCCTAAAATAGTGACACATGTAAACAATGCGGTGAAGGCATATAGCATGCTTGCTTTCATAGGCAAGGCATTAAGTGTCTCCTGTCTTATTCTTTTTCTCCAGAGATGCTGTCTGATCTGCTGCGATACTCCAGCTTTTATGTCTATCATCTGTCATAGATCCTATTTCATTTGTGAGGGTAAGGGTGATGTTAGGAAAATCTTTGCAGAAAAATGAACGTATAGTTTGCTACTGGCCCTTCTGAAGTTGAATGCATTGTAGCAAATGTATAGATTTTACTTACATTAATTATTGAATTGTGACTGGCGCTTGTGAGTACAAGGCAGTGTTTTGTTCAGGATATTGTTGTAAATCTGGCTGTAACTCAAGAATTATACAGCTCAGAAACAGACCTTGAAGTCAACTTGACCACGTCAGCCAAGATGTCTACTGTACCTAGTCCCATTTCGCTGTGTTTGGCCCATATTCCACTTAATCTTTACAGTCCATATACCTGTATTTTAAACGTTGTCATTGTACCCACTTCTAAAACATCCTCTAGCAGCTCATTCCTTATACCTACCACCCTCGGTGTTGAAAAAGTTGCCCCTCGGGTTTCCTTTTAAATCTTTTCCTCATCCTTAAATCTGTGCCATCCAGTTTTACACTTTCCTACTCATGGAAGAAGACTGCATTCATCCTTTCTATTCCCCTTATGATTTTGTAAACTTCTATAAGGTCACCACTCGGTCTCCTTTGCTCCAGAGAAAAAAGCCTATCCAATCTTTTATAACAAGGCCGCTAGTTCCATTAACATCCATGCAAAACTTTTCTGCAACCTTTCCAGCTTGATGTGCAGCCAGAACTGCACAATACTTCAAATACAGTTGTAACATGGCATCCATAACTCTTGTACTTAATGCCTTGCCTATGAAAGCAAGCATGCTATATGCCTTCACCGCACTGTTTACATGTGTCACCATTTTAGGGGAATTATGTACCTGCATCTCTATTCTACAACACTCTCATACTCCTATCTTATACTGTGTAAATCCTGCTCTCTTTTAATTTTCCTAAATGCAAGATGCATTTGTCCAAGTTAACTCAAATTTCACTGTACCTTAATTGGTACATGCGCCAATTAAATTGAATCTTGAATTGTGAATCTTAAATTCCATCTTCCATTCCTTGGGCTGCATTCTTAGTTCCCCTAGATCCTGTTATAATCGCATAACCTTCTTTACTGTGCCACCTATTTTGGTATCATTCACAAACTTATTAACCATGCCACCTACATTCTCATTCAAATTGTTCAATCTGAATAATAATTCAACTCCTTCCTCTGACTCCCTTCACCAGACTAATTTTGGCATTCAATTGTCTAGCTCACACTGGATCTAACTTTCTGGACTAGCTTAACGTGTGGGACTTTGATAATGATCTTCCTGGAATCCATGGAGACAATGTCAAACAAGTATTGGACTATTTTGCATACATCAAAATGTTTTGCTTTTTTGAGCTTTTCATTTTAGTCAGTGAAAAACTAATGGGGGAGGGAAGGGGATTTAATATTGCAATATTTGATTAAAACAAGGAGGACTTTTATTGTAATGGTCTTCACCCCGAATCTCAAGTTAATTTAGGCGCATCAGAGCATCTTCAGATTCTGCAAATGAATGATCGTGTCTCTTGTCATGTAGTTGGTTAGGTTTGTCTCTGGCATGCTTAGTAATAGTGACCATACTGAAGACATCAAGTATTTTGGCTTGCTTTACTTGGTGAATAACTGAAACATTTGTTGGACTACTTTATATATTCCTATGTTGATTTGTGTCTATAATCAGTTTTTTTGCCAGGTTGTTAATGAAGACATCTATTTTGTATTATACTAGTTATGCTCACTGGTATCACACTAGATGAGTGTTTTTTAGTTTGCTGAGTACCTAAATGTGTTTCTTGGTGTAAATGTGTTTATTGCACTGTAAAATCAGCACGGTCGTGGATTCCATTTCCAGTCTGCACAGATGTACTGATCATATTCACGAGAGGACTGTGGGATTGTAGTTAGTACTCTAAAGCATGTGGGAAACAACCACCGTGGTACTCGCATCTTGTAACTGTCCACTGACTCCTGCTTGTACGTAAGGAAGGAGAGAATGTGAATGTGTAATATAATGTGCCCACATAGCCTGTCAGTGATCACTGTCATGAATGGGTTTGAAAAGAAGCTGTTGATCAGGATATCTGATGGTGATTTGGAACTCTTAAAAATGTTGGAGCTCGACTGTTCAAAGGACATCTCCGAAGAATCCATGTAGAATACCTATCAATTCTGAAGCAGGGTCCCAACCCAAAATGTCACCAGTCCATTCACTCCAGAAATGCTGTCTGACCCACTGAGTTACTCCAGCATTTGGTGTTTCACTCAAGAGTCCAGCATCTGCCGTTCCTTGTGTCTCCGCAATCCCTATGCAAGTAGGTGACAAAGTAATTCAGTCATCATGGTGAAGATCTTAAAATGTGTACTGACAAACGTTCGGTTGAAAATCAGCAGTGGCCTCTCCATCTGCCTTTAGTTGTACGCTCTGATCACAAACTTGGCCCATGACTTATTCTGTTCCATGTTTGATTACAGTTTCTTAAAATTGCCTTTGCTTTCTTCTCCCCGCTGCCTAATCTTTATTTGTGTTTAAGATGCTTGATTGTTTTAAATTACTTTTTGGGGGATATGGGCATTGATAACAAGGCCAATGTTTATTGTCTGTCCCATCTTGCCTCTGAAGTTGCTGAGCCTCTGCCCTAAACTGCTGCAGTCCTTTTGGTGAAGGTATGCCCACAGTGCTGCTTGGGAAGGGAGCTCCAGGATTTGCACTTTCACTGAAGAACGAATGGCAATACATTGTGAAGTCTGTACGGTGTGAGACTGGGAGGGAAACCTGCAAGTGATGGTCTCACATGAGGGTGCAGATGCTTCAGTCTAGAGCAACTAACAAACATTCATTTTCAATCCTGATGTAGCGTCTGCACCAGAAACAAATAAATTACCCACTACTCTTCCCCACATATGCTGATCAACCTGCTGTTCCTTCAGCAGATTGCTTGTTGCCTGCATGTTCCCCTATGCCTGCAGTCCTTTGTCCTTTTTAATGGTCAGTGCCATAGGTTTGGGAGATGTTGTTGAAATAGCCTGGGCAAATAATAACAGTTCCTTTTGTGAATAATGCCAGCTGCCCTGGCAATGGATGGGGGAGAATGGATTGACAATCAACTGATCTGCTTTGCTGCAGATGATGCTGATTGTTGGCCTCATTCAGGTATTCCTTTACATTCCTGCTTTCCCTTATAGAGGATGCAAAAGCTGTGTAGTGTCCCAAGGTAAGATACCTACTGATGAATGCCCCAGTCCCTGATCTCCTCTTGCAGCTTGTCTGCTATCCTAAACCAACCTTCCTTCCACCACTGGTCACAGAGGCTTCAGAGTGGACCACCTAAATTTGAACCACAGTCACAGTGAGGCCCAATGTAAATGGGAGGAACAGCACTTCATATTTTGCTTGGGCAGCTTGCTACCCAACAGTATGAATATTGACCTCTAACTTCAAGTAAGCCCTTTCACCCTCTCTCCATCCCTCTCCCACCCTAGTTCTCCGACAAGTTTGACTGTCCTGGTTAAATTTTATGTTGTATGCCTCGTCGTCACCTTCCCCTAGCTAACAATGATCTATTGTACATTTTCCTTGATATTTGTCTCTTTGATCTCTCATTTTCACACCTTACCCCTTCATATCTCTCGTTTCCCTCTCTCCTGACTGTCAGTCTGAAGGAGGGTCTTGACCCGAAACGTCACCCATTCCTTCTATCCAGAGATGCTGCCTGTCCCGCTAAGTTACTCCAGCATTTTGTGTCTATCGTCATTATATTCCCATGTTGCTCTCCCCACCCCTCGAAGTTGCAATCCACCCATCTTGGAGGATCAAACAGGTGGCTCACCGCCACCAGTTAGGAATTGGCCATGAATGGACCCCCACCTCCAAAAACTCTAATATAATAAAAATCTCTCCCACAGATCACATCCTGTAGTTCATTAAATATTACCTATTACAAGAATGGTAATTGATGGGCCACATTGTTGAGGAATGATTTTTCAGAGAAAAATTCAGATCAATGTGCATGCAGCGTGGCACTAAACCCTGGCTAGCCAACTCAGTTCCATCAGGACCAGATCTCATGCACCTGGTTCAGTTCAGCTATCAAATAAAAAAATAAATTCCAGAGCTTGGATTGGATAAATGCACACAGACAGAAAGTAAAGTATCCTTTATTGTCATTCAGACCTTTCAGTCTGAACAAAATTTTGTTGCCTTGCAGTCATAACATATAAATAAAAAACAAAAACACACAATAAACACATATTTAACATCCACCACAGTGAGTTCACCAGGCACCTCCTCACTGTGGTAGAAGTCTTTGTCTTCTTCCCTCCTTGTTCTCCCTCTGCGCTGAGGCGATCCAGGCCTCCGATGTTCTCGTCCACTAGGCCCGCGGCCAAACCTCCGAATCCGGGCTGCCGTCGCCGGAATGCTGGAACACCGCCACAGTTCTAAAGCAGGGTCCGCCGCTGGAACGCTGGAGCACCACAGCTCTGAAGCCGGGTCGCCGCTGGAACACCGCAGCTCTGAAGCCGGGTCCGCCGCTGGAATGCTGGAGCACCGCAGCTCTGAAGCCGGGTCGCCGCTGGAATGCCGGAGCACCACGGCTTCGAGGCCGCCAGCTCCGCCATTAGGCCACAGCACAGACGGTGATGGGGGACACGACAAGAAAAGTCACACTCCTCCCCGAAGGGAGCGACGAAGACCCTGTTTCTCCCACCCACCCCCCTCTTCCCCCTCCCCCACACACACACAGTGTAATAAACCAGAATTTTAACTAAAACAGACACAAGGAGACAAAAAGAAAAGAAAAAACAAACGGACTGCAGGCGAGCCGCAGCTGCCAGGCAGCGCTGCCACTTCCGGAACACTCTGGCTGAGCACCTGCAAACAGCCAGCAGCGTGCAGGTAGCACATTAAGTGGTTCTTGTTCTGCTGTGTGTAGCCTCAATGCAGAATCTTGCTGCTCGGCTCTATTGCTTTTGAGCCAGGTTTGGGTCGGGTGTCAAACTTATTGCAAGTCCTCTGGCTTGGGTTGATTAATGTGCCTAGGTCAGTATTTGCCGAACCAGATTTACTTGATATAGAGTTTGGAGCATGATTATGGAGTCCATACCTTTATACGTGTGTACGGGTGATAAGATTCTTTTCATTTAAGTATGATGTGGCGTAGTCAAACTTTCAAAACAAAAAAAATTACAATGTGATTTTAGACGTCTAATCATGTGATTAGTCTGAAGAAGGGTCTCGACCCGAAAGATTGCCTATCTCCTTCGCTCCTTAGATGCTGCTGCACCCGCTGAGTTTCTCCAGCTTTTTGTGTAACCCTCGATTCTCCAGCATCTGCAGTTCCTTCTTTAACACTTTGTCTAATCCTGTGAATAATTGATCTATGCAGACCTTGAGAACATAGGGAAAAAAGGAGCAGAGGTAGGCCACTTGGCCCTTCACAATTGCCTCCTTATTCAATCTTGGTAATCTGGACTGATCTGTCAATGGGCTTGTCTCAATTTAAACCCTATGGTCTTAAATTCCTAATCTTTTGAAAAATGTATCTTTAAGTGCCCCCAATGATCTTGAGTTCAAATTGGCATGTAGTAAAAATAATGCTGTGCTTGTTATGGGAGATTTCAACATACAGGTAGACTGGGAAGATTAGGTTCCTTCGTGATGGATTCTTTGAACAGCTTGTATTGGAGCTTACCAGGAAAAAGGCAATTCTGGATCTAGTGTAATGTAATGAACCGGATTTGATAAAGGACCTCGAGGTTAATGAGCCATTAGGAGGCAGTGACCATAACATGGTCGGGTTTAATCTACAATTGGAGAGGGAGAAGTGTACATCGGAGGTGTCAGTGTTGCAGTTGAATAAAGGGGACTATGGGGCCATGAGAGAGGAGCTGGCCAAAGTTGACTGGAAAGATACACTAGCAGGGATGACAGTGGAACAAAAATGGCAGGTGTTTCTAGGAATAATACAGAAGGTGCAGGATCAGTTAATTCCTAGGAGGAAGAAAGATTCCAAGGGGAGAATGGGACGACCATGGCTGACAAGGGACGTCAGGGACAGTATAAAAATTAAAGTGAAGAAGTACAACATAGCAAAGATGGGCGGGAATCAAGAGGATTAGGTAATGTTTAAAGAACAACAGAAGATAACCAAAAAGACAATAAAGGGAGAAAAGATGAGGTGCGAAGGTAAGCTAGCCAAGAATATAAAGCAGGATAGTAAAAGCGTCTTTAGGTATGTGAAGTGAAAAAATTAGTTAAGACCAAAGTTGAACCCTTGAAGACCGAAAAAGGTGAATTTATTATGGGGGACAAGGAAATGGCAGATGAGTTGAACAGGTACTTTGGATCAGTGTTCACTAAGGAGGGCACAAACAATCTTCCTGATATAGTAGTGGCCAGAGGATCTGGGGTAACAGAGGAGCTGAAGGAATCCACATTAGACAGGAAATGGTGTTGGATAGACTGATGGGACTGAAGCAGGCACGTGCCGTCAGGGCACTGCCTACCCTGACTAAAATTGTGAAATGGCAATTATTAAATATAAATAATAAAGGCATGGGAGAATTACGCCTATCTAAGAGATCGATCTCTTAGGTAGGCATAATTCTCCGTGCCTTTCATCCGCAGCACTTGTAACACGTGAAAGTCTGTGCAGCCCACGTGCCGTCAGCGCTGCTTCAAGCCGTCAATTTAAAGCGGGGCTGAAGGCAGCTGAAATTCTGCCTTTGCAGTACTGCGCATGCGCAGTGCGAGTTTCGTGGCGGGATTTTCAAATATGGATTGCCATTATTTTAAGAGAATCTTAGGAAACAAAGAGTGAAGAATGGAGTTCATGTACCAATAACGTGTTAAGTACATTTCTTGGTGCTTTATGTTTTTAAATACTGTATTTCCTGGGGTGGGTGGAGAGAGCTCCTTTCACAGTGTTTGGGGAGTCTGGCCCAGGGTAAAGTTGTGGGGAGGGTAGGAGCGTTGCGAAGGAGGGGATCGGGGTCAGTAACCCACTGGCGGCGCTCCGGGCACGGAGCCACCACATTGTGGCCAGGAAGAGAATTAGCTTGGGTGGCTGCGAGCGGGCGCCGGGACCAGACAGCCCCTTCTGCTGGTCCCCGCTCACCTCTGGCAGTGCTGTCCATCTGAAAACCTCGCTCCTGCCGCTCGCCGGCCTCACTCAAGTCAGCCGCTTCCCGCAAATCCTTAAATTCCGACAACAAGATCGAGGGACCAATTGAGGTTACTCGGCTGTCGGAATTTAAGGATTTGCGGAAAGCGGCTGACATAAGCGAAGCCGGCGAGCGGCAGGTGAGAGGTGATCAGCGGAGAGCACTGCCAGAGGTGAGTGGGCCGGCAGTAGGCGCCGAAGTGGCAGCCGGTTCTGCTGTCTGGTCCCGGTGGGCGCTCTCAGTCACCCGAGCTGCTTCCCTCCGCGGAAGTGGCAGCCAATTCTGCTCAAAGATGCTATAGGATCTTTGGTTCGGCTGTCCGTGCCCGAGCACTGCGGCAGCGGTGAGTGAGTCTGACATGATCTCTGACCCTCTCCTTCTCAACACTCCTGCCTTCCCCGCATCTTTAACCCCTGGCACAGACTCTCCACATGCTGAGAAAGGAACTCTCCCTCCAATTGGACCCTTGAATTAGTATTGTCATTCAATAAGATGACAACTGATTCAATGTTCCAGTGTACTCCTGTTTTTCCCACCATCTCTCCACCTGCCTTCATCCTCCGTCCCCCACCCATTCAGTAATTTAAAAAATGAAGGAGATTTAGAAGCCTTGGGAAAATTTAATTGTTGTTTATTTATTTATTTTTAACGGAGAGAACAATCTGCGCATGCGTGGTTTAAGGTTTTTTTTAAAAAAGCTGGCTGACTGCCTACCTTGAGTAATTACTCAGGGCACGTGCCTGGACTGAAGGCTGATAAATCCCCAGGGCCTGATGGTCTGCATCCCAGGGTACTTAAGGAAGTGGCTCTAGAAATCGTGGATGCATTGGTGATAATTTTCCAATGTTCTATAGACTCGGGATCAGTCCCTGTGGATTGGAGGGTAGTTAATGTTAACCCACTTTTTAAGAAAGGCGGGAGAGAGAAAACGGGGAATTATAGATCAGTTAGCCTGACATCGGTGGTGGGGAAGATGCTGGAGTGAATTATAAAAGATGAAATAGCCGCACATTTAGATAGCAGTAACAAGATCAGTCCGAGTCAGCATGGATTTACGAATGGGAAATCAAGCTTGACTAATCTTCTGGAATTTTTTGAAGATGTACCTAGGAAAATTGACAATGGAGAGCCATTGGATGAAGTGTACCTGGACTTTCAGAGAGCATTTGATAATGTCGCACATAGGAGATTAGTGGGCAAAATTAGGGCACATGGTATTCGGGGTAGAGTGCTGACGGGGATAGAGAAGTGGTTGGCAGACAGGAAACAAAGAGTAGGGATTAACGGGTCCCTTTCAGAATGGCAGGCAGTGACTAGCAGGGTACCGCAAGGCTCAGTGCTGGGATGCAGCTATTTACAGTATACATCAATGATTTGGATGAAGGGATTCAAAGTACCATTAGCAAATTTGCAGATGACACATAGCTGTGTGGCAGTGTGAACTGTGAGGAGGATGCTATGAGAATGTGACTTGGACAGGTTGGGGGAGCGGGCATGGCAGATGAAGTTTAATGCGGATAAATGTGAGGTTATCCACTTTGGTAGCAAAAACAGGAAGGCAGATTACTATCTAAATGGTGTCAAGTTGGGAAAAGAGTAAGTGCGATGGGATCTGGGGTCCTTGTACATCAGTCTATGAAAGTATGCATGCATGTACAGCAGGCAGTGAAGAAAGCGAATGGCATGTTGGCCTTTATAACAAATCTAATCAAATCGAATATAGGAGCAAAGAGGTCCTTCTGCAGCTGTACAGAGCCCTAGTGAGACCACACCTGGAGTATTGTGTGCAGTTTTGGTTCCCTAATTTGAGGAAGAACATTCTTGCTATTGACGGAATGCAGCGTAGGTTTACAAGGTTAATTCCCAGAATGGCGGGACTGTTATATGCTGAGAGAATGGAGCAGTTGGGCTTGTACACTCTGGAGTTTAGAAAGATGAGAGGACCTCGTTGAAACATATAAGATTGTTAAGGGTTGGACACACTAGAGGCAGGAAACATGTTCCCGATGTTGGGGGAGTCCAGAACCAGGGGCCACAGTTTAAGAATAAAGAGTAAGCCATTTAGAACGGAGACGATGAAACACTTTTTCTCGCAGAGAGTGGTGAGTCTGTGGAATTCTCTGCCTCAGAGGGCAGTGGAGGCAGGTTCTCCGGATGCTTTCAAGAGAGAGCTAGATAGAGCTCTTAAAAATAGCGGAGTCAGGGGATATGGGGAGAAGGCAGGAACGGGGTACTGATTGGGGATGATCAGCCATGATCACATTGAATGGCGGTGCTGGCTCGAAGGGCCAAACACCCTACTCCTGCACCTATTGTCTAATATCTATTGTCTATTGATCTAGTATCTACAACTCTGATGTGGGGTATTCCAGAGATTCACTGCCCTGTGCAAGTAATTCCCATGAAACTCATTTTAGTTTGCCCTTAGTGTAAACAATCTACATCTACTCTGTCCCCATATGTATGTTTCAAAAAGCTAATTTCTCGTAGTTCTGAATTCGAGAATCAATCTAATTTTGTGAGCTGCCAACCATCTCCCCCAGGAATTAGCTTGGTGCATCACTTTTGGACTACTTCCAATGCCAATTTATCCTTCTTAAATAAGTGGAGTAAAACTTCACAGTATTCCAGGTGTCACCTCGTCAGTACTGTGTACGAATGGAACAGTACCTATCCTATTTATTAACCCCAAACCTTTTACAATAAAGGTGAAATGCAATTTGCCCTCTCAACTACTTGTTGCATATGGGTGCTAACGTTTTATGATTTATGTGCAAGAATATTTAGATATACATTGAAGGAGGATGGGTAATGGTTCTGTGAGAATCGGTGCTGGAATAACTACTGGTCACAATTACATTAAATCTAGTTTGGATTGGGAATGGTCAGTTTGGAGAAGGTCAGTAACAAATTACAGGAGAACTTTATAAACTTGCAGAATAAGCGAATGAAATGGCAAATCAAATTCAACACGTAAATAGGAGACATTACGTTTTGGTAGGAAGAGCAGGGAATCCATTTATTATTTGAGAGATGAAAATCTAGGATGGCGTAGGGGAATGTGGAGATCTTGGAATCAAATACACCAATTACTGAAAGATGTGCCACAGGTTTGCAAGCCTGAGGAAAAAGCAAAACAAGATCTAGAGTTTATTTCTATTGTCATAGAATGGAAAAGTATGGAATTTGTGCCAAATTGAAACATGAGACAGCAGATGCTCGAATCTGGAATAATTGTGCTAAACCTGTATTAAGTCGTGGTTGGACTGCAAATGCTTTAAACAATTATGATATAAAGGTGCCAGAGAGGGTGCAGACATTTACAGGATGATGTCAGAATTGTGAAGACATTCATATCAGGAACGGCTGAGGTGTGATTCAGTACCGGTTTATCAGTGGTGAAGGTTTTCAATAAAGTTTTTATTTGTAAGTTAAAGCATAACAGAAGTCCATCAACACAAGATGCTCATGACAAAATTCAATGGAATTTTCTCCCAGAAGAAATGAGCGATGCAAATAGTGCGGATGGGTTTAAGGGAAGATTACACAAGCATACGAGGGAAAAGGAAATTGAGAGTTCTGCTGACAGATTCAGAGGAGGAAGAATGGGAGAAGGGTCAAGTGGAGATTATTGGCATGGATAGGATTAGTATTTGGTTTGTTTCTGTGCCATAATGTAATCTTATTCATTATCATAGAACTGCTACCTCACTGGAGGAGGCCATAAATCTCATTGAGTCAATGCTGACTTCATGATGACCAATCTTACCTGTCCCATTATAGTACTCTCTTTCTGCAGCTCTAAATTATTCCTGAGTGCCTCACCAGTTCCCTTTTTTCGGCACTAATTCATCCTGTTTCCACCATCCTGACAAACAGTGGATTCCAGATTCTATCTCTTAACGTTTTAGTTTTATCTCTCATGTCATTTGTCCAGAATAGTAAGCGTGTGACTGGTCTTGAACTGCCTCTCTCTGTTTATCAACTCTCTCAACCTATTTTACCTTCAAGAAGAATAGCAGTGTTTCTATTCTAACCCAATAACTGAAATCCTTCGAATTTAGAAACTGTTCTGGTAAATCTTTGGCGATGTGGAGCATCTCATGGGATGTTGCCTGACCCGCTGACTTCCTCCTGCACTTTGTGCATTTTGGTAAACCATTATCTGCAGTACATTATATCTCGAATAAGTCTTTTTGACCTCTCTGTCGGACCACTTTAAAATAACAAAAATCAAACAGAATTGGGTGCAATACTCCACCTGTGGCCTAAACAATGTTTTCTGCAGGTTCAACTGGTTTCCCTGATTTAATGCTTCCAATTCCGATTTAAAGGATCCCATTTGACATTTATTGGTCTAGCAAACTATGAGTAGGAAAGAACTGCAGATGCTGGTTTATATCGAAGGCAGACACAAAATGCTGGGAGTGACTCAGTGGGACAGGCAGCATCTCTGGAGAGAAGGAATGTTTCTACCGACCCGAAACGTCACCCATTCCTGCTCTCCAGAAATGCTGCCTGTTCCGCTGAGTTACTCCAACATTTTGTGTCTACCTAACAATCTAAGACCAAGTTAGTCCTTGAGGTGTACTGTTTTAACTATCTTTGCCATACCGAGTGCCTTTAAGCCTGGAAATAAAGGCAGGGATTGCTAGATATATTTAGCTTCTCAAGCAGCACCTCAGAGGAAAAAATAGAGTTGATCTATGGGTCAGTGGCTTCAAGTTAATGTTGTCATCCTGAATGCTGCTTCTCTGCTTTGAGTGGTCATGGGCCAGATGATCCTATGAGTGCTGTAATTCCGATCAGTTGCCAGTTTGCAATTCTTTTTTTTTTGTTCTTTGTGCTGCTTCCCACCTTCTCTATTTTTTAGTTTTAAAGATACAGTGTGGAAACAGGCCCAGCCCACCGTCCAACTTTACTGAACGTTATTAAAATCCTAATGTTTAATATTTAGATTACCTTTTTAGTCAGTTAAAATAATTATATAAGATTTAGTTGAACAAATCTGTTGACAAACACGAATATTTTTGTAATTTCTTTCCCCATGGCGTAAATCAACGAATCGAGTGCCAGCAACAGAGGGATTGGCAAGCTTAAGGAAAATAATGTGTGGGCAATGAAGTCTGTCTTTCTAACAATACCCATAGCCCAAGTGATTTTTTAAATGATCCAATTTGGATTTCAATGCAGACGTCATTGTACACACATTATTTGCCTTAAGGTTGGTCAAAAAGTATGTTTGAGCTTTTATGTTGCAGACGGTAAAGATGTTCCTATGATAGAGAGCTGCAAGAACTTTTGATACATTATATCTGATATATTTAAAATATTACATCTTGCTCTTTGGATCCTAAAACTTTCCCGCAGGGTTTCTACAGGTATTGTAGACTGATCAATTGAGATAGATAGCTGTTATTTATTCAAAGGTAGACACAAAATGCTGGAATAACTTCACCCATCCCTTCTCTCCAGTGATGCTGCCTGTCCCGCTGAGTTACTCCAGCATTTTGTGTCTACCTTTGATTTAAACCAGCATCTGCAGTTCTTTCCTACCTGTTTTTTTTACTTCAAATCCACCACTGTCACTTATGCAGAACTCCCATCCTTACCAGTGAGAGACTTGAGATTTGTAATGCCCCTCCCATTCCGAATCCGACCTCTCTGTCCTGGGCCTCCTCATGGCCAGAGTGCGTCCCACCGCAAATTGGAGGAGCAGCACCTCATATTTCGCTTGGGTAGTTTACACCGCAGCGGTATGAGCATTGACTTCTCCAATTTCAGGTCGTCCTTGTTTTCTCCCTCCTTCCCCTCCCCATCCCAGCTCTCCCAGAGCCTACTGTCTCCGCCTCTTCCTTTCTTCTTCCTGCCTCACCCCCCACATCAGTGTGAAGAGGGTCTCGACCCGAAACATCATCTATTCCTTTGCTCTTTAGATGCTGCCTCACCCGCTGAGTTTCTCCAGCATTTTTGCCTTCGATTTTTCCAGCATCTGCAGTTCTTTCTTAAACATATTCCTTTTGTGATCATTCCTAGTGTTTAGAGACTCACCCGTTGTGCTGACTGTGGCCTGTTAAATTGATGCAGAGAGTGGTGAGGCTCTTAGTGTTTATGTTGCAACCAAGCCTTCTAGCAACATTATAGTCATAGTATTGTACAGCATGGAAACGGGTCCTTCAGCCCAACTCATCCACGGTGACTAAGGTGCCTTCCTGAGCTAGTCCAACCTTCCTGCATTTGGCCCATAACCCTCTAAATCTTTCCTATCCATGTCTAGGTGGTCTGTTTTCAGCTGGACATACACTCCTAGTTAATATTTAAGCTTGTTCCCTTGGGAGAATCTATTGCAAGCTTACTGTGTCTGTTCCTGTCCCCTCGTTGTAGTTATTCATGGAATGCGAGCCTTGCTAATTATTGAAGGTAGCGACCGTTTCTATTTTGAAGGTTTTAGTTTAGTTCTGTTGGGAAGGGAGATTGAGATTTGCACCCAGCGATTAAGAAGTCACGGTTGTGTTTAACGTGGGATCATCACCACGTACAGGTACCCATGTACCTGCCACCTGCTTTCATGGTGGTAAAGGTTGTGGGTTTGAGAGGTGCTATTGACGATGTCTCTTGATTTGCCAACAATTTAAGTCAAGATTTTGTTATTCCATTAATCTTTGTTCTATAATTCAGCACTTGGGACTCCCTCCAATCTGGTGGCTGCTGAGGCTTAGGTTACTGCTGCTGCTCTTTCCAGTTGCTTGTTCGTCCTGCTGGCCGATCCTTATGTTGAAATGTCTCAACTTTTTAATTTTGTACCATGGAAAATGCACAATCTTATGGCTCAGATTTAGATGTATCGAATATCACCACAGACTCGGGTAGCATTTTGTTTGTTGAAACTGGTAATGTGCTGTATAAGGGAAAACATACTCACAAACTATTTTCTTACAACAGAATAACATTATTCTCCATGGATGTCCCTGATAGTCCTGATTGCGACCCCCATTCCCCAGAGGACCAGCTTTCTGATGATGATGACTTGTTGCTTGAGGGAGGGCATGAAAACGATGAAGAGGAGGATATAGACAAACACTCGGACAATGAGGGAGAAGGCTTGGATTCTGAGGACAATGACCGCTGCAGTGATGCAGGGATTCACAGTACAGGGGAGCCTGACCATGATGGGGAAATACACGAATCCGAGGTGGAAGAGGATGAGGAAAAGCTGAGAGAGGAAGGTGATTACAGTGAGGAAAGTGGAAATGATGGTGATAATGAGGAGCGGCCAAACACAGAATCTGACCGTGATAATGTCGCAAGTCCAAAAAGAACTTGTGGTGCTGAGCGAACTGAAAAAAGCACTTCTGAGAAACAGGATTTACAAGCTGATGAGGAAACTGTGAATGATTCTAAGGATGAAGCATCTTCTGTCATCAGGGACCTAGATGAGCATGAGCTGGACTATGATGAAGAGGTTCCTGAAGAGCAGCCAGGGGCTGTAATAGAAGACAGCGAGAAACAAAGCACGGAGGAGAAAAGCAGCGACTCGCCAAAGGAGGGGGAAATTGATAAAAGTCAACTCGAGGAGCAGAACTCTGAAAGAGACAGAAAAGATGCATTTTGTGAGAGGAAAAAGGATGAAGATGATGGGGAGCTTGATGAAGGAGAAGTTGAGGTATGAACTTCAAATTGCCTTCTGATGTAGTGTGCTTTGTAATGATTTAAGTCTTGCTCTAACTGTATTATTCCATTTCTCTCCTTTTTGAGGCAGGGAATTAGTACAGCCCAATTTGTGTATGATACCACAAAGGTAGTGGGAACTCTACTCTGCATTTAACCCACATTATAAAGAAAATTGGAACAAGACAAAATGTTTGCTTCTCCCACATGATTGCAATTGAATATTGTTTGATTTGGCAGCATATTCACCAAAGATGTCATGCATATCTCTTCACCAATACTTTTGCCATTGGGTTATCTACATTATTACAAGTGTATTGTTCATTAGTGTGTTTAGATTTGCCCGTTTGCCATTTTTAATCATCTTACTTTGTTTTTGTACTGTGAACATATCGCCCATTGCCCTGATTTCCCTGTTCACACACTGTTCTTATTTCAGTCCGCTCTTCCCACTCCCTCTGCAACTTGTGTTGGTTCCTCGCCCCTGTCATTAAAATGTAAACTCTCTCTAACATCACTTGTAAACCCCTGCAAGGACAACAGTTGCTGTAAGCCATCATATGTGCAAGCCACAACTTCACCAACCTGCACCAGTGCCACAGGAATCAAAATCCTTCCTTTTTGCACCATCTCTTCAGCCACAAGTTCATCTGGTCAATTCTTCTGTTCCTATAGTCACTAGCACATGGCACTGCAAGTTATCCTGGAATTAGTATCTTTAAGGATTTGATGTTTACCCTCCACCGATACCATTAAGAACAACACGCATTGAAGCTTCCTATCAGATGTACCCACAAACAAAGCAGTTCAAGGTTGTATTAGAAAGCTAGAATGGAGAAAGCTAAGAGAAAAATAGAATCTCCAAAATCAAGAACCATTGATGCTACAGCATTTCTATGTCAGTCATCTGTGTGCAAGGAACTGGGAAGCCCAGATTGGTCTAACCCATCACGGCACTATAAACTAGATGTCATGGTCCTACTCACGAATGAGTGAAGAACATCACCATAGTCCTTGATTCATGTCTGCGACTGCAGAATACCTGTTTTCTCCCTATATCTACAGCTCTCATGCTTTCTATCTCCCCCCCCCCCCCCAACCTCCTGTGCACCAGAGATGTTTATGGGGCCAACAACCCAGCTCTTACTGCATTACACTGAGGCCATCCCCAATAGCACCTAAAACAGAGATATATCTGCACTGACTGATGGGTTCCAACCTGAAACGTCACTTGTCCATTCCCTCCAGAGGCTGTCTGACCCGCTGAGTTCTTCCCGTACAGTTTTTTGCTCTGCACTACCTGTCTTCTATCATTCAGTCAAGCGGCCAGCTATTCCCTTCCTGTGTGTGCGCGCATTCTTTTTCTGCACTGTGACCACCTCACTAAATGTGTTATTCAGGTACATCTCTACATCGTGGATTGTCCACAGTGAATACATTTACAGCACTAGCTCCATAATGTGCTTAACCAGTAGCTGCAGGTAGATGCTCTGCCTGCCTTTGTGGTTGCTGTGGACCATGGCGGTGTCCCTGCTTTCCTGCATGGCACAAGGTGAGCACTTCAAGGGTCGAGCTCTCCTTCCATCAATTACCCTTAAATTAAGCTTCATAATTAAAGAAAGATAGTTACATTAGGAACTTTATTTCATTCCAGGCACTACTTATTGTAATGAAAATCTTTTGCATAAAGCTAACGAACAGTAGAAGTTGTAGGAAATGTCTAATGTGTAAGAAAGAACTGCAGATGCTGGTTTAAATTGAAGGTAGACACAAAATGCTGGAATAACTCAGCAGGTGAGGCAGCATCTCTGGAGAAAAGGAATGGTCTGAAGAAGGTTCTCGACCTGAAACGTCACCCATTCCTTCTCTCCAGAGGTGCTGCCTGACCCGCTGAGTTACTCAACATTTTGTTTCTACCTTGTAGGAAATACCTGCTTGATTTTCATTCCCGTTCCTATCTTTCCTGAGCCCAGGTACTTACTCGGAGATATTTAGTGACCAATTATTTTTTATTGATTTTGTATTGCAATATTTTCTACAACGAGCAGATGATCCATTGTGTTGGAAAGAACTGCAGATGCTGGTTTAAATAGAAGGTAGGCACAAAATGCTGGTGTATCTCAGCGGGTCAGGCAGCATCTCTGGTGAGATAGAATGGATGACGTTTCAGTTCGAGACCCTTGTTCGGACTGATGTCGGGAATGAGCGGGAAAAAGATAGAATGTAGTCGGGACAGGAAGGCTGGTGGGAGAACTGGGAAGGCAGAGGGGATGGAGACAGAGGGAAAGCAAGGGCTATTTGAAGTTAGATGATCCATTGTGCCAGGTTTTGCCCCCTGTCGGAAATCTCCTGCTGTATTTCTAATAGCCAAGTCCAGGTCCTAAACTGGTTTGGAGATTATATGTGAAGGTGCCTCCAATATCTGGAGAGCTGTGGCCAGTCAACAGAGAAGCAAAGTTTGATAGATAAAGCTGCACCAAATGATGGAAGTAGAAGCTTCCTTGTGGCAATGAGCGAGTGGGGACTTTCTGCAACTGTTCCCAAAAGTTGTGGCAGCATTACCTGGATATCTTGGTGCTGTGGTCAGGAATTGGCCATTGAGGCAACTTTGGGTGGAGGGGAGGCATGAATCACTTGAAGGCCCTAAACTGCCTTGGTGCCCAAGACAACAGGTCAGATGCTGAAATTGTGACGCTGTATTACATTTGGGACGTCATGCGTCAGAGCCATTCTTGGTCTGTTTTAGAATGCACAGTGTGAAATCCTGCCATAGCGAATCTAAGTGTTGATACTTGTTGCTGGATTGAGATAACTTTCGTGAATGAAGAACATTGACTCCTGGCGATAATATTGCATGTAAACACTGTGGAACATCTTGTCCACTGTTTTTTGATTTGTATCAGTTTCCTGGCCATCCTGTTGCATTTATGTTGAACCTGTGTACCTTTCTCTTTTAATCAAATTTGCTATTGTGGTGCTTTCCTACAGAAATTGTTATATAGGCTGGTAAGTAATTTTGAAAGTGTGTTTTAAACTTTTTCCATGTTCTCGGGATGCATGTGTTTCTGGCAAAATGAGGATTTATCATCCACCCCAAGCCGCCCTTGGGAAGGTGATGGTGATGGTGAAGGTGATGCTGCATCCCTTCTCGTGATGGTTTTCCAACATCTGGTGCCCCTACAGTGTGCTGCTGATGATGGGAGTTTAAGGTGGTGGATGGGATGCTAATCAACATTTGTGGCCAGTTAATTGTGGATTCTGGATTTTTTAACAAGTTCATACCTTGTTCTCTGTACTGGAAATGTACCCTCTACCCCTGGCTCGTGTCAGAGTCACTGAGACCACTATTTGCTAAATCTGTTTCACTTTCCGGAAGTCTGCCTTCGACATTAAAAGAGCACATCAGATACTTTGCACAGATTACTGTCTCTCGTGCTCCATTCTAATTACTGGGTTGGTAGGAGATATCACCTCACCATCACCTTCATGAGACTTAATCAGGGGGAATTCTTAAAATTTACCTTCAGTACTTTCAGATTGTATTATACAAAATCCTTAAAGAGGTTGAAGAAACGAGAGTGCAGATTTTGAAATATGGAGGGAAAAAAAGCCAGGAGAACTCTGTATGCCAAGCCACATCTGTGCAGGCAAAGGGATGGTCAGCATTTTGGGTTGAGACCCTGCATCAGGATCTTTGGAGCATGGATCAGCTTGACACCCTGAATTCTTTCAATAGTTTTTTTCACAAAGAGACTTGATAGGATTGTTGCAGAGTTCTTGTTACTACTAAGTGGAGTGTGAGTGCCTATATCTCAGTCTCAAATTAAGGGGCGAGCCATTCAGGACAGAAATGAGGAATTTCATCACCCATGGAGTTAGGTCTTTGGAATTATCTAACCAGAGGGCTGTGGGGACTTGGTAATTGAGTATCATCTGGACAGGTTAATAGATTTTTTTTTGATACTTGAGAAATGCTGATGCAGGAAAGAGGTACTGAGGTTAGAGATCCCTAGGCTTTATTGAATAACAAGCGTGGACCCGTTGGGTCCCGTTTCCCCAACGCAATAGTCCACCACTCACCCATGCACCACCCATCCAGGGATAGGGCCGCCCAGCAGCCGTCGGCCTCAGAGTCAGCCTCAGCACATTGGCCTCGCATCCTCAGCGCATCATCTCTGTACCCCCGGAGCCAGCCGGTTATCTCCTGGTCGTCACAGAGGACAAATTCCCGAACGCTTCAGATCCCGAGTACGGGGGACGGGTGGAGCGGGCGGGCGTGCGTGGTCCCGAGTGAGCCTGCGGGCCGCCAGCAAGGCACGGAGCGATGTGCGGGCGATGAAAAGCAGCGGGGCGACCAGCCGATCGTGGCTTCCACCAGCGTGACAGAGCCGAGCCAGGGGGGGTGGGGGGGTGGAAATGGAGGAGCACGCAGGGGGCGCGATGAGAAGGTGGCCCTGGCGGCCATTACACCTCTGGATCTTTGGTCCGCAGCACAGCAGGAGACGAATAAATGTCTGATCCTTTCCCCTACCTTCAGTCACTCCCTCCCTCTTTCCATAACCCCTCTCCCCTCCCTACCCCGCTCCTCTCCCTCTATCCCCCTCTTCCACCACTCCTCACCTCCTACCTATACCACCCCCCACTCTGACTACTCGTCTCCCCCACTGCCCTCCTCTCCCTCTATTCCCCACTCCCTACCTCCCCGACCCCCCCACCCCCGGGAATGTGGCCGGAGGCCTTTATCGAGGCAGCGCCGTGTAGAAGCCCAGGTCGGGGCCCGGCCGGGGCCTCGTGGGTAGAAGCCTGGGTTGGGTGAAGACACGCGACAATGTGGCCTCGGTGGTGATGAAACCTCGCGGCGGCAGGAATGCCTCGCATGTTGACCTGCGGTCGACGGTCGATGAGCGTGGAGAACCACCGTGAGGGGGGCGGGGAAGAACAATGGTGGACCCGGCTTGGGGGGGACCGCTGTGGTGGTGGGGAAAGCGGGGACAAAAGGAGGAGCCGGCGTGCTTTGTAACTTTGTCAGCGTCGTAGGTGGCTGCTATTTGCATACATTGTTTATGCAGGCAAAGAATCTCACTGTGCCTAGTCACATGTGACAATAAAGTATTCTTATTCCTCTCCCTCTACCCCCTCCCTCCTCCCCTACCCACCCACTCTCTCTCCTCACCTCCCCCACTTTCCCATCCCTCTCCCTCCCTACCTACCTCCTCCTCTCCCTCAATCCCCCCACTCCCCAGGATCTCGATGTAAACCACTGCCGGCCCCGTTTTCTCCACCACGTTGTCGATGAAGTTGTACTTGACGCGGTGGCTGACTGAGCGGCCTGGAGCTAGGGGAGGGAGAGGTCGGGGCTGTGGCCTAGTCTCCTTGCCCCGGGTCCTGCTCCTCTCCCTCCCTGTGGGCCCAGAGCAGCAGTGCCCCGGGTCCCCGGCACGGCCTCTCCCTGCCTCCCTACCCCGCACTAGCTCCAGCCCCGGCCCGGGGGGCAGAAAGGGCCCATGGAGGCATTTGTAAAATAGAAGAAAAACTTACGCGCTGGGTCCCCGTTGTAAGGCCAGGCAAGTAGACGGGAAGAAAAAAGATGGTGATCTGAAAATGTGGATAGGCCCCAACTACGCAGGCGCGGCTAAGGACCCGTTGGGTGCCCTGTGTGACGCCAGTTAAGTAAAGATGGCAAGTGGGGGCGCTGTTTTAAATTTTTTAAAGTTTTAAACGTCAAAAAACTTGTAAAATATAACATCAATCTGAACGAAAATTGCCACAGCACATCCCAGGACAATGGTGAGTTAGGTGGGTCTAAAACTGTTGCGCTACTGTGTACTGTTTTTGTGCAAATTAAGGTACAAATTTAGGTACAAACAAGATATAGATTTAGACATAGACGGAAAAGACATTAGGGTCTGATGTATATAAAGGATTTGGACATAAAAATGGGTTGGTAAGTTTGCACATCGCAGAAAAAATGATGGAGTCATGGGCAGTGCAAAGGCTGTCAAAGGATACAACAGGATATTGATCCTTTAAAGAAATGGGCAGAGGGGTTTATGCCTGGTTCTATTTGAAAAAGTGGATTGGAGTGATGTGAACCATATGCAGGTAGATGGGGTTAGTTAGGATCGGCATTATGGTTGGCACAAACATGTTGGGCCAAAGGATCTTCCTGTGCTGTATTGCTCTATGTTCTATTTGTTATTTTCTTAAGGTAGGTAATTGCTGTTTTTATATACATTTTGTAAGATCCTATGATGACTTTTGTCCTGTTGCTAGGATGATGACCTTGAGGAAGGTGAAGTGAAAGATCCCAATGAGAGGAAAGTCCGACCAAAGCCTATCTGCAGATTCTACATTAAAGGTAATCACTGACTGAAAACCTTCAGAGCTCTGAGATGCATACCACAATAATCACTGAGAATTATCAGAAGCTCTGTGCATGCTTTCTGATAGCTCTCTAAAGGGATACATTATAGCAGTTTAGACATCATATTTGGCCCAACTTGCCAATATGTCCCATTTACATTAGCCGCAGTAGCCTGCATTTGACCCATATCCGTCTAAATTTGTCCTATCCATGTACCTATCTAAATGTTTCATAAACGTTGCGATAGTACCTGATTCAACTACCTCCTCCGGCAGCTCGTTCCATACACCTACCAATCCCTCATCTTAAATTAAATTGATTTGAATACTTTATTGTCCCCCACACTATTTGAATACTTTATCCCCCACACTACGCCACTTCCCCCTTTGTTTTTCCCCCCTCCCTCACGGGGTCCTCCATTGGCTCTTCCGCCCCCCCCCCCCCCCCCCCCCCGCATGGCACTCCCCACATGCCGGTTCCTCATTGCTCTTCCCCCTCCCTTATGACGGTCCCCCCATGCCGGGTCCTCCTTAGTTCCATCCCTCGGCAGCGGGTCCTCGCGTCCGTCCTCGTCCGTCGGTCGGCACCATCATCGACCGCCACACCAACCTCTCCGTGGCGCCAACCCAGGCCCCAGCCATGGGTTCCGTCGACTCAGGTCGACGATGGCCACAGGCTTTGTCAACCCGCGAGGCTCCATCTCCGCCCCATGAGGCACCGGCCTCGGCTTCTCAACAGGTTGATGCAGATTCGTAATTTGTAACGGTGATTTGGATGATAGGGCCAAATGTGATATACTTCTATTTGCTGATGATTAGCCTAGGTTTAGGCAACACTGTGCCACAATTGTACAACTGCTGAACGCAGCTCCAGTGAATCAAAGATAGACACAAAAAGCTGGAGTAACTCAGCAGGGCAGGCAGCATCTCTGGAGAGAAGGAATGTGTAACGTTTCGGGTCGAGACACTTCTTCAGACTAATGAATCAAGTTCAGTCCTGACATTCTGTGCTGTCTCTGTAGAGTTTGCATGTTCTTGCTATGACTGTAAATTATTCCGGGTGATTCCGTTTTCGCTGGGTTTGCAAACACATGCAGATTGGTAGGTTAATCTCTATGGGATGAAAGTTGGGTGATATTGCTGGGTTGAAATGAGCAGTGTATGGTTATGGAACTGACGCAGGAAACTGTTGAGGGAAGATCACCAGAGGAAATGAGGTCAGCGGCTGTCTGGGAGACAGTGACTTGATACTCAACGTGCGGTCGTGGTCCAGGAGAAAGTATGAAGAGGTATCTTGAGAGTTGGTATTACTTCGCCAAACCATTACTGTACCGATCTTGTCAGCAAATGTGATGGTAAGGTTGGGATTCTTTCTTCGTAAAGGAAAGCATCAAAATGAGCTGAAGTTCAAGTGGAGTAGAACAATTGAGATGGTCAATGTGACGCCATTCGTGAATGGCGAAGGAATAGATCCAGGGAAAAGGCCTGGGGGAGTGACCCAAGTGAATTGGGAATCCTGAAAATAGAGGAAAGGATTCATAATGTGGGTTGAAGACCTGTGGCTAAAAATCAGGGAGGTGAAGGTGGCGGATGAAGTCTGAAGAAGATTCCGAGTTGAAATATTGTCCATCCATGAGTTGCTGCCTGGCCTGCTAAGCTACTCCAGCACTAGTGGGTGAAGAGCTGAGTATGTCAGCACCCAGAATTCATTGAGATTAGGGTGGGGTAAATCGGAAGGGATTGTGAAAACATACAAATAATATTTTGAACATCTTGCCTTTAATTTGAATTTCCTTCTGTTTCTCCTTGTAATTTTCAATTGAAATATGCCTTACATTTAGGTTATTCCATCTTTCTGGTTAAAATTGTTTTGTAGGTAACTGCACTTGGGGAAATAATTGTCGATTTATCCATCCGGGAATTAATGACAAAGGAAACTACTCATTGATAGCCAAACCAGATCCTTTCTCACCAAATGGCGGACATCATCTAGGACCTCACCCATTGATGCAGGCTAATCCTTGGGTAAGTCGAGAGTCCAACACAAACTGTCCATTCCTCTGCCACATCTCTTGTCTCCATGAGACCTGTTGATTAGAAACATAGAAAATAGGTGCAGGAGTAGGCCATTCGGCCCTTCGAGCCAGCACCGCCATTCAATATGATCATGGCTGATCATCCAGAATCAGTACTCTGTCCCTGCTTTCTCCCCATACCCCTTTATTCACTTTGCCCTAAGAGCTATATCTAACTCTCTCTTAAATACATCCAGTGAATTGACCTCCACTGCCTTCTGTGGCAGAGAATTCCACAGATTCACAACCCTCTGGCTGAAAAAGGTTTTCCTCATCTCAGTCTTAAATGGCCTATCCCTTATTCTTAAACTGTACAATTATTGGTGCTTTCTAATACATCCATTTCTCAAACTAAAGCCATTGGTCATTTTTTCTTGAAGAAAAGTTTGTCATTAAAAAAACCGCATCTTGTACATAGTCAAAGAATTTTCCCAACATTTTAAAATAATTTTTGCAAAAACATATACCAATTCAACACAGATTTGTAGAAATAATGACTGGTGGCTTTATGATGGGAGTTTAAGGTGGTGGATGGGATAGCAAAATACATTTTGGCTACACCAAATTGCCACGACCAACCCTGCCCTTGCTTCACTACCATCTTATCTCTTTCACCTGCACTCATCTTAAGCTTGTTGCAGCAATATGCTTCCACTAAGCCTCTGAAGTGTGAGTTTTGGTCACTGGGGATGTCATTGTACATCTTGCCCTTGGACCTTCTCTAAATGTTGGCCATGACGTAGATCTTCAATAAACCTCCCCCTCCAGAAAATGTATCTCAAATTGAGAATCTAGAATTTCTGTGATGGCTTCCGTACCTCTCACCATTGGTCTTATTCCCTGCATCCTAGCTCTATTCAATCTACATTTGTAAACCCTACCAGCAGATGAAATCTTTCCCTGTCACATCGTACAATCAATCCTTTATTCCCTATCAATGTGCACAGCACATGTGTTGTAATGGAGTTAAGCTTACAATCATATTGACAAGCATGATCCATCCTTGTATTGTACTTACCCCCTCACCACTGTGCAGCACTGTAAAAGAGCATCACTGCTCTGATGGAAAAAGTTTTCATTGTACATCGCCCCACAGCCTTGAAGATGGTTTGCCTTCATCTCTGCTCTGAGTACCGAGGTGATTGTGGCGGTGCTCAATGTGGTGAGTGGATAGCTTGATGCTGTGTGCTCCCTCACCATGTGCACATGACCTCCACGTGTTCTCATTAGTGAGACTCGGGTGCTTGGTGCCTTCCCAGGTGCTGCTGCTCTTTTTTTAAGTGTAAGTCGGGTATTCCCATGTGTCAGTGAGAATATCTAATTTTCCTGTGGACTTTGGGATCATTAAATTATTTTGGGCTAAATTCTAATTTGGGCATTTAGTCATAATGCCACGGTGGGTAGATGTGCACCATTAGCTTCTTTGTGCATACACCTGTTGTCTGAACCTGGAAATTGCTTGCTGCTAAAATACAACTCTATGCGTTACTGGAGTTACGTAAGTCAACAAATGAGGATCTGGTTTAGCAATCCTGCCAGTGCATTTGGAGGTTGTTCTGCAGACAGTTAATCGTACCTCTCTGGTATATTGAGTTGGTGACTGTAAGTTAAGATGAGTGGGAAGGTGGGCAAATTGTACAGCCCTTGAGCTTTATTGCACACATCTGAGCACCCTGAAGAGGGAAGCTAAGCACCAGACCTCTAGATTCCAGATGTCGGTGCATCCAAATGAATTAAGCAGAATATTGCAGTAAAAAAAGTTGTTAGTGAATAGATGTCAGACATGGAACAATTACAGTGGCTATTACTAATCCAGAAGTTTCTCCAACTCAGAAGTGAAGCGGGTATAATTATAATGTTTTAAAGACATTTGGACAGCTACATGGATAGGACAGGTCGAGGGGTCTAAAGGCCAAATGCAGACAACGGGGACAGGCTCAGGAAGACACCAGCACGAGTTGGGCCGAAGGTCCTATATACATGTGTGTATATATAACTCTAAAATTTAAATTGCTTGCTTGTTCTGTTTATTAGTTTTTTTTTCTTGTCTTTCCAGGAAACCCATGCCTTGGTGAGTTCAACTTTTAATTATATTTGTGAAATCTTGAGTGTTTAGTCATTTGATTTATTTAAAAAATTGAGCTCCACCATAAGAACATTAAACCCAAATAAAGTTACAGTGAAAGGAGAAATTGTCCTTGAGCAGGTCCACTACTTACACAGGACCTCTGATACACGGACTCCAGGTTCTTAATACCCATCTAAATGCTGCTGCTCCTCAGTAAATGGCCATTAGCCAGAGATTACTTGGGATCATTGAATGATAGCCTGTCTATGTGAGAGAGCACAGAAATTAGTACCAGAAACTTCTGGATGGAAGTTGATAGATTAACTGTGAGTTGCTGTCTGATCAAATATTCTTTTGACGGCTTTGAGAGCTTTGATAATGATTATATCTTGAAACTATGTTTCTGGTGATGCTGGTGTCTTGGATCCGCCTGAGAATGAGAGTGGATTAGAAGAGGTTAGTCCACCTATCATGATGTAAGTCATGTGGACAACTTTGCGGTGCTTTGCTTGGACGACGATATCCAGCAAATACTGTTGCTTGGCTGTTGAGCAGGGCTGTTGCCACATGGTCCTGTGCTCGTCTCTCTGATGGAATAGGGTCTTGTTTGGGATGAGGCACCCAGTGTGTTGGTTTTATTGAGTGCGCTTCAGGGATAGTGCCAGTAGGGGGAGCAATGGAACTCATTCTTGATCCTGAAGCTCACTCTGTATAGGTGTTCTACTTTTTTGAATGGGTTGTGTCCTGCATAGTACAGACATGTCTGAGTCCCCAAGCTCTGTTAGCAGAAGCTCTTGACTCTCCTGACCCTGTGCATCGTACTATGGGAGGGATGTTTTCTCAGTGTGTTTTTTTTAATGTGGTGTAACCATTGGATACAACGCACAAGCTTCACAGATCCAGTGGTAAGGGGTCCCAAGGCGAGAGAGCACACAGGTGCCTGCTTACTCCTGAGTGTATGTGGGCTGTATATCAAATTCCAAGGCCCTGGCTCCAGCCACACGCCTAACCACTGCCAGGTTCTGGCTGCATGTCAGACTGTGTTCCTTGCCACCAATCCAGCATGTCCCCGGGAATTAAATGATTGCAAGAAAACAGTCTACAAGCATTATAATCTACGTATTTAACCACTGCAGCGTTAGGGGTAACTACACTAGGTTGTATATGAGTACAATACTTTTTGATTCTTGGGAATTCGGAACAATTACATTACATTCACTTGAAATGGCAGAATTCTCAGAAAGCTCTATAACCCGATTTAATCCTGAGATTACCAAATGTGAAGCTTCACAAGCAGATCTTTTCAGCTGCTACATCGCAGTGCACTGCAGTTGGTTGTAACTACCAGCAGGTTATGCTGTTGTCAGGAGTTGCAGTGTCCAACCTTGAATGCTGTGCTAAATGCATCGTGTCTGCATCGTACTTTGTCCCATTCCTAATGTATGATGGCGTATGTATTGCTGCATAAAAAAACACAGTGATGTGATTTATGAGTGGCCACAGATGTTAATTGCATCAGCAGTGGATTCTTTAGGGAACGGGTTCCCCTTGTCCATTATAGATGAGGCTCTCACTATGGTCTCATCGATATCCCGCAGCTCCGCACTTGCTCCCCCCCCCACCCCCATTCGTAACAAGGACAGTTTCCCTTGTCCTCACCTTTCACCCCATCAGCCGTCACATACAGCACATAATCCTCTGACATTTTTGCCACCTCCAACGGGATCCCACTACTGGCCACATCTTCCCATCTGCACCCCTTTCTGCTTTCCGCAAAGACTGTTCCCTCCGCAACTCCCTGGTCAACTCGTCCCTTCCACTCCCTCCCCAGGTACTTTCCCCTGCAACCGCAGGAGATGCAACACCTGTCCCTTTACCTCCCCCCTTGACCCTGACCCTCTCCCATTCCCAATCTGACCTTTCTGTCCTGGACCTCCTCCATTGTCAGAGTGAGGCCCAGTGCAAATTGGAGGAACAGCATCTCATGTTTCGCTTGGGTAGTTTACACCCCAGTGGCATGAACATTGCCTTCTCTAACTTCAGGTAGCCCTTGCTTTCCCTCTCTCTCCATCCCCTCCCCCTTTCCAGTTCTCCCACCATTCTTACTGTCTCCGACTACATTTTATCTCTGTACCTCCCACTCCCCTGACATCTGCCTGAAGAAGGGTCTCGACCCGAAACATCACCCATTCCTTCTCTCCAGAGATACGGCATGTCCTGCTGAGTTACTCCAGCATTGTGTGTCTTTGAGTGTAAGAATCTCAAATTAGGGGACATGTTAAAAGATATGGGGACAGACATTCAAAAGTTTTATGCATTTCTTCTTGTGGAGGATGTTTGGTTTTTCAAAGGATTTTCTCTCCTGTTTTAGGGAGCTCCGGTCATTGAAGAATTGATGCCCCCTATTCCGTTGGAGCCTCCTGCAGAGAGTGCATGGGAGAGAGGACTGCGGCATGCAAAAGAGGTAAACAATGATGTGCTCTGAATAATTCAAAGTAATTCATTATTCTCATCTCTCATGGCAGAGCACTTCCTTGGTACTGTCCTTCCGACAGTGTAGCACTCCCTCAGTACTGCTGTGAAGGGCTGTCCTTGATTTTGGGCTCTAATCTCTGGCTCGGCGATTGAAGCCAAGGCAGAGTCTTGGGTAAGTGTGCGTTAAATTGTACGTAGGGAGGTTGGTGTATGATAGCCTTATTACAAAAATAAGCTATTCCTCGTGGCAAATGCCTGCCATTGGCCTCAGCAATTGAAACTAATGTTTAAAATGTTGCGATCAAGGTAATGGACAACGCATCTAAAGTTGTTCGTCACATGTGCGGTGTCTCAAACCTCTGGATCAGGATGAAGAACAGTAGGAGATGAGGGAAAACGGGGAAAAAAACCAAAGGACTGAGAACTTTGCTGAGCTTAGTTTCTAAACTATTTATTTTCAGATGTTGAAGAAAGCTACCATCAGAAAGGAACAGGAACCAGACTTTGAGGAGAAGCGATTCAACGTCACCATTGGAGATGATGATTTTGATAAAGAAAATGATTTTTATCGAGACTGGAATTATCGTGTTGCAAGAGACATCAGAGAGCCAGGGTGAGTATGAGTTGTCTCAATGGTCAGGAGAACACACTGCCACTTGCTAGTTTTAAATGTATCGACAAAAGGAGCTAGATTAACCTTCCACAAATGTTGGCTTGAATTGTTCCACCCAGACCTTAATCTTTCACTTTTTTAACTGCATTATTTCATTGAAGCTCCTCTGGTCAATATAACCTTGTATGTTTGTGTATTTTGTGGCAGGATCAAGGTGTTGTGCCATTCTTTATCAACTGTTCTGATACTTGCCAGGGAAGTGAGGCCAAGGCAGGAATAAAATGAGCAGCTGGAATTGACGTAGACAGTTGAAAGAAAATGTGTCTGATTAATTTCTCAAGTTTTTTTTGTGGTTGTAACTTGCAGAATAGGGTGAACCAGTTGACGTGTATTTAGACTTTTATAAGGTCATCAATAATGTACCCCGCAGATTATCCAACTGAATTGGAGAGCATGGTATTGGGGGAGATGTACTGATATGAAGACATTAGGCAGTGCAGATGTTGGTTTAGAAATAACATTTGCATTGCTGGAGTAATTCAGCAGGTCAGGCAGCATCTTTGAAGGATGTGGACAGATGATGTTTGGGATCGGGATCCTTCACACTGATGGATGAGGGGGAAGAAAGCTGGGAAAGAGGTGGGGTGGTACAAAGCCTGGTAAGTGGTAGCTGGAAAAAGTGAGGAGGGGGGCAGGGAGTTGATTGGCAGATGGATGGACAAAAGCGGGAGATGAAAACGATATACTGATGTGAATTGAGGATTGGGTAATGGTCAAAACAGTGGGAATAAATGGGTCATTAGCAACATGGAAGCCCGTGACCAGTGGGGTTCAGCAGCAATTACGCTTGCTCCCCAGGAGCTCACAATCTATATGTTTGCCATAGTTGTGAAAGGTCCAGAGACAAGTTCAGTGAATGAGGAAAGAAATGGCAAGTGGAACTTAATGTGGGAAAAGTGTGATGTCATCCAGAATGCTTGACATGATGTTTGACCATTTATTTAACAGTGAGAGATCGAAACATGTTG
The DNA here is from genome assembly GCA_963514005.1 of Raja brachyura. Next base: position 25,594,432 of record OY740797.1, on the reverse strand, counting down.
ATGTTCAGTGAGACTTGTGAGCCCTTGTACTTAAAGTCAACGTGCTGGTGATGCAAGCAGTAACAAAGCTGAACAAAGGCTACCTTCAAGAGGATTGGAGCACAAGACTGAAGATGCTTTGCTTCAATCATATTGAGCCCTGTTGAGACTGCATTTGGAGTATTGTGTACGGTCTCATTATCTAAGGCAGGTTATCGTTAGGATTATTGATTTCTTAAACAGCAGATTTGTCATACGAGTTCAGAAGAATAAAATGTGATCTTGTTGAAATCGACACGATTCTTAATGGGGCTTAACAGGATGGATGCCAAGCGAAAAACAAAGTGCTGGAGGAACTCAGTGGGTCAGGCAGCATTTGGGACGGGAATATTTCGGGTCAGGACCCTTCAGACAGAGTGAGTTTCATTGGCAAGAGTGACTACAGCTCACAGTCCCAATGGAAGACATGATTACATACCTTAAAAACAGTAGGATAACTAGGGAGAGGGTAAAGCACTCTAGGACAAAGGATGGAATTTATGCCTGAGGAAGTGGGTGAGGTACTAAACCAGCACTTTGCAGAAGTGTTCACCAAAGAGAAGGACGTGGAGAACAGTGAGATCGGGGGAGTGGGGGATGATGCCGATATTTTAAATCATGTTGATGTCAAGAAGGATGTAATATTAAATTTCTTGATATGAAGTGAAAAGTCCTCCGCCTGATGCATTCACTCCAGTTCAATCACACTCTCCTACTATTTCTTGCATCCTTTAAATCAAGGTGGGATTTGGGTCTCCTTTGACTTTTAGTTCTATGACAACATTGTTGCAAGCAATTCTTAGTTATCTCGTTCTGCTGACAGCATCAGATGTTGCTGTTGGGATTTTGGATTTACTACTGTAAAGGCAATATTATTTTATAGACATTTCACTGCCTGAAATTCAAACGGGACCGATCAGAGAATAAGAGCCCAAAGCCCAAATAAATGAATTCCTCGGGGTTTGGATACAGCAGGGCTGGTGGATTGGTCAAAATGGAAAATCTATTATTGAAGAACATTGAACAATAAACTTGTTCATCCTAAAACTTTCTGCAAAGTGTAGGGCAGCTGTGTGGTAGAATATTAGTTTGCCTGGATGAGAGCAACTGCAAAAATGGTCAAGGAGGTCAGTACCCTCCAGTGCAAGGCAGCTCTTGATTGGTAACCTGTTCTGTGCTGGACATGAGAAGTAGTGAAACTGGGCTCTTTTCCTTTTGCAAGTCCACTGATTTTACCCTGCTGCAAATGTTAGTGGGTGAAGGTTTGAGAACAGGATTGCATTTGACATTTGCCAACTTTCTCACATATGGTGAACTGATTATCTGGCTAACTGCTTGTCCATGTACACGTGTGTGATTTTCACTCTGGGAACTGGCAGTAAACAATCCCCTGATACATCCTGATGGCAGCATGCAATGATTCTATCTGCCCACCAAGATCCCTTTATATTCAGGTGTGCGTGGAACAGATCTCGCAAATAAATAAATGTTTCAGGATGAGTTTTTCTGGTGAGCATGCACTAAATAAATTGAAATAAAACTTGTCACACATTTGGTTTGGGGCTGACCTCTGTTTCTCCTGGAAATAATTGTGTTGGGAATAATTTAGCACAAATAGTAAAGCTGCCACTGGCTTAGTGTACTTTCCAAGGGAGCGCTCATTGAAGGAGCTGTGCTTTATTGGGGAATTGCTGCACTGTCTCCTTAGCATGGTTAGTTGTTGCTTCCATTTCTTTATCACAGACATAAGGTCTTCATGTAGAGAAATTAGACTCTGGCATTTGGTTGGAATTATTAAGGATTAAATTTTAAGAGCCACCAAGGAAGTGACATTTGCATCAACGCTACTGAACATTTCAAGTTTTTCCAAAAGCAAGCCAAATAAATCTTTCTTGCATTTTCCTCCAAATGCAACAGTGACTTGGAGTACAGAGAAGCAATCAACTATGGGTAAGGACAATGTTCTGAATCATTCTTATGCATTTATTCAAGTGCCGATCAGATGTTATACTTCCTGACCTGGATATGTGCATGCCTGTGCCTGATTGCATTCCAGTTCTTGCTTCTGTGAAAACGGGCTAGAAAAAATCGTGAGTCATCGTCTTTGAAGCAAAATTAAAAATGCTTCCGAATCTACTGTTTGTTGCTGAATCGTCATGGTTACTGAGAAAATCTTCAGATTAAGATTCAAGATTCAAGAGAGTTTATTGTCATGCATCCCAGATAGGACAATGAAATTCTTGCTTTGCTTCTGTGGGGGTTGCTATTCCTGAACCTGGTTATTGCAGATTTCAGGCTCCTGTACCTTCCACCCGAAGGCAGCGGAGAGATGATTGTGTGGCCAGGATGGTGTGGGTCCTTGATGATGCTGCCAACCTTTTTGAGGCAGCGGCTGTGGTAGATCCCCTCAATGATAGGGAGGTCAGAGCCGATGATGGACTGGGCAGTGTTTACAAATTTTTGCAGTCTTTTCTTCTCCTGGGCGCACAAGTTGCCAAACCAAGCCAGTCAGCAACCGGTCAGCATATTCTCTACTGTGCACCTGTGGAAGTTCGAGAGAGTCCTCCATGACATACCGACTCTCCATAATCTTCTCAGGAAGTAGAGGCACTGATGTGCTTTTTTTATGATTGCATCAGTGCTCTGAGACCAGGAGAGATCTTCGGAAATATGCACGCCCAGGTATTTGAAGCTCTTGATCCTTTCCACCATCGACCAGTTGATATAAATGGGACTGGGTCCCCGTCCTACCCCTTCCCAAGTCCACAATTAGTTTTGCCGGTGTTGAGAGCCAGGTTATTGTGCTGGCACCATTTGGTCAGTCGGTTTGGTCGACCTCACTTCTATACTCTTACTCGTCTCCATCAGTGATACGTCCCACAACAGTGGTGTCGTCGGCGAACTTTATGATGGAGTGTGACCTACGATCGGCTACGCAGTCATGAATATAGAGTGAGTACAGCAGGGGTCTGAGCACACAGCCTTGAGGTGCTCCCTTGCTGATTGTTATCGAGGCTGACACATTTCCACCAATGCGAACAGACTGTGGTCTGTTAATGAGGAAGTCGAGCATCCAATTACAGAGGGATGCGCAGAGACCCAGTTCTGAGAGCTTGGTAACCAGCTTGGAGGGGATGATTGTATTAAATGCCAAGCTGCAGTCAATGAATAACAGCCTGACATATGAGTTTTGCTGTCCAAGTGGTCCAGAGCAGAGTGGGCAGCCAGCGAGATTGCATCCACCGTTGATCTGTTGTGGCGGTTAGCGAACTGCAGTGGGTCCAGGTTTTTGTCGATGTATGAGTTGATTTGCGCCATGATCAGCCTCTCAAAGCACTTCATCACAGATGTTAGTGCCACTGATCGATAGTCATTGAGGCACGTCACCTTGCTCTTCTTGGGCACCGGTATTATTGATGCCCTTTTAAAGCAGGTGGGAACCTCAGACCTCAGAAGTGAGGGGTTGAAAATGTCCGTAAAAACTCCAGCCAGTTGGTCCGCACAGGTTTTCAGAACACGACCGGGTATACCATCAGGTCCAGGTTAAGTTGCACAAAATTGGTTGGGCAAAGCTGTTGACCAGCATGAGTTAGAGAACTTGTGGATGTCTTTCTGGAGTTATTGTTTAAAAGTGGAGGTTTAATTATTCTGTTCAAATTGTGAAATTGAGAAAAGAGATATAGATTTTTAGCTGTCAGTTTCATTGTGAAGGAAACAAGTTTAAATATAACAGTTTCACATGTTGCTGTAATTCCAGTAGATAGCATCCCTGCTTTTTGATCTTTTAGCCACAGTGCCTCAGTGTAACTTTCAGGTAATGCTACATTTCTGAGCTGTGCATTCAAAATGAGTTATTTTGAATTTTGCTCAGATCCATGCACATTGCCTTTTCAAAACATTGGAGATTGTCTTTATAAGTAGCATGGATATTGCTTGGTTTGATGAGCAGCATTTGTGCCCCAGGTGCCAGATATTAACAAGGTAGTGTCTGACTACATTCAGTTTATTTTGTTTATTACAAAAGAACATGTGAAAAGCTTTTTTATTACGTGCTCTCCAGTCAGTGAAAAGATTATACCCCCACCCAAGTCGCAATGGCTTCACATTCTCACCTATCAAATAGCGAACAATTTCCTTCATCATTGTTACTTTTTTGCACATCTTTCATTCATTTAGAAACATAGAAATTAGGTGCAGGAGCAGGCCATTCAGCCCTTCGAGCCTGCACCGTCATTCAATATGATCATGGCTGATCATCCAACTCGGTATCCCGTACCTGCCTTCTCTCCATACCCTCTGATTCCCTTAGCCACAAGGGCCACATCTAACTCCCTCTTAAATATAGCCAATGAACTGGCCTCAACTACCCTCTGTGGCAGAGAGTTCCAGAGACCCACCACTCTCTGTGTGAAAAAAGTCCTTCTCATCTCGGTCCTAAAGGATTTCCCCCTTATCCTTAAGCTGTGACCCCTTGTCCTGGACCTCCCCAACATCGGGAACAATCTTCCTGCATCTAGCCTGTCCAACCCCTTAAGAATTTTGTAAGTTTTTATAAGATCCCCTCTCAATCTCCTAAATTCTAGAGAGTATAAACTATCCAGTCTTTCTTCATAAGACAGTCCTGACATCCCAGGAATCAATCTGGTGAACCTTCTCTGCACTCCCTCTATGGCAATAATGTCCTTCCTCAGATTTGGAGACCAGAACTGTACGCAATACTCCAGGTGTGGTCTCACCAAGACCCTATACAACTGAAGTAGAACCTCCCTCCTCCTATACTCAAATCTGCATCACAGTCTATATCTCTCGTTTCCCTTTCCCCTGACTCTAGTCTGAAGAAGGGTCTTGGCCCAAAACGTCACCCATTCCTTCTCTCCAGAGATGCTGCCAGTCCCGCTGAGTTACTTCAGCATTTTGTATCTATCTTGATTCCAATCAAGCTGTACGCAGTGTACAGATACAGGATTAAGGGAATCTATTGAAATAAAGATTTAAAAGTGTGGAGCGATTGTAATGAATGACTGCAGATACACTTCTGTGACGAGCACACAAAGAGTCGCCTGGCTTTGGCGCCACCTTCAAATTCACTTCCAACTATTGAATAGAAACAACATGCCTTCTGCTAGTGCTCACACTGATTCCCGAAAACCTGTCCATTATGTGTGAGACGTGTTAAAATTGTGAAGGAACAATCTGCACTTGCATAGATCGATCCAGTCTTCATCATTGAAGACAAAGCAACCCATTTGATTGGCCTTTCCTCCATGGACTTGCTTGTACACCAATGGCCATTGGTCACAAAATGCATTGCATGACATGCTAAAGCTTCAGGATAGCAGGCATATGGCAACAAAAACAGAAAATAGTGTAAAATCTCAGCAGGTCAGGGAGAACCGTTCCGATGAAGGGTTGCAATCCTGAAACGTTTGATTCTTTCTCTTTCCACAGATGCTGTCTGACCTGACTTTTTCACCATTTTTGTTTTATTTCAGATTTCCAGCATCTGCAGTTGTTAAAAAAACAATTCAGGAATATGGCAAGAAAGCCAATTGGGTCACATTCATGTTAGTTAAAAATAAGAGCTCACAATATTAAACCACATTCCTCAACTCGGTCAGTGGCTAGGTAGGTCTAGCTATTAGAATTTGAATTGAAGCATTGTCCAAAAGTGTTGAGGGTTTCTACCAAAATCAACCTTTCGGGTAGTGAGGTTCAGAACCCAACTGCCCTCTGAGACGCCTTCCTTACTGAACTGTGCTGTTTTGTATGATTGTTGGCAGACCCCTTGAACATATCTCATCAATTTCTTGGAATTCTACTTTCACTTCTCTTGGTTAGAGTGTTCCTTGTCCTTTCCATGCCTCATTCTTTGTGATTTCTGCCAGCTTTAATCGAATTCCACCACCGGATACTCACACCCCTTCCCATTTTGCCATTTCAAAAATACTTTGTTTCGTGAGTTCCTGGTCCTATCCTTTGTCCTTAATCATTCCTCTTTACCGCAACAAGGTAGGTTGGATCGGGGATACATCCTCAGCTTATGTAAGGCGTGTTCAAGAATCTAATAACAGTAGAGAAAAAACTCTTTCTGAAACTGGTTTTCAAGCTTTTATATCTTTTGTCCGATGGAAGAGGGAGAAGAGAGAATGACCAGGGTGTGTGGCTCATATGTTGGCTGCTTACCCAGGGCATCATGTAGTGTAGTTGTTTGATTGGGGTGGAGAGAGGCTGGTTTGTGTGATGTACTGAACTGTGTCCAACAACTCTGCAATTTCTTGTGGTCTTGAGCAGAGTAGTTGCCAAACCAAACAGTGATGCATCACAGTCATATGCTTGCGGTGGTGCATTTGTAGAAATTGGAAATAGTTAATTGAAATGTTGAATTTCCTTAACCTTTCATATTTCGTTAGATTTCCTAATTTTGCCTGATTTCATTCATACACTTTTTATACTTCATTTTTTTGTTTCCGTATTAAGTTCTGCATTTTACGCATCTTTTCCCTTTTTGCCTATCTCGCCCTCCATCATGTCATCTGGGATGTTCTGAACATCATTTAAAATATATTTGGACATCATTTAAAATATATTTGGACAGGTACACGATTAGGAAATGTTTAGAGGGATATCAGCTAAATACAGGCAAATGGGACTATCTTGGATGGGTATCTTGGCATGGATGAGTTGGGCTGAACGGCTTGTTTCCATGCCATTTGAGTTGAGAGTAACTCAAATAGCATGGAAACAAGCCGTTGGAAAGCCAACCTTTTCTATGGAAACCTTTTTATCCAGAAATCCTTGAATGCCCCCCCTATTGCTCTGAGATGGGCTTACCATCAAGTAATTGTTTTCAGTCCATTTTGCTCAATCACTTAATCTAATAAATAAGGCAGGGCCTCAATTTAGAACTTGCAAGTCACATACCGTTTCAACATTGTTACTGGCCAAAATTCTGCAACTGTAACCTTCTGGTAGCGTGTTGATAAATAAATGGGCCAGCATTACTCAATCTGTCCTGTCCTCATACTTAAGAGTTCCGATGGAGTGACTTTGGTACAAGAGTTAACACGAGCATTGGTTGGACAGATCTACCAGATTCTTCCAACTCGTCTGCCCTGTTCCTTTCCTCACATATGCTGTATGCTTTTGCCATCACTCCTCGCCACTTCAACTGAAACTACACATGCCTTGCACAGACATGCTGTTGATATCACTGGTGGAGAATGTGTTGCTACAGGGGCCCTGGCAAGGCTGCTTTATTTTGTGTTGAATGCTTTAGTAAAGAAAACCCATGATTGTCATGTGATGAAGACCTTTGTGAACTATTGCCTCGGATTCCCACATGGGAAAAGTTCCCAAACCCCTCTGTGCTGACTCCAGCAGCACTGAAATCTGAGCCTCAGGTTCCACTTTAAGGGTGGTAGTGGCTGCTGGAACATTTTGTGGCCCTCACTCCCTTCTCTCTCTCTCACACAGACAGACAGACAGACAGACAGACAGACAGACAGACAGACAGACAGACAGACAGACAGACAGACAGACAGACAGACAGACAGACAGACAGACAGACAGACAGACAGACAGACAGACCTAACTAACAGACACACACACCTAACTGACACACACACACCCACCTAACTGACACACACACACACCCACCTAACTGACACACACACACACCCACCTAACTGACACACACACACACCCACCTAACTGACACACACACACACCCACCTAACTGACACACACACACACCCACCTAACTGACACAGACACACACCCACCTAACTGACAGACACACACACACCTAACTGACAGACACACACACACGCACACAACTAACTAACAGACACACACACACGCACACAACTAACTAACAGACACACACACACGCACACAACTAACTAACAGACACACACACACGCACACAACTAACTAACAGACACACACACACGCACACAACTAACTAACAGACACACACACACGCACACAACTAACTAACAGACACACACACACGCACACAACTAACTAACAGACACACACACACGCACACAACTAACTAACAGACACACACACACGCACACAACTAACTAACACACACACACACACGCACACAACTAACTAACACACACACACACACACACACACACACACACACACACACACAACTAACAAACTGACACACACACACACACACACACACACACACACACACACACACACACACACACACAACTAACAAACTGACACACACACACACACACACACACACACACACACACACACACACACACACACACACACACACACACACACACACACACACCTACCTACCTACTAAGTTAGGATGGGGTAGAAGCCCAAAGGGTAGGATGAGGCTGATATAAAGTCTATAATAGACTTTATTTGTATTTCTATGATTCTACAGACCTTGGCTGGGAACCTGGGGAAAACCAAACTGTTTCCCAATTGGGCCCCGCACCTCCTAAAGCCAGCCCTGGTCAAACTGCAACGGGTGCAGAGAAGATTTACAAGGATGTTGCCTTACTTGAGGTCCTGAGCTCTGGGGAGAGGTTGAGCAGGCTGAGACTTTATTCCTTGGAGTGTAGGAGGATGAGGGGTGGTCTTATCATGTATATCTTGAGAGGAATAGATAAGGTAAATGCACTGGGTATTTTACCCAGAGTAGGGGAATCAAGAACCAGAGGACACGAGTTTAAAATAAGGGGAGAAAGATTTAATAGGAATCTGAGGGTCAACTATGGAATGTGCTGCCTGCGGATGAGTTGAGGTAGGTACAATGGCAACATTTAAAAAACATTTGGACAGGTACATGGTTAGGATAACTTTAGAGGGATGGGCCAAACGCAGGCAGGTGGGACTAGTACAGATGGGGCATGTTGGTCGACGTGGGCAATTTGGGCCGATGGGTCTTTTTCCGTGCTGCATGATTCTAAGATAACCAGCTTGGATTCCCATTCTTGATCATCATTTGATGGGAAAATGTTTATGTGCAGGTATTGAGGGAGGGTTGACCTGGGCTCTAAATGATGCCCAGCATGTGCTGGTATTGTTCATCTAATCGTGCCCAGGGGCCAATTGTGGAAGACTGACATCACAGAGCAGCCGGTTGCCATTCAGGGAAATACTTGAATGTATTCCAGCGCACTGTAAGATCTCCTTTGTTGTGCATTGTAGAATGGAAGCTGCAGCTTGATAATTTTTTTTTCTGTCTTGGCCCTTAGACCTGATCCTTATATAACTCCCTACTACGAGCATGAAGCTGAGCGATACTGGCGTGGTGGACAGTATGAGAACTTCCGGGTGCAATGGACTGAGGCAGACTTTCACTATAGGGTAAGCGATTTCAGAATTGCGTAATTGAATGTATTACAGCTTGAGCTATTTCCTGCTCTTACGTTCACAATCGCAACCAAAATTTCAAAATAACTGACAGTGAAATCTTGCTGACATGAACAGATGGGATGAGGGCAGAACAAAGTGTTGGAGTTAGTGGGGAAACCTAGGAAGTGATAGGTGACTGCAGGTGAGGGGGGCCGGGGTTTGTTTGACAGATGGGTGTTCAAAAGCTAGAGATGAACAGGAGACAAAAGGATACCAGCTTTTTAAACTTATCCATTAATGTAAGTTACGTGAGTAACACAGCAAAAAAAATAACGTTACACTTCTGAATGAGATTATCTGAATTAATGCTTGTAATGTAGACTGTAAGCTTATGGAGAATAGAGCCACAAGACTTTATCTCACTCTAACCTCCCTAGAGGTGCGTCGCACAGCACTTGAGAAAACTTTCTCATGACTGCAACTCTAAACAGAGAATCACTCTTCAGAGTGGAAGTGAAATTCAAGCCCTTCTTTCCTTGACTTAACTAAACTTGGCTTCAGCTCCACTTTCCTGATTTGATTCCGTTAAATACCAAAAATTTAATTCTCAACAGTTAGTACTGCTGCCTTGCATCACCGCCAGGTCTTGGACGATAATGAGCTCTGGGGCTGTTTGTGACGAGTGTAAACATTCTGCCCATCACAACATGGTATTCATGGGTGCTCCAGTTAACTCCAACAGCCAAAAGATCCACTGACAGGTTAATTGAGTTTGCTCAAGGTATAGGTTAATTATATAATCATAGGGGAGTAAATGAGCATGGATGGATTCTCCAGTTATTATGCCATGATGTCATACAGCACAAAACCAGGCCTTTCGGCCCAACTTGCCCATGACAACCAAGTTGCCCCATCTACACTGGTCCCACCTGCCTGCGTTTGGCCTACTATGTTGTTATAGTACATGCCTTAACTACCTCCTCTTGTTCCATATAACCATCATCCTCTGTGATTAAAGCTACCCCTCAGGTTCCTATTAAATCTCTTCATAAACCTATATCCTCTGGTTCTTGATTCACCAACTCTTGGTAAAAGATTGCATTCACCATATCTATTTCCCTTCAAGATATACGCTATTAGATCAACCTTCAGCCTCCTACGCTCCAAGGAATAGTCCTAACCTGCCCAGCCTTCCCTACACCTCAAGTTTAGTTTAGCTAAAGCTGTGCCTTCATCAACCCTTTTGGTTACTTCATCAAAATACACAAATCAGATTTGTAAGCATAATCTCCCATGTACAAAACCTCGCTGACTATCTCTAATCAGCCCCTACCACCGATGCTAGGCTCATTGATCTATACTTTCTAGGCTTTTCCTTACAGCCCTTCCTAAATAGAGGCTCAACATGAGCCACCCTCCAGTCTTCCGGAACGTCACCCAGCTCTAATAATGAGTGATGTCTTTGGGAAAAGCAAATGAGAAGTATTAATTTAAGACCTCGCCTACATCCTCTGACCTCGCACAGATTGTCATTCACTCTTTCAATGGTCACTTTTAATATACTTTAAATATTTTGGGTTTTCCCTTAATTTTCAGTGAATTTGGTATTTTCTCAGGAGTGGACGACTCACCTGCCCCTCCCTATTATGCAACATTAATGACACTCTCGTGCTCCAGTGTCGCATATCATCCAGAAATGGAAAATATTACAATTTTTGACAAATCAATCTGTGCATGACTGATCTGAAATTAAACAATCTACCATTTCATCAGCTTTGTCTTCTACCCCACCCCCTCAGAAGGCTGTCTGTTTTCTTAGAGTTCCAGTTCAAGTTCACATTTATTGCCACATGCACCAATTAAGGTACAGTGGAATTTGATTTACATAGAGAAACAGAGGAAATAGGTGCAGGAGTAGGCCATTCGGCCCTTCGAGCCTGCACCGCCATTCAATATGATCATGGCTGATCATGCAACTGAGTATCCTGTACCTGCCTTCTCTCCATACCCCGTGATCCCTTTAGCCGCAAGGGCCACATCTAACTCCCTCTTAAATATAGCCAATGAACTGCCCTCAACTACTTTCTGTGGCAGAGAATTCCACAGATTCACCACAGACTTCCCCCTTGTCCTTAATCTGTGACCCCTTGTTCTGGACTTCCCCAACATCGGGAACAATCTTCTTGCATCTAGCATGTCCAACCCCTTAAGAATTTTGTACGTTTCTATAAGATCCCCCCCTCAATCTTCTAAATTCCATCGAGTACAAGCCGAGTCTATCCAGTCTTTCTTCATATGAAAGTCCTGCCATCCCAGGAATCAGTCTGGTGAATCTTTTCTGTACTCCCTCTATGGCAAGAATGTCTTTCCTCAGATTAGGAGACCAAAACTGTACGCAATACTCCATGCATTTGCCCACTCACCCAACCTATCCAAGTCACCTTGCAGCCTCCTAGCATCCTCCTCACAGCTAACACTGCCCCCCAGCTTCGTGTCATCCGCAAACTTGGCGATGTTGCATTCAATCACCTCGTCCAAATCATTAATATATATTGTAAATAGCTGGGGTCCCAGCACTGAGCCTTGCGGTACCCTACCATTCTGCCTGGTCACTGCCTGCCATTCTGAAAATGACCCGTTTACTCCTACTCTTTGCTTCCTGTCTGCCAGCCAGTTCTCTATCCACATCAATACTGAACCCCCAATACAGTGTGCATTAAGATTGCATACTAATCTCTTATTTGGGACCTTGTTGAAAGCCTTCTGAAAGTCCAGATATAACACATCCCCTGCTTCTCCCTTATCCACTCTACTAGTTACATCCTCGAAAAATTCTATAAGATTTGTCAGACATGATTTACTTTTCATAAATCCATGCTGACTTTGTGCAATGATTTCACCACTTTCCAAATGTGCTGCTATCCCATCTTTAATAACTGACTCTAGCATTTCCCCCACTACCGATGTTAGACTAACTGGTCTGTATTCCCCGCTTTCCCTCTCCTTCCCTTTTTAAAAAGTGGGGTTACATTAGCTACCTTCCAATCCTCAGGGACTACTCCAGAATCTAAAGAGTTTTGAAAAATTATCACTAATGCATCCACTATTTCTGGGGCTACTTCCTTAAGCACTCTGGGATGCAGCCCATCTGGCCCTGGGGATTTATCGGCCTCTAATCCATTCAATTTACCTCACACCACTATCCGACTAACCTGGATTTCACTCAGTTCCTCCATCTCATTTGACCCCCCGGCCCCCTGCTATATCCGGCAGATTATTTATGTCTTCCTTAGTGAAGACAGAACCAAAGTAGTTATTCAATTGGTCTGCCATGTCCTTGTTCCCCATGATCAATTCACCTGTTTCTGACTGCAAGGGACCTACATTTGTTTCAACTAACCTTTTTCACTTCACATATCTATAAAAGCTTTTGCAGTCAGTTTTTATGTTCCCTGCCAGTTTTCTTTCATAATCTATTTTCTCTGAATTTCTCCCAGTCCTCTGGTAGGCTGCTTTTTCTGGCTAATTTGTATGCTTCATCTTTTGTTTTGATACTATCCCTGATTTCCCTTGTTATCCACGGATGCACTACCTTCCCTGATTTATTATTTTGCCAAACTGGGATGAACAATTGTTGTAGTTCATCCATGCGGTCTTTAAATGCCTTCCATTGCATATCCATCGTCAACCCTTTAAGAACCAATTGCCAGTCTATCTTGGCCAATTCACGTCTCATACCCTCAAAATTGCCTTTCTTTAAGTTCAGAACCCTTGTTTCTGAATTAACTATGTCACTCTCCATCCTAATGAAGAACTCAACCATTTTATGGTCACTCTTGCCCAAGGGGCCACACACAACAAGACTGCTAGCTATCCCTTCCTCATTACTCAATACCCAGTCTAGAATAGCCTGCTCTCTCGTTGGTTCCTCTACATGTTGGTTTAGAAAACTATCCCGCATACATTCCAAGAAATCCTCTTCCTCAGCACCCCTGCCAATTTGATTCACCCCATCTATATGTAGATTGAAGTCACCCATTATAACTGTTTTACCTTTGTTGCACGCATTTCTAATTTCCTGTTTGATGCCATCCCCAACTCCACTACTACTGTTAGGTGGCCTGTTGGGTCTGCCTGCCACTTTTACTTTTCACCTTGCTACCTATTGTTTCTACCCTCATTTTACACCCCTCTGTCTCTCTGCTCATGCTCCCATCCCCCGGCCACATTAGTTTAAATCCTCCCCGACAGCACTAGCAAACACTCCTCCAAGGACATTGGTTCCATTCCAGCCCAGATGCAGACCGTCCTGTTTGGTCCGACCTCCCCCAGAATTGGTTCCAATGCCCGAGAAATTTGAATCCCTTCCCCTTGCACCATTTTTCAAGCCACGTATTCATCTGAAATATCTCCCTATTTCTACTTTGATTACTACCAGCACGTGGCACTGGTAGTAATCCAGAGATTATTACCTTTGACGTCCTACTTTTAAGTTTATCTCCGAGCTCCCTAAATTCACCTTGTAGGACCTCATCCTGTTTTTTTTTACCTATACCGTTGGTGCCAATGTGCACCATGACAACTGACTGTTCACCCTCGCCCTCCAGAATGTTCTGCAGCTGCTCAGAGACATCCCTGACCCTTGCACCAGGGCGGCAACATACCATCCTGGAGTCTCGTTTGCGGCCGCAGAAAAGCCTATCTATTCCGCTTACAATTGAATCCCCTATTACTATAGCCCTTCCATTCTTTTTCCTCCACTCCTGTGCCGCAGAGCCACCCACAGTGCCATGAACTTGGCTGCTGCTGCCTTCCCGTGATGAGCTATCTCCCCCAACAGTATCTAAAATGGTATATCTGTTTAGGAGGGAGATGACCACAGGGGACTCCTGCAATACCTGCCTACTGCTACGCTGGCTGTGGCCACCCGTTCCCTTTCTGTCCACTTAACTTTTACTTGCGGTGTGGCCAACTCACTGTATGTTCTATTCACGACTTTTTCAGCATCTTGGATGCTCCAGTATGAATCCAACCGCAGCTCCAACCGTTCAATGCGGTCTGCCAGGAGCTGCAGCTGGACACACTTCCTGCAAACGTAGCCACCAGGGACACTGACAATATCCCTGATCTCCCACATGTTACAGGATGAGCAATCCACGGGGCCGATCTCAACTGACATGGCTTACCCCCAAATTAAATCAACTCACTCCCACTGTAAAAATCTTAATCCTTTAAACTGTATCTTCACTAAAAAGCATTGTACCCTTAACTCGCTGTACCCTTAATTCACTGAACCCTTAACTAAAAAGTATGAACAGAAAACAGAAATACAAACCTGGGGTTACTCCCAATCAGCTGCTTCCTCTAGTACGCTTCCACCAATCAGCGGCTTCATCCAGACCACTTCTTTTGAAGTGTGATGGAAATTTGCAGAGTGGGCGCTCCAACTGCTCCTGGGCCTCTGAAGAACAAAGCCCCGCGCTCGGTTTTTAAACCTACCGCCCGGACGCTGCACCAGCCGCTCCAACCGCTTACCATACAGCCACACTATCAAAAGGAACACAATACACAATAGAGTACAACATGAACATCCACCACAGTGGAATCAACATTCTTCACTGTGGTGGAAGGCAATAACTTTCAGTCAGTCAGTCCTCCTTTGTTCATCCATGGTCGGGGCCATGAACCCTCCACAGTCGCCGCTACAGACAGCCCGACGTACCGGCCCTCTCATCGGGATGCTCGATGCTCCGACGTCGGGACGGACTGGCGGACGGACACTCCGCGCCTTGGAGGTCCCGAATAGGCTGCTTCCTACCGGAGGCCGCGGCTTCACAGTTATAGACTGCAGGCCGGCAGTCGGAGCTGTTCTCCGGCGATCCCCGGCAAGGGACCCCAGTCTCCGCGTTGGAAAGTCCACACCGTGGCTAGAAGCTCTGCAGACTGCGGTTCAGGATGTTATAGTCCGCGGGCCAACGATCAGAGCATTTCTTCTGGCGATCCCCGGCAAGGGATCACCCAGTTCCGCGATGGAAAGTCCGCGCTGCGCCCACTGCTGAAGCTCTGGGCCCAACTCCGGGAGGGGCCGCACCAATCCAAGCTGTTGGGCCGCGAGGGAGGGCGAAAATGCAACTAGGACAAAAGTCGCAATCCACCGAGGTAAGTGAATAAAAAACACTTATATTTCCCCCTTCCCCGCCCCCATACCCCACACTAAAACACACTAAAACACACTTTTAGATGTAATAAAACCAAAACAAAGTCGAAAGGACGAACAGCTGCTGGCAAGGCTGCAGGCTTGCGGCACCACCCGTCATAGAGGCATGTCCTTTAACTCTTTCCAAATCATTAAGTTCAATTGTGGCCCTGTTGATGAGTATCTACATTGTAGATCATTAGTTGGGGCCAGCGAAAATAATCTGGCTTGCAACAGAGATTAACATTGAACATTGAATTTGTAGCTGTCTCTCCACCTTCACTGTGTCACTTGCTTTGCCAGTTACTGGTCCAGTTGGAGTATAAGAGGTTTAATGCTGCTTTGAAGGTTGACAGTGAAGAGTTTCTTTTCCTTTCTGTGCTAGGAAAGGGAGAGGGAACGGGAGAGGGAAAGGGAACGAGAAAGAGAGCGAGACAGACATCGGGAGCAGCGCGAGAGGGAAAGGGAAAGAGAAAGAGAACGCGGAAACAGGATACGAGAGCGAGAGAGGGATAGAGAGCGTGAACGTGACAAAGAACGGCAACGAAGAAAAGAGGAATGGGAACGAGAACGAGCCAAGCGCGAAGAGAAAGAGAGAGTACAGAAAGACCGAGAGCGGGAGAAAGAGAAACCAAAGCAGAGATCCCCACCTCCTGTAAGGTAAGCACCTTCCTTGTAAAGTTTCTCAACTGACTCCAAGTAGCCTTCTTTTGTCAATTTTTTTTACCCTCGTGTTCATCGGTAATACCAGTGGTGCACATGTATTCCCCTTCATCCAGCAACATTTCTATTTCATGGTTTACGTATTCATAATGGTGTTTGCCCTATTTATGCAGTGCCTGCAAAACGTATATACTAGTTCAGAGGGAATGCTGTCATTATCAACAGCTGCACCTCAGAGATATTTATTATTTAAATCTAAGTTACACGAGTAACAACTATATAAAATAGTTCTACTGTTTTACCATAAATACAGATCTTACTTGGCCTTCTTGAAAGCTCATTGTACAAATAAGTATGGTACAGTACTCTGTACCAAACTGCGTGGACTGGAACAGTGAAATGTCTAGTTGGACCACTGCAGTGGGCTTTGGAGCCTATACTCATTCCCCACATGCACACCCACCTTCCCCTTACAGATGATTGGACTGTGGTTCCAGCTTCAGTGGCCATCCAGTAAAATGGGCTTGGGCTAATTTGCCATTGCACTGACCTGCTGAAAAAGCCAAGTTTGAATAGCTGTGTAAGCCCATGACTAAGATATGTCACTTTAGCATCAGAGCGAGTGAGGGCTTGCCCAGCCCACTAGCACACCACGTGCACATGTTCTCGTAAGCACAATGGTTCAAGTCTGCAGTTTATCTTGCTTGCATTAACTGAGCACTTAAGCCCAGATGGGAGTAAGCCCAAATCTCTAGTTCGGCTGCTGTGGACAATTATTTTCAACTGTTTTACATATTTTGCATTCAAAGGGTCACGAGGAAGCATCTTGTACATTGAAACTGATTACACAATAGTAATTCCTGAGTTACGATACCGTATAATTTTAGTGAAATAAAATTACGGTATGCAATGAATTGACAAAAAGGATTATGTGCAGGCAGATAACAGTTGGTCTGGGTACATTTTGGTTGGGCCATGGTTGGTCCCATTTTGTCACTTTGAAGTAACCAGGCTACTGTGTAGATCCATTCTTTGTTAGTCATTGTCTTCCCATTGTGACATGCTTGTATTATGTAGGCAAGCCACTGTTAATTGATTGTAGAATACTTGAAAACTACCATTCGCAACACATCCTGCTTGTTTCTTCTCAGTGGTCTCTGGTTCTGTGCCATACTGTGTCAAAGCCTCAATGCCTTTGAGATGTTGTTCCATTCTCCATCCATCCCACTCTGACAATGTACGCATAGAGAATAAATTCTTGCAATAAAAGAAAAGATCAAGGGGAGGATTCATCATTCATGAATGACTATAAAAGCTCAAAACATATAATTACACAGACAGTTGGCAGATGAGAAGGTGGGATAATTATATATTTTTTTAAATAACTAAAATAATAAATTAGGAAAAATAAGAATGAGATACACAAGCAGGATGGGAGTAAGCAGGCAAGGGTACAGAAAACATTAACAAGGATGTTGCCAGGACTGATGAGTTTGTTATAAAGAGAGACTGGATAGGGTGGGACTTTTTTCTGGAGTGAAGGAGGCTGAGGAATTACCTTATGGAGCTGTATAAATGTCATGAGGTGCATCGATAAGGTAGTGGGGCATGTTCTTTCTTCCCAGGGTAGGGGAGTTTAAAACTAGAGATCATAGATTTAAGGTGATGGGAAAGATTTAAAGGGGGCAACATTTTCAAACAGAGGGTGGTGGGTATAAAGATTGAGCTGTCTTAGGAAGTGGAAGAGGTGGGTAAAATTACAGCATTTTTTAAAAACACGTGGACAGATACATGAGTTCAGAGAGAGAGAGAGAGAGAGAGAGAGAGAGAGAGAGAATTTAGAGAGATACCACATGGAAACGGGCCCTTCGGCTTACCACGACCAAACCCACTTCTGCGTTATCCCACTTTTACATCCTGTACACTAGAGGCAATTTTACAGAAGCCAATTAATCTACAAACCTACATGTTTTTGGATGTGGGAGGACCGGAGAAATCCACACGGTCACAGGGAGAACATACAAATTCCACATAAATATAATCCAAGGTCAGGATTGAATCCAGGTCTGGCGCTGTGAGGTAGCAGCTGTACCACTGTGCCACCTTTCAACATGGATAGGATATGGCCCAGGCACGAGTGGGACTAGTGCAGTTAGGCACCTTGGTTGGTGTGGGCAACTTGGGCGAAAGGGTCTGTTTCCATGCTGTATGATTCTGAGATAAACTTGGCTGGAAATATACAAGGACACAGGAGGTTCCATTGATATTTGAAGTATTCATGTCATGTGTACTGACATACTGTGCAAAGCTTTGTCTGTGTGCTATCCAGTCAAATCATACTGCACATGAATGCAATCAAGCCACTCACAACTATAATGGGTAGTGCAAAGATAAACATACTAGAATGCAGACTATAATACGGTGCAGAATATAGTAATATAGAAAGTGAACCTTGAGAACTAATTCAGCTACCATTGTCTTGTTTTCCATAAAGTAATTTGCGGAAATCTGTGGTGTAGCTGTCATAACTGCCACTTCATATCACCACTGACCCCTGACGTACAATTTTATATATAATGTATTTTTGTCACATGAACAAAATACATGAATGAACTCATTTCGTAAGTGTTTATTTTATTCAGCTTTTTTAACATCCTAAAAATATGGTAAAAAAACTACGAGTGAAAAAAAAGTTTAATTACCACTGGAGTTGGAAAATCATTCTATTAGAATGATAAAAAAAAACATTCCAACGTCTAAACACTGGGCATCAGCCCTATCCTACCCTTTCGGGCTTTGATTACTGCAGTTATTTCTTGGAAAATTAGCTGTAAAAACCATGGAGTGTGTGATTTAATATATTTTTCTCCAACTAATATCTTTCTATATCCCTCCCCGAAAGCTCACAAAACCACCAAATATCAACTTTGGTAGCTACATTTCTACACAAAATAAAGTTACAGTTCAACAGTTGCATACGGCGATCCTCCAATATTGCCATTTATAAATGTATGATCACACTAGCTTGTCTGGTCTTCCCTAAACGGTTATATTACAGTAAATTTGGGAAATATCTTATTAGTTTAAAAATTAGAAAACCATAGGTATAGATAAAAAAACATATCAAAGTTCCAGCTCCACTGCCATTAAAACCAATGAGCTTATTAACCACTTTAATGGTAATGTCTTTTTTCTGGATAAATTATGTCATTCACCCTTCACCCACCCCTCTAGTTTCATTAACTCAATAAAATAATTTCATTCGCGCTTGGGTGAACCATTCATCAGTTTAAGAAGCGCATTTAGCGCATTGCATCCGTAAAGTGAAATCAGATTTCAGGAAGGGTGTCCGAACTTCCGGACAGCAACGGGCTGTGCGTTGCTGCTTTCTGACATGAATCAATGAACGTTGGATTTTCCTGACGCGTAGATTTACAACCAATAGCGATTACAAGATCACAAGTTTCCTGATTTACAGCCTGTAAACGATCACAACCATCGCTCGGTCACAGCCCACGTTGATCAGTCCGAACTAACATCATCAGTGTGAATAGAGTATTCACAAAGGGATTTTTTTTTTTCCTCTTCCAAGTACATTCTATAAATCGATTGCTGGGTTTTCTCCGCTCTATCTTTCGCTCAGGCGCCTTTCCTCCCCTTCCATCAGTTTACGATTCACTTCTCTCCACTATCTTTCCTCTCAGATCACATTCTCGCTCTTTTTTTTTACTCAGCGGGCAGGCAGCATCACTGGAGAGAAGGAATTGGTGACGGGGTGACATTGTGCTGTTTGATCGCCCCCTGTCAGCTCCAGCTTTTTGTGCCTATCTTCGGTTTAAAGCAGCATCTGCAGGCAGTTCCTATCCTACACTTTATTCCTTTCTTGGCGTCTTCTGGGCAAATGTTGCCTTCTACACGAACAGTCTTGGATGATAGTGTGTGTGTGTGTGTGTGTGTGTGTGTGTGTGGGCATATTTTAGGAGATGCCACGGTTTACATTGGCATTGCCCTCTTGAGATTCCTTTGTGGCGGAGAGCGCTGACCGGTAACCCTGGGTCTTGCCAAGAGGAGGTGATGTGGACACGGTTTCAGTTATAGTTCTAGAGGAACATTGCTTCCGATCGATGTCTCTTATGCACTCCTCAGAAGAACTGGGTGCGTTCTTCACCATTATGGCTCCCAGCCTACAGGTTTCTGATCTGAACAACTAACTTCTTCCCTATTTCTCCTCCACTCACCACCACCCCCCCCTCCCTATTTCCCTCTCATCCTCGGCGCTCTTGTTCGCTCACACCTTCCCTCCCTCCCTCCCTCCCGCAGGGCTTGGTTCAAAGGGGGCAACAAGCCAAGCGGGGCGCTGTCAGAACCCTTTCTGAAAACAAGCGCAAAGAGAAAAAAAAAGTATTGTCAAACGCTACAAACTTCGTTTAAAATAAGTAAATGCGACCTTGGCTAATAATTTAAAAAGAAATCCTTATACAAAACCAACACCCTACAAACTCTCTGTCTCTCACGCTGCCTGTTGCCTTGTGGGGGGGGGGGGTGTGTAGGGGACCCGATGTGAATGTTACCACTATAGGATGGCGAGGTTGGGCTCTGAGCTGCAGTGAGAGAGAGCAAAGAGAGAGAGAGAGGGAGAGAGAGTGCGTGTGCGCGTCAGCAGCAAAGTTATATACAACGGGCTTGTACGCGGTGGCAAGAGAGGTTTCCTTTGTTCTCGTCCGGGGCTTAATAGAGATCGGAGAGAATTAAGCCTCCCTCGCACACCATTCCTAACCCAAGAGCCTTGTCACCCCAGACAGATTAATGACGCCCCCCCCCCCAACCTCCCTCCACCTCAACTCATGCCTGGGCACCAAAGCAGCTCAGGAGGGGAACCCTGAGCTCTGTCTCCCAACAATCTGATGTGAAAGAACAGTTATTAAAACATACCTTCATTCACGGTTGGCTCAAGAGTAACGGGAGAGGAACTTGCTGACTCGGGAGAGGAACTTGGAACATCGCATAAATGACATTGATTTGATTTGATTTTATTACTTGTCATTCGACCTCAGAGAGGCTCGAATGTAACTCCGTTTCTACAAGCCATACAAACAGAACAATTCATAAAAAAACACACAAACAATTCAATTCACACAAACATCCATCACAGTGAATCTTCTCCTCACTGTGATGGAAGGCAAAGTCTTCTCTCTTCCCCCACACCATTTCTCTCCCTAGGTCGAAGCCCCAGGCGGGCGGTGTTAAGTCCCACGGCCATTGAGGCCGTGCCGGGCCGGGCGATGTACGGCCCCGCTCTAGGCCCAAAAGTCACAACGTTGGAGCCCCCGGCGGGCGCTGGAATGTCCCGTGGCCATTGTGGCCGAGCCGGGCGATGTACGGCCCCGCTCCGGGTCGCTCCAACCCCGCGACACGGGCTGGAGAAGCTGTGTTGCGGGAGCTCCGGAGAGCGCTCCCACCCGGACCCGCGAGCTCCCGATATCCCGACAGTCCACCAGTCTGCAGCTGCAGCTGGAGCTCCGGAGTCGGGCCGCAGCGGCGAGCCACCACCGCTCCCCACGCTCCGAGGCCGGCCAGCCCCATGATGGTAAGTCCGCAGCTCGTCCCGGTCGGTTCCCACATACCCGTGGGAACTTGATCATAAACTTGAAATCTCGTACACAACCAGGAGTCTGTTTTTTCTCTTTCACTTGGTGTCACTCGTGGGTGGACTAACACCGTGATTCAGGACCTTTAGGAAGAGACAGACAAACTCAGAAAATGTCACACTGTGATACTGAGCAAATAGCTGGCTCTGGCCATTAAGTTCAGGGACCTCAAGGGCTGAAATCCTCAAAGTAGCAGCCACCAGCGTTAATATTCCAAAATTTCCTAGATTCAGGGAAAGCTATTACATGGAAAAGAGCAATAGAAATACCTTTGATCAAGAAGGGGAATTTAAATGGGGAAAGTACAGGCCAGTTAGTTTTCTCTATAGGGAAAAGTTAGAAGTTAATTTTAGAGATATTATACCAAAAATGCTTCCAAAAATTAGAGGAAAAGGAAATTGTTTGACTAATTTATGGCCATTTATGAAAACATGCAACAGATGGCGGGTCACTTTTCACCATGATAGTCAAGGCTGCATCCGCTCCGATATTCCTTTGTCCTGTCTTATCCATCCCTCCCCCACCCTCTGCAGTTTATTTTCTATTTTCCAGTTCTGACAAAGGTCTTTGACCTGAAACATGAACTTTTGATAGCACCACCATTGACATGGCATTTAGATTGCATCGGTAGACATACACACGAGGTACAGTATAAGGAAGAACTACAGATGCTGGTTTAAATCGAAGGTAGACACAAAATGTTGGATGTAACCCGGCCAGACAGGCAACATCTCTGGAGAGAAGGAATGGGTGACGTTTCGGGTAGAGATCCTTCTTCAAACATCTGAAGAAGGTTCTTGACCCGAAACGTCACCCATTCCTTCTCTCCAGAGATGCTGCCTGTCCTGCTGAGTTAATCCAGCATTTTGTGTCTATCTTTGTAAACAAGAGGTAAACGTACTTGATCTCATCCTCACAGTCTGCTTGTGGCAAATACATTATGACCCTGATAACATTAGTAAATGTGAACTCAACACAGTCCTTGGAAAGCAAAGTCCCAGGCACACCCTCTGTTTAGTTTGGCATACTCAAATCATGATAATGAGAATATAAACGGCAGATTGAAACATTCATGAGGCATTCATGAGGCATTCTGTTGCATCAGCAATGATCACCACCATAATCTCAAACCTCATTGCTCAGTTTATCCCACACTCTTCCATTGCCAGGTATCAACGTTTGCCCAATGATGAGTACAGAATGGCAGACCGAGAACAACAGTGAACATACCTAAATACTATGCAGTGGCAGCTGGTGAAGCTGCAATATTTGCACAGCAGCAAAACAATATCCAATAGACACGGCTTAAGCATTTGCACAATCTAAGTATTAGATCAAAGTTTCCTCCCAACATTCCTGCAACCAATTTGTTTCACTCCATTTCATGTTAGGAATGACTGAGAGCACTGGATACAGTAAACTCAAAGGACCCATCAGCATGAGCTGCAGTACTGAAGGCCTGTGCCCTGGAACATGATCTGCCTCAAGCCAAGCAGTGCAGTTTTCGTGCAGTTGCAACAGAACCATCTGACCAATAGTGTGGAAATTGCTAAATATCCTTTGCAAAAGGCATGGGAAATTCAATCTGACCAGTCACTCCACACCTAATCATCTGTGGCAGCTTGAGATGGGTTTTGCCGGGGCACTAAGTATAGACTTGATCCAAATATGGAGGTGTGTCTGGCATTGACATCAAGTGGGGTGTCAAAGAGTCCCAGTAAAACTAAAGTCAGCAAGCATCAAGGAACAACGTTCCAGAGGCAGAGTGGGCTTCGTGAAACACAAATGGGTGTCATTGAACAGGATGTGGATAAATGGTGTTTATTTAGGCTGCCATCAACTTCTAATGCAGCTGTAATTATCACCAATGATTTGTCCTGGTACAACCACCACAACACTACAGCCAAGAAAGCGCACCAAAGCCTCTACTTTCCTGAGAAGGCTAATGAAGTTTGGCATGTCTCCAGTGCCTCTTGCCAATTTCTACAGATGCATTGTACAAAGCGTCCTATTGGGGTGCTTCACAGCATGCACAGCATGCTGGTACTGAGCAAAAGGATATCAAAGCTTGAAAACGTATCAACAGATTCAAGAACAGCTTCTCAGCTGTTAAACAAAGTGTACAATATCTATATTACTAAAAGTCTGATCTTGACCACTTCCTGTTCTATATATTGATTTTAGAAAAACGCTGCCACTTACGGCTGTGATTTTTGGCCATCTTACTCAGTCCCCCTCCGTTGGGCAGGACAAGATGATTTTTCCCATCGATTAAAAATAAAAGAGTTATTAGTGTTTAAAAAATGTTGAGATTCTCTCTCCTGAGGGCCACGCCCCTTCCGGAGGGACTATAAAATCCGGAAGTGTTGAATGCCTCAGTCAGCCTGATGCCGGAGCGAGAGGGTCACGTCTCTCAGTCTGAGCTGTGAATAACACTGAACACGTCTACTAAACTGTGAGTGGTTTTACAGACCTGTCAGTGCCCTTAATGTGGTTTGAAAATATAGTTTGGAAATGCTAAAGCTGTGTTACCTTTGGTTTGGAAATACTAAAGCTGTGTTGCCTTTGGTTTGGAAATGCTAAAGCTGTGTTGCCTTTGGTTTGGAAATGCTAAAGCTATGTTGCCTTTGGTTTGGAAATGCTAAAGCTGTGTTGCCTAATTAAAGTTGCCTTGCCTAATTGAAAAGTTGGTTTGAGAATGCCTTGCCTAATTGAAAAGTTGGTTTGAGAATGCTAAAGTTGCCTTGCCTAATTGAAAAGTTGGTTTGAGAATGCAAAAGTTGCCTTGCCTAATTGAAAAGTTGGTTTGAGAATGCTAAGGTTACCTTGCCTATTTGAAAAGTTGGTTTGAGAATGCAAAAGTTGCTTTGCCGTCTATATAATGAAAAGTCTAATCTTGACCTCCGAGTAAGATTTTTGGCCATCTTACTCAGAGTCCCCCTCCGCTCATCAGGTGCCAAGGATTTTTCCCATCGATGAAAAATAAAAGAGTTATTAGTGTTTAAAAAATGTTGAGGTTCTCTCTCCTGTCAATCACGCCATGAAGGCCACGCCCCTTCTGGTGGGAGGAGGGAGGGACTATAAAACCCAGAAGTGTGGGCGTGGCTCAGTCTCTGCAAGATGGAGGAGGGAGAAGTCACGCCTCGCTGTCTTTAGTGGCCTTGCACCCTGCTTCAAGTGGTAAGAAACTGCACTTGAATTTGGTGGCCTTGCACCCTGCTTGAAATGTAATTTCAAGGAATAGCCGCGAGTCAACCGCCAGCCCACCAGCCGTGAGTGAGTGAGCTGTCAGCACAATAGGCTTGAGTGACTGAGCCACCAGCCGAAGAATCCATTTGGCCCACAATTTCCATACTAGCCCTCTGGAAACCATTCCCTTCAGCCCACAACACCCATACTAGCACTCCAGAAAAGCCTCCCCCCCCCCCCCATTGGAATTGGTGGAGAGATGGAATATTGCGTTGGGGGACCAGCCCTCCCCTGTGATGCTGGGACCCAACGTGTCCCACTTAGTCTAGTAGTGTATATAGAAACAAAATGCTGGAATAACTGAGCGGGACAGGTGGCATCGTCAGTTTTAATGGGAATCTGAGGGGCAACCTTATTACACTGAGGACTTTGTATTGGAAAAGAACGTGGCTAGCTGGTTGAAGTGGATGGACTATTTTGGGAACAATAATCGTAATTCCCAGTTGTAAGATGGTATCAAATGAGAATAAAATGGGTCATTAGGTGAAATTAATGGGAAGACTAATTACAACAATATTAGGCAGGAAATGAAGGTAGGTTGGGTGTGGCCATTTTAAAGGTAAACCACATCTGATGTGGGAGCCTTCTAAACGCCAGTTGGTTAGTTTTCAGGAGTAGCATATTCCTGTGCGGATGAAAGATAATGATGGCAAGGTTTTGGAATGGCTGACGATATATTATATGTTTAGTCTATGAGAGAGAAGATGGCATATATAAGGTTCATGTAGCTGAAATCAGACAAGGCCCCTGAGGCATTTAAAGGAACCAGGAAAGAATTGTGGGCTAAAGGCTCTGTTCTTGTGCTCTACTGAAAGAACTTTAAGGAATTAGGAGGGTTAAAACGGGCCATATGTCCTTCGCAAATGGAGTTAAAGAAAATTTCTGGGCATTTTATACACATATTTGGAATAAGAGGGTGATTAGAGAAAGGGTAGAGATGAAGGATGCATCAGGTCATAGGTGAGTACTTGGCACCAGTATCCACCAGGGAGAAGGATAGGGATGATGATGAGTTTGGTAAGGGATGTTTTGATATTCTAGGGCATGTTGATATTTAGGAGGAAAAGCTGTGGGGTATCTTGACAAACATTAAGGTGGATAAATCCCAGGGTCCGATGGAATCTAGCCCGGGCAAAGCATGTTTGTATCCTCTTTAACTCCAGGCAAAGTTCCAGAAAACCAGAGAATAGCTCATACTATTCATTTGTTTAAAATAGCCCAGACGATTAACTCGTATGGGGTCAATAATGGGGAGTTTAATTTAGCCAAGTGTGAGATGTTACATTTTTGGAGGTCAAATTCAAGCAAACAGTATACAGTAAAAGGCAAGACCCTTGGAGGCATGGATGTATAGAGGGATCGGGAGTGCATGTCCATAGTTCCCTGAAAGTGCAAATACAAGTGGATAAAGTGGTAAAGGGTGTCCATGCAGCAGAGCGAGAAAGTATCTACCACCAGATAATTTCTTCTTTGTTGTTAGACTTTTGAATGGACCTCCTGTAGCAATGATTTCCTGATCTACCAATTTAGCTTGTTTTGGCCTTTAAACTTATTTTATCTGCACTTCCTCTGTGGCTGTAACACTATTTTCTGCACTCTGCTTTTCTCTTTTGCTCTACATGATGTATTTGTGTGGTATGATTTGCCTGGAGAGCATGCAAAACGTTCTTGATACATTTGTCAAGAATAGCAAATCATACAGCATGCTTGCCTTCATCGGTCATGACATTGATTATAAAAGGCAGATTGAAGCTGTATAAAACTTTGGTTAGACCCCATTCACACTACTTGAAGACTTTGGAGAGAGTGCAGAAGAGGTTTAATGGGTGTCACCTGGATTGGAAGGTATTAGAAATAAGGAGAGGTTAGACAAACTTGGATTGTTTCCTGAAGGAAGTATATAAAATGATCCCTGTCGATAGTCTTCTAATGGTGGCATTGTCAAATACCAGGGGTGTAAGTATAAGGGAAGAGGAAAGATTAAAACCGATGTTTTTAATAGAATGGTTTTTAATGGCTTTTGAGTGCCTGGGCGTGCTGCCAGAATGCTCAGCAGAAGCAGATACAGTAATAAACTTTAAAAAACTGTTAAGCAGACACATGAACAAGCAGTGGATGGAGGGACAGAGACCCTGTTGAGGCAGATGTGATTAGTTTGGGATGACATTGTGGTTGACAGACATGAGGGGCTGAAAGTAGACACCAAAATGTGGGAGTAACCCAGTGGGTCAGGCAGCACCACTGGAGAATCTCTGGTCGGTGGGGGCGCTGCGAGACGGCTGCCCTGCCAGCAGCGTGTTAGTCATTTCTACTTTTTTGTTTTTTTTAGTATGTCCAAATGTTTGTATTAATGTCTCCGTGTGTCTTGTGTGGGAGGTGTGGGGGAGGAGGGGGTCTTTGTCCCAAACATTTTGTAGGGCACTGTATGTGGTGAGGTTAGGCAGGATTGGATTTCATTCCTTGGAGCACAGGAGGATGAGCGGTGATGTTATGGAGGTGTAAAAATTCACGAGGAGAATAGATTAGGTGAATGCACACAGCCTTTTTCTTGGGAAGGGGAGTTGAGAACTAGAGACCACAGGTATATGGTGAGAGGGGAAAGATTTAATAGAACACTGAGGGGCAACGTTTTCCCAGAGAAGGTGGTGGGTATATGCAACAGGCTGCCAGGGGAAGTAGTTGAGGCAGGTACAATAATATAATGAATAATCATTTGAACAGGTGCATGGATAGGAAAGGTCTGAGGATAAGGGCTAAACATGGGCAATGATAACTTACAAATTTTGCATATTACCCAATGTTTTGCTGATGTAAGTTCTAATTTTAGATTCTGTTGCGGTGTATAATTTTACAAAGGAACAGTAGTGATTGGCTTTTGTTTGGAGCTGATAATGTTTCCAACATTAAATACATCAGTAAATTACACCACATATCTAAAAATAGTAAGGCTATTTTAAGGACATAGCAGAGATTAAAAATTAACTGCCTTTAGGAGATCATTTGCCGAGCGGATGCCAGCAATTTGATGAGGGCATTGGAGCATTTACAGAAATTCCCCTGTGAAAACTGATTTCTGTGAGAACTGTAAGGTAATTTGAAACTTAATTCATTTAGAGACAATAGACCTTATTCTAATAGAATATAGCTGTGTCCATAGAACATAAAAACAGTACAGCATAGGAATAGGCCCTTCAGCTCACAATGTCTGTGCCAAGCCTGATGCCAGGACTAACTCTTATCTGCCTGCACATAATCCTTGTTCTTCCATTCCCTTGATATCCACATGCCTATCCAAAAGTGTTTTAAATGCCACTGCCATATCTGCCTCCACCACCACTCCCAGCAGAGCATTCCAGACACTCACTACCTCTGTGTAAAAAAAAAACTTACCCTTTTCACCTTAAACCTATGCCTTCTAGTACTTGATATTTCCACCCAGGGAAAAAGATTCCAATTATCTACTCTAGCTATGCAGCACATAATTTTATATACCTCTATCAGGTCTCCTCTCGACCTACAGTGTTACAGAGAAAACAAACCCATTCTGTCCAGCCTTGTAGCTAATACCCTCTCATCCAGGCATAATTCTCTGCATTCTTTCCAAAACTTCCACAACTTTCCTTTGTTGGCGCGACCAGAATTGCATGCAGTACTCCAAATGTGGCCTAACCAAAGCCCTTTTAAGCTGCAGCAAGACTTCCTGACTCTTATACTCAACGCCCTGACCAATGAAGGCAAGCATACCATATGCCTTCTTTACCCCTTAATCTACTTGTGTTACTACTTTCAGGGAGTTATGGACTTGGATCCCAAGATCCCATTAATGCTGTTAAGGGTTTTGTCATGAATTGTATATGTTCCCCTTGCATTCAACCTCTCAAAGGACAACACCTCATTAACCGGTTCACTGCCACATTTTTTTTCACTGTTGACCATGACCTGAGATTACTCAGGGATGGCACAGGTTAAATTCCATTTGACATTTTTCCTCCCATTTCTGAAGTGAGCTCTATCGCGCTGCATATTTTGTCAGCCTTCTTCACAGTCCACAATCCAGAGCAATCTTCTTGTCTACAAACTTACTAACCAACCCATCTACGTTTACATCCAAGCCATTTTATGTATATAAACAACAGAGGTTCCCATTATAGATCCCTGGAGAACTCCACTGGTCACAGACCTCCAGCCTGAATATTGTCCTTCACCATATCCCCGTCTTCTATCAGTAAGATAGTTATGAATCCATAGAACCAATTCACTATTAAGTCCATGCATTTTAATCTTCCAGATCGGCCTACTATGGGGAACTTTACCAAGTATCTTACTAAAATTCAAGTAAACGTCAGCCCTCTACCCTACTCTCAACGATCACATTAGTTGCCTCAAAAACCTCTATCATTAGTTAGGCACAACTTATTGCGTATATAGCCAAGATAGACACAAAGTGCTGAAGTAACTCAGCGGGTCAGGCAGCATCTCTGGAGAAAAAGGATGGGTGATGTTTCAGGTCGGGACCCTTCTTCAGACTGAAAGTACAGGGGAGGGAACTGGAGGTAAGAAAAGGCCAGAACAAAGCAGGACTGACAACAGACAACTAAGGAAGGGTGGAGCCCATAATGGCCTATTGTTGGCTGGGAAAGAGGTGACAATGAAGGGATACAAGAATGTGAACAGTGGAACTAGTAAGACAACAAAGGTGGGGGAGGGAGGAAAGCGGGAATGCAAGGGTTACTTGAAATTAGAGAAATCAACGTTCATGGTTGTAAGCTGTTCAAGCGAAATATGAGGTATTATTCCTCAAATTTGCATGTGGCCTAACTCTGACAGTGGAGGCCCAGGACCGAAAGGTTAGTATGGGAATGAGAAGGGGAGTTAATGTTTGGCAACCGGGAGATCACGTAGACCATGACGGACTGAGCTTAAGTGTTCAGCGAAACAATCACCCAGTCTAAGCTTGGTCTCTATCTTGGAGCCCACACTGAGAACAACGGATACAGTAGATGAGGTTCCCACGCCGAGAACAACAGAGACAATAAATATAGCCATGCTGTACAGTATATAGCCATGATGACTGTCCCTAATAAGCCTATTCTCTTCCAATTTGGAGTAAATCCTATACTAACAAATCTTCTCCAAACTATCCTATGTCATTCTCCGAGAACCCATTGTCTTTGTGAAACGAATTTTCATTGTGAAACTTAGTGAACTCTCACCAGTGAATCAGCTGCAAAGTCTTCTCTTCACATTTCTATCAAAGATCCTATAGCAAGCAAGATAGTCCACTCGACGAAAAAGACGTAGTACGGTCATGAGCAGATTCATGAGTAATCTTCAGCCCCATTTCTGTAACCGGCTTCCGTCTCTGCCATCTTTGTCCGCCATAGTTGAGCAAAGATACTAGTGCGGAGACGGAAGCCGGTTACGGAAACATCCTCGTAAAAATCAAAGATCTTTGGTAAAAACCTGCTCCTCATTTCTTCTCTGCCTCTCTGCCCCGTTAAAGAGACTCGCTGACGGGGGAAAGAGGGCGGGCATGAGATCCGAAGCTGAGAACAGACGGCCCTTCGATTTCTTCCCCCATCACGTTCGCTGCCCGGCTCCTAAACTCTGGACCGGTCTGGTCTTCTCTACTCCTCTGCGTCGTCAACTCTCGGACATTTATTCCTCTTTCTGCCAAAAGGGCTGAGTGCTGGACAAAAAGAGGGAAGCGTGGATTGGAAAGGTCTCCCCTTTTGCACTGCCGTGTGGGCACAGCCTCTTAGCCCTCAGTGCCCCCTCCACCCTTGCACAGTCCGATCGCAATCCCGGGGCTTTGAATCCAAAACATTAAAAAAGAAAATTAACAGAATTATAATTCATTAACATATTAATCATTAACAAAAATTAACAGAATTATGAATAATGGGCGTAAAATTATATCACACACACAAACTGTTCCCCCGCAACGCTGATTACACTGCGAGAGGGATATATAAAGTCGGGTCGGGTTTACTGAAATGGCTGACGAAAAGGCTGACGTTGCACTCCGTTGTGTCAGCCCATTGGTTTTAGCAGGAGTGCACTATCTGCTTGCTATAGTATCTTTGATTTGTATTGCCTCGGGTGTCGTGCCACCCCTGAGCTGACCCTGGATGGTAAACAGAAATATCAGGATATCAAGTGTATGCAAATGGCACAGTTGAGTTCCCCTGCCTTGCTTCCCCCTATCCCACCACCACTTCCCTTGCCAATCTGGATTGTATTCCTTCAGGACCTGGTAACACCCATAAACTCTGAAGATGGGTCTCAACCCGAAACATCACCCATTCCTTCTCTCCAGAGATGCTGCCTTTCTCACTGAATTACTTCAGCTTTTTGTGTCGATCTACCCTTAAACATTGCCTGCTTTTCTTCCCTCTTCACTAATCTCGTACATTATCTCTCCTCCCCTTTGCTAGAATTTTAGAAAGCGTTAAAGGGAAATTAAAAAATCTTAATAAATATTCTAGGCATGATCTCTATCTCAGTACGTGTCACGTTCTTTTTTTTCCACTTGAGTTTTTATTGCTTTTATGTATACACAAATAAAACACAAATATAACAACGAAACATACAACATTACAGTGAAACGTACAATAGTGTAGCGGGGGGGGGTTCAGTTTACAATTAATGATTCAGTATACAGAACTATTTTCATATTAAAACATTTTCCAATAACTTACATTATTGTCTATAAAATTATACAGTATTGATGTCTTTATTTCTATACCTAATCCATTTTTCCCATTTTCTGTTAAACTCGTCTTCTTTCACTCTTCGAGAATATGTAATTTTCTCCATGACAAATATTTCCTGTACTATGTCTAACCATTGTCTAAATCTGGGTGTGTCCGCTGCAAGCCAGTTTCTTGTAATGGCCTTTCTGCCAGCTGTGAATAGGATTTTAACCAAGTAATGGTCTTCCTTCAGCACCACTGTATTTATATTACCCAGGTATAAAATGGAACACTTCTTGCAGACTGTATATCCTAATACCTCCGTTAATTCTGAATTCACTCTGTCCCAAAATGGGTCTATTTTTGGGCAACTCCAGAAGATATGTGCATGGTTTGCGTCTGTTTGACCACATTGCCTCCAGCATGTTTCCTGCCTTAGAATTTGCTTGCTTTTTATGTTAGGCGTAATAAAGAAACAAATAAAAATTTTCCAATTAAATTCTCTCCAATTTCGTGAATTAGTGGATGTCTGTAGTGTTACACACGTGCCACGTTCTTGTTCTCTAATTGGCTCTGCTCCTTCTATCTTCATTCCTTTATTTTTAATGAATATTTATGTGGCTGCAGAAGTACAGTCCTTCCATGGCATTTCAACTGCTCAGGTTCTGACTTGGCTTGCTGCTTCTGCTAGGGAGCTATTTCCCTAATGAATCATTGGGAATTCCAGTGTAGATAACAAGGTCTACTAAATGCTAAGAAAGTGACCCTTTGCATTGGTAGAATATTTATTCAGTAATTTTGAATCATTCTTTTCCCTTGTTGAGTGGAACTGGTTGGGCTCTTTTTCAGCCCCAGATTTCATGAAAAGGGTGAATGGACGACCTCTGAGGGGCTCCCCTCATTGTTCTGTTCCAGAGAATTTACCAGTTGAATTCTTAAATGTTCATGCCATTATTGGTAGCTAAGAGTGGGTACAGCATGATAAGAAAAGAATAGGAACAGAGGGGCTATTTGCCCCTTGATGTGATCCCGGCTGATCTGACATTCCCATTTTGCTGCACTTTCCCTTGATCTCTTTATTGATTAGAAATTAATTAATCATATAATATCACTGGCTGACAATATTAATAAAAATCAAAGCATTTTACAAGCATGTTTAGGGCAAGAAAATGATTGGTGAAAGAGGAGGACCCATTAGAGACCAAGCAGGCAATCTGTGTGCAGAGCCAGAACACTTGAGTACAATCTTAATATTTCTCACCTGCATTCACAAAGGATAAGGACATGTAGTTGAAGAGTTCAGGAAGGGTTGTGGTGAGATTCAAAATTCCCATGGCATCTGTGCAAGTGCAGTTCTGCTACTCTGATTCACAAGGGCTGTGTCATTCTTTACAGAGAATTTCACACAGTGAATAAGAATATGTATTGTAAAGGGTCTGAGAGATTCAAGTTCAAAAAGATTGTTAGGGTCTGATATTAGATAATTGTGAATGAGTTTGCCCTACATAAATCTTTAGAATTATGACATTGTTGGGCGGATAACCGTATTTCAAGTGCAACACCCTACATATGTTTGTGTCTCTTTCTACGTAACATTGATATTAAACATTCTAAGTATTTCCTGTGTCCTGTTAAGTTCAGACTTAATTGCACTTAGTTTTGAACATCTGTCACCATTCAATTTTCTCATTCCGTTGGCATACGTTGATCTTTGTTCTTCCCAATCAACATTTCCAGCGGACTTTCTCTACAACCCTTTTCATCTCTGAATTGTCAAATTGACCTGCTCTAACCACATAAGCTTTATTATAAGCAAACATTTTCCCATAAAGAAAGCCATGTTTGCACGTTGACAGTCAAACTTCATCATTCCGTCCTGAGTTCCCTAATCATTCCATTACTTTTCACCATCATTCAACACGTTTAGAGTCATGCAACAGGAAGCAGGCACTTTTGCAGCCCAATTGCCCATGCAGACCAAGATGCACCAACATCACATCCCATTGTCTGCATTTGGCCCACACCCTTCTAAACCTTTCTATCCATGTACCTGTCTAAATATTTGATCCAGATATCTCCTCTGGAAGCTCATTCCATACATGCACCACCTTCTGTGTGAAAACTTTAACCCTTCGGTTCCTATTAAATCTTTCCCCTCTCACCCAAACTTATATCCTCCGGTTTTTGATTGCCTACTCTGGGTAAAAAATTCCCTGCTCTGAGTGCATTACCCTATCTAATGATCTTATGATCTTGCATCCTTCATTCTCCTGTGCCCTAAGGAATAACATTCTAGCCTGCCCAACCTCTCCCTTTAACTCAGGCCCATAAGTCCTGGCAACATCCCAATACATTTTCTCTGTACTCTTTCCAACATAACAACATCTTTCCTACAGAAGGGTGATCAACACTGAACACAATAGTCCAAATGTGGCCCCATCAACATATTGTACAGCAGGAACATAACATCCCAACTTTTATACAATGACTGATGGCCGATATGTCAAAAGCCTTCTTGATCATCCTATCTACTTGTGATGCCAATTTCAAGAAACTATGTACCTGCACTCCAAGTTCCCTCTGCTATACAACACCTCCTAGAGCTCTGCTATTCACTGTGAAGGTCCTGCCTTAGTTTGCCTTCCAAAAATGGAACACCCCTCACTTATCTACATTAAACCCCATTAACCATTCCTCAGCCCACTTGCCCAACGGATCAAGATCCCGTTGTAATCTTTGATAACTATCTTCGCTATCTATGGGACCATCCACATTAGTGTAGGTATGTTGCAAAACTTACCTTGAGCAGCTCTGCAGTTCTGCCGCTCCCCGTGTGCGCGACTTTGGCGCCTTTCAGAGGGGGGCGGGCTTAAAGTGCCGTTTTTCAACAGACCTGGAAAATCGATGAATGTCGGGCGATTTCGTTGCGGAAGAAAAATCGCTCCGACATTTCATCAATGAAGGTATTTTTAAATTACTCTAAATTATTTATTAACTAGAGTAATTTAAAAATCACTTTCAAAAGCCGTGAGCGCCGACAACCGGAAGGATTTTCCGTAGGGGAGAAAAAAAGGTAAATAGTTTATTTTTATATTAAAAGTTGGTTTTTTGGGAGGCTTTAATAATATTTTTATGTTGCGAAATGGGGTCCCAAAAAATGTATGAACAAACAGTATTTTTCCTCCCGACTTCACCGCTAACCGCAACGTTCCAATCCACCGCATTCCACTAAAACCCACTCGCTAGTTGATTTAAATGGCCATTAATTTACAGGAATCAAACACTAAATTCCTTCCATTTGGCCCAGAAATTCATGAAAATGAGATTTAAAAATTATGTTATATTGTGGATTATTGTGTGAATGTTATTTGGACACTTAGGCAATTAAAAAAAAGTTTATCTTTTCTTAAGAAATGGATAGACGTTTAGATCTACCAATTGAATTTTGTAATTAGCTACAATTAGATAACTAACTAATTATATGCTTTAATTTCAGGTAATCCAAGTAAGATTGTTTAATATTTGTTTCAGAATGCTTCAATCTATAATAACTGAAAATTTCATTGAGTTCTCTTAATTTTTAAGAAAGTTATGGGCTTTTAACTTTTCCAGATCACAGCTTTTGAGTTAAGTCAATTGAAAGGCAATGGGGAGCAAGATGCTAATTTCCGAGTATGAAATGGCCATAACTTTCTTAATACTGAAGATATGAAAGTAAATTAGGTGTCAAATTAAACTTCTTTTTATGCTTTATCTGATGGGATAAATTGCAGACTTGATTTTTCAAATCTCAAAATTTTGTAACATTGCTAATTAGTGTCATGTGCAAACTTGCTCATCATGCCTTGCACTTTCTCATCTAAATCATTGATACAGCAATGAGTCCAGCACCGGTCCCAGAGGCACACCACTAAGTTACAGGCTTCCAGTCCAAAAAACAACCTTTCACCATCAATCTTTCATTTCACTCTGCTTCCTTCCATGAAACAAATTCTCTTTCAGTCAGCAATCTCTCCTTGAATCCCATGCAATCTAACTTTCCAGAGCTGCCTGCCACGTGGAACCATATCAAATAACTTGCTGAGGTCCATACAGACATCGTCTACAACTTTGCCGTCATCAACCTTTTTGGTTGCTTCTTCAAAAAACTCAATCGGATTTGTGAAACAGTCTCCCACGTATAAAACCATGTTGACTATCACTTGTCACTCCCTGTCTATCCAAATGCATATATTTCTTATCCCTCATATCACTCCTTTTACTCACCTACTACAGACGATAGGCTCACTGGTCTGTAATTCCCAGACTTTTCCTGAAATCCCATCTTAAATAGAGGCTTGACATTAGCCACCCTCCAGTCTTCAGGCATCTCACCAGTATCTAATGACGATTCGTATTTCTCAGCCTCCAATTTTGCTAGCTTCCCACGGTGTTCTCAGATATATCTGATTAGGCCAAGGAGATTTATCTACCTTTTTATGCCGTAGGACATTCAGCATCTCCTTGACTGTACTACTGACTGTTTTCAAGTTAACTGTCCCAAGTTCCCCCGTCTTCAAGTCTTTTTCATCTCGAGCTGTTCACCATTGTTTTCATCAATTCTTCTGCCCCTTCTCCCTACACAGCCAGGTAGACCTATGGTAGATGACCATTGTAGTTGACATGGACGAGCTGGACCGAAGAGCCTGTTTCTGTGTTGTATGACTATTTCAATTGTAGCAGTTTCTGGAGCATCGAAAGGTTCTCATAATGTCAAATTTGCCTACTTTTCTTTGCAACAGATTTAGTAATACTGGAACAATATCCATGTGCAAGTTTAAACCTGAAGTATATTTGATTAGGCCACAACACAACATGCTCTGTCTGACCACAGGTCTTTCCAATGCTGAAGTTCCTGGTGACTTCTGATGCACTGTGAAAACAGTTGTGTTGTAAGTCGGTTAGAAGTAGCTGTCTTTCTACTACTATGGCTATAAAGAGAGAATACTTTTGAAGCACCAGTTGTTCTTGTATTAGATGGGCACCATTGCCGAAAGGAGATTTCATCCTCCCCAAGCATATATTTAAGCTTGCATGCTTCTCATCCTTGAGCTTACTAGAATGATTTCATCATATTCTGTATTTTGGTATTTTTCCCTTTTCGCGACCTGTTGTACTTATGTATAGCTTGGTTGTACTCGTGTATATATGATTTCACTCGATCATAAGCGAACAAAGCTTTTCACTGTATATTATATATGACAAAAATAAATTAAATACCTAAACCTATATAACTGTGTTCCACAAAGATGGTGAAAGCAGAGGCATAATATTTTTAAACAGGACTAGATTCTTAATGGGCGAGACAGTGAAAGGTTACTAGAGGTAGATAGAAATATGAAGTCACAATCAGATCATGGATGATTTTATTGAATGATGTACAGATTCAGAGAAGTGCAGAGATTCACTCAAATATGGCCTGGATTGTAGCACTTTTTTATGGGGAGAGATTGGATAAGGTGGACTTGTTTTCCCGGGAAGGAAGGAGGCTGAGGGGTGACCTGACTGAAGATCATGCGAGACTTGGATACAGTAGTCAAAATAATTTCCGATAATGGGTATCAAAAACAAGAAGGGATAGTCTTAAGGTGAGAGGAATTTTGCATCAGTTAATTATAGCTTTCAGTAAAGTATTATTTTTTATTGAGTTACAATCTAATTGTGGCAAGATTAAAGTCTAATAATTATTTCCTTCTATCATTCAAAAACAAATTGCATCACTCTATGCTATCAAAAACAAATTGCATCATTCTATGCTAAGTACATGGAATGTTTCTGGTGCAGATTAAGGAATGTGTCTTTTACGTCATGAATGGAATTTTGATGATTGGCTCAGTCACATGTTAGGTTTCTCCTTCATTCAGTCACAAATCCTTCTCATCTTAAAACTTTGGAATTACCCTTGACTGCTTATCTTTTTTTTTGCAAACATGCTCAGAATCAAGTTGATGATTTGATTATATGTTTGTAGTTCAGGGAAAGTATGAAATCCACACCTCTCCTCACCTCAATGATTTAAAAACGGTCAGCATTAAAAACACTCCATGAATACTACATGATCATCAGAGTATTTCCTTTTTTTTTTATTTTTTTTTTTTTTTTCTTTTTTTGTAATATTTTTTTTATTTGAAGTAAATAGTTTACAATATATAGCTTACTTTATAAACTAACACCTTAATTCAGTATTACTACAAATAGCATATCAATACATAATATCTTCTATTTTTATGGAAATAAAGAAAAAGATATATAAAAGAATAAAGAAAAAAGGAAAAATAAAAGGGAATAAAAAATTTTTTTTTCGCACATATATCAATTAAAAATTAAAAAGATAATTTGAAAAACAATAATATTACATATATATATATATATATATATATAAACAAAAACTAAAGACATTGTACGAGATACTATTTCATTCAGAAATATCTCTAATAAATACACAATATTATCAATTATAGGTAAGTTATTCGCATCGGATCCATAGGGTGCCCGTCGAAGCCGTGATTCCAAGAATAGCTACTTCTCTAAATACTGTATATATGGAGACCATATCAATTCAAAAGAATTATACTTGTCCAAAAGGACAAATCTAATTCTTTCCAAATTCAACGTCTCCAACATCTCTGCTTTCCACATTTTAATTGTTGGGGATAATGTTCCCTTCCAAAATTTAAGTATCATTTTTTTCCCAATTATTAAACAATAATCAAAAAAATTTCTTTGATTAATTGTGAGTACCAAATTTGGCTCCGGGATTCCAAATATTATTAATTTTGGGTCTGGGTCAAGTTTAACCTTAAGGACTTCCGAAATAACTTTAAAAATTTCAATCCAATAAAAATTCAACCGTGGACATGTTACAAAACTATGTATTAAATTTGCTTCAAAATTCTTACATTTATCACAAATAGAGGAAAGGTTAGGAAAAATACTTTTTAATTTGGTTTTCGAGTAGTGTAATCTATATATAACTTTAAATTGTATCAATGTATGTCTGGCATTCAAAGAACACCAATGTATTCTTTGTAAGCTTTCTTCCCAAGTTTCTTTCGTTATAGGTAATCCAATTTCATTTTCCCATGCTTGACGATATGTTTCAGTTGTTGGGTTCTCTTTATCTAAAATAATATTGTAGATATAAGCTATAAGCTTATCCGTATTTGGATGTAAATTAAACACTTCATCTAATAAGCCTGGTCCTTTATTTTTATAGTCGTATGTGTTACATTTAATAAAATCTCTAATTTGTAAATACCTAAAATGATGTTGTGAAGGTAATCCAAAAATATCTTGTAACTCTTCAAATAATAATAATTTTCCATTTCTATAAAGGTGTTCTATTCTTTTAATTCCTAAATCCTCCCACAGTCTAAACCCCGCATCTAAGATTGAGGGCTTAAACAGTGGATTATTCCTAATTGATAACCTAAAAGAAAGATTATCCAGATGTAGGGTCTTAACTATCTGTTTCCAAATACGCCTAATATTATGAATGATAATGTTGTCCCTATAAGTCTTTTTTTGTACTTCCTTTGGTGCGAAAATAATCGACTCTATAGTGAAGGGTAAACAGTCTTCCTTTTCCATTTTTAGCCACATTGGTTCAACATCCATATTTACCCACCAAAAATTCATATTCTTGATCTGGACTGCCCAATAGTAATATAAAAAATTTGGAAGTGCCAGCCCTCCATTTATCTTCGACTTACATAAGTGTTTTTTACCTATTCTATGGCTTTTGTAATCCCAGACAAAATTATTAACTATGGTATCAATTTTTTTTAGAAAACTTTTTGGAAGAAAAAAAGGAATTGCCTGAAATAAATATAACAGTTGTGGTAAAAAAATCATCTTTATAGCATTAATTCTACCGATCATAGATATAGGAAGTGTTTTCCAATATAAAATGTTTTTTTTAAGTTTCTCTAATAATTGATAATAATTAGCTTTAATTAATAATTTATAGGATTTAGACACATTAATTCCTAAATATTTAAATTTATCTGTAACTATTTTTAATGGGTATTTTTGTAATATATTTACATTTATACCAGTTATAGGCATTATGTCACTTTTACTCCAATTAATCCTATATCCTGAAAATACACTAAATTCATTTATAACATTGAATAGCTTTGGAATACTACGTTTCGGCTTAGTAATATAAATCAGAATATCATCTGCATATAAAGATATCTTATTATTTGTTATGTCAGTGTTGTACCCATATATTTCGGGTTCTGATCTGATTCTTTCAGCCAGAGGTTCTATCACCAAGGCAAATAATAAAGGGGATAACGGACATCCCTGTCTGCATCCCCTAAAGAGATTAAATTTAGGTGATAATATTTGATTGGTTAAAATTCTTGCAGTAGGGTTAGAATATAATATTCTTACCCATTTACAAAATCCGTCCCCCAGTTGATATTTTTCCATTATATTAAATAAATATGACCATTCCACCTGGTCGAATGCTTTTTCAGCATCCAACGATATAACTGCTAATTCTATATCTCTCCTTCTTCTCGAGTAAATAATGTTAAACAAGCGTCTAAGATTATGTGATGAGTAACGTTTTGGAATAAAACCTGTTTGATCATAATGTATTATTTTGGAAATCACTAAACTTAGCCTCCGAGAGAGTACTTTAGTTAGTATTTTTTGATCAGTATTTAAAAGGGCAATCGCTCGGTATGATCCAGGGTCTTCCAGGTCCTTATCTAATTTAGGAATTAATGTAATTGTAGATTCATTTAAAGAGTCTGGTAATTTTCCTAACTCATAGGTGTGTCTGTACACTGTTTGTAATCTAGGTGAAAGTAGATCGTGAAATTTTTTATAAAATTCTGCACTCAGGCCATCGGGGCCCGCTGTTTTACCATTTTTTAACGATCCAATTGATTCTTCGATATCTATTACAGATATTTCAGCATTTAATAATTGCCTACTCTCAAAATTTAACTTATTAAAATGACATTTTTCTAGAAATGTTTCCATTTCATCTGTTTGCCCTGTTAATTTAGATGAATAAAGATTTTGATAATATTGTAAAAATGTATCATTAATGTCTTTTGGTATAGTCAACGTATTTCCCTGCGCCGATCTAATACTATGTATAGTTTTTTCATCGTCTAATCTTCTGAGTTGTCGTGCTAATAATTTTTGAGGTTTATCACCGAATTCAAAATGAACTTGTTTAGTTTGTTGGTATAATTTTATCACTTGGTCAGCATAAATTTTATTTAATCTATATTTTAATATTGCAATTTTATTACTCAACTCTTTTGAAGGGTGTATTATATTTTCACTATCTAATTGGTTTATCTCTTTTTCTAACTTTTGCTCCATCTTTCGATTTTCTTTATTAAAATGAGCTTGTGCTGATATTATTGCACCACGCGTAAATGCTTTAAATGTGTCCCATAATAGTAATGAGGAAGTCTCAGGTTTATCGTTAGTTTCAAAAAATAATTTAATCTGTTTCTCCACATAGTTACAGCAGTCTTTATCCTTTAATATCTGTGTATTGAATCTCCAAATATTAGTTTTATTAACCATATCTTTTAATTTTATCTTAAATGTTAAAGGGGCATGATCTGAGATAATAATATTATGATACTTTGCATCATATGTAAAGGGGAGTAGTTTTGAGTCTACTAAGAAATAATCAATCCTCGAATATGTTCCAAATACCGGCGAGAAAAATGAATATTCCCGTCCGGTAGGATTATCCAATCTCCAAATATCTTTAACATTCAATGTCTTACTAAAGGAGTTTATAAGCTTGCTTGATTTAGAGAGAGCCTTAATTTTTGTAGAAGATCTATCCAGATAATTATCTAAAGTACAATTAAAATCACCTCCAATTATTAAATTATATTGGGTGGATATAGGAATACGATTAAATATTTTCTTAAAAAATAGTGGATTATCAAAATTAGGTGCATATATATTCATAAGAATTACTTTTTTTGAATGTAGTTCCCCTGTAATTATTAAATATCTACCCTCCTTATCCTCTATTAATGAATTAAGTTTAAAAGGTATACCTTTACGAATAATTATTGCAACTCCTCTAGATTTGTGTATAAACGAAGAGTGATATACTTTTGAAATCCATTTCGCGGTTAATCTATATTGAGCATCTTTTTTAAGATGTGTCTCTTGAAGAAACATAACTCCAGATTTCAATCTATTCAACTGAGCTAGTACCTTTCCCCTTTTAATTGGTTCATTGATTCCTTTAACATTCCAGCTACAGAAGGTGATTCCATCATCTCCATTCCTTACATTCATATCCTGCATTTTATTGTTAGGGTGGCTTTTTTTGGAGTAGCCTTCTTGGCTCCTCCAGCCCGACACTACACCCCAACTTCAGTCCGATGCGAATTTCCAATTCCGTTAAACCATATTCATTTAATCTGATTATATAAAATAGATAAAAGTCATAATTATATAATATATAATATAATATCAAGTATGTGTTATGCAAAAAATAACAAAAA
Organism: Raja brachyura; assembly: GCA_963514005.1. The sequence continues at coordinate 25,552,074 of OY740797.1, read as the reverse complement.
TAATAACAAATGTGAATATAAAAAAAGTAAAGGGTGAAAAAAAGGTGATCAGAAAAAAAAGAAACTACACTTATATAATGTGTAGTGAGTGCAAGTGAAAGCCACACTAACATGGCTACTAATCTAACGACTTCCGTGTTAAAAAAAAAGATGTTAAATATTCCAGCTCTTATTTGAAATACTGTGTATATTGGGGTGGGGGTGCTAACTTTATTTTCTTAATAAATTTTTCTATTATTCATATTACTAATTTTTAGTTGTTAATCTCAGCTATAATTATTATCATAATTAGTAATACTATATGAGGGGAGTAAGGGAAATCAAACTAATTAGTAATTAATAATTAAAAATTACAAATTAGTATTTATTAATTAATTAGTAAACATTATAAAACTACAAATCGATGTCCATTATTCCGCCTTTTTCTCAGTAAATGATTCACAGCCACAGGTCCATAAAGTTCATTCATCCACTATCCAGTTGGGTCTACTCCTTCTTCCACAGCGTCTCCTTCTTCTCCTTCTTCTCTTTCTTCTGCCTCCTTCAGTATTTTCCGAGCAAATTCCAGTGCCGCTGTATGTTTGGTGAAACGAAGATCCTTATTCTCGTAGGTAACTCTAAGTATTGCCGGGTACACCAAACCATATCTGATCTCCTTTATTCCTTTTATGTCTCTCAAGATGCGTCTTGTTTCTGTAAATAGAGCTCTTCTTTTAGCCACTTCGGCCGGGTAGTCTCTGAAGATACTGATGTTATCTCCTTCGTATTTCAGATTTCTTTTTCTTATGATTATCTTCATCATATCCTCAAAGACACTGTCATAAACCACCTTTACAATTACTTGTCTTGGTGGCGCCCCCCTCCTAGGGACCGGTCTTAAAGCCCTGTGGGCACGGCCCAACAGGGGTTCTTCATCCAAATCCAAAATGTCCTTTAGGAGTTTTGCAAAGAATTTACGTGGGTCATAGTTTCCTTCGCGTCCCTCAGACAGACCTACTATGCGCAAATTCTTACGTCTTTGGCGCCCCTCCAAATCAATACATTTCTCATTAATTTTACGTAATAATTCAGAGAGGCGTTTGTTCTCTTCGTTTATCTTCTCATTCTCTCTCGCAGTTGTTAGAGCAGCATCAGTTAATTCTTTAATCGTATCATTTTGTTGATCCAGTACAGTTGACATAGGGCTTAACCTCGCCTCTATTTTCGCATCCATCATCTCTTCCATCAATCGCTCCATCCCAGCAATCTTATCAGTTGCCTCGATCAGTTGATTGTGTATGTCCTCCTCAATTTCTGTTTTCCAATCCGACATCATGGTTTTTACCATTTCTTTAACTTCTCTTGTTAATTCATCTTTGATATTTCGAATATCCATTTTTAAGGCCTTCATTTCATCCTTAGTTTCTTTATAATCTTTCTTCATTTCTGTTTGTGTTTCCTTCAGCATTTTCTTCATATCTGCCAGTAAAGACTTTTTAAAATCTTCCATTTCAGCTTTTCTTTGTGAAATCTCTTCTTGGGAGGCAGCCTGTCCCGAGCCTGAAGCTTTGGTGGGGCCTGCCTCCCTTCTGGAACTTTTCTTCGGCTGTGTGGGGGAGGAGGGATTCATTTTAAATTTCTTACCGGAGTCGCTAAAGTCGCGCGCCTGATGACGTCACGCAGCTTACAATCGCACCCGGAGCCGTTTAAAATCGATCTCCTGCGGTAAGTAGTGTTAGCAACCTCCTCTAACCCCGTTTTTTTTCCAGATTTTTTAAGAGCTGATCTGACGCTGTTCTCTCCTAGAACATGGCGCCACCGGAAGTGATCATCAGAGTATTTCCAGTGTTAACAATTTTGTTTGTGATTTTCATCATTTGCACTGTTTTCCTTTTGACTTTGCCTTTTTTTATATCCCAAAAAAGTAGTGATGAATGCAAGTGCGCCACCTACCCAATGTATGAGATTCCTAAGGATATGCTTTATTTTTGTTATAAAAAATGGATAAGAATTCTGAAACATTCATTCTTTAAAAAAAATGGGTTTAAGAAATCTGCGTAATTTTTTTTGTGCAGAAGTATTGTTCTGGAATCTTTCCACTTTCACTACAGCGAGAGGCTGAGTCAGTTTAGCATTTTCATTTACGCAGCTGTTTCAGGAATTCTAACCTTTTATTTCTCCAAGCATTTTGGATTTTAAGATAACATTATTTAATTGTTTATGTATGACTGTCCATTTCCAGGGTCTTTTATCCATGAATTGCCCTATATAACTCCACAAAGCTTCATCATTTGTGTTTTTGTTGAGGATGTATGAGCAACTTCCTCTCAAGCTCCCAGTAGCAGGTGTATGAGCAACTTCCTCTCAAGCTCCCAGTAATGTGGCTGTCTTCCCAGAAGCAGCAGAAACATTTTAAAATAATTCCCTCCACCCCACTCACTTTCTTCCTATTTCATGAAAATGCCTTTGAAGTATGAGATGTTTGTCACCTATCCTCCTCAAATTCCTTGCACATTAAGCTGTTTTGTGCATTATCTAAATTCATTACGCAGAATGCACAACCCAAGGATGTCTTCTGTGGGGAGCTGAAATTTGGTAAACACTTAATGAAATGTGGCATTATATGTAATATCATTATATGATACTTTTGGTAAAAAGGATGAGGCACTACAAAGCTTGACGTAAATCTTCCTATTGATCAAAGAAAGAAGATCTTGAAAGAAATTGAGGAAAGATTAGTACTTGAGATTATTTGACACCAGTGTGATTGGAAATTTATACTACAGTCAAATGAGAATCCACAATATTTCTTAATGCGGTATTATGGGGTTTCTTCAGCAGCAGAAGATGAACCGTTATCATTTTAGCCAACAGAAGGTACTAGAAATGCTCATGTCATACATCTGGGAGAGAGAAACATTTAGCGTTTTGAGTTAATAGTGAATCAGGTTATTGTCTTCACATGTTAACTTTTCCCCAGTTGCTGGCTAACTTGACTATTTCTAATATTTTGCTTATTTTTCATTTCCAGCATCTGTGGAATCTTGTTCTTGTGTCATTACATCTTGTTATTTTCATAAATTCTTTTGTTTTCATATATTCTTGCATACATTTTTAAACCAAAGGTGTAATTGTAGTGTGACTGGTTTAGTTTCTATTGCAAAGACAGACCGGGTATGTGGCCAGATTTTCCGAAGTGCGGGCACAAGTGTTTGCCATTCTGTTAGCAGTAGCGCAATTGCTTTTAATTGGTAAACTGGGTCATGTTAGAGGATTCATCAGTGGAGCTAAATGCATGTGCCAGAGATCACTGACTTTATAAAGAAATGCATGGATCATTGTACCTACAAACACATTCTGAGTCTTTCCCAGTCAGGAGCCAGGAGACTCAATCTATCAAGGGCTAGATCTGTGGCATTTAAGACCAGTATCATACAAGAAGTCCAGATGGGATTTTCTGAAGGCCACTAAGAGTGTGAAAAAGCAATTTCGAGCGAACTAGAGTCACAAACTAATGTTCGATAGTTGTGGCAGGGCTTGTACGCTATCACCTCCAACAAGGCAAAACCAGGTGGCACATGTGACAATGACGCCACATCTGAATGAATTCCACGTCTTTTATTCACAAAGGGAGAATGACACCGTTCCACAAGTTCCCATACGCCATGAGGGTGAATCCACAAAAAGTACGTGTCTGTTCCAGTTTCATACCTGGCCCAGTACTAAAGACCTGTGTGGACCAACTGGCAGCAGTATTCAAGGACATCTTCAAACTCTTGCTTCTGCAGTCTGAGCCTCCCATCTGCTTATAATTTGCATTTATTGTACCAGTGCTCAGGTAGAACATGGTGACCTGTCTCATTGACTTATGTCTGATGGCATTTACATCCACCATAATGAAGTGCTTGGTTATGGTGCAAATCAATGACTGCTTCAGAAATTACTTGGATCTACTTCAACTTGCCTATTGTTACAACAACAAATGCTATCTCACTGGCTCTCCATCTGGATAACGGAAATATATAGATCAAGCTGCTGTGTAGGAAGGAACTGCAGATGCCGGTTTAAACTGAAGAGAGACAAAATGCTGGAGTAACTTAGCAGGACAGGCAGTATCTCTGGAGAGAAGGAATAGGTGACTTTTTGGGTCAAGATTCTTCTTCAGACTAGAGTCAGGGGAAAGGGAAACGAGAGATATAGACAATGATGTATAGAGAAAACAAATGAATGAAAGATATGCAAAAAAGCAACGAGGATAAAGGAAACAAGCCATTGTTAGCTGTTTCCTAGTTGCGACTTGAATGGGGGAGGGATGGAGAGAGAGGGAATGCAGGGGTTTCTCGAAGTTAGAGAAATCAATATTCAAACCACTGGGTTGTAAGCTGCCCAAACGAAATATGAGATGCTGTTCGTTTAGCGTCACTGACAATGAAGGAGGCCCAGGACAGAAAGATCAGTGGGAAGGGGAATTAAAGTATTTGGCAACTGGGAGATCAGGTAGATCCAGGAGGACTGAGCAAAGGTATTCAGCAAAACGATCGCCCAGTCTACGTTTGGTCTCGCCAAAGAGTATAAGAGTCCATATCTTGAACAACGGATACAGTAGATGAAGTTGGAGGAGGTGCAAGTGAACCTCTGCCTACCCTGAAAGGACTGTCGGGGTCCCTGGACAGAGTCGATGATGGAGGTATAGGGACCGATACTGCACCTCCTGCGGTTGTGAGGGAATGTACCTGGGGAGGGGGTGGTTTGGGTGGGAATGGGTGAGTTAACCATGGGAGTCGCGGAGGGAATGGTTTCTGCGGAAGGCGGAAAGTGGTGATGATGGGAAGAAGTGACTTGAGGTGGGATCCTGTTGGAGGTGCGAAAATGTTGGAGGATTATGTGCTTTGTGTGACGGCTGATGGAGTGAGAGGTAAGGACTGTGAGGACTCTGCCCCTGTTGGGACTGGGGGAGCAAGAGCAAGTGTGGAGCTGCAGTGTACCGAGTTGATATGTAAGAGGGCCTCATCTATGACGGAAGAGGGGGAAAAGCTATGAATTTGGACGTCTCGGGTGTTTTGGTATGGAACACCTTATCTTGGGAGTAGATGCGGCATAGACGGGGGGAAATTGGGAATAGGGGTAGATTCTTTGCAGTAAGCAGGGTGGGAAGAAGTGTAATAGATGTCAGTCAATAGTCTTTCTCCTGTGATGGAGACATTGAGATTCAGATAGGGGAGGTAGGTGTCAGAGATGGTCCCAAGTGAATTTCAGTCAAGAAATGGGAGGGATCAAGAAAGGAGATGGTGGTGTCTCACCACCTCCAAACTCAACATCAAGCTTCAAGACATGAGCCTCTGTGCCTCCCGTTGCAACTGGATCCTTGATGTCCTTATCGGCAGACTTGAGTCGGTGTGGATTGCCAACCCTTGGCCTAGTGCACAGTGTTCACCGAGTTGGGGGTGAGCCATGTCTCTGTATAACAGATTACATAGCAGCACCTCCTCCCTCAGATATGGCAGTCTTGTGCCTGGGGCTTCTACCTTGTTCTCCAGTGATTATATTGGTCAGTAGAGTGCTAGGGAGAGGGCTGGTGGGGATGCATCTTGACGCTTTGGTCTAACCTGGAGGCCTTCCAGACACTGCCACATGCTTTGCTGATGTTCCAGGTAGGCCAGGTCTGTCAGTGATTGCAGCATCATTGATGCTTTTAAATAGCTTAACATCCTGTTTCCTACTGCTGCAATTCTGCTTGCAGATTTCAGCTTGCAGAAGTCAGCACACGAGTAGTCCACTATTCTGCTGTATGCGGTCCAGAAAATGTCACATCTCTCTAGCTCCATCTCGATCACTTTATCAGTAAAAGGCAGAATTTATTGATTTGCAAAGGGCATTTTTGAAAGATGTCATGGTGTAAAGGTTTGTCTGGTTAGATCCTGTGGAGAAAGCATTTAATGTCAAATCAGACTGCTGGAGGAACTTGGCGGGCCAAGCGACATCTGTGGAGGGAAATGGGCAGTCCTCATTTCGGGTGAGGACCCTCCTTCACTAAACCAAAACATAATTTGATCATTTCCCTTGAAAGCTGCTGCTTGACCCGTTGAGTCTCTTCAGCAATTTTTTATTTTGATCAAGATTCCAGCATCTGCAGTCCCTGGTATCAGCATTTCAGGTTCAATGTTTTTAATCAGAAAACAAATCAAAATGAACAAGTTTCGAAGGTGTGGAAGAATGAAATGGGGAGAGCACAACAAAAGTAAGAATGTGAGGAAGTGAAACTGAAATTAAATAATCTGTGGTTGCAAGATTAAGAGGGTGATAATAGTTCAAAGAAGCCAAGAGGATGAGTAACTAGTGGACACACGCTGTGTGTCTAAGGCCAGCAGTATTATAAAAGACCCCACACATCTCCATCACGGACTGTTCACTCTGCTGCCCTCGGGGGAAAAAGATACCGCAGCATAAGGAGCAGAACATCAAGGTTCTGCAACAGCTTCTTCCCACGAGCCATCAGACTCCTGAATGCCATGTAATGGGCTGCCACTATTGTCTATTTATCCTTTTCACCCATGCCTATCCTTCGGTTAATTTATTGTGTTGCACAGGGAGCCAAATGCAACGTAATTTCGTTTGGAACTGCATGTATCAATGTATTTCTAAATGACAATAAAGTTTGTTTGACGTTTGACTTTGACTTTCATACCGACAGTTGGTGTTGAGGCCTGAGGCTGAATGTTAAAGGAAGAGATGAGACTGTTCCTCATATTGAGCTTAATGAAGGTCAGATTGTGTGGTAAGGGCTGGGATGAAATTGCAAGTGATTGTAAGATTGTGAATTGAAAAGAAATGCATAATAAAGCATGCATTCAAGGTCTGATTTTCTCCTGAAGAGTGTACAGTGTAGTGAATGAAAAGTGTGCTTGGGTCCCAGGTGATGGGAAGAGAGGAAGTAAAATGTAACATTTCCTGTTTGAATAATAAGTGCTGTGTGAAAGGGAAAGGATGGATGCATTGTACAATTGATATTAGGAATTACAGAAAGTGGTCTGCTAAATATAAAGACTACAAGGTGAGGATGAGGCATTGTTAAGTGGTTCTCTCATTTGGAGTAGGGTAGATGGGAGGAGAGAGTGAAGGCAAAGTTCCGGGAGCTTTGTGTTTACAGGCCTGTTGTGCTGCTACAAGTAAGAATTTCATTGTTCCTTTTTCAGTACATATGACAATTAAACACTATTGACTCTCTTGAAATATAACTGATGAGCTCAAGGAAGGTCATATTGTCAGACCAAGAGAAACGGATAATGAGAATGAATAGCATGTGCAGGAAAGAACTGCAGATGCTGGTTTAAATCGAAGGTAGACACAAAATGCTGGAGTAACTCAGCGGGACAGGCAGCATCGTGGAGAGAAGGAATGGGTGACGTTTCGACATTTCAGACAAAATCAGTCTGAAGAAGGGTCTCGACCAGAAATGTCACCTATTCCTTCTCTCCAGAGATGCTGCCTGTCCCGCTTAGTTACTCCAGCATTTTGTGTCTACCTTAGAATGAATAGCATGCTCCTTTCACCTTCTTTTGTGATGTGGGAAGAAACCGGAGCAGTTGAAGAAAATTAACTCGGTTACGGAGAATATACAAACGCCCCACAGACAGCACTTGAACCCAGGACCCTGATGCTGTGAGGCAGCAACTCTATACTAGCTGTGTCACTGTTCCTCCCTCGTTTCCCATTGGATCAAACTGCAGAGAGTATAGGCCCACTCTGCCTGCTCTCTCCTCAAAGAACGGGTTCACTGTTGGTAAGACATTGAACACTCCCTTTATTGCAAACCTATCTTTTCTTGGGTATTAAGTCATTTGCGATCTTGCCAGGTCACTAATTGCAATAAGAGATCATTTGTATTCATCTCTTGCAATGAAAGCCAACATACTGTTTGTTTTTGTATTTGCGTATTGTATTGAGTATTAGTGATTTGAACACACTGGTTCCTCTGAACACTACCTTTTAATCTCTCATATTTAAAAGACACTCCGCTTACTGTTTCATTTTCAGAATTGGGAGACTTCTGGCTTTTTCCCAACCATCTGTTAATACTCTAAACACATTTTTTATTCACTTTATTTTAGATGTGACAAGGCAGAATAATAAACTTTCAGTGAACTTTAGGGGGAGCCTGGAGTATGGAAAATATAGCCATATATATTTAAAGGAAATTGGGCTGCTGATGAGTAAAGGGTACGTGAAGACCAGAGTGCTGGTGAGTGGAAAGGGAGAGTAGGAGAATGCTAAACCTTTGGGATTTCAAAATAGTCCAAGAGCATGTTACTGGAGCATTACTACTTATTGTATTCACACAGGGACGTCAATGTTTGAAGGTTTACGAGGTTTTGAAGTTTGGGCGATCATTTCGCCGAACACCTCCGCTCGGTCCGCAATAACCAACCCGACCTCCCGGTGGCTCAGCACTTCAACTCCCCCTCCCATTCTGTATCCGACCTCTCGGTCCTGGGCCTCCTCCACGGCCAGAGTGAGGAACACCGCAAGTTGGAGGAACAGCACCTCATATTCCGCTTGGGGAGTCTACATCCTCTGGGCTTAAACATTGAATTTTCTCAATTCTGTTAACCCAGGCTGCCTCCTCCCCCTCCCCACCTCTCCCTCAGCCCTCGGGGCCCTGGCATTCCTTCTCTATCTTCCCCCCCCACTAGTCGCACTAGCTTCTCATTTTCACACTACAAACAGCTTACAATGGCCTGTTTCCTTTATCATCAATACTTTTTTGCATATCTTTCATTCATTGTTCTTTATCTCTCCACATCACTGTCTATATCTCTCGTTTCCCTGATCCCTGACCCAGTCTGAAGAAGGGTCTCGACCCGAAACGTCACCTATCTCCTTCGCTCCTTAGATGCTGCTGCACCCGCTGAGTTTCTCCAGCTTTTTGTGTAACCCTTTGAAGGTTTACAACCTCTTTCTAAAGACTCATAAATCCTGGCTGTAAATGAATACAATGTGAACATAAATATCTTTCCCATTGGAGTTAGACTTTGCTCTGTTGTTTGCGTAACAGGCTTATTGGTGCAAGGATAGCATTCTGTACCTTAATTTATCTAATGCAACCAATCAAGATGAGAACAACAATACTAGATTTCTCTTTGGAGTTTTCTCTTTTTTCTAAAGTGGTGACTACACTTTAAATTGGGCAGTCCCTTGTGAGTGGCCCAAAGATAGATGTTAATATTTGGCTGTGTCAAGATTGTTTTATTGTTATATTTACTGAAACAGAACAGTGAAATTCATAAATGCAGCAGCATAACAGGTGACATTTTAGGTCAAGGTCGCCTTGAGACTGATCAAGTCATTTATTTTTCAATTTGAAGAAGGGTCCTGACCCAAAAGGTTACTGTCCATTCCCTCCACAGATGCTGCCTGACCCATTGAGTTCCTCCAACACTTAATGTACTTTCCTACAACCCTCAGGTTCTTGAACTGACCTGTACAGCTGTAATCCTACCTCAGCAATGGAACACTGGACCAACTCGTGCACTACTGGGATTTGTTTTCTGATTGTGAATTTTTGCACTCATGTTTATTTGCAGTCTTTTTCTTTTCGCTATCTTGTAGAATTTAGATATAATTTTATAAAGTACTAGACTACGCTTCACACGGGAGGGCTGGTCCCCCGACGCAATACAGGGAAGGTGTTTCCTTTGGGCTGGAGGCCAGTTTTTGAATTGCGTAACATTTTGAACCTGAGGTGTGAAGCAATTTCTTAAGTTGAGGCTGAACCTTTGGCGTTTCCATTTTGTAGGGCTCTGGAGGTTTAATCATTGTGTTCACTCAGAGCAAAGATTTCTGGGTATTAGAGAATTGGCGGATATGAGGGCAGAGCTGTAAAATGACACGGGTAGAAGATCAGCCATGAATTGATGCATAACAGGGCAGACTTAGACAGACGAGTGGCCTTCTGTGTAACGCAGATGTAAAATGATATATTTTAGCAGGAAGAATCAAGAACTAACTTCAATGTAACATAAATGGGACTGGAGAAAATTGCAGTTTCATAACAGCATTCCTTGGGAATGTAAAAACAATTTCCATACATCTTTAGTTCTGTGCAGTCCAGAGGTAAAAATGCAGATGAGACTTACTGGAGTCGTACCAGTGATGTGACTTAAGAACTTGAATTCCTGGCTGAAGGATCGAAAGAAAATGGGGAATTATAGACAATCAGAAATACAAAAAATGTGTCAAGTTGCTATGATCTAATGTTGGAAGCAAATCCAATAGTTACATGGAATTGTATAAATTCTGCTGAATATTGGCAGATTCATTGTAAAACTTTACAAGATGTTTGGTGCCATGTCTCAAATACGTCATCTGATGACTGCAGGAGAAAATTTTCACTCGGAGGTGAATGACGTCTCTTGCATCAATCTGTGAAATAGATTAGTGCGTCCTAATGCATGTAACCCATGCACGTCTGCACATAGCCTTGATGTTATGGAAAAGTATGTCCGACAGTGATTTATTGCTTTAAAACTTGCCCAAAGTTATTTAATTATTCATTGTGCTCCTCGAGGAAAAAGGGTTAAATACTCCAGTTAACACCACGCCTCAAATGGGCGTCCCCAGCAGCTCCTTGCATTCCCTGGTTCTGATTCATATGTACCAGTTCTTATTTAATAGTTATAGAAACATAGAAAATAGGTGCAGGAGGAGGCCATTCGGCCCTTCGAGCCGACACTGCCATTCAGTGTGATCATGGCTGATCGTCCTGTATCAATAACCCGTGTCTGCCTTCTCCCCATATCCCTTGACTCCACTAGCCCCTAGAGCTCTATCTAACTCTCTTAAATCCTTTTTTTTTTCTGCTGTTTTTTTTTTTTCCCTTCTGGTTTGCATAATATCCCCCTCCTCAATCATTGAGGTGGTGCATAACTGCATCACAGAATCAAGATATTTAAAAAAAATCAAAGGTTTTAATTAATTTATGCCTTCAGGCTTTTCAGGTAAATGTGCATCAGTGTGACGCAGCAAGCAGCAGCGGCTTTGACAGATTATTTAAATGTGTTTGAGGGTGGTGTCTCACCAGTCTCAATTGGTATTAGCCCAATTAATTTGCCACCACCCTACACTTTGATTGAAGTGCATTATGTCATTTACATCCCTAGAGGAAATAACTATTTCAACTGATGCTGAAAAATGTGATACATGCAAACCTTTTATGGCTAGACAGAATTGAACATCTTTTGACAACCTACTCTGACAATGTTAGAGCATTATGCGTACATCGGATTGCCAGACACCAGAGATCATTCAGATGGAATTTAAGTTTTCCTGTTTGTTTGTACCTATCTGAATTGCTTTTCAGAATCCTAAATTTAAACTATTAACAAACTTTGCAAGATAAAGTCATAGTGTTGTGCAGCACAGAAACAGGCCTATTGGTCCACCACTTCTGCTGACCATCATGCATCTCTGTACGAATCCACTGGTCTGCACTTAATCCCTTTATGCCCCACTTTTAAATGTTGTTGCTGTTCCTGCCTCTTTCACCTCCTCTGGCAGCTCATTCCAGATATCAACTACCATGTGCAAAATATTTACCCCTCGGATCACCTCCTACTTTCAAGTTCAGATTATTATCACAAGTACATGAGGTACAGGTACAACGAAAGATTTTGTAGCAGTATCATAGGTAAAATTGGCTGGGATAAGTCCACAAAAAATAAATATTTATAAATTATAATAAAATTCTAAAGAAAGAAGCCAAGACGGTGGAAAAACATAATTAGAAATATAACAAGTTCATAGTGCAAGAGGTGGTCTGTTGTGTTCTACTGTCGAGGTAGGGTTAGCGCAGTGCTGATTGGTTCAAGAACCTAACTGTTGAGGGGAAGTAGCTGTCCTGCACCTGTAGTATTTCAAGGTACTTGATGCTTCATCCAATGATGGCATGCATGCCATATGCCGCCTTCACCATTCTGTCTAACTGTGTTGCCACTATCAGGAAACCATGGTTTTTGTACCCCTAGGTCTATCAGCACAACATTCCCCAGGGCTCTGCCATTCAATGTGTATGTCCTAGCCTGGTTTAAATTCTCAAAATGCATTCATTCACACTTATTTGAGTTAAATTCTATCTGTCATTCCCTTGCCCACTTTCTGTTCACTTTGAGAAAATTACCAAAAAGAAAAATGAAGACGATTTGTTACACATAATACTTACAAAACCAGTGCTTTTGTAACATTGCAACAAAACACCCTAACTTTTTATATTCTATGCCCTGTGATGAACTCAAGCATGCCACATACCTTCTTCACCATCCTTTCCACCTGCACGGATACTTTCAGGGAACTGGACAGACACCCTAGTTTCTCTGTACAACAGAATTCCTCAGCACACCACCATTATTGCACATGTCTGACATGGACTTAACATTCCAAAAAGAAGCACCTAACACTGGACAGATATATGGATAGTAATGGTTAATGGACTCCTGAGGGATATCGGCCAAATGCAAGCAAATGGGAGTAGCCCAGAATACTAACTTGGTCGGCATGGACTAGGTGGGTTGAAGGTTCCGTTTCCATGCTGTATTTCTGAACTAAACATAGAAATAGGCACTGGCCCATTGATTACCCAGTTCACACTAGTTCTACATTATCCCTCTTTCTCATCCACTCCCTATACATCAAGTGCAATTTACAGCGGCCATTTAACATACAAACCCACACGTCTATGGGATATCGGTAGAATCGGAAACCGCCATGGTCATAGAGAGATGTGATACATGCATACCTACCGCCATGGTCATAGAGAGAACATGCAATCTCCACACAGATAACATCCAAAGTCAGGATCGAACAGGGGTCTCTAGCGCTGTAAGGCAGCAGCTCTACCAGCTGCGCCACTGTGCCACGTTCAATAGCTCTGACATATTGGGATTAAATTCCATCAGCCAATTCTGTGACCATCTTTCCATCTGATCTATGTTTTGCGGTATCCTTAGCCAACCTTCTCAGCTATGAGAAATACCACCCGCTTTGCAAATTTCCACAAATTTCCATCCATGTCGTTAATGTATATCTCGGACAATGTATATCCCAACAGCAATCCCTGCAGTACACGACTGGTCATTGATGTTTAATCAGAAAAACATCTTTCCATTGCTGCACCTATCTCTTATCACCAAACCAATATTGGATCCAATTAGCCAGCCTACCTTGAGTCCCATGTGCACCAACCTTCTGGACTAGGCTACCGTGCAGACACTTCTTAACCCCTTCTCCTCTTTGTACTCACTAGCTTCCCTTTACATTCTCAATCCTGATACATGGTCTCAATCTGAAACGTTAATCATCCCAGCCTCCACAGATGCTGTTCGACCCACTGAGTTCCACCAGCGTTTTTTTTCTTGCAATATCTGCAGTTTCCTCTGTCTCCCATAAGAAGCATTGGTGGGCATGTGATCATGTTGTTGCTGTATTTGAACTTTAACCTATGATAGTGAATCTTGCTTCACAGGCTGCTAATTAGGAGCTTCTGAAAAATCATTTATAATCGTGTGAATATGACTTGAATTTGTAGTCTGTTAGAGTTGAGTGTGAAGAAAGAACCAGTATTGGCATAGTTGCGTACTCTAGGTATAGCAACGGTTATTGTGGTAAAATGTGAAATTGGTCTTGTTAAATATGCTCATTTCATAATTGTACTGAATAAAGTTACAGGCCCAAAAACACTAATTGATTCTATAACATCCTCAGGGCAAGATTCTGTTGTCAATTCTGATTCTAGTTTGTGTTATGTAATTCATTCTACATGTATACTGAATACCCAACGTTTTCCATATGTGCGCATGATCATAGTCATACAATTGTGCATTTCACCCAATCTGTTCACGCCGACCAAGGGGCATCCTTATGTATTCATCCCATTCCTCAGCATTTGGTCCATAGTTCGCAACTTAGAGGCAATTTACCAGCTCATCTAAAGACTTCATAACTGCTGTCAGTGACCCAGTTTAAATCACTCTCTTTGGCAGTGTATTCAAGGTACTGAGCACTGGGTGAAGGATATCATTGTCTGCAATGGCTGCCTTGAGCCCCAAGCCTTTTCACCTCCCAGCACTGATCCATACAAGACACCACTAGTTATGGGCATCCAATTGCAAAAGCAACCTTCTATCATTACCTTCTGTCTCCTATTGCTAATCCAGTTTTGGAACCAGTATACCAATTTGCCCTGGGCATCGAGCAGTGTGTCAGCTTTGGTCACCCTGCTTAGAGTAAAGATGCTGTTACACTGGAAAAAGTGCACAAACTCAAGGGCCTGAGCAATGAGGAGACGTTGAGCAGACTAGGACTTTATTTTGTGGAGTGCAGGAAGCTGAGGGGAGTATCTGGGTGAATGCGTACTATTTATTTTTCCAATGTAGGGGAGTCAAGAACTACAGTGGCTTGCAAAAGTATTCATATCCCTTATACTTTTCCACATTTTGTCACGTTACAACCATAAATGTAAATGTACTTTATTGGGATTTTATGTGATAGACCAACAAAAGTGGTGCATAATTGTGAAGTGGAAGGAAAATGATACATGGTTTTCAAAATTTTTTTACAAATAAAAAAACTGAAAAGTGTGGCGTGCAAAAGTATCCTGAGTCAATACTTTGTTGAACCACCTTTCGCTGCAATTACAGCTGCAAGTCTTTTGGGGTATGTCTCTACCAGCTTTACACATCTAGAGACTGAAATTTTTGCCCATTCTTCTTTGCAAAATAGCTCAAGCTCAGTCAGTTGTCTGTGAACAGCAATTTTCACGTCTTGCCAGAGATTCTCAATTTGATTTAGGTGTGGACTTTGACTGGGCCATTCTAACACATGAATATGCTTTGATCTAAACCATTCTATTGTAGCTCTGGCTGTATGTTTAGGGTCGTTGTCCTGCTGGAAGGTGAACCTCCGCTCCAGTCTCAAGTCTTTTGCAGACTCTAACAGGTTTTCTTGCCCTGTATTGGCAAGATTGCCCTGTATTTGGCTCCATCCATCTTCCCATCAACTCTGACCAGCTTCCCTGTCCCTGCTGAAGAAAAGCATCCCCACAGCATGATGCTGCCACCACCATGTTTCACAGTGGGGATGATGTGTTCAGGGTGATGTGCAGTGTTAGTTTTCCGCCACACATAACGTTTTGCATTTTGGCCAAAATCTTCAATTTTGGTCTCATCAGACCAGAGCACCTTCCTCCACATGTTTGCTGTGTCCCCCACATGGCTTGTGGCAAACTGCAAACGGGACTTCTTGTGGCTTTGTCTCAACAATGGCTTTCTTCTTGCCACTCTTCCATAAAGGCCCAATTTGTGGAGTGCACGACTAATAGTTGTCCTGTGGACAGATTCTCCCACCTGAGCTGTGGATCTCTGCAGCTCCTCCAGAGTTACAATGGGCCTCTTGGCTGCTTCTCTGATCAATGCTCTCCTTGCCCAGCCTGTCAGTTTAGGTGGACGGCCATGTCTTGGTAGGTTTGCAGTTGTGCCATACTCTTTCTATTTTCGGATGATGGATTGAACAGTGCTCCGTGAGATGTTCAAAGCTTGGGATATTTTTTTATAACCTAACCCTGCTTTAAACTTCTCCACAACTTTATCACTGACCTGTCTGGTGTGTTCCTTGGGCTTCATGATGCTGTTTGTTCAGTAATGTTCTCTACAAACCTCTGAGGCCTTCACAGAACAGCTGTATTTATACTGAGATTAGATTACACACAAGTGGACTCTATTTACTAATTAGGTGACTTATGAAGGCAATTGATTGCACTGGATATTATTTAGGGGTATCAGAGTAAAGGGGGCTGAATACTTTTGCACGCCACACTTTTCAGTTTTTTATTTGTAAAAAAAAATTGAAAACCATGTATTATTTTCCTTCCACTTCACAATTATGCGCCACTTTGTGTTGGTCTATCACATAAAATCCCAATAAAATACATTTACGTTTGTGGTTGTAACGTGACAAAATGTGGAGAAGTCCAAGGGGTATGAAAACTTTTGCCAGCCACTGTATATGGCATAGGTTTGTGAGAGGGGAAAGATTTAATAAGAACCTAAGGGGTAACATTTACACACAGAGGTGGTGGGTATATGGAACAAGCTGCCAGAGGAAGTAGTTGAGGTACGCACAATTACATTTAATAGTCATTTGGTCAAGTGCATGGATAAGAAATATAGGCTAAATGCGGGTAAATGGGGCTGGGTTAGACGGGCATCATGGTTGACATGGACAAAGGGGATTTTTCTGTTTTGTATGACTGACTCTAACTGTAGCTCGTGTACTGCTCATGTATTTCCATGCACACATTTTTAAAGAAATATAACTGGTCTTGCTGTCATAGCAATCATTTATTGTCTGACTCTTTCAATCTTTTACTTAATCATACTCCCCCCCCCCCCCACCCCCCCCCCCCCCCCCAATCCCAGCTGATTTCTCTCAGGATGGATAATAAGATTCTCTTATCTCTCATACAAGGGGCTGTAGCTTTGCCATGGCTAACTAAATTATCGTAACTTCCCTAAGTCACTATTTTAGCCTAACCTTTTACATTTTGTTTCCTTATGTTTTTTTGCTCTCTTTTTTTAGTGCTGCGATTCTGTTTTGTCCTCATGAGTTCCGATTGATTTAAAGAATAATGAATGTTTTGCTCTTAGGATTTTTTTCCTATCTAAATTAAACTGCATTCTATTGGGTTGCTATGTCTGAAATAGCTATATCTGAAATTTTGCATTTGTAAGATCGTGCATAGAATTTGCCATATAACATCAGCCAGATCATGGCTGCACTCCATTCAATACATTTAGGTCATAGGCATTTGAGGGAATCTCTTTTTCTACTCCCAAGTAACTTGACGCAGTAATTCCCAAATAATGCCTTTGGCCAAGAGTAGGCATGCAGTTATTGATATTTCTATTGTGCTGCAGAAACACTGGTATTTCCCAAATATTTAACTGTGGATTATACTACTTATAGATCTTTCATTGAACCCAAATGAACTAGGATTTTTAAAATCTTCCATGTTGGCTCTTGCCCAACATATCAAATCTTCTAGTTTGTAAAATTATATTTATTTTTAAAATTGGCACAGCCAGTTGACTCTTCTTTCGGTTCAGAAACATAATTGCAAGTGGAACTTCCAGAAGTAAATATGCTTGTTTGTTGCTCCGTCACCACAGCTGAATAGGTAGTGTAGATTTGATCCCTGACTTGGGCAAGTTTCCAATGTTTCTAACAAATTAAAGAGCAAAGCCACAGTTAAGCCCAAGTTGTGTCTTCCTTCCTTTCATCAGCATCAAGTCAAAGAGCAGCTCTCATTAAATCAATGTAAACATGTATGCTAGGACCAGCACCGTATCAAAAAATTAGCTGCCACTTTTGTGGAACTGAACTATATGTGTGATTAAAAACAGAAACAATCCCATAACCAACAGATTTAAATTCTGCAACCCATTCTGTTTATTTATATATAAATTATTTTGTAATGGGTGAAATCAGGACAAATTTATTGCTGCTGCTGCTTCTTGTACTAATTGAAAACGGCAGGTATCTCAGAACCCAGCACAACAAATAGTGTATGGTGGTCCATGAGGAGGGCAAAGGAGAGTGCAGAAAGGTAGCAAATCAGAAGGGCATAACTCTGATTTACATGGGTAAATTATGAGATATGTGTTAAACTGAGCCTCGTGGTCCAATGAAATTCAGTCTATTACCGGGTCATGCTAAATTAGCTTATTTGAGGAGAATTGATACAATGGCACTTTATAGACAGACCGAGGTCTGAAAGTGTATGCCCATTGCTACGTAACACTCTCAGAAGTGGTAAATTCCATATTTGGGGAAATATGATATTGCAATATTAATTAGTTAAATAAAATTACAGATGATGGATATTTGTAATAAAAAACAGTATTGCAAAATCTCAGCAGGCCAAGCAGGATCTGGAGAAAGAGGAAAAAGTAAACATTTCAATTTTGGCACTTCCTTAAAATTTTAAAGTGTCCAATATCTGAAACGTCCTTTAAGTGTCCAGAGTTAGTAAAGCATTAAAACCATGATCTGGCTATTGTGCTTTCTAGCCGACAAGTAGAAGCACCCAAGAAAGAAGCTGTTGCGACGACTGGAGTGAAGCGGGCGGATGAATGGAAAGACCCCTGGCGCCGATCCAAGTCACCCAAAAAAAGGCCAGTTTCAACAACATCACCAGGGCGTGGGCGTAAGCGTCGGAGAACATCTGGCTCATCTGTTTCAGTGTCTGGCTCGTCGAGGTACACTGCACCTAGGAATCAACTACACAACAAACTACTTACTGTTCATTGTGCTTTTACCATTCTAAGCCAAGGCCTCATCAATGGCCCTATAATGGGAATGTCCAAATTTCATGGCTCATTCCCCAGGAAATGCCCAGTGTTTTAGTTGCTGTGGACTTAAGAAAATGCTGGCCTCATTCCCTTTTGGTTATATAGATGTCGATTGCTCAGTTTCTAATGAAACTGTAACTTCCTCCTTCCTGCACAGCCAGTCCTGTACACCCACCTACATTTAGATTTTAAGGTCAGCCTAAGGTTAGCATTTTGCTTTCCCTGGAGCCAGAATCCTTTCTCCTTTATGGGCTGAGAGGAGACCTGATTAAGTTCATTAAATTATGAAAGGCACAGATAGATAGTCAGAATTGATTTCCTAGAATGGAAATGTCAAAGACTGGAAGGCATAGTTTTAAGATCTGAGTGGCAAGTTTAAAGGAGATGTTGGGGGGCAATTTTTTACACAGAGTGGTGAGTATCTAGAATGCGCTACCTGGGGTGGCAGATACAAAGGAGGCATTTAAGAGGCTTTTAGTTAAGCACATGGATATGGAGCTATATGTGCAAGCAACAGGTATTACTTGAACTTGATATCATGTTTAGCACAGATATTTTGGGCCAGAGGAGAGCCTGTAATATTCTGTGTCCTAGAACAGCTAGAATAAATTCTATGACTGAATTCTTTGATGGATTTGCATTAAATGAAGCCGACTTCACCTTTTACTCTGAAATCATTGGATGTGCGTCATGTTTATTACCTTACGGATGTTTTCATATTAGGTATGCAAAGTTTTGAGGCATGTTGCCATCTGCAATTTATTTTATTTCACTGAGTTATGACATCTTGCGTTCAACATTTTTTAAATTTTTTTTTCAGGTCTTCATCTCGTTCTTCTTCCTATTCAGGATCTGGGTCTTCCAGGTCACGGTCAAGATCACATTCAAGATCATCCTCTTACAGCTCGTATTCCAGCCATTCCTCCAGGCACAGCTCTTATTCTGGCAGCAGATCAAGGTGGGAATAAGTTAAAATCTTGAGTATTTTCTGGTATCCTTCGATTGGTCCAGCTCAATAGATTCAAAAGATTCTCTTTTTATCCTCTTCGAAGCAACTGGAAGGCAAAAAAGGGCATTCGATAACTCTAACAGATAGGTTTGGGAGAATTCAAAGAGATTTTATAACTATATATGGATAGAAAAGGAGATACAGGACAAACACAGGCAAATGGAACTAAATTAGATGGGGCATCTTGGTAGATGTGGATAAATTGAGCCGAAGGGCCTATTTCCGTGATGTATGATTGTATGCCTATAATATAAATTTATATTCCTATAAAGGGAAAAAGAGCAACTATAGAGAGAAAATAGAACCCCTCTGAAACCAAAAGTGACTATCTATGAAGAGACTCAAGTTGAATGAAGTACTCAATTAATATATTTTTTTTACCACGGAGAAAAACGTGAAGACCAAGGAATATAGGAAAGTTAATAGCGAAGCAACAAGGATACTTCGCATTACATGTGCCAGGTGTCCAAATATCAATGAAGGCAAATAAACCTTTGGGGCCTGATCAAGTCGCTGAACCTGATCAAGGGGCAGCACAGTGGCGCAGAGGTAGAGTTGCTGTCTTGCTGGACTAGAGACCCAGGTTCGATCTATGGGTGCTGTCTGTACAGAGTTTGTCCGTTCTCCCTGTGACCGCGTGGGTTTTCCCCAGGTGCTCCAGTTTTTCCCACATTCCAAAGATGTCCAGGCTTGTTTGTTAATTGACTTCTGTTAATTGTTGCCTAGGGTGTTGGATAATGCTAATGTACAGGATTATTGCTGGCCGGCACAGACTCAGTGGGCCGAAGGGCCTGTTTCCACACTGTACCTCTAAACTCTAATGTTTAACATATATTCAAGGGAACTGAGAAGCTTGAGAAGAAATTAAGGGAACTCGGGTTGAGATATATAAATCATCGTTAAACACAGTTGAGGTGCCAGAAGGTTGGAGGGTGGCTAATGTTGAGCCTCTATTTAATAAGAGCTGCAAAGTAAAACCTGGGAATTAAAATAGTGAGCATAACCAGGGCTCGAAATTAGCGGTTGCCTGGGTGCCATTGACCACCCAAAGTGCCCCCGGGCAACCTAAACGGCGACTCATTTTGCCCGGCTTGGCATCCAAATACTGGTTTATACCGTAGACACAAAAAAACTGGAGTAACTCCATGGTCAGGCAGCATCTCTGGAGTATAGGAACTGACGTTTCATGTGGGCGGCGGCTGTATTCCTCTAGTATCTTTAATTGCGAGGCAAAGATACTAGGAGCCAAAGATATCTTTGCTGGGAGCGGGGTGAAGAAGGGTCGGAGCGAATGACGGGCCGCGACAGCGGCTCCGCTGCCGCCTCCTCCCTCACCCCGCCCAGCGGAACAAGGCCTCCCTCTCCCTCCCCCCCTCCCTCCTCCCGGCGTCGGCGTGTGAGATAGGTTGTTTGCGGATTTGCCATCAGCGGCTACTATCGCCCTGATCGCTGCTTGCAACTCCGGGAACAGCACTTTCAGATCAACCCATGTCGCGAGCCGAGGCCGAGAGGGAGGGAGGTCTCCTTCCGCCGTCTGAAGCAGCTAAACGACAGATCCTATAGAGCCTTTGAACTGCACCGCTCGGCTGGTGGCGAGGAGTCGGCGGCACTTTGGCGTTGGACAGGGATGGCCAAGGCAGCGGGCGATGTTGTCAAGTAGCACTGACCTTCCTTCCTTCCCACCTCCTCTGCCCCTCCTCTCTCTCTCGCTCTCTCTCTCGCTCTCTCTCTCGCTCCCTCTCTCGCTCTCTCTCTCGCTCTCTCTCTCGCTCTCTCTCTCGCTCTCGCTCTCGCGCTCTCTCTCGCGCTCTCTCTCTCTCTCGCTCTCTCTCTCTCTCGCTCTCCCTCTCTCCCCCTCCCCCCTCCCCCCTCCCCCCTCCCCCCTCCCCCCTCCCCCCTCCTCCCTCTCCCCCTCCCCCCTCCCCTCTTATCCTGGGACCCCTCCTCTCCACCCCCGCACTGATCCCCATTCCCTCCTCTATTCAGTCCTCATTGACATTCCCTGTGATCCCCTCCCCATCTACCCCCCCCCCCCCCCCCCCCCCAACCTATTCATCACCCTACCCACGCATTGATTCTCCTGCCAACCCCCATCCACACAACACTGGTCCCCCAATTCATCCTGTACTGACCCCCCCCCCCCTCTTCCCATCCATCCTGCACTGAACCACCCTCCATTTACCCTGCACCAATCCCCCCATCCATCCTGTAGTGATCTTCCCATTCATCTTTTACTGATCACCATTCATCCTGTACTGATCACCTCAATCATCCCGTACTGATTCCCCATTCATTGCGCACTGATCCCCCATTCATCCTATACTGATCCCCTCATTCATCCTGTAGTAATCCCCCATTCATCCTGCATATACCCTCCGATCCACACTCTCCTGACACCCCCCCCCCCCCCCCTTCATTCATCCTATACTGATCCACCCCCATTCATCATGTGCTGGATTCCCCCCCCCCCCCCCCCCCCCCCGTCCATCCATCCTGTACTGATCCACCCATTCAAGAAGAATGGGGGGAGCTGTCTGAAGACGTTGCCTATTTCCTTAGCTCCATAGATGCTGCCTCACCTGCTGAATTTCTCCAGCATTTTTGTCTACCCCCATTCATCCTGTACTGAACTCCCATTCATCCTATACTGATTCCCCCACTATCCATCCTGTACTGATCCCCCCCATTCAACACCACTGACATCCCCCGTGCTCTCCCCTCACAATTTTACATACTCTAACCAACACGTACTAATTCACTTGCCTCAATCCATCCATTCCACTCTGATTGCCTTCTCAACCCCCCCCCCCCACACCATCTCTCCACCCTGCACTGACTCACACACACACCCTGATCCTATTGTTTGACAACTGAATGTAATCAAATGTGTTTTAATTCCCAAATTTTATTATTTGTTTTGACACCTTTAAATATATTACCAAAAGAACATTTGCTGCAGTTATGTCCTTTGGCCATGTCTTGCCAGTTAGTGTAATGTTTAACCTGTAAGATAGGTATAGTCGGTTTTAACAGCTATCATAAAATGCCTTTAGAAATTTCCTTGCAACCTGTATATTTTGTTATGGATAAATTATGTGCGAATCCAAAGTGTTTCCGTGCCAATAGCAATAACGACCCATGCTATGGCCTTGTCATGGTAATTTTTGGTCCTTCACAGAAAACATGCATCAATCTGTGGTGTGCATGGTTAAGCATATATGTTACCACGGTCCAGGATTTATTGACACAGGTTGATCATTTGCTGAATAATCCAACCACATTTTTGTTTGGAATTGGAAAGAACGAATAGAAATCGCATTAATTGCAATGTGTAAAAAGAGTTGAGATATTGTATTATAATTTTGCTGCATGTCATTGTGGTATATATCATGTCTTGAATGGTGAATATGTTTAGTTTGTGAGTTATTTGAAGCAGAAATAATATGTGAACATAGACAAAGGTGCTGGAGAAACTCAGCGGATGCGGCAGCATCTATGGAGCGAAGGAAATCGGCAACGTTTCGGGCCGAAACCATTCTTCAGACTGATTGGTTTCGACCTGAAACGTTGCCTATTTCCTTCGCTCCATAGATGCTGCTGCACCCACTGAGTTTCTCCAGCACTTTTATCTACCTTCGATTTTCCAGCATCTCCAGTTCCTTCTTGAACATAATATGTGAATGCTTCATTGAGCATAATCCCGATTGATAACTACGCACTTCATCCGAGCACATTATCGCATGCCTCATGCAAACCGTCTTCAATGACCAACAAAACTGTCATTTGGCAACCTAAAAAGCTGTCACGGTTGCCCGGCTGGCAACATGGAAAAAATGTTAAACGAGAACCCTGATAACATCTATGGTGGAAAGGTTGATGGATAAGATACAAGATGTACATGCATTTGTAAAGACTGGTTGATAAGGATAGTCAACATGGTTTTATGCATGGGGGATTGTGATCTTTGATAAGGTTCTGCAAGGAAGGCAGCTCTGGAAGATTCTGCATGGAATTCAGGGAGAGCGAGCTATCTGAATTCAGAATTGCCTTAATGCTGAAGCACAGGGTGGTGGTGCAAAATTATTATTTCAACTGGAACCCTGTGACTAGTGGTGTGCCATGGGAGTTAGTGGTGGGCCCTTTGCTGTTTGTCATCTATATCAATGATTTGGAGCAGCTTTTGTCTTGGGTGCTGTGAGAGGTGTGTAAATTCCCGCATCTCAGCTAATTCTGCACATTCCACATTTGAAGTATTCTGTTCAGTTTTGGTCACCCTTCTATAGGAAAGATCGCCTTAAACTGGAAAGTGCAGAGAAGGTAGACACAAAATGCTGGAGTAACTCAGTGGGACAAAGCATCTCTGGAGAGAAGGAATGGGTGACGATTCGGGTTGAGTCCCTTGGTTACTCCAGCATTTTGTGTCTACCTTCGATTTAAACCAGCATCTGCAGGTCTTTCCTACACAAGAGTGCAGAGAGGATTTACAAGGATGTTGCCAGGACTCGATCATCTGAGCTACATGGAGAGGTTTGACAGGCTAGGTCTTTATTCCTTGGATGATCTTGTAGAGGTGTTTAAAATCAAGAGGGCCATGCTCCAAAGTTAGGGAATCAAGAAATAAGTGCAATGGTTTAACCTGAGCAGCAGCCTTTCCACGCTGAGGATGCTGGGTATATGGAATGTGCTGCCAGAGGAAATAGTTGAGACAGGTGCAGTAACAACTTTTTTAAAAAACATTTGGACAGGATAGGAAATATTTAGAGGGATGTGGGCCAACATGGGCAAATGGGACTAGCGTAGATTAAGCATCTTGGTCAGTACGGGTGCATTGGGCGTGTTTCCATGCGGTATGAGTCTATGGCTCTCTTCACCCCTCATCCCCAAATTTATTTTAAGGTACTAGGTTTATTTTATGGGGGAGTTATGAAAAAAAATGAGACATAGTGCAAGCATCCTGCCTTCAGGGAACTCTTGCAAACGACATTGAGGGCAGTGGTCACTTCAATCATACCTATCTTGCCGGTTCCTCTCCCAGTATCAGGCTGATATATTTTTATGTGTAGGAAGGAACTGCAGATGCTGGTTTAAATCGAAGAAAGACAATCTTTCTATATTTTTATGTTAACCAAGAATTTCATTGTAGATAAATGGGAGTATTTTTTTCCCCCCATTTGGAAGCCAATTTTAATGCTGAATTCGAGTGTAACAATTAAGTTATTTCGTAAGCGGTGAAACCTATTCAAATCACACTAGGGGTGGAAGAGAGGTTCCATCATAACTTCCTCATCTGCTCGCATACAAAAGGGATGTATGCCGTTATTTTGAGATTTGACGTATCTTTTGTTCAGAAAATAATAGGTAGAAGGAAGTATCCAGTTACACTGTTATCCCTAAGTGGAATTTGAACAATAATCAGAATTAGGCCATGGGCTCACATAACCGAGAAAATACTTTCCTCGGATACAAACCGCTAAACCGTAATAATAAGGGAGTTTAATTACCAAATAGACTAGCTTTCGACCCAGAGTAGAGTGAGGTAATGCAGTTGGGATGGTCAGACAAGGCAAGGGAATCCGAATAATGTAGAAACATGGAAAGTAACTGCAGGAGTAGGCCATTCGGCCCTTCGAGCCTGCACCGCCATTCAATATGATCATGGCTGATCATCCAACTCGGTATCCCTTACCTGCCTTCTCTCCATACCCCCTGATCACTTTAGCCACAAGGGCCACATCTAACTCCCTCTTAAATATAGCCAATGAACTGGCCTCAACTACCTTCTGTGGCAGAGCATTCCAGAGATTCACCACTCTCTGTGTGAAAAATGTTTTTCTCATCTCGGTCCTAAAAGATTTCCCCCTTATCCATACACCTAGACCCCTTGTCCTGGACTTCCCCAACATCGGGAACAATCGTCCAGCATCTAGCCTGTCCAACCCCTTAAGAATTTTGTAAGTTTCTATAAGATCCCCCCCTTAATTTTCTAAATTCTAGTGAGTACAAGCCGAGTCTATCCAGTCTTTCTTCATATGGAAGTCTTGCCATCCCAGGAATCAGTCTGGTGAACCTTCTCTGTACTCCCTCTATGGCAAGAATGTCTTTCCTCAGATTTGGAGACCAAAACTGTACGCAATACTCCAGGTGTGGTCTCACCAAGACCCTGTAGTAGAACCTCCCTGCTCTTATACTCAAATCCTTTTGCTATGAATGCTAACATACCATTCGCTTTCTTCACTACCTGCTGCACCTGCATGCCTACTTTCAATGACTGGTGTACCATGACACCCAGGCCTTTTACATCTCCCCTTTTCCTAATAGGCCACCATTCAAATAATAGTCTACTTTCTTGTTTTTGCCACCAAAGTGGATAACCTCACATTTATCCACATTATACTGCATTATACTGCCATGCATTTGCCCACTCATCCAACCTATCCAAGTCACCTTGCCATCTCCTAGCATCCTCCTCACAGCTAACACTGCCCCCCAGCTTTGTGTCATCCGCAAACTTGGAGATGTTGCATTCAATTCCCTCGTCCAAATCATTAATATATATTGTAAATAGCTGGGGTCCCATCACTGAGCCTTGCGGCGCCCCACTAGTCACTGCCTGCCATCCTGAAAAGGACCCATTCACTCCTACTATATGCTTCCTGTCTGCCAGCCAGTTCTCTATCCACATCCATACTGAACTGCCAATACCGTGTGCTTTAAGTTTGTATACTAATCTCTTGTGTGGGACCTTGTTGAAAGTCTTCTGAAAGTCCAGATATAGCACATCCACTGGTTCTCCCTTGTCCACTCTACTAGATACATCCTCAAAAAATTCTATAAGATTCGTCAGACATGATTTACCTTTCATAAATCCATGCTGACTTTGTCCAATGATTTCACCACTTTCCAAATGTGCTGCTATACCATCTTCAATAACTGACTCTAGCAGTTTCCCCACTACCGATGTTAGACTAACTGGTCTGTAATTCACCGTTTTCTCTCTCCCTCCCTTTTTAAAAAGTGAGGTTACATTAGCTATCCTCCAATCCTCAGGAACTACTCCAGAATCTAAAGAGTTTTGAAAAATGATCACTAAGGCATCCACT
The DNA here is from genome assembly GCA_963514005.1 of Raja brachyura. The sequence goes on along the minus strand of OY740797.1, from coordinate 25,525,591 downwards.
ATTTCTGGGGCTACTTCCTTAAGTACTCTGGGATGCAGCCTATCTGGCCCTGGGGATTTATTGGCCTTTAATCCATTCAATTTACCTAACACCACTTCCCGGCTAACCTGGATTTCACTCTGTTCCTCCATCTCATTTGACCCGCGATCTCCTGCTATTTCCAGAAGATTATTTACGCCTTCCTTAGTGAAGACAGAAACAAAGTAGTTATTCAATTGGTCTGCGATGTCCTTGTTCCCCATGATCAATTCACCTGTTTCTGACTGCAAGGGACCTACATTTGTTTTAACTAATCTTTTTCTCTTCACATATGTATAAAAACATTTGCAGTCAGTTTTTATGTTCCCTGCCAGTTTTCTTACATAATCTATTTTCACTTTCCTAATTAAGCCCTTTGTCCTCCTCTGCTGAATTTCTCCCAGTCCTCTGGTAGGCTGCTTTCTCTGGCTAATTTTTACTCTTCATCTTTTGTTTTGATACTATCCCTGATTTCCCTTGTTATCCACGGATGCACTACCTTCCCTGATTTATTCACCAAGAAAAGCAAAGAGGTCTTGGACTAAATGTCATGCATCCCTGAAGATGGATAATTACTTGCCTGAGGAATAGAGTATAAGGACAGGGAGATCATAATCATTAGACCACACTAAAGTACTGAATCCAATTCTGATTGCCACTCTAATGGTAGGGTTTGATAACTTTCGAAAGGATACAGAGATGTACAAGAATGTAAAGAGTTGTGGCAACGTTGATTTTCTGAAGAACAAAGAAAATTGAAGGGGGAATTAATTTGGGCATAAAAATTCTGTGATCCCATGTCGAGGTGTACAAGAAAGACTAATTTCCCAGAGAAAATTGGTGAAAGGCTCAGAAAGAAGAGGGTTTGTTTGTCCAAAGTGTATTGTAAGGTCTGAAGCTCATTGCCTGAAGAGCTTCTGCTTTTTCGTCCTTCACATTTAAAAACTGGTGGAAGACTATTTGAAGTGAAGCAACCCATTGAGGTCTGCATTGAAAGGTGAGATTAAGATCAGCCTAATTCACTCCTTTGGTGATGAGAAACAGCAGATGCTGGAATCTTGAGCAAGAAAAATCAAATGCTAAAGAATGCCAACAGTGTCAGGCAGCATCTGTAGAGAGAAATGCATAGACAACGTTCTGGGTGGGGACCCTTCTTCAGTCTGACTCTAAAGAAGTGCTCCAAGTGTGGTGTCACCAATGACTTCTACAGCTGCACTGTGATGTCTCTTTATGTGATAAATTTCAAAAAAACTCCATGAAAATAAATTAAAACCAATAGCAAAGGTCTTTTACAAACCAAATTGAGAAAATTATGGAGCCAAAGTGAGATCTAGAGGAAGATCATCTTGTAGAAAGAGTGAATGGCAGAATCTGAAAAAGCCAAAGGATGACTAGACAGGAATATGTAACGGGTTACAGTTATATCAGGCTTAATCTTGTTGAATGGTGGAGCAGGCTTGAGGGTTCATGGGGCTCTGCTCAAGTTGAAGTCTCCACATCTAGAAGATCATGGCCCCTTCAAGTCTTAATGATTCAGTCAGGTACCTGTTCATAGAACATCATACAGCACCAGAACAGGCCCGTTGGCACACAATGTCTGTGCTGAACATGATGCCAAAACCATCACTTATCTACCTGTACATAAACCCATATACCTCAATTTCCTTTATATATCCTTATGACTATCCAAAAGTCTTTAAATGCCACTAATGTATCTGCTTCAACCACCATCCTGGCAGTGTGTTCTAGGCACTCACCACCCTCTGTGGTAAATATATAACTTGTCCTGTGAATCTCCTTTAATCTTTGCCCTTATCACCTTAAAGCTGTGTCTTGTACTATTTTACTTTTATGTCCTGGGAAAAAGATTCTGACTGTCTACCATATCCATGCAACTCTAAATTTTTATATACTCCTATCAGCAACTGCCTCACACTTGTTTGAATTAAACTCTATCTGCCATTTCTCCGCCCATTTCTGTAGCTGATCTATATCCTGTTGTATACTTTGACAGCCTTCCTCACAGTCTGCGACCACAGCAATCTTGGTGTCAACTGCAAACTTAATAACCAACCTGTCCACATTTACAGTGCCCTCAATAATGTTTGGAACAAAGACCCATCATTTATTTATTTGCCTCTGTACTGCACAATTTGAGATTTGTAGAATGTGAGAATAGAAAAAATCACATGTGGTTAAAGTGCACAAGGCCATTTTTATGCATTTTGGGTTTCACCATGTAGAAATTACAGCAATGTTTATAGTTCTCCCCCATTTCAGGGCACGATAATGTTTGGGACATAGCAATGTAATTTGTTGCATATCCTTTGCATGCAATAATTACTTTAAGTCTGCGATTCGTGGACGTCACTGGTGATGCTCTGCCAGGCCTGTATAGCAGCCTTTAGCTTATGCTTGTTTTGGGGGCTGGTCCCCTTCAGTTTTCTCTTCAGCACATAAAATGCATGCTCAATTGGGTTCAGATCAGGCGATTGACTTGGCCACTCAAGAATTGTCCATTTTTTAGCTTTGAAAAACTCTGTTGTTGCTTTGGCAGTATGTTTGGGATTATTGTCTTGCTGTAGAATGAACTGCCGGCCAATGAGTTTTGAGGCATTTGTTTCAACTTGAGCAGTTAGGATGTGTCTATACACTTCAGAATTCATTATGCTACTACCATCAGCAGTTGTATCACCAATGAAAATAAGTGAGCCAGTACCTTCAGCAGCCATACATGCCAGGCCATAACACCCCCACTACCGTGTTTCACAGATCTTCAGCAGTTCCTTCTCTTGTCCATACTTTGCTCTTGCCATCACTCTGATACAAGTTAATCTTCATCTCATCTGTCCATAAGACCTGTTTCCAGAACTGTGGTTGAACTTTTAAGTACTTCTTGGCAAACTGTAACCCAGCCATCCTATTTTTGCGGCTAACCAGTGGTTTGCAAATTGCTGTGTAGCCTCTGTATTTCTGTTCATTTAGTCTTCTGTGGACAGTGGTCATTGACAAATCCACACCTGACTCCTGAAGAGTGTTTCTGATCTGTCGGACAGGTGTTTGAGGATTTTTCTTTGTTATAGAGAGAATTCTTCTCTCATCAGCTGTGGAGATCTTCCTTGGCCTGCCAGTCCCTTTGCGATTAGTAAGCTCACCAGTGCTCTCTTTCTTCTTAATGATGTTCCAAACAGTTGATTAAGGAGGCAATTAAACACACCTGAGCAATTACAAACGCCTGTGAAGCCAGGTGCAGAGCTGCCAAGTAGTATGGATTTTCAGTATTTTGTACGGAAATGCGATTAGAATACGGATGTATGGTTTTGTGTTGTTAAATATGGATTTTAAATACGGAGTTCAGTTCAGTCTGAAGAAGGGTTTCGACCAGAAACATCACCCATTCCTTCTCTTCAGGCTGCCTGTCCTGCTCCAAGTTGAAACTGAACGCTGTCAGTTTAACATGTGGGAATTTAAACGAAAAGCTGTCGGCTCTAAAAATAGCGCTACCTGCTGGAGTGCTATGGGCTTTAAACATAGCGCTATGGCCACAGCGCTATGGGTCACAGACTGTTCAGGAAAATTCTCGTATAACAATGAGTCTTTGCAATTCTCTTTCTCAGTGGCAGTTGAGCAATTGATTATTTTTCAGGCTGTGGTAGACTTCTGGTTACTCAAGGGGGAGAGAGGGAGGGATGGAGAGGATGGAGACAGGGAGGGGGAGAGGGCGGGAGGAATGGAATATGAGAGGAGGGAGGGAGAAAGAAGAGAGAGGGAGGGAGGGAGAGAAAGAGGGAGATGGAGAGAGGGATGGAGAAAGGGATGGGGGAGGGAGAGAGAAAGGAAGGCGAGAGATAGAGAGTGGGAGCGAGGGACGGAGAGGGAGGCTTCCAAAATGGCTTCTACATCATCATCTGGTGCTAAAAGCAGGAAGCAGCCGTTCAAACAACAGTATACAAAGAGATGGCAATGAATGCACTGTCAAGTAAGGTGCGTAGAAGACATGTCAATTAGTGGCAAAGTTATGCATTCTTGTACTGTTACATGGGTATGACTGCACATTAAAAAAAAAACTTTTTTTTCTCCAAAATGGCACTGCGTACAAATACTGATTTCCTCAGCAAAATACTGATTTTCAGATACTAGAATTAGCAATGTTACAAAATGTTGAGATTTAAAAAATCAAGTCTGTAATTTATCTGATCAGACAGTCAAAAGCCCATAACTTTCTTGAAAATTAAGAGAACTGAATGAAATTTTCAGTTATTATAGATTGAAGCATTCTGAAACAAATATGAAACAATCTTACTTGGATGACCTGAAATTAAAGCATATAATTAGTTAGTTACCTAATTGTATCTAATTACAAAATTCAATTACAAGATCTAAACATCTATCCATTTCTTAAGAAAAGGTTAACATTTTTAAATAGCCTAAGTGTCCAAATACCATTCACACAAGAATTCACAATATAACTTGATTTTTTAAATCTCATTGTCATGAATTTATAGGCCAAATGGAAGGAATTTAGTGTTTAATTCCCGTAAATTAATGGCCATTTTAATCATCTTGCAAGTGAGATTTTGTGGAACACGATCGATTGGAACGTTGCGGTTTGCAGTGAATTTAAACCCCATATCGGCAGGAAAAACACTGCCAGTTCGTATATTTACATAATCACATTTTCGCTGATGAAATTTTGATTAAAGTAATCCTAAGAAGCAAGTTTACATGTAAAATTGACGACTTACCTTATGTTTTGTTCCATATGGGAGATCCATCCCGTTGACGGCGTTAGAAGTCGCCTAACCACTAACTGCACCTGTCTACTGTTTTTTGTGATTCATGCAAAGAGGCACATGAATATCTCTCAACTCTGTCAATCCTTTGCTGCTTTTTCCATTTAGAAATCTGGTAATTGGTTCCTCTTACACAATTGTATGACATCATACTTTCCCCGGCTAAACTCCAATTTAGCAATGTCGCCCACTCACTATAAATGTAGAATCACAATGTCGTCATAAAAAGAACTATTTTGGTATCATCTGCAAACTCGGGAATCATAGAGCATTGGAACAAGCTCTTTGGCCCAACTTTTCATACCAACCAAGATGCTCATTTAGTCCCGTTTTCCTGCACTTGGACCATATATCTCTCTAAATCTTTCCTTTCCATGTATCTATCCAAATGCCTTTTAAATGTTGTAATTGTGCACACCTTATCGGTCTCATTGAACTAAATTTTTACAGCACTATCTAAAGCCTTCATACAATTCCCAAATACAAACACGATGCCTTACACCTAAAGCATTGATGTAATTTGCTTGCTTAGGTTCTCAATGTCTCCATTTGTAAAGTCTAGGCTCTGTCATATGGCACCGCAGGTAGACAAGGTGGTGTAGAAGGCATATGGCACACTTGCCTATGCTATGCTTTTGGAAAGATCAGATTATTTTCAATGGATCTGAGGAGTCGGAAGGATGACAGCGGTTTATTAAATATACATGAGGTAGATGGTCACTACATTTCCTAGGATAGGGGAGTCTAAAACTAGAGAACAGACTTTGAATGTGAGGGAGGTAAAAAATGCAAGGAGATCTGAGATGCGAGTCTTTCACACATAGGATAATGGATATGTGGAACGACATGCCAGAGGAAGTGGTTGAAGCAGCTACATTAACAACATTTTAAAATAACTTGGATAGATGCATGGAAAGGAAAGGTTTCAAGGAATATGTTCAAAGACGCAGGCAACTAGAACCAGCTGTGGTAGACATAGAAACATAGAAAATAGGTGCAGGGGTAGGCAATTTGGGCCGTCGAGCCATCACCGCCATTCAATGTGATCATGGCTGATCATCTAAAATCAGTGCTCCATTCCTGCTTTCTCCCCATATCCCTTGATTCCCTAATAATTCCGTTGGTCAGCATAGATGAGTTGGGCCAAAGAGCCTGTGTCCATGCTGTATAATTCTATGACTATCTTAACAGCTAGATAGGGCTCTTAAGAGCTAGATAGGGCTCTTAAAAATAGAGCTAGATAGGGCTCTTAAAAATAGCGGGGATATGGGGAGAAGGCAGGAACGGGGTACTGATTGGGGATGATCAGCCATGATCACATTGAAAGGCAGTGCTGGCTCGAAGTGCCGAATGGCCTACTCCTGCCCCTATTGTCTATTGTCTATAACAATGTTATTATAATGAAATATTTATGTATAAATATGCCTACGTCTGTGACTGCATCCCTTTTATAATTAGACTTGTCATTACAAAACTGTCCTAATTCTTGCTTCAAAAAGCACCACTTTTCATGTAAGATGATTAGTTAAAACTTGCATCAAATACATTTTTGCCAAAGGCAATGTTCCTCCATGTTTTTTGCCTATCGTGCGCACAGGCTGCAAGCTTTTGCCAGTAGCGGGACTATTGCACGCACACCTGCATGAATTAGAAACAGTTCAGTTCATGAACTTGTTTTGGGAGGCAGTTTTGAACATTGGATTTGACGTCACAAAGGACCTCTGGGCATAGTTGTAAATGCACACCACTCTAATTTAGACATTCTTTGAGTGAAAACAAAATCAGGAGCTCAATGCCTGAAAAAAACACAAAAAGCTGGCAAGTCTCTGAAAGCCAGACAACATCTGAGGGGAATGAAACTTAACATTTCAGATCCGTGTCAAGCTGAGATGGAAAGCTTTCTCGCTGAAGCATGGACTCTAGGCGAAACCTGGCCTGCTGAGCATTCCTGGCATTGTTCTAGTTTTTCTGCAACATCCTGCCGATCCATTTCCTGTGACACTTCTGTCAGTGAAGCAAGAAAACCTTGAGCCTGGTGCCTTGTTTTGGGTGGAGCTGGTCATCAGTGACGTTTGCAATGATTGAAACTGGGAAAACAAGTGGGCAGCTTGAGAGTCAGTCGGTCATTGCTCAATGGATGGAGGGGAAAAAACGACTATTCAACAGGTATTTAGGATGATGATCTATTTCCTGAGCAGAAACACAATGAATCAGGCTGTTATGTTGCAGTTGAGCTTGTTTACACTGTCCTCCAGCTCTGCTGTAGTTTTTCTCAGCACACTTAAGATCAATTTCATTTTGAAATTATGCTTGAATTTAGAAATAGTTTATAATGATAAAAGAAGGTCCTGGTAAAGTTATTTGCAATACCGGGCAACCAGTAGCCACGAATGACTGAAAGCATATTTACGGTTTCTTGCTTCTTCATGCAAATATTGCATGAACTGCAAATAGCCTTGGCAGGTCAGACAGCACCTGTGGAGAGGGAAATTGAATTAGAGTTTCGGGTTTCTGACCTTCCATCAGGTCATTGTTACCTCTGGTTTTCTCTTCACAAATGTTGCTTGATCCATGTGCATTATTTTCAGATTTCCGATCTTTTAAAAAAGATTATTGAGCTGAGGAGGGATTATGATTGGAACAACAACACGGTGCAACTCTCACCATTTACCCTGGTTTTCTCAGGTCTCGATCATTCTCATCTTCACCTTCCCCAACTCCCTCTCCGTCGCGAGCAAAAGATGCTGCAGGAGCAAAGACCAAAGGCGGAACAGCTGTCGGTAGTGGAACGGGCGATGCCCCAACTCCCACTGGCAAAAGGTAACGTTGCTGATGACCATCTATTAAACATTGTCTGTATCAACAGTTCAAAACTGCAGGATATTCCGTTCATAATATGTCTACATTAATTACTGATTTGGGGTAGCTTAGGTGCAGCCCAAGCTTTGTAGACCCTTTAATTCTAATTGTGCCAGTTTTAATAATACATTTCTCTGATGAGCTATCCCCTTTTCTATCCTGTGACCACTAAACAAAGTGCAGTAATAACTTTCACATTATAGAGCAACAGAGTTGTTTTAAAGTGTAAAGCTGAACTGGTAGGCTATGGGGTGACCTCTGACTGCAAAAGCACCTTTGTACTCGAGAGTAATCACAACATAACAATGGTAATTGTTTATTATGCACCAGTGGCAGTTATACATTTTGGGAATTCCATGCACTCTCCTTTTCTCTGACCCCATCTAATTTCTCACCGGACGGCACGGTTGCTGCCTTGCAGCGCCGGAGACCCGGGTTCGATCCCAATTACAGGTGCTGTCTGTACGGAGTTTGTATGTTCTCCCCGTGACTGCGTGGGTTTTTTCCAAGATCTTCGGTTTCCTCCCACACTCCAAAGATGTACAGGTTTGTTTGTTAATTGGCTTGGTTTAAATGTAAATAATCCCTATGTGTAGGATAGTGTTAGTGTGTGGGGATTGCTGGTCGGTGCGGACTCGGTGAATCGAAGGCCCAGTTTCCGCTCTGTATCTCTAAAACCAGAACCCTCTTCTCCTGTCCTGATTCCATTCACCAACTTATGTAAACACTCAGCTCATCAGGCAGCATCTGTCAAAAGAGCAGCAACTGACATTTCAGGTTGAAGTCTCTTCCTCAGATCAGGATAAGAGAGAAAACGTTATGGGCCTGTTCCACTTAGGTGACTTTTTAGGCAACTGCTGCAGACTCTGCAGTCGCCACATGTTCGCGACTGCAGAGTCTGCAGCAGACATGAGAGTCGCCGTTCCAGTTGCCGGTTCTTCAGGCGACTGCTGGCAACTTGACAGTCGCCGGCAGTCCGCTGAAAAATCGCCTGAGTGGGTCAGGCCCATTAGTTTTAAGTTGAAGAAAGGATAAGGGCTGTGCGTGTCAATAGCATTAAAAAGGTTGCTTTTAAAATCTTCTGCCCAGTAGGGAAGGAGAGAAGTGGGAATAACCAAGGTTATGTTGATTTTGTCGCTTGTTGGTTTGCATGATGGATTGGGCTGCATCCCCAACTCTCTGTAATTTTTTTGCAGTCTCGGACAGAGCAGTTACGATGCACCCTCCTCGGTTAATCGATCCCTCATATAACAGACTTGCCTTCCCAGGAACAAGATTGGTGATCTCTGTGCCACTGTCATTATTTAAACAATGTAACATTTATTTTCCTCCCATATTTCTCGTTGTTATACTCCAGGTTCCAAATTGTTGCTAATTCATTTGGCTTATCTCTATCCCGTTGAAACCAATTTGCATTCTCATTGTTGCACATATTCTCGCTTAGTTTAGTGTCATCACCAAAGTTATTAATGTCCCAGGTAGTCCCTTCACAGAAATTGTTAGTATAGAAAGATAAATTGTAGAAATGAGGGGTGATTTTATGGAGGTGTATAAAATCACAAGACCCCTAGATAGGGTGAAAGCGCACAGTTTGATTCTCGGGGCTGAAAAATCAAGAACATGATGGCAGAGGCTTAAGGTAGGAGGGGAAAGATTTAGGAACCCGAGGGGCAACTTTTTGACACAAAGGGTACAAGCTGCTAGAGGAAGTAGTTTAGGCAGGTACAATAAAATTTGTAAGACATTTGGACAGGTACACGGATAGGAAATGTTTAGAGGAATTTGGGTCATGCATGGGTAAAAAGTGTTTTGTAGATGAGCATCTTGGTCAACATGGCCTGTTTCCATCCTGTATGATTTTGATTGTAAATAGAGGAGGCTTGGGAAAACAATCCCATAAGGTGAGCCTGTTTGTTGAAAGGTAATCGCAACACATTTCAGCTGGTTAGTTGCTGGATGTAAATGGGAGAATCTAATTTGTATTTGTATAGAATGACAAAGTGATCATGACTGGACCAAGGGTCCGCACCTTGCCTTCAAAGACACATTTTAAACCCACCATGCCAGCTGGTGAATTTAAATTCCAAACGGCAAAGAAATCTGGAATCAGCAACGATAACCTGTGGACATTTATCACAAAGCATCCAGTTCACTTACATCCTTCAGGAAAATAAATCCCCTTTCTTTAGACCCACCAATGTGATTGACTCTCAACTGCTTCCTCGGCTGAGGGACAATTAGCGGCAGACAATAAATACCAGCATTGCCAATGAAATTCACAGCTCATGAATGGACAGGTTTTTAAAAGTAAATTACACAAATCACCCAGCTGTGAAGAAATATTAATTCTTAGGAATATGAAACGCTTTGTGATTTGTAACTCTAATGCCACTAATGTTTTTAAGGGAGAGGGGCAAGTTTGTGTAAGAACCATGTTTTGTGACTCCAATGCAGGAAAGATGATTGAAGAGTGTTTTGAGTAGAAAAGATAAATAGGAAAATAGTGCTCAGTTTTTTCAAAGCTTGGATTTGAATAGAGGTAGGGAATAAAGAGTTGGTCGTAGAACTGTACATCATGCAAACAGGCCCTTCAGCCCAACTCCTCAATAGACAATAGGTGCAGGAGTAAGCCATTCGGCCCTTCGAGCCAGCACCGCCATTCAATGTGATCATGGTTGATCATCCCCAATCAGAACCCCGTTCCTGCCGTCTTCCCATATCCCCTGACTCCGCTATCTTTAAGGGCCCTATCTAGATCTCCCTTGAAAGTATCCAGAGAACCAGCCTCCACCACTCTCTGAGGCAGAGAATTCTACAGACTCACAACTCTCTCTGCGAAAAAGTGTTTCCTCATCTCCGTTGTAAATGGCATATCCATTATTCCTAAACTGTGGCCCCTGGTTCTGGACTCCCCCAACATCGGGAACATATTTTCTGCCTCTAGCGTGTCCAAACCCTTAATAATCTTGTATGTTTCAATAGGATCCGCTCTCATCCTTCTAAATTCCAGAGTATACAAGCCCAACCGCACCATTCTCTTTGCATATGACAGTCCCGCCATCCCGGGAATTAACCTTGTAAACCTATGCAATAGCAAGAATGTCCTTCCCCAAATTAGGGGACCAAAATTGCACACAATACTCCAGGTGTGGTCTCACTAGGGCACAGTACATCTGCAGAAGGACCTCTTTGCTCCTATACTCAACTCCTGTTATGAAGGCCAACATGCCATTCGCTTTCTTCACTGCCTGCTGTACCTACATGCTTACTTTCATTGACTGATGAACAAGGATCCCCCAGATCCCGTTGTACTTCCCCTTTTCCCAACTTGACACCGTTTAGATAATAATCTGCCTTCCTGTTTAGATAATAATCTGCCTTCCTGTTTTTGCTACCAGTGGATAACCTCACATTTATCCACATTAAACTGCATCTGCCCACTCACCCAATCTGTCCAAGTCTCCCTGCATTCTCATAGCATCCTCCTGCCATCCAGCTTTGTGTCATTCGCAAATTTCTAATGTTACTTTGAATCCCTTCAAGACAAGAGACATTTATTGTCACATGCACGAATTGGTACAGTGAAATTTGTGGTCACCATCTATGCCAACCAAGTTGCCTAGCTAACCTGGTCCCCCTTGCCTGTGCCCATATCCCTCCAAATATTTCCTATCCGTGTCCTTGTTCAAGTGTTTCATAACTGTTGTAATTATATCCGCCTCTGCCACTTGTGGCCATCTCATTAGTTATACCCATCACCCTCTGTTTGAAAATGTTGTCTCTTGGCTCCCTTTTAAATCTTTCCCCTCTCGCCTTAAACTTTTGCCCTGGGGAAAAGATTGTGACTGTTCATCTTGTCATTGTCTCTCATAAACTTATAAACCTCAGCATCTTACGATCTGGGGAAATAAGACCCAGTCTAACCAGCTTCTCCTTATAACTCAAACCTTCCAAACCCAGTAAAAATCTTCATAAATCTTTTTTGCAACCTTTCCAGTTTAATAACATTCTTCCTAAGGCAGGGTAGGCAGAACTGTACACAGTACACCAAATGTGGCCTTACCAACCTCTTGTACAGCTGTAACATGACGTTCCAACTATACTTAATTTCCTGATGAATGAAGCCAAGCGTGTTGATTGCCTTCTTCACCACCCTGTCCACCTTCGTTGCCACCTTCCTGAAATTATGTACTTGTTTTCCAAGGTATCTGTTCTACAACATTCCACAGGGCCCTACCATTTACTGTGTCATTCTTGCGCCGGTTTGTCTTACCAAAATCCAATACCTCACATTTATCTGAATTAATCTCTCAGTTGATCAAGATCCTGCTATAATCTTGGAGAACTTTCTTCACTTTCTACTAAACCACCAATTTTTAGTATTTTCTGCATTGTGCTAACTATGCCACCTTCATTCACATCCAAATCATTGATATAAATTACTAGACCAAGTGGGACCCGTTGGGCCCCGTTCCCCCAACGCAATATTCCACCACTCACCCGTTCCCCCAACGTAACCTGTTCCCCAACGCAATATTCCACCACTCACCCATAGTCCCCAAATATGCAGGCGCGGTTCATTTCCCCTCATCCCCCAGCACCCTCTCCTCCTCTTCACCGTCCCTCTTCTTTCCTCTCTCCTCCCCTCCCTCACCTCTCCCTCCCTCTCCTTTCCCCTACACTCAGTCACTCCCTCACTCCTTCCATAACCCCTCTCCCCTCCCTAACCTCCTCCTCTCCCTCTATCTGTTTAAATAACATTAAACAACAATAGTCTCCTCGTCCCCTCCCCAACTCCCTCCCTCTCCTTGCAACAATATAACAAATCTCTCATTGCACTGGCGGCCCTGTCTTTGTTAACATTGTAACAGTGGAGCACTGTTGACTGGCAGTTTATGTAAATGAGATCCCATTGTGACATCATAGCTGTAACTGCCACTGCAACTTCAAATGAATTTTCTCAAACTGGATTTTGTAAAGTTGAAAATGTGAATAACTTGTAAAATATACCATCATTCTGAACAAAACGGGATACACCACACCACAGGACAATGGTGAGCAAAGATCTTAGAGCAGAGCAAGATGGTCCACTCCTGCAAAATCCAAAGTACTGAAGTGTAGTACGGAGCGGGACGACCGCCATTTTAGCAAACCCGACCTGACTTCCGTTATACCTCTCGCAATGTAATCAGCAACGATGGAGCACGTTGAACGGCCACGCACTTCACTGTACAATGTATACTTTCAAATCCTTTCATAATCCGGATAGTTTGGCGTGGTCTGATACATGCCTCGTTCGGCCTGTTTTAGAGGGTGTGCTACGCTTTCAGAAAACCATGTACACACATCAGTTTAGATACAAAAAGCTGGAGTAACAGCACAGCGAGACAAGCAGCATCTCCGGAGAGAAGGAATGGGTGACGTTTCGGGTCAAGACCCTTCTTCAGTCTTGACCCGAAAAGTCACCCATTCCTTCTCTCCAGAGATGCTGCCTGTTCCGCTGAGTTACTTCAGCTTTTTGTGTCTAACTTCGGTTTAAACCAGCATCTGCAGTTCCTTCTTATACACACATCAGTCTGTCCAGTTGAGGGCACAATTGGCGATCGAAATACACAGCGAGTGTTCAAGGATGATTAATGCACCCTTGATTCAAGGATGATTAATGCATCCAGTTTATGTACTTAACTTCATCCCGCGTTGAAGCCAATCCCAAGGTCAACGCCCGGAACAATGTCATCGAAAAATTGGCAAACCGCTCATTTGGAAGTGACCCAACAACAATTCACACTGCAGCCCTGGCGCTCTTTCTCTGTGGCAGAATATGCAAGCCCTGTTTTGAGCCGCTCTGAACATGCACGCAAGGTGGACTCTGCATTAAACAGTGCCTGCAGGAAAACCATAGGATGCCTGAAAGATGTGATCGGGCAGCTGCAGTAGAACGCTTCAATGTGGACACAGACCCCTGTCAACCCTTGCACAATCACCAACATGCCAAGAAACGCTTGAAGAGTCGGAGCAGCTTCATGGAACTGGAGCCAACCGTACCAGGCACCAAAACCAAACAACAGATGGCACCAGGACACCACCTGCCTCTTACTACCTGGAAAGCCCAAAACCACCTCCGCACTGGAGTGGGACGTTGCGGACTCAACCTGAAGAAGTGGGCCTCTCGAACTCTGACAAATGCAACTGTGGAGAGGTACAGACAATGGCCCACCTACTGACTTGCGGCGGAGAGGCATGCACTGCGGACAATTTCCGCAGAGGCACAGATGTGGCACTGGCTGAGGCAAAGCGATGGCAGAACATTGTCTGATACACGAGCGAACAAACATGGGAATCATAAACGTGTAAACCATTTGAAATAGAAACCAATGATATTTTCCCAAAACAAAATTCGAGGAAAAATGTCTTGAGTGCATAAATTCCTAAATCACAATCAAGCTACTGCATCAAGAAACGTCGGATTATAATTTGATTTTAGACTCCCAATACGATCCATTGGGAACCGCGACAGTTTTGCGTGCGGAACGCACTTGGGCAAATGAAATGCATTGGTCTTTAACAATTCAGATCTGTGTTTTGCATACCAACAATTTAATATATATTGTGCTAGGTGCTGAAGGTAGCATCTGCAATTTTAGAGCACGGCACAATAATAGGTCATCAAAAGAAAAATAATTAACTTTATCTAACACCTGGGTGAGAAGGGTCTCGATCCGAAATGTCACCCATTCATACTCTCCAGAAATGCTGCCTGGCCCGAACCGCTGAGATACTCCAGCATTTTGTGTCTATCTTCGGTACAAACCAAAGATCATAGAGTAGCAATGTTACAAGATTTTGAGATTTTAAAAATCAAGTCTGCAATTTATCCCATCAGATAAAGCATACAAAGAAGTTTAATTTGACTCCTAATTCACTTTCATATCTTCAGTATTAAAAACGTTATGGCCATTTTCATACTCGGAAATTAGCATCTTGTTCCCTATTGCTGTTCCATTGACTTAACACAAAAGCTGTGATCAAGGACAGTCAAAAGCCCATAACTTAAAAATTAAGAGAACTGAATGAAATTTCCAGTTATTAGATTGAAGCATTCTGAAACAAATATGAAACAATCTTACTTGGATGACCTGAGATGACCTGAAATTAAAGCATATAATTATTTACTTACCTAATTGTAGCTAATTACAAAATTCAATTACTAGATCTAAACATCTATCCATTTCTTAAGAAAAGGTTAACATTTTTTAAAAGCCTAAGTGTACAAATAACATTCACACAAGAATTCACAATATAACATGATTTTTAAATCTCATTGTCATGAATTTATAGGCCAAATCGAAGGAATTTAATGTTTAATTCCCATAAATTAATGGCCATTTTAATCATCTTGCGAGTGAGATTTTGTGGAACGCGATCGTTTGGAACGTTCCGATGAATTTAAACCCCATATCAGCAGGAAAAATACTGCCGGTTTGTATGGGTCCTAAGTCACCTTTTCGCAACGTGAAATTTTGATAAACGGCATCGTAAGAAGTAATTTTATATGAAAAAATACACGGTGTACCTTGCCTTGTCCCCTACGTGAGATCCGTGGCGTTGACGGCATTAGAAGATTATTTTAATTTTACTCCTGCTATAAAAATGGCAGTCGAAGCAAATTTTCTTCAGCAACTAAACAACCTGTTCAAAATCGATTTGAATAGTCTGAAGAAAAAACGCATTTTAAACCCGCCCCCCTCTCAAAGGCGCCAAAGTCGCGCACATGGCCAGTGACAGAACTGCAGCGCCACTGACGGTAAGTTTTGTAACATACCTACATAGAGCGGACGCCATGACCAAAGATCATTGATTGGAGCGGAGATGCAAGCCGGTTATGGAAATGGTGTTGAAGATTACCCATGACCTACTACGGCTTTTTCAATGAGTGGACTATCTTGTTCTGCTCTATGATCTTTGATGGTAAGTAAGGTGGTTCAAAAATTGTAGTGCTATCGTGTACCGTTTTGGCGTAATTCAGGGCATGACAGACAGACGCACACAGACATACACACAGGCAAGATGAGAGTTTTAGTCATTTACTACACTAAGTGGGACCCGTTGGGCCCCGTTCCCCCAACTCAATATTCCACCACTCACCCGTTCCCCCAACACAACCCGTTCCCCCAACGCAACCCGTTCCCCCAATGCAATATTCCACCACTCACCCATAGCCCCCAATTGCGCAGGCGCGGCTCATTTCCCCTCATCCGCCAACACTTCCTCCCCCTCTTCTCCCTCCCTCTTCTCTCCCCTCTCCTCCTCTCCTCTTCCCCGCCTCCACTCCCTCCCTCACTCTCCTTTCCCCTACCCTCAGTCACTCCTTCCCTCCATAACCCCTCTCCCCTCCCTACCCCCTCCTCTCCCTGCTCCCCCCACTCCTAACCTCTCCCCTATCCCACTCTGCCACTAAAGAACATTTCTCCTCATCCCCTCCCCCACTCCCTCCCTCTCCTTACAACAAAGTAACAAATCTCTCATTGCACTGGGGGGAGGGGGGGGGGGGAGAGAGGGGCGGGGCGGCAGATCGCGGGGGTCCGAGCGAGGCACGGAGCGATCTGAGAACGGTGAAAAGCAGTAGGGGGACCAGCCGATCGTGTCTTCCGCAAAGGGAAACGCACCAACTAGCGTGATAGCGCAGGGCCAGCCTGGGGGGGGGGCGGGGGGGGATCAGACGATCGAGCCTCCCCGGAGAGGAGGTCGTCCTCTGTGACGGGTAGAGAGGAGAAGGAGGGTAGGAGGTGAGAAGGGGGGGGTGGAGGGGAGACGGGCGAGTGAGACAGCAAAGAGAGCAGAACCGGCTTAACTCGAAATTACTCGTGGTTTGAAAGTGTG
This sequence comes from Raja brachyura, assembly GCA_963514005.1. The sequence continues at coordinate 25,509,041 of OY740797.1, read as the reverse complement.
GTTTTGGCGAACCATGATAGCTTGACCTGGATCCCATGGGAACTAACCTACTGAACCAAACTGCCATGTGGTATTTTGTCAAAATTCATCTGGACTCTGTGATGGTGGCCAGGGTGGAAGGAAGCTGTATTCACCGCTCTCTGCAGGTTCAACAGACAAGACCAGAGCAGTTGCTACACCAGGCCGAGTTGCATCCCGTCAGAATACTTACAATAGCACACCTGTAGAACTTTGAGAGAATCTCCGTGGATGTACACACTCTTTTCAGACCTCTAAGAAACAAACTCAGTGTGAAGGAATCTGGTAATGGACGACTTGGAGTTTAAACCGGTCCGTCATCTCTCTGTGGCTCCATTGATGAGGGTGGGGTCATATAGACCACTCACTTCCTTAGATCAACAACCAACTCTTTTGTCTCGCTACTGTTGTAGTTGTTTCAAGACTGAATGGTGCATTGCCCACATTGTAAATGGGTGAGGCGTGACACTGGACATGGTGGTCTGAGGGGCGTGTTCTGTGCAGTGTGACTCTGAATCTCAATCTCCGAAATAGCTGTAATTTGAGAAATGGAAGGACTTTAGGAATGTGAGGAAAATTATTATCAGTGGTGTGAGCAAACTGTTGGACCTGTAGACTGACGAATCCCCAGGTGTTGATGGACTTTACCGGGGGGGTCTTAAAGAGATGGCTAGTGTAGCAGTTGATGTGTTGGCTTTAATTTTGAGATTCTTATCTTTCATCTGAACATTTTGCATTTTTCCAGTCTCAGTGCTGACTTCACCTGTTTCACTTGTTTTTCTTTTAACATTAGCGAAACTGGACAGTTCTGCTGTGAGACTATCCAAACAATTCCAGCTGAGTTTTTCCCTCTTCACAGATACTTCACAATGTCTCAGAATTCTCCTTTAGTTTCGGGTTTCAGCACAGCTTTGACCTACATTTCTGCTGTAACATGTCTGACTTCCTCTTTGAGCGATTAATATGATTATTCTGTCAACTATGACACTATTCTCACTATGACAACCTTGACCTCAGCCTATCAGAGAGGTTCTCTGTATTCTTCCCACCATCCCAAACCTTCTCAACCAACAATTTTAACTATTTCTTTTCCACAGATACTGCCTGGCTCAGTAAGTGTTCCTGATTGGTTTTATTTTGAATTTACATCCGCAATTTGGTTTGTTTTTCAATAAATTCACAGGGTCGGGGTAAAAGAACTGGTTGGGTGGGATTTCAAGCTGTTCCGCAGAGATAGCTGCTGTTCAGAGTGTGCTCAATGCCTGGAGTAAAAGTAATACTTCAACCATCGCTACAGCACGAAATAAGATGATGAAATTCTGTCACACTTTTATATTTCACAATCTGAAACTATGAAGTCATTAAATATTTCTTCATTCTGCCTCATCTCGTTAAAAGTGAAATGACATATGATTCTATTTCTAAAAAATAGTAAACCTAATTCATGTGTGAAAATAATTTCTAAATATGCATTTCAAACTTGCCTAACTTTTTTTTGACACCATAAAGTGAAGGAACTGACCTGCTTATCATATAGCAGCAAGGTTTGCAGTAAACGGCATAATTCCTACCTGGAAAATACTGTTTATTCAGATGTACGTGTGCTAGAAAATTGTGGTGAGCTGATGTGTGTGGCTGCTGAATTTCTCATCATAACGTCACAGCTCAGTGTATTCAGATCATTCCTGTTACAGCACAACACAAGCCAAGAGCTTCCTTTAGCTGCTCGCCTATAAATATTAAGATGTTCTAAATATTTAATGTTCTATTTTTCAAACAGTGAGAAAGCTGTGAAGAAACTGCCATCGCCACAGCCTGTAGGGCAGACAGCAGGAGCAAAGGTTGCAAAGGCCAATGCAGAGAGTGCAAAACCTGCCGAGAACAGAGAGGGAAGGAAGAAGGAACGCCCGCCCCGCACACCACCCAGGAGGTCAGACCGAGACTTCCATCGGCAATCATTCCTGGATAAATCATCTTGTTTAGTTTAAAGCTGTCGTTTTCACGTCACACAGTGCAACACCAACAGGAAATGCATGAGAGGAGAGAAAAGTGGTTGATTTCTATCGACAGTCCAGCAGTTTAATTTTCCCCATGGCCACAGTGGGATTCTGAATCATTTTAATACTAAGGCCTTGGGACACCTTTTCAGTAACTTAACCGTCATGCTTCTGTATTGGGTAAAGTTCTTTCACAGAGGACATGGGTTTACAGTGAGAGCAGAAAGATTTAAGAGAGATCTGAGGGGCAGGTTTTTCACACACACGGTGATGGGTATATGGAACAAGATCTCAGAGGAGGTGGCATATGGAACAATTTGCAGGCACAAATACAACATTTAGAACATAGAACTATGAAACACAGGAACTGGCACTTCTGCTCCCAGTGTCTGTGCTGAACATGATGACCAACTCTTATCTGCCTACACAATATCCATATCATTGCATTCCCTGCATATTATGTGCCTAACCAAAAGTCTCTTAAATGCCACTATCGTATTTGACTCCACCACTACCCTCAGCAACAGATTCCAGGTCCTTATCACCCACTGTGTAAAAAAAAAAGACACCTACATATCTCCTTTAAAGTTTGTTCCTTTCTCCTCGAGGCTATGCCCTCTGGTGTTCTTTTTATCCGGGGCAAAAGGTTATGACTGTCTATCCTACCTACGCCTCTCATAATTTTGTGTCCTTAGATCAGGTCTCCTCTTAGCCTCCCGTATCCAAGAGCAAACAAACATTTAAAAGACATTTTCACTGTTGCACATATAGTAACGGTTTAGAGGGATAGGGGCCAAACATAAACAAATGGGGTTAGTGTAGATACAGAGGCATCTTGACCGAACTAGACATTGGGCAGAAGAGCTCTTTTCCATCTGTATAGCTATGTAAATCTGAGACAAAATGCACTTTCTGCAGCTACCCTCGTCTGTGGGTAGACTCCTCAAAAGTTATACACTATTTCAAAGGAATTCAACAGTAAGGAAGCTGCAGTAATAGAGAGAGTGCAGAAGAGATTCACCAGAATGTTGCCTGGAATGGTGGGCTGCAGATATGAGCGGAGAATGGACAGGCTGCCTCTTCCGTGCCTCCGCTTTGAACTTCAATGCCATGAGATACCTCCCTATGTCATTGGCAGCCCAGCACCATGTTTATAAATTGTGCTGGACTGTTAAAAATCTACATTAAGACATTGTTTAAGTGCTGCTTATTAGAATTTGCTTCTGCCTTGCTTTCTCACTGCATTGACTATGTTTGGACAGGAAGGTATGGCGATGTGAGGATGACCTTTTGTAATTTTGGATTTACTTTTATTAAAGTAGGAAGCAACTGACATCAACATAGAATCACAACCATACAGCACAGAAACTAGCTTGCAAGAAAAACAGTGCTAGAATAACCTAGCAGGTCAGGCAACATCTCTGGAGGTCTCTTGGATCAACCTCATCCATGCCAACTGTGATGCCAGTGTATACTTATTCCATTTGCCAGTATCTCCAGCATTCCTATCTATGCTGTGCCTTTTAAATGTTGTAACTGTATCTGCTTCTATCATCACACCGCCTTCTGAAAAACTTAATCTGCAGATCCCCGTTAAATGTTTCTCCCCTCAGCTTAAATCTGTGCCCTCTAGTTTAAGACTCCCCTGCTCTTGGGGAAAAAAAAGACTCTCACCATCTACCCTCTATATGACTCTCATCATTTTATAAACCTCAAAGGTCCCTCCTCAGCCTCCTACAGTCCAGTGAAAATAATCCCAGCCTGTCCATTCTCTGCTCATATCTGCAGTCCTCCATTCCAGGTAACATTCTGGTGAATCTCTTCTGCACTCTCATTATTACTGCAGCTTCCTTCCTATTGAATTCATTTGAAATATTGTAAAACTGCTCATTTAAATAAATCCATTGCAATGAACATAATCATTAATTAATTAATTAAATCTTTATCTGCTCAATTAAACACAAATTATATTTGTTGTTAGCAGGCAGACCGCAAGTGCTAGCGGGAGTGATAGTGGCAGCAGCTACAGTGGGTCAAGTTCACATTCACGGTCGCATTCTCGTTCAGTATCTCGGTCAACATCAGCGTCTGGCTCACGGTCTGCATCGGGTTCCCATCGATCCAGGTAAAGTAAACATACTCCTATCCACAATAATAATTCAGGTAATCAGTCCTTGTAAGGTGTGGGGTGACCCTAAATGATTGATCTGAGGAAATTTAGGCCACTTCAGGATCTTACAATTAGAGGCAAGAATAGCATTAACCTCTGGTTCAGGACCACCATCCAGTGAAGCTTGTTTGGACATCCATGGTGGGTTTTGGGCAAATTTAAGTTGGTTATAGTGTCCCCTTTGCGAATAGCCCGGCAACACGTGACAAATGTTCGGACAAACTTAGTCAAGGCAGTCACGATTGTCACACGCTGCCTTCTGACTGAAACAAAGAGTAGACTAAAACTGAATCCTGAAATAAAAACTAACATTCGACAAGTCTGACTGTGCAGAAAGAGAGAGTTAACATCTCGGGTTCAATATCCTTTGTCCATTAAGAACATTACTAATGACCTTTTTGTAAAAAAAACATCCAACGTTTTTAACACTTCCACAGCTGCCATGGTAGGATGTGACCTTAGACTCTGGATTATTGGTTCATGCATGTGAATTATCAGTTGACTCAACTGCTGTGCCTCTTAACACATAACCCTGCAGCATTAATAACTAAATTGAATTGGCGCCATTGCCAGTGTAGTCCCTTCAACACAAGGCAGATAATTTGCCTCTGGCGGACCAGCTCAGACTGCTTGGGTGTCAATTCAGTTGCGTGTAAGAGCAAAATAAAATTGTATTCTCTTCTCTCTTGTTTAAAAAAAGTTTCATGCTTGATAATATGAATGAGATCAGGTGCTTGATTCACCATGGAACTGAATTGGTACCTCCATGAAATGTAAAGAATCTGATTTGTTTCAGGTCCCTCAGCGTGAGCAGTGTGTCATCCGTGTCAAGTGCATCGTCAAGCAGCAGCTCTGTCAGAAGTGCTGACTCTGAGAACATGTATGCAGATTTAGCCAGTCCCGTGTCCTCTGCAAGCTCCCAATCGCAAGCCCCTGCTCAGCAGCAGAAGCAGAAGGAAAAAGGTGTGTACTACCTCTTGGAGTGCAGGAACCCGGGCCAGTCAGAAGACATTGTTGTGTGTCCGGCCTGAGTTTGAGTTTAGTTTATTGTCATGTACCCAGGTACAGTGAAAAGCTTTTGTTGCGTGCTATCCAGTAAAAGCTTTTCCCTGTACCTCGGTACAAGTGACAATAAACTAAACTAAACTCAGACTCAAACCCAGTGAAGTGAGGGACTGTGACCTGGGACTATTTGCTGAGGTTAAGGAGACCTGTCACCAGACATTTGCACAGCTCTTTGTTACAATTTTTGGGGAACTGTTTCTATCTCTGATACAGTGGCGTGACATGACTGCTCAAATTCCAAGTGAATGGCCTTTCTGAACTGATGCAGTGGTGTTTGGCATGCGTTATACTTTAGGTGATTATGTAGTAATTAAATTAAAATATTAAATTATGATCGTGCCTCAAATCTTGGCAACAGTCAGTAATAAAGAATTTCAAATGTGATATGTACTAAAGTAACATGAACTGGTTTGAACAATAATTCTACCAACCACAGAGAGGACAATCTCTCGGATCCTCAGTTCAAATTGGCCTTGTAGCCTAGGTTTATTAACTACATTTGTTGGTCTGCTGTGGTGATTCTTTGAAATGTTATTTTGGTTACCGTGCCAATGCCCTGGGCAGTAAATCAATGTGCTGTGATAACAGAACTGTTTCAATGTCTAAGTATGGGGGAGGCAATATGGTGGTTAAATCACAGGTTTAGATCCAGTCCCAGAGGCAGGGTCTCGAATCCCACCATGTTAGTGAGACATTTATATTCAATGTTAGTCTCATCAACCATGACGTTACCGGTGAGAATTAATCTGATGCTCTCCTGAAGGGCGTGAGAAAGTCAGCCGACCTAACCCACAAGTATCTACCACAGCCCTGAGCCAGGCCCTTCAGCCTACCAGGTCCATACTGACCAAATATCTTCCTGCACTAATAGGCTGTGGGCCGAGCATCAAAAATGTGTCTAGAAATCAACCTTCGTGACCCATGTCTCGGAACTACATGAAATTTTGCACAGATTTAGATAAAATATAATTGAGAAGGAAGTCATAACTCGTCAGTGCCAAAAGTTGCACATTAATAAATTAAACTAATTAGAAAATGAGATCGAAAAAGTAAGCGCCATCTAGTGTCCAATGCCAATATTACACCATGGGAGCCTATGTCCGTATTGCTGTCTCTTTAAACCATATATTATACCATCTATATATATGTATGACTTGTGAATATGACTGTAATCATATATAATTATATAATATAAAAATAATATAATTAATATAAATGTGAGGATTTTTTAATGAGACTGCTGCAGAGGTCCTCTTGAACCAGCCTAATTAATGGGCGAGTGCAGTTCCTGTGGGTTCTCCCGTTTATTGAACCCCACTGACTGCCAGTGTGCAAAGTGGGGGTCATGGCCATAGTGGGACTGGGGCAGTGCCAGGCTGGGGGAAGGCTAACGTAATTTCGTTTGGAACTGCATATATCAATGTATTTCTAAATGACAATAAAGTTTGTTTGACTTTGACTTTGACTAAGGCAGGAAAATGCCAAACCCTAACTCGCCCCCCTTCCAGAGCTGCCCACGGCTGGAGCTGGTGTCGCTTTGGGACCGGTTGCGGGCTCCGTACATGTGACCCCGCAGCGTGCCCACCTCAGGCAGCATGCCCTTCTGGTGGTGATGATGGTGGGGAGCAGCACTGCCCTGCACACCGCCCGGACCGCCTTCAGCACTCCCATAGCACCGGCTCCGTCAGACCGCCCGCTCGCTTGCTGCAACACGGGCAGCCTGACAGACCGACCGACCCCTCGCCGCACCCACCGGAGACCCGGCCAGACGATCACCAACCCAGCGGCCCAACATTCACCAACTGACTGACCCTAACCCTAGCTGTACATTTGTTATCTATCATTTTTATTTAACAGTTCACATTATAACTTTATAAAGATAAATCAATTGAGAAACAAAATGAACAGCAAAGTTAGCAATACCTTTATTCCTTGGAAACCTTGCTATTGGTTTGATGTAATGAGGAGGCAGCCATGATCCCAGGGTCCTTGCTGCCTAGCGACCATAAAACAAAGCGCGGGATTGGTCAATTTGCGTCCGACCTCAATGTCAAACGTGCATTGATTGGGCAATTACTACTCAGAAAATTTGAGGTTTTTCTCATAATTTCTTTAAAATGTGCAGGTTTTGGTCTTGACGAGTTTCAGGTATGATTTATATAATATTTTTACACAATATGTTAAAAATTCCGTGAGTTGGGTCATGAACCTGAACAAAAAAGCTCCTCGGCCCACAGCCTATAAATTCCCATTTTTTTCCCCCTCATACGGTGGCCTCCATACTGTTTCGGACAAAGACCCATCATTTATTTATTTGCCTCTGTACTCCACAATTTGAGATTGGTAATAGAAAAAAAATCACATGTGGTTAAAGTGCACATTGTCAGATTTTCATAAAGGCCATTTTTACACATTTTGGTTTACACATGTAGAAATTACAGCAGTGTTTATACATAGCTCCCCATTTTAGGGCAACATAATGTTTGAGAAACAACAATGTTATGTAAATAAAAATAATCATGTTTAGTATTTTGTTACATATCCTTTGTATGCAATGAGTGCTTGAAGTCTGCGATTCATGGACATCACCAGTTGCTGGGTGTCTTCTCTGGTGATGCTCTGCCAGGCCTGTATTATGCTTGTTTTGGAGGTTAGTCCCCTGCAGTTTTCTCTTCAGCATATAAAAGACATGCTCAATTGGGTTCAGATCAGGTGATTGGGTTGGCCACTCAAGAATTCATCATTTTTTAGTTTTGAAAAACTCCTTTGTTGCTTTAGCAGTATGTTTGGGATCATTGGCTTGCTGTAGAATGAACCGCCGGCCTAAGGCATTTGTTTGAACTTGAGCAGATAGAATGCGTCCATATCCTTCAGATTTCATTATGCCACTACCATCAGTAGTTGTATCATCAATGAAGATAAGTGAGCCAGTACCTTCAGCAGCCATACAAGCCCAGGCCATAACACCCCCACCACCGTGTTTCACAGATGAGGTGGTATGCTTTGGATCTTGGGCAGTTCCTTTTCGTCTCCATACTTTGCTCTTGCCATCGCTCTGAAATAAGTTAATATTCATCACATCTGTCCACAGGACTTTTTTCCAGAACTGTGGTTGTTCTTTTAAGTACTTCTTGGTAAACTGTAGCCTGGCCATCCTATTTTTGCGGCTAACCAGTGGTTTGCATCTTGCAGTGCAGCCTCTGTATTTCTGTTCATGACGTCTTCTGTGGACAGTGGTCATTGACGTATCCACCCGTGGCCCCTGAAGAGTGTTTCTGTTCTGTCAGACAGATGTGTGGTTGGTTTTCTGTATTATAGAGAGAATTCTTCAGTCATCAGCTGTGGAGGTCTTCCTTTGCCTGCCGGTCCCTTGGCGATTAGTAAGCTCACCAGTACTCTCTTCTTAATGATGTTCCAAACAGTTGATTTTGGTAAGCTTCATAATGGCTTCACTGACTTTCATTGGCACCTTTGGTCGTCATGTTGATAAACAGCAATAAAAGTTTCCAAAGGTGATGGAAAGACCAGGTGCTGAGAGCTCTCTTATACCTGCATTAAGGAGGCAATTAAACACACCTGAGCAATTACAAATGCCGGTGAAGTCATGTGTCTCAAAAATTATGGTGCCATAAAATGGGGCGTATAAACACTGCATTAATTTCTACATGGTAAAACCAAGATGTTTAAAAATGGCCTTTAATAAAATCTGACAATGTGATTTTTTTCTATTATAAATCTCAAATTGCGGAGTACAGAGTGGTACGGTTTGATTGGGTTGTTTTTTTGTTCCCCATCTTCACCTGTTTTGGACAAAAAAAATTATTTGGACTAGCTTAGAGGGGCTTGTTGGTCAATATGGGTGAGTTGCTCACGTTGGTGGGTCCGGAGTAACATGTAGACCAGACTGCGCTAGGGTCTTCCACGTCATTTCCAGTGATGATATCCTTCACCAGTTGTGTTTCCTCAATGTTAATAACATCTGAGATTTGTCATCAGTTTGACATTTTTCAACCCTCTCTAATGAATCTCTGAGGGAACAATACTTAAATATTTCCATCACCTTCAGTAAAACCCAAGAAAGAGGAGACGCCGAGGGAGAAGGAGCGTGAAGAGAGACGAAAACGTGAGATTCCACCACAGCCGCAGAAGACCTCTGCACCAAAACCTGCCCAGATCAGCAAACCCCCACAGCTTGTCTACAGTGCACACAAGGATATCAAACTGACCCTGCTAAACAAGGTAACATGTCTGCACACAACACACCAAACTGGGTTTTCTAGTTTACTTTTATTTATCTGATAGAAAAGTTGGAGCTGGGAAGCTGCTTAAATCTGCGCGGCAATTGTTTCTGATGCTGGACACACGCCAGTGGGGGTGGAGGGAGGGGGTTGGAGATTGCAACCTTCACGTGGTCCGCCCTGTTTCGACGAATGTAATCAACCTGGTGTGCACAATCAAATAAGATCGAATCGAACAAGTTGTCCTACAACTTTAGGCTGTGCACGCCATACGCAAGAAGAAGAAGAATGGTGAATGGTAGAGCGAGTCCAGAACCAGGGTGCGTTGTCTCAGGAAAAGGCGGTCTCATTTAATTTTGGGATGAGGAACAATTTATCCCTCTTGGCTGAGAGTTTTTGGAGCCCTTAGCTGTCGGCTGCAATCCTAATGTATATTTACTGTTAGATTTTAAATGTAAGAGAATCCAGGGTTATTGTGAAAACAGGAAAGTGGACAAGGGAAGTTCAAAATAGCTCTCTTTCTTCTGGACTTCAATGAGTAAAGTACAGCGAACTTTCTCTGAACCACTTCTAATGTAAAAATATCTTCCCTGAAATAGGAGGATCCCAAATATTTGAAGCAGCTTCAATGAGATTTTACTAGTGCCTTGTATACTTGCATTAAGACTCTCTTGCTTTGAAATACTCCAATTCTATTTTCTTGTGGATGCTTTAATCCAGCTTTGGGACTTGCAGGTATCCAGAGTTTAATTCACTGTTGAATCTCTGTCTCTCCATTCACTTGTCACATTGCATCAGGAAGATTAGGTGTGAGTGTAATGTGCCTCTGTGCTATGAGAGAGTCCTGGGTCTGTGCTTGAATTTGATCCTTTCTGTTTCAGCCTGCTGACAAGGGCACACGGAAGCGGTACGAGCCTTCTGATAAAGAGCGACCATCCTCTCCACCTTCCAAACGGATCGCCCTGTCTCCTGAAAGAGGTTCGTCATTTCATATTACTAGATCACAGGATAAACTCTGTGGTTTCCTACAACTGAATGTGTACAACTTGTGGGGAGTACAGGGCAGGTGACTAATGTTGGAACAGAAGTATTGGTGGAGCATAAAACCGTACAGCACAGGAATAGGCCTTTCGGCCCACAATGTCTGTGTTGTGCCATACCAAGTTAAACTAGTCTCCTCTGCCTAAATGTGCTCCATATCGCTCTGTTCCATGCATATCCATGTGCCTATGTGAAAGTCTCTTAAAACAGCCTTGGCAGTGTGTTTCTGGCCCCCACCACTGTGTGTAATAAATAAATCTTCCCCTCATATTTCCATTAAACTTTTCCCCCTCCTGCGCCCACTAGTCCTTGATATTTCCACCCTGGGAAGAAGGTTCTGTGTCTCTTATCTATGCCTCTCATTATTTTATTTACTTCTATCTGGTTTCCAGAAAAAAACAATCCCAAGTTTGCCCTACCTCTCCTTATAGCTAATGCCCTCGAAAACGGACAGCACCCTGGTGAACCTCTTCTGCATCCTCTTTAAAGCTTCCACTTCCATCCTGTAATGGGGAGACCAGACTGCACACAGTAGGATCTGACTGTAAACTTTTTTCAATATATTCCATGTTGTAGCAGGACGGCAACACAGCTTGTGTCCGCTCTCCCCAAGAGGTATCTGTGTGTACAGCATTGGCCTCAGCATATGGTTTTGCCTGTCCCTCCCCCAGTCCCAACTCTCCAAAGACTAGACTTCATTCACTTAAGCTCAGACAAACTACTTGGAGCGAATAGCTGTGAAGAGGTTTTAAATTTACAATGTTGGAAGCAACTGCAGATGCTGGTTTACACCGACGATAGACACAAAATGCTGGAGTAAATCAACGGGACAGGCAGCATGTCTGGAGAGAAGGAAAGGGTGACTTTTCGGGTCGAGATCCTTCTTCAGACTGAGAGTCGGGAGAGGGAGTCTATAGATATGGAAAGGTGTGAAAATGACAGATCAAAGCAGATGGTGTAAGGAAATGTAGAATGTTTCATAGTTAGTAATATGGAAGGTGACAACAAGGCATACTGTCAGTATGCCTCCCCTCTTCGTAACAAGGACTGAGTCCCCATTGTCCTCACCTTCCACCCCATCAGCCGTCGCATACAACATATAATCCTACAACATTTTTGCCACCTCCAATGGGATCCCACTACTGGCCACATCTTCCCATCTCCTCCCCTTTCTGCTTTCCATAGAGATTGTTCCCTCTCTAATCCCCTGGTCAATTTGTCCCTTCCCACCCAAACCACCCCCTTCCCAGGTACTTTCCCCTGCAAACGCAGGAAATGCAACACTTGTCCCTTTACCTCCTCCCTCGACTCTATCCTAGGACACAATCAGTCTTTCCAGCTAGGGCAGAGGTGCACCTGCACCTCCTCCAACCTCATCTACTGCATTCGCTGTTAAAGGTGTCAACCTTTCTACATCGGCGAGACCAAGCGCAGGCTCAGCGATCACTTCGCTGAACACCTCCACTCAGTCCGTCTTAACCAACCTGATCGCCCGGTTGCTCAGCACTTCAACTCCCCCTCCCATTCCCAATCAGACCTTTCTGTCCTGGGCCTCCTCCATTGCCAGAGTGAGGCACAGCGCAAATTGGAGGAACAGCACCTCATATTTCGCTTGGGTAATTTACACCCCAATGGTATCAACATTGACTTCTCTAATTTTAGATAGCCCTTGCTTTCTCCCTCCTTCCCCTCCCCTTCCCAGTTCTCCCATGTCCTACTGTCTCCGTCTACTTTCTATCATTTTACCGCCCCCCCCCCCCCCCCCCGACGTCAGAAGAAGGGTCTCGACCCGAAATGTCACCAATTCCTTCTCTCCATAGATGCTGCCCCACCCTCTGAGTTTCTCCAGCATTTTCTGTCTATCTTTGATTGTTCTAGCATCTGCAGTTCTTTCTTAAACATACAATCAGTAATATTTAATCAGAAGGCCATTAGAACTAGTCGGAGAACTAAAATGGGGGAGGGATGGAGAACGAGGGAAAGCAAGAGTTACTTGGTTAGAGAAATCTATATTCCAGCGGTTTGAATTTTAATATCTCTAACTTCAAGTAACCTTGCTTTCCCTCTCTCTCCGTCCCTCCCCCCCACCCCCCCCCCCCATCCCAGTTCTGTGACTAGTTCTATTCTCCTCCTGATTAAATATTACTGATTGTATGCCTCAATGTCACCTTCCCCTCGGCTAGCAATGAACCATTCTACATTTTCTTATTTTCACATGCTTTGTTTTGTCATTTTCACACCTTCTTCTTCCATATCTCTAGACTTCCTCTCCCCTGACTCTCAGTCTGAAGAAGGGTCTCGACCCAAAACGTCACCCGTTTAAATTTACATTGCAGGGCACAGCTATGGTTCCTGCTGCTAGTCTTGGATCAGAGTTTTTTTCTAATTCCTGCCTCTCTGATTCAGGACATCGGGAGCGAAAGCCATTTGGGAGGCCACCGTCGCCAAAGGGTGATCGCCAGAGTACCAGGGTGCCACCGATGATGCGATCTTCTCCTGCCCAGGCAGACAGGTAGGTGCACATGCTGTGGAACACATCACTCAGGAGCAACATGGCTGAATTATCACTGAAATCCTTTGGCCTGCAGAGGTTCAGAGGGTGAAAGTATGCGAGAATGCTGAGTGAGGACAAGGTCTCATCACACGATTGATCCATGCCCTCTTACAACCCACCATGGCGGTGGTTCCAAAATACTGCACTTTGTGTTGTTGTACAGTGCACTATGGTGATGGTTGCTGCTCTGGAAAATACAAGGAATGCAAGAGCATTGCATTACATCTGAGCTAGTGTTACACCAAACTTACTGTGACTTTAAATACATCTGAATATTAAAGCAAAGTATGTTATGGAGGAAACTAGAACAAGAGCCCATCTTACTCAGTGTGGGTGAAGTACCTGTCCTTTGCTTCCTAGTATTTGTCACCACTAGCAACAAACTTGCAAATACTGGAGTTGTTCCACTGCAAGCTAGTTCCGTTCTTGGTCCATTTCACTCTCAGTCGCTGAGCCGGTGTCAGATGTACCCTCCAGCAATGCTGCCTAGCTATGAGTATTTTATGTGCATTACCTTGGTTTTCATTTGGTGTCCATCTGCTGGACCACAGCACTGACTGAAGCAGGTCAAGACCAGTTAGTGAACATCCAGCGCTCCTCACAACCAGCCTCTCTACATCCCCTACACCCTCTTCAGTGACAGTCAGAAGGAACGGAAGTAGGAGCAGGCTATTCGGCCCTTCGTCCATGCTCCATGTTCAATCACCGACCTCTGCGTCACCTTTCTGCACTGATCCCAGATCCCTCGATATCCCTCAATGGAACTTTGCTAATATTACCCCGCTATACAAGAAGGGAGCAAAGCAGAATAGTGGGAACTATAGACCGGTTAGCCTGACTTTAATGGTTGGTCAGAATTTAGAGTCCATTATAAAGGATGAGGTTAGGGAGTACTTAGTTCATGATAAAATAGGCCGAAGTCAGCATGGTTTTGTGAAGGGGAGATTTTGCCTGATGAATCTGCTGGAATTCTTTAGTCATTATAGTGTTGCAGTGTGGAAGCAGGCCCTTCGGCCCAACTTTCCCACACCAGCCAACATGTGCCATCTATACTAGTCCCACCTGCCTGCGGTTGGTCCATATCCCTCCAAACCTGTCATACCAATGTACCTGTCTAACTGTTTCTTAAATGTTGGGATATTCCCTGCCTCAACTACATCCTCTGGCAGCTTGTTCCATACACATCTTTGTGTGAAAAGGTTACCCTTCAGATTCTGATTGAATCCTTTCCCCTGCACTTTAAACCTATGTCCTCTGGCCCTCGATTCACTTACTCTGGGCAAGAAACTCTGTGCATCTACCCGATCTATTCCTCTCATGATTTTATACAACTCAATAAGATCATCCCTTATCCTCCAGCGCTCCAGGGAATAGAGTCCCAGCCTACACAGCCTCTCCCTATAGCTCAGGCCCTCTATCCCTGACAACATCCTTGTAAATATTCTCTGTACCATTTCTAACTTGACATCTTTCCTCTAACATGGTGCCCAGACAGAAGAAGAAAATAGTAGGATAGATAAAGGAGAGTCAGTGGACATTGTTTACCTAGATGTTCAGAAAGCCTTAGTTACGGCGCCACAGGTAAGGCTGTGAAGGAAGATGAGAGGCCATGGTATCAAAGGGTGGATAGCAGGTTGGCTGGATGGCTGAAGGCAAAGTTGGCTGACAGTGACTAGCGGAGTTCCACAGGAGTCGATTCTGCAGCCGCTACTCTTCTCGTTGTATATTAATGATTTGGATGAGGTTAGTCTGACTTTAATGGTTGGTCAGAATTTAGAGTCCATCATTTGGTGGCCAAGTTTGCGGATGATATGAAAATAGATGGAAGGGCAGGTCGTGCAGAAGGACTTGAACAGGTTTGGAAAGTGGGCAGAGAAGTGGTAGATGGAATATAGTGTAGCAAAGTGTGGAGTCATGCATTTTGGTAATGGGAATAAAGGCGTAGACTATTTTCTAAATGGGGAAAGAATCGGTAGTAAAGAAGGCAAACACAATGCTAGCATGTATCTCAAGAGGTCTGGAATACAAAAACAGGGATGTAATGCTGAGGCTCTATAAGACTCTGGTAAGACCGTATTTGGAGCATTGTGACCAATTTTTGGCACAATACCTGAGGAAGGATGTGCTTGCCCTGGAGAGGATCCAGAGGAGGTTTACAAGAATGATCCCAGGAATGAGTGGGTTAACTAATGAGTGTTTAACGACACTGGGCCTGTACTCACTGGAGTTTAGAAGAATAAAGGGGGACCTCATTGAAACGTACAGATCACATAGGATAAACTGTGTGGTTTCCTATAACTGAATGTGTACAACTTGTTGGGAGTACAGGGCAGGTGACTAATGTTGGAACAGATGTATTGATAGAGCATAAAACAGTACAGCATAGGAAAAGGTCTTTCGGCCCACAATGTCTGTGTTGTGCCATACCAAGTTAAACTAGTCTCCTTTGCCTAAATGTGCTCCATATGCCTCCATTCCATGTATATCCATGTGCCCATGTGAAAGCCTCTTAAAACACCATTGGCAGTGCGTTTCAGGCCCCCACCACTCTGTGTGTAATAAATAAATCTTCCCCTGCATATTTCCATTAAACTTTTCCCCCTCCTGCACTCACTGGTCTTTGATATTTCCACCCTGGGAAAAAAGTTCTGTGTCTCTTATCTATGCCTCTCATTATTTTATTTACTTCTATCTGGTCTCCAGACAAAAAACAATCCCAAGTTATGAGTGTTTAACAGCACTAGGCATGTACTCTCTGGAGTTTAGAAGATTAAAGGGGAACCTCATTGAAACGTACCGAACAGTGAAAGGCTTGGATAGAGTGGATGTAGAGAGGATGTTTCCACTAGTGAGAGAATTTAGGCTAGAGGTCATAGCCCCAGAATTAAAGGACGTTCCTTAAGGAAGGAGATGAGAATGGATTTCTTAAGTCAGTGGGTGGTGAATCTATGGAATTCTTTGCCACAGAAGGATGTGGAGGCCAAGTCAATGGATATTTTTAAAGCAGAGATAGATGGATTATTGATCAGTACAGGTGTCGGGGGTTATGGGGAAAGGCCGGGAGAATAGGGTTAGGAGGGAAAGATAGATCAGCCATGATTGAATGGGGGAGTAGACATGATGGGCCGAATTGCTTAATTCTGCCCCTACTAATCATGACTATGATATCCAAAAGTTTAACTACTTCATCATTTATAAAACACTCCTATTTTCTATCTTTTCTACCAAATTGATGACCTCTGATTTTCTACATTTAATTTCCCTCTGCCATGCCTTTGCCCATCTCTCTAACTGAAGAATAATGCCCACTTCATCTATTTCCCGTGAGACCCCTCTGCATCTTCCTGACTAACACTGCCAGCTGGCCAGCCTTGTGTTATCTGAAAACGTGGATCCATTGCGCCTTATCCCATTTTCCAAATAATTGAACAGCTGGGTCCCAGGCCCTGAGATATCCATCCGTCACTACCAGGCCCTGTGATACCCGTCAGCAAACACACAATAATCATCAGTACATGACAATGATATGGTGCATCAGAGCTGCCAAGTATTTTGTACGGAAATGCGATAAGAATACTAATGTACGATTTTGTGTTGTTAAATATGGATTTTAAATACGGAGTTCAGTTCAGTCTGAAGAAGGGTCTCGACCAGAAACGCCACCACTCCTTCTCTCCTTCACCACTCCTTCTCTCCACCAATCCTTCTCTCGCTGCTTATCCCGCTCCAGGTTTAAACAGAGCGCTGTGAGTTTAACAAGTGGGAATTTAAACAAAGAGCTGTCGGCTATATTGCTGTGGGTTCTAAATATAGCGCTACCGGCTGGAGCGCTATGGGCTTTACACATAGCGCTATGGCCACAGCGCTATGGGTCACAGATTTTCAGGAAAATTCTCGTATAACATTGAGTCTTTGGAATTCTCTTTGAGCCTTTGATTATTTTTCAGGCAGTGGTAGAATTCTGGATAAGCCTCGTGGTGAAGGGTTACAAGTCACAATGGGATTGGCCTGCAGTTACATTGGGATTGGCCTTGATATCACAGAACGGTGGGTGGGCTCAAGGGGAAGAGAGGGAGGAGTGGAGAGAGGGTGGGGAGAAGGAGAGGATGGAGAGGGGAGGAAGAATGAGGGAGGGAGAAGGAGAGAGAGAGAGGGAGGGAGGGAGAGAAAGGGGATGGAGAGAGAGAAAGGAAGGGGGAGAGAGATGGGGAGGGTGAGAGGGTGGGTGGGATTATGAGAGGGAGGAGGGAGAGAGAGAGAGAGGGGGAAGCTTCCAAAATGGCTTCAACATCATCATGTGGTGCTAAAAGCAGCAGCCGCCCAAACAGAAGTATACAAAGAGATGGCAATGAATGCACTATCAAGTAAGGTGCGTAGAAGCATTTGATATCAATTGGTATCAAAGTTATGCATTCTTGTACTCTTACATGGGTATGACCGCACATAAAAAACATTTATTTCAGCAAAATGGCACCACGTAAAAATACTGATTTCCTTAGCAAAATACTGATATTCAGGTATTAGAATACTGAAATGCTCTGACAAAACTTGGCAGCTCTGTTGCATTCAAATGTTGTTTAATAACCTGTTGCATGCCACTTGATTGAGGTGAACTTTCAAAATCCAAATACTGTACATCACCCTTCCACAACTATTCTCAGACACATATTGAATAGAAACAGGCCATTTGATATCCTCAAGAATTTCCAATGGTTTGTCAAAGATCTATAACTCTACGTTGAGTCTGCCCAATCCTTTTATTATGTTATAAGTACCCTGTTACCATTTAAATAATGGCTTTGGTACCCCCAAGAGGTTTCTCTATGGCACCAAGAAGAAAGTATAGGCATTCCTTCAAGGGTGCACAGATGTGGACATTGTTGTGGTATTGGGTGTTGAAGAGGAAGTCATTACACCCAGTGTAAGCTCTGAGACCAGTTGGTATTGAACAAAAAACGAGGAACTCAATGGGTTAGTCATTTCTTGTGGAGGGAAAGGCAGCAGACATTTCAGTCTGAAGTAGGGTCCCATTCCAAAACGTCATCTGTCCATTCCCTTGCACAGATGTTGCCCTACCAGGTAAGTTCCTCCAGCACTTTGTGTTTTGCTCAAGGCTCCAGCGTTTGCAGTTTCTTTTGTCTCCTGGCATTGGTTTATTTTTGTCACGTGTGCCAAGATACAGTGGAAAAACATTGTAGTTGGTGTGGCACAGTGGTGCAGTGGTTGTGTTTCTGTCGTGTGGTGCCAAAGATCTAGGTTTGTCCTGACTATGGGTGTTGTCTGTATGGAGTTTGTATGTTATCCCTGTGACCCCGTGGGTTTCCTCCCCCATTCCAAAGATTTGTAATGTAATTGGCTTCTGTAAATTGTTCCGAGTATGTAAGATTATGTTAGTGTATGGGGTGATCGCTGGTCAGCACCGTATCTCTAAAACTAAGTAGCTACGGGTATTAAAGTGTTGATGTAATCGACAAGAAAGCAAGGAACATAAAAGCAAGGTTCTGTAACAGCGAAGTCAATAAATCTGGGCATTTGTGGACACGGACCAGATATTAACTTTAAAAAAAAAATTGCTACAAAACCCCAACTGGTTAAATAATGTCCTTCATTTTAAAGACTTGGCTTTGCCCTTGGTTGTGATCCCATTCCCATGTTTTCTGCGTGTGACACCAGTCCCGTGTTTTCTGCATGTGACGCTGATGCAGTTGATTTTTCATGTCCTCAGACCACTTGGAATGGGCAAGAAATGTTGGATTCAAAGCTTCATCTCCCTGAGAACACATCTGAAGGAAGTTTCAATTCACCTGATTGGATGTATTTTAACCTTATTTCTTCTCCTTTTCAGAAAACGGGCTCCGTCACCCCAGTCAAAGGTCTCGAGTAAAGTGACCAGCGTGTCTTCAAGCTCCAAGTCTCACGATGTGGCAGCCTCTGCCACTGCTGCATCCTCTGCAAAGTCAAGTAAATCCAACACGTTATCCCGCAGGGAGGAACTGCTGAAGCAGCTGAAGGCAGTCGAGGATGCCATTGCCCGAAAGCGAGCAAAGATCCCTGGCAAGGTCCAGTAGGCGTGCCCAACTGACTGGGACTGTGGTCGTTTGATTAGAGACAGCTGTCAGTATTTTCAGTGATTAAATCCGTGATTTATTTCAGGAAGCAGCCATGTTGGCGGGGGGGGTGGGGGGGCTCTTTGAGTACCTCACTGCCATCCTCCCAACCTTCTGATGTCCCAGTGGGGGTGATGGTTGCAGAGTTACTGCAGATGTACCACCGTTCTGTTTTTCCTCAAATTGGAAGATGCTACAGACTGTGAGCTCGATCACGCATTTAACACAGGCTGACGTTGCAGTGGCATTCTATTCGGCCGAAGGCGACAGCGACAAGAATTGGACTAGTGGAACTGACCCTGGAGATGGCACACCTTTTACACTGCTTTAGAAGATCTTAGTGTGTGTGTGTGTATGTGTGTTGTCTGAAGGAATTCCTCACGTTTACATTGTGTTACCAGAGAGCGGGTGAATGTGCTGTCAAACACGGCTCACTATCTTCTCCCACACCACCGCCCATCATAACCATTTTTTGGTAAAATTGTTCTTCTGCTTTCCCAAATAAATACTCATTCTTTTATTTTACGCTTTTTCCAAGGTTTTTTTTTTAAATGTCACACACGGACCTTATGGTTATGTTGAATGCGTAGGTTGAAGTTTTGGACCTCTTCAAAAGATCATTTGGTTAATGCACACAGCTGAGGAATTGTGGTAAAGCTGTTTTTTTCATGCTTACAACATCTGCTGAAGTGAGGACAGAGTGTTTCGATTGAACGGGGAAATAAATGTTCAGGATTGACTTTTTTTTACATGACTTTAATAAAGGATTTACTAGTTGTAAAGAATCGGAACAGTTTTGATTTGCAAATCAGCCTTAAAATAATGGAATTGAGTCTCCGTCAAAGCTCACACTGTGACACCGGCTGTGGGGTCTGTGAAGCCACCTACTGTGACACTAGCTGCTGGGGCTTTGTCACTCACACTGAGGCACTGGCTGCTGGGGTCCGTGTCGCTCACACTCCGACACTATTTGCTGGAGTTTGCGACTCACACTGTGACAATGGCTGCTGGGGTCTCACTCACACTGACACTGGCTGCTGGGATCTGTGTCAACACTAGCACTGTGACACTGGCTGCTGGGGTCTGTGTCTCTCTCACTGTAACTGGCTGCTAGGAGATGCCAGATGTCACTTGTTGCTGACGAGAAATTGTGGGCTGCGACAGGCTCTAGAATGTGCGGCTTCTCTTCCTCAGCCTTCAGCTGGAGGAGTTCTGCCACATGCCCTTGCCGCCAGTTGTTCTGAGATATGGAACGATCCACGTGCTGCCTTGCCCTCACCCTCTCCTGAAGCCTCTGACTCACAGCCTCCACACCAGATACAATGGGACCTGTTGCCCAGCTGACATCAAAAGCCCAAACCTTCCACCTCCTGATCCCAGGAGCAGGTTTGTGGATACACATCCTTTCTTAGCGTAAAGAACGTTGGCTGGAACTCTGTTCCTGGGTCACCAGGGGACTTAGCATGTATAGATTGAAGTCAAGTTATAGGAACTTTGCAATGTGATAGATAACCTTTGACAATGGTGCCTTTGATTAAGGAGTGACCTCAGTATGCAACATCCGAGGCAAAGGTCGGGTCCAAAACCATCCTCGATTACTATTGTTAGCACTAACATCATTATTATCAGGCATCATTGTTACACAGCCAGCGGTTGGGGGCATCCACTACTAATTTGAGTTACTTTCACTATCAGTAAGGCTAGACCATCTCAATAGTGGCAGAGCAAGGTATCTGTAAATTCACTGTACCAACTGCAGGGTAATGGGAGAAAATTTCCCTTGATCGTGTGCTATTGGCCAAATAAAACAGTTTTGTTTTGCATGTCCAGTGGCAGGTCAAACAGTGGATCCCAGGCTCAGAGCCACATGGACTTCGGGTATTTCCCATTCCTTAGATAAACACAAAATGCTAGAGTAACTCAGCGGGTCAGGCAGCATCTCTAGAGAAAAGGAATAAGTGACGTTTTATGTCAAGACCCTTCTTTCAGACTCGACCTGAAATGTCACCTATTCCTTTTCTCCAGAGATACTGCCCGATCTGCTACGTTACTCCAGCATTTTGTCTATTCCCAGTGTAAACCAGCATCTGCGGTTCCTTCCAACACATTTCCCATTCCTTGTTGGGTTACCTTTGTGACTGCCGTGCAGTCTCTCTGCCAAGCTCTGAGCGATGGTATTCCAGCACCAAGTGTCAGCGTTCTTGGTTACTTGGTCCTCCAAAATATTCCAACTGGAATTTAAACTGGAGGTGGTGAAGGGAGGGGTTTAGCCAGAGAGGGTTATTGGGAAGAAAGTGCCACTTTAAATTTAGTTGCATCTGGCTGGGCAACCGTGGCTTGGTGGAGATTATTCCATGCTTTAATAGTGCGTGGAAAGAACAAATTGCTGTACACATCTGTCATTGTGGCTGGGACCACAAATTGGAATGAAAAATGTGTCAACCCTGCTACAGTAGTTGATGTTACATCGGGGCCTTTCCGTGCCTTTGTGCTTGTGACTGGGGGTCAATATGACGCCAGTCAGACCAGCCTTGGAGAACCGTGGTTCTTTGTAGTCCTGCCTGTCCTGTGATTGGACCAGCAGCGCTCCTTGTATCTAAACTGCAACCAACCACACTGGCTGGGTAATTGAGTTGAGAGCTGCCCCCCATGCCCGCGGCTCCACAATTCCTCAGTGTGTACATAATGATTCCTCATACTCCACTTCCCAACCTCAGTGTGTCTGAGTTACAATTGCTTCTTTGTCACCAGCACCCAATCTAGTGCCTGTTTTCTGTCACCTCTCCAGCTCCTCATGTTTTGGGTAGCAACATAACACTTGTTGTTTGGTGTTTATGAAAGATATCACCAGCGTTTGTGGAGTCCCAGGCAACAGACTGGTTTATATTAACATCTGCAGGAAGCGAGGACCTCTCTTGGCACGTGAGAAGTTAAACCTATTTCCTGAGGGTGAGGCTCCCACACCTTGCATTCCCCTCCTCGCCTGCAATACGGTGATTTGGCCAAAAAGTGTCACATTACAGGAATGTTGCAATCCTTGTCGCTAGGCTGACATTGCTGTCTTCACAACAACTGCTGAAGGAGATGAGAGAATGGGAATGAAATAGATTTTAACATTGGATGCCTGGTATTTCATGCCTCATCTGTTTTCTGGCTGTGTGATTTGTTGTGCTGGTTATAGACTGGACTTGCTTTTGCTGACGGTTTAGCCAACACTGAGCTCCAGGTGATCCGTAGCCCAGTAACATTCTGAGCACCTGAAAGCATATCACCCAGTCAAAACCAAGGACGCAGCTAATGTGCTCGAACTCTTGACGGAGGGCACCATGCCCTTCCTTACCCGCACAAGGATTTTCAGCAGGGATAGTGGATGATTAAAAGAGGGAGGTGTTTTCCCTCTCACGTGTCATGGGTCTGTTTCCCCAGGGAAGCTCTCCTCTGTTGCTGAAGAAGGCACTTAAATTAAATGAAGCATTGATTATAACTCCTCAAATAATGCTTGGAAATTCAGGCTATCTCTCACTCGCATTGGAACTAATTTACTCGAGTGAGGTGAAAGTATTAATGTTTCCATATAAAAAGCTTGGATCATTTTTCAAAACTAGTTGATATATATATAATTGGGCACCGATCCAACTTAATTGGTTGTATCGTGTAGATACAAGGAACTGCAGATGCTCCTTTACCAAAAGACACAAAGTGCTGGGGTACCTCAGTGGGTTAGGGAGTATCTCTGGAGAACATGGATAGGTGACATTTTGGGTCGAGACAAGAAATCTGAAGAGGTTCTGACCCTAAACAGACTGAGACTGTTGGGGTCCTCGGACAGAGTCGAGGGGGAAAGTATAACGACAGGTGTTGCATCTCCTGCTGCTGCAGGGGAAATTACCTGGGATGGGGGTGGTTTGGGTGGGAAGGGACGAGTTGATCAGGGAGTTGCGGAGGGAATGGTTTCTGCAGAAAGCAGAAAGGGGTGGAGAAGGGAATATGTTGCTCATGGTGGGGTCCCGTTGGAGGTGACGAAAATGTCGTAGGATTATGTGCTGTATGTGACAGCTGATGGGGTGGAAGGTGAGGAGTAGTGGGACTCTCCCTATTACGACTGGGGAGAGGGGGAGCAAGAGTGGTGCTGTGGGTTATCCAGGAGACCCGAGTGCGGGCCTCATCTATGATGGAAGAGGGGAATCCCCGTTCCCTAAATAATGAAGATATCTCCGATATCCTGGTATGGAACACCTCAACCTGGGCGCAGATGCAGTGTAGACTGAGGAATTGGGAGTTGGGGATAGAATCTTTACAAGAAACAGGGTGGGATCTTCATTTACCGTCGTGTAGTCTAGATAGCTATGGGGGTTAGTGGGTTGAAAATAGATGTCAGTCGATAGTCTGTCTCCTGTGATGGAGACGGTGAGATCAAGAAACGGTAGGGAGATATCGGAGATGGTCCAAATGAATTTGAATGCAGGATGGAAATTAGTAAAGTTCATGAAGTCAGTGATTTCTGCATGGGTGCAGGGGTTGGCACCGATGCAGTCATCAATGTGCCACAATGTGCACAGTGTGCAATTCTGGTCGCCACACTAGATGTTGAGCCAGAAAGGGTGCAGAGGAGATTCACCAGGCTATTGCTGGATTGAAGCATTACGGTTTTAACCAGAGATTGGTTAAGGCTGGCTTCTTTTTCCCTGGAGTAAAGACGTGACGTGATAGGTATTTAAAATATGATAGGCAAAATCTTTTTTCCCCTAGTTGGGATTTCGAAATCGGGGCACGGGAGAGAGAGGAGGTGTAGCAGTGATCTGAAAGGGGAATATTCTCACACAGTGCTGGAGACAGGTGCTCTGCGCAACATTTAAAAGGAATCGAAAAGCATTGGAATTGCCAACACAATGCAGGTTCTGAGCAAATGTGGGTAAATGGGACAAGTGTTGACATGTGCAAGGGTCAGCATGGGCATGGTACGCCAAAGGGCCTGTTGCAGTGCTGCACAACTCTATCACACGCTAAGCCAGATGTGGCAGAAGTCACTGACCAGGTCTCCACGCCCTCACCTTGACCTGCTCTTGTTCACCAGTTTTAAAGTATGTTGCTGGGTTAGGTGCAGAAAACACAATGCTGCAAAACAGAGCAATTAGCCTTGGTGGATTTGAAGTGTCCACGAACATCTGGAACGGTTAGTTGTGTAACTATGTCCCCCCGAACAGCCAGGTGAGCCTGTTGGGTGTTTTGAAGTTACTGTTTTAATTCTTGAAACGCAAATATTTTTCAAAGTGTGTGTTGATGGAAGTAACGTAGACCAGGGGCTGTGCAGCTGAGCTGCATGCTCAGGGAACCTACCTGCATCTGCCTCCAGGTAAGCAGAAGGGTGCATATGCTGCTCATGGAGGACCATGTTCCTGCGCTTGCATCAAGCCGTGGTTTTTACATAGAAACATAGAAAATAGGTGCAGGAGTAGGCCATTCAGACCTTCGAGCCTGCACCACCATTCAATGTGATCATGGCTGATCATCCAACTCATGAAACATAGAAACATAGAAATTAGGTGCAGGAATAGGCCATTCGAGCCTGCACCGCCATTCAATATGATCATGGCTGATCATCCAACTCAGTATCCCGTACCTGCCTTCTCTCCATACCCTCTGATCCCCTTAGCCACAAGGGCCACATCTAACTCCCTCTTAAATATATCCAATGAACTGGCCTCAACTACCCTCTGTGGCAGAGAATTCCAGAGACCCACCACTCTCTGTGTGAAAAAATTCCTTCTCATCTCGGTCCTAAAGGATTTCCCCCTTATCCTTAAGCTGTGACCCCTGGTGTACCATGACACCCAGGTCGCGCTGCATCTCCCCTTTTCCTAATCGGCCACCATTTAGATAGTAGTCGGTTTTCCTATTTTTGCCACCAAAGTGGATAACCTCACATTTGTCCACATTATACTGCATCTGCCAAACATTTGCCCACTCACCCAGCCTATCCAAGTCACCTTGCATTCTCCCATCTTGCATGAATCCTGTACCTGCCTTCTCTCCATACCCCCTGATCCCTTTAGCCACAAGGGCCACATCTAATTCCCTCTTAAATATAGCCAATGAACTGGCCTCAACTACCTTCTGTGGCAGAGAATTCCACAGATTCACCACTCTCTGTGTGAAAAATGTTTTTCTCATCTCGGTCCTAAAAGTCTTACCCCTTATCCTTAAACTGTGACCCTCGTTACATCCCTTCTCCAATATTTTTAAGTTTATTGTTCATGCCCTCTCTCTTCAGAGCTGCCAAAATCACCAGTCATCTTTCTAATGCCACATTTGCACCAAGAGGGAGGAGTACAGACCTGGAAAGGACGCGGGTCAGTTTCACAAAGCTGTTCAAGTGGTCAGTCAGCGGTGGATAGTGTGGATCGGGGAGGAATAATAGCATACAATACCTGATGTGATGAGGAGCCCGGTGGAGGCAACAGAACAGGTTTCCCAATTATCTGTGCAGTCGTTTCCACAGTCACTGCCCATGTTCAGACCTAAACTTTGGAGAGGTCTGAGGAATAAATGG
This sequence comes from Raja brachyura, assembly GCA_963514005.1. Next base: position 25,483,301 of record OY740797.1, on the reverse strand, counting down.
TATGCTTGGGTTGGTGACATCCTGGCCCATTCTACAGGATTACTGAATCTGCAAATGTCAGGTTGTTTTGTGTGGAATGGAGGAATCTGCAGCTTCTGGCCATTCAACAGATTTGCAGAGCCATACGTAATGTCATGATTAATGACGTTTCACTGTGTAATTATTTATTTTAAGTTGTATACTAATTGTGATTGTGTAAAATATCCTAACCCTTTTATATTATCCCCTCCCTGTGTCTGGATGTTGTTCAGATTTCAGGACTAAAATGAATCAAAACAAGCTCGTGTACAGTATAACCCATGTAGATTTTCATTCCAACCATTGCACTTTCTGTTTACAATATCCTCCGAGTGGGGAACTCCCAGGCAGTGATGTAACTTGCAATCCTACAGTTTACATCTGCCCGTATACCTACAGTGCTTGAATCAGGAAGAAATCACATGGGTAACCTGCAAAAGCAGCTATTGGAATATGGAGTGTATACCAGCAGCAATAGCTGAACTCTGGCGTTAGACCACGGTGTGCAGGGGGTGAAAGTGCCTCAATGTGGACAGAATGGTGGGCTGCAGGTTTCTGCAGCTAACTTGGGGTGAGCAGCATAGTTGGAAAATTGAAACACAATGCTGGAAATCTGAAACAAAATCTGTAATGCTTAGTAGGTCAGGTAGGTCTGTAGTGAAAAAGAGAGAGTTTATGCTTCATGGTATCTGGATTAGGAATAATTGATGGCAAGACTAGCTTTCAATAGCAGGGAGAGTGGGATGTGGTGTTCACAGAGCAAAGACAGGAAGCTCCATGGTATGGTGTGGTTCAAGTTAGAGCTTCTCAAGTTAGTCACACAGTGTAAAATTTGGCCCATCGGCCAACTCGTCCATGTCGATCAAGATGCCCCAGTGACACTAGTCCCATTTGTCCACATTTGGCCCACATCCCTCTAAACCTATCCCATCCCTGCAACTGTTGAAATGCCTTTGAAATGTTGTGGTTGACGCTGCCTCAACCACTTCCAATGGCAGCTTGTTCTGTATGGGTCACCAAGTTTTCGGTGTGGGAGAGAGAAATATGCAGATGTTGTCCAAGTGAAATGAAAGTGGTGGGACCACTGACTGGTGAACAACAGTCACCACAGATTCACCACCCACTGACAAAAGAGATTCCTCCTCAGCTCCATTCCTTTTATTCTGAGGCTGTGCCCTCTGGTCCTACAATTTCCCACTAATGAAAAAATCCTCTCCACATCCACTCTATCCAGGCCTTGCACTATTCGGTAAGTTTCAATGAGGGGACCCATCATCCTTCTAAACTCCAGCGAGTACAGGCCCAGTGCCATTAAATGCTCGTCAGGCGTTAGTTAACCCAATCATCACCGGGATCATTCTCGTAAACCTCTATTGGACCCTCTCCAACACCTGCACATCCTTCCTCAGATATGGGGCCAAAAACAGATATGGGGCTCACAATCTTCACCCAGGCATCTCCAGCTGTTGAGGGCCTTTGCCCAGCTGTAGATGGGGTCTCCCCGTTGTGAAAGATTAAGAAAGCACAGGAGCCCTTCAGAATCAGGCAGTTCCCTCGGGCCCCGCTCCTCCCCTGACTGACCCTAGTCCAAGCAGTCTTCAGTGCTCCCACCCCCCTCACAAACCAGCCAGAGCCTCGAGTAGGACAATGACACGGGATCCGCTGGCCCTGCTGGAGCGTTTGAAGTTGTAATCTGATTCTTACTCTGAAACATCTCACTGGGACAGGGACGGCACAGGTGGCAGAGCTGCTGCCTCTCGGCGCCAGAGACTCAAGTTCGATCCTGACCTCGGGTGCGTCTGTGCGCAGCTTACAAACTAGTGGGTTTCCTCCGGGTGCTCTGGTTTCCCGAAGACGTGCGGGTTTGTAGGTTGATTGGCCCTCTGAAAAACGCCCTCCTAGTGTGGGAGTAGATGAGAAAGTGGCACACATAGAACTAGTGTGAACAGGTGATTACTGTTCGGCGTGGACTCTGTGTGCTGAAGGGTCTGTTTCCATGCTGTACCTCGAAACTAACCTCTAAAATTGACAAATAGTGCACAGTGACAATTATTTTTGTAACTTAAAACTTATGTTCAAAACTGATCATACATGTACAGATTTTTTTTAGTCTTGAGAAGGGAGCGATTTAAGAGGGACCTCAGGGGCAGCTTTATCCACTAGGAAGGTAGGCCATATCTGTAAAGAGCTGCAGAGGAAGCTATAGAAATGGACTAACCCAGTATGCTAATTTAATCAGCATGGACAAGGTGGACAGAAGCGCCTGTTTCCCTGCCGTTCGGCTGTAAGACTTGAGGTGCCGCAGATTGGAGAAAGAAGTGTGAATGGGTGTACACGGACCGGTTTAGAAATTGACGTTTTTTTGTTATCTTCTGGAGATTGGACAATGACTGCAACGTTGCTGATGTGATTTATAACTGGACATTTGCCCGCTGCATGTGAGGTCTTTTCATCCCTTCCACACACCCCCACATTCCTGGACTTGCAGACAGCACGGTAGTTAGTGAGTCACAGCTCCAGTGACCAGGTTTGACTCTGACTCCTCGATGCATCACGTTCCACCTGGGCCTGGTAGTCCCTGGGCACTCCAGAATGGCCAAGTGCATAGGTCCTGGGGAGACAGCAACAGACAGCAACTGTGATGTTGTCAGCTTGGTACAGCACAATGAAAGATTTATTTGCTGAGCATCTCCCAGGGTTTACATTCCTGCCAAAATAAACGCAGATAGGTGATTCCATAGTCGGAGATACATGTAACCCCAGACTCTGCATCTCAACACGAGTCAATGAGGACAGGGGAGTGAAGCAATGTCTCCACAGAGGCAGTATAACTATGGCCACTGTCCCCAGGGTGGGGCCGGACGCAGCCCTTTCGCTGCCTTCAGGGAGCGGGCTGTGACGAGCCCGGAATCCCTCGCTCTCCGCACTCAGCTCTGGGTTTTTTTTTCCGCGGCTCAACAACGCGGAAACAATGAGGAATTTTCTCACCGGGATTTCCAGCCGATCCCGTCTATAAAAGGGTGGCTGGTTAACCGGAGAGGCAGAACCAAGGCGGGAGGGAACGGAGCGCAGACAACGATGGCCATGTGGAAAGTTCAGGTGAGGAACGGTCCGGGGCTACCGAGCGGGGGGAGAGAGTTGGAGAGAGGGGAAGAGGGATGGTGGAGTGGGGGAGGGAGATGTGGGGAAGAGTGAAAGGATGAAGGGAGGCAGATGGGGAGTAGTGGGAGAAGGAATGAATGGAGGGGTGAGAGAGATGTGTGGGGGGGGGGGGGGTTGAGGGAGAGGGAATGAATGTAGGAGAGAGGGACGGAAGAGATAGGTTAAAGTGGTATAGAAGAGAGGGAATGGAAAGATGAATTGAATGGGGATGAAGAAAGGCATTCGGGGAAGGGACCGTGGAGAGCGAATATAGAGACGTATAAAATCTTATCGACTTCTGTGTGAGGCACTTCAAGACAAGCCAAGTTGTTGCATGTCCTGGTGGGCTGCAGGTGTAATGCAAACCGTGCTTGAAGAAGCATCCCCGGCACGGAGACTCAGAGCTCACGTACACACGTAAATGACACACCAATCCTGCACGACATGCAAAGAAAAAGAGTCATAGAGTCTGAAACAGGCCCAACTTGCCCACACCGGTCGACATGTCCCATCTACACTTGTCCCACCTGCCTGCATTTGGCCCACATTCCTCTAAACATGTCCTATCCTTGTACCGTGTAATGTTTCTTAAAAGAACAAGATTTTAGTGCAAACACAATTACAAACAAGTGAATGTCAATGCAGGAGGCTATTCCCAGCGTTCTGTTGCTATGGTTGTATTTGGGATATGGTGGTCGGTCCCAACAGGTGATGGTTGCAGCAAAGTAGAAACAAGGAACTGCAGAGCTGGTTTATAGCAAAGATAAACGCAAAGTTCTGGAGTAACTCAGTGGCCCAGGCAGCATTTCTGTAGAAAAAGGATGGGTGACGTTTCGGTTCTGAAGCCTTGTTCAGACTCGAAGGGTCTTGAGTCTCAACCCGAAACATCGCCTATCCACGTTCTCCACAGATGCTGCCTCACCCGTTGAGTTACTCCAGTACTTTGCGTCTATCTAACGAACTGCAGGTGGTTGTTTATTTTCAACAAAAGACACCAAGTGCCGGAGTAACTCGGTGGTTCAGGCAGCGTGTGTGGAGAACGCGGGTAGGTGAGGTTTCGGGCCGGGACCCATTCAGACTGATTGTAAACGCTGAACCGTCTCCCCCCACAGCTTCTGTTCGTGCTCTTGTGTCTGCGCGGCGGGGCGGCGCGCCGGTTGAGGCGGACGGTCACCGAGAAGTGCTTCTACCCGGAGGAGTTGCAGGATCCGGGCGAAGGGATGCGGAAGCTCCTGGGCAGAGCCAGCACGGGCCGCTTCCCTGCCCTCGACCTCGTCAAACAGCTGGAGCAGCGGCAGAAGGAGCCGGAACTCTGCCCCAAACTCGGGCTCCGGCCCCCGGGCAACGCCGACCTCGGGCACCGCTCCATCTCACCCTGGGAGTACAGGTAAGCCCGACCGGGACCGGGACCGGGACCGGGGCGGGGGCGGGGAGAAGAGCGGTGGGGGTGGTGGTTGGGGAAGGGGGGAACGAGAGAGAGAGAGAGCAGCGAACTTGGGTCAGTCAGTGTGTGGGATGGGGTTGTGTCGAAGGGTACTGATTCTGGATGATCAGTCATGATCATATTGAATGGCTCGAAGGGCCGAATGGCCTACTCGACTATAGAGGCAGGCAGTAGATAGGACAGCGCGGTGAACTGTTGTAACTTCGTCGCCGCCTGAAACGTGGCGACTCCTGTGCACTGCCTCGGCGAAGTCTGCTGTCTGATTATACCGCGTTGTATGCAAAACAAAGTATTTCACGGTACCTGGGTACATGTGACGAAGTATCATTGGATCACGGGTGGGAGTGGTGTGGGCGGAGATAGGTCGGCAGGAGGGGGTTGTGCTGAATGGGTCTGCGGGAGGGAGGGAGGGAGGGAGGGAGGATTGGGGCAGGAGAGGGGGAGGGAATGGGTCGGCGGGACTCGGTCTGTCCTTCACTCACTCACTCCGCCCATTTGTCACTTCCAGGATCCAATATGACGCGGACCGCTACCCCACGAAGCTGGCCTTCGCTCGCTGCCTGTGCGACGGCTGCATCGACGTGGAGACGGGCGAGGAGACGCGGGCGCTGAACTCCGTGCTTCTGCATCAGAGCCAGCTGGTGCTGCGGCGGAAACCGTGCCCGGGGCAGGACGGACGCTACAGCTACAATCTGGAGTACATCATGGTGCCCGTGGGCTGCACATGTGTGCTGCCCCGGGGTCGCTCATAAACCCGGGCGGTGCGAGACCTCCCCCCCCCCCCCCCCCCCCCCTCCCTCTCACGCCACCCCAGGACGGAGCGGGACCTTCCGCCTGGAGTTTACAGCGTCGCGGGTCCGGACACACAGAAGCGACCGCGTCCCCGTCCTGGCCAACCCGTCGGCGCTGCTGGCCCGGACCTCCCGGGGACATGGCCGGTGGGGCGAGTGCCTCCTGGTGGGGACCACGGGGGCAATGGCCGCTCTGTGTGGAGGGACCGACTCTTAAGATGAATACCTGTGTATTTGCATCAGTTGTCATCGTGTGACTGCGCTCTTCGCTCTATTTAATATATTTATTACAGACCCGGCGCTCCCCTTCTAATCTCCACCGTCACTGAACAAGGAGATAGTATCGGGGCTCTGATCTGTGAAAAAACAAGTTGTATTTATAATAATTTAAAGACAGGAAAGGGGCGCTTCGGCCCATCGAGTCTGTGCAGGCCCTCATTGACTCTAATCTCACGTTATTTATGCCGTATTTACACAAGATGTAGTCACGGCCCGATCTTACTGTAATAATCTGTGATTTTATTCTGGATGTGTACTTTATATTAAAGTGTCGAGCTGTGATTGGTCTGACGTTTCAATTTCGAAATAAGGGAAGTGTTAAAGAAGGAACTGCAGATGCTGGTGAATCGAGGGTTACACAAAAAGCTGGAGAAACTCAGCGGGTGCAGCCGCATCTAAGGAGTGAAGGAGATAGGCGACGTTTCGGGTCGAGACCCTTTTTCAGTCTGAAGAAGGGTCTCGACCCGAAACGTCGCCCATCTCCTTCGCTCCTTAGATGCTGCTGCACCCGCTGAGTTTCTCCGGCTTTTTGTGTAACCCTTGAAATAAGGGAATATTGATTTAAGAATCCGTGTTGAAATGGGGACGGCCGACACCTCCTAGTTCCTGGGAGTAAATATCACCAACAATTTGTCCTGGACCAACCGTACTGAAGCTACGGCTAGAATGCGCCCAACACCTCCACATCTTCAGCATGTTTCCAGAGACTGTTACCAAATTCCACTCGTTTGTGGGCATTCCTCATGGTTTGGTCAGGGCTAGAGAATTGTGGGCACAAACCAGCCTCCCCACCCCCTCCATCAACACTTCACACTGCTTCGGAAAGCAGCCGACAGAATAAACGACCACTCACACCTCGGTCATCAGATCTTATCCATCTCCCATTGGCCTTGTAAGCACGCACCACTAAATTCATCTACCGCTTCTTCCGCACTGTCATATAATATCACGCATATGTAAATCCCGCGTGATATGTATATGTATAATATATGCATAATATGTATTTGTGATATATATGCGTGATTTTTATGTGTGACTGGAGCAAGTGCAGACCCGCTGGGTCTGTTAAACCGTTTGCGGAGGGGGGGAGGGGTTGCTGCGGCCACGCGCACACACACACACAGGGGGGCTGGAGGGGGGAGAAAGTGGGGAAGGGGAGAGGGAGGGGGAAGATGGGGAGGGGGAGAGACGTGGGGGAAAGGGGGTTGGACGAGGGGAGAGGGGGGCGGGGAAAGGGGGGTGAGAGGGTCCCGTCCATTCAATGCACGGTTGCGGCATGACACACACACTAACCACACACACACACACACTAACCACTCCCCACACACACAACCACCCCCCAACACACACACACTAACACAACCCCCTCACAAACTAACCACCCTCCCACACACACGCACACTAGCCACCCTCCTTGATATTATATTATTATTCATTGGCTCCTTTTGCCCCATCCCCACCCTATCTCGTGGGTGAAAGAGAGAGTGTGGCAGAGAAAGAGAGAGATGGGGAGGGGGGAGAGAGGGGGAGGTGGAGCGGGGGAAATGGACAGGAGGCAATAGACAATAGGTGCAGGAGGAGGCCATTCGGCCCTTGGAGCCAGCACCGCCATACAATGTGATCATGGCTGATCATCTCCAAGCAGTACCCCTTTCCTGCCTTCTCCCCATATCCCCTGACTCCGCTATTTTTAAGAGCCCTGTCTAGCTCTCTCTTGAAAGCATCCAGAGAACCTGCCTCCACCGCCCTCTGAGGCAAAGAATTCCACACTTACCACTCTCTCGTGTTTCCTCGTCTCCGGGAGGAGGGGAGAGGGGGATGGGACGCACACACACACTAACCACCCCACCCCCCCACAACACACACATACTAACCCCCTCCCCCCCCCAAACACACACCACTAACCGCCATGAGCGGAGAGAGGGGGGGAGATTAAGGGAGAGAGTAGGGTGGAGAGAGGGTGGGGGGGGGGGGATGGAAGGGGAGAGGGGGAAATGGAGAGGGACAGGGGGGAGGAGGGGAGAGGGGGATTGGGAGAGCGTGGAGAGGGGGGAAGGAAAAGAGGGGGAGGAGAGGGGGGAGGGGGAGGGGAGGGGGAGGACGGGGGCAGGGAGAGGAGGGAGAGGGGGAATAGAGGGGAGGGAGGGGTAGCGGGAGAGAGTGGGGAGAGGGGAGAGGAGGGACTCAAGGGGAATGGGGGAGAGAGTGGGGAGGAGGGAGAGAGTGGGGAGGAGGGAGAGAGTGGGGAGGGGTTGGGAGAGAGAGGGGTACGGTTAGGGGAGAGAGGGGGAAGTGTGGGGAGAGGAGGGAGAGAGAGAGGAGGGGGGATGGGGAGAGAGGGTATGGGGAGGGAGGGGAGGGGCAGAGAGGGGAGGGGAGAGAGGCGAGGGGGAGAGTGATGGGAGGGGAAGGGGGAGGAGAGCGGGGTTGGGGAAGGGCGGCTAGAAAGGGAGGATGGTAGAGAGCGAGTATGGTGGAGAGGTAGGTAGGGAGGGGGTAGACAGGTGGGTAGGACAACTTGCTCTATTTGATCTTATTTGATTGTGCACGCCAGTGCACGTGAAGGTTGCAATCTCCCACCCCGTCCCATTGTGATGTATATCATATTGTGATTGGACATCTGTGAGATGGCACTGTGACTCGTGCAGCAGTTTGATTTTAAAATGTTTTGATGTTTTTTACTAAAAAAAAGCAGCAAAATTAATAACCAAATTTTCTAATTTTCAAAACAAAATGTGGACAAGAAAAACTCTACAAGAATATGTAAACATTTCTCCGTTACGGCAAAGGATGGAGGAGTGGATCCACAAACGCTTTAAACGAATATTCGCGAAATAGAGTCCTTACAAACCAACAAACCAATGAGAGTTTTAAGAGTTACTAGACCAAGTGCAGACTCGTTGGGTCTGTTCCCCCAACGGGGAGGGGGGGGGGGGCAGCATGTGGCGCGTCACACACACTTACTACCCCTTCGTCCACAGGGGGGGGGGGGGTAGAGAGCGAGGGCACAAAGAGAAGGGGCAGAGACAGAGAGAGGGGCAAGAGAAGAGGGAGAGGGTGGTGGAGGAGAGGGAGTTTGGGAAGGGAGGGGGACAGGTGGGGGGAAGGGAGGGGGAGAGGTGGGGGGAAGGGAGGGGGACAGGTGGGGGGGGAAGGGAGGGGGAGAGATGGGGGATGGGAGGGTGAGGGGGGAGCGGGTGAGAGGGGGAGGGGTGAGAGGGGGTATGGATGGGAGGAGCAAAGGAGTGAGGGGGGAGAGAGGGGGGGGAGGAAAAGGGGGGGTGTGTGGGAGAAGGGGGGTGGAGAAGGGGGAGGAGAGGGAGGGTTGTTACCGAACTGAACTCACTGTGGAATGAATCCGTTAACGGAGCCACTCTGCTGCTGGATTCTAAGTTGTCCCTGCCTTCCCTCTGGAAGCCTCCTCGTCCCCATCAAATTCCGAGTTCCCAGAGCCCTGGTTAAGTCTGTGAAAGAAGCCCCATCAGAGACTGTGAGGCCTCGCATCCTCAGCGCTTCATACCCCGTGTATGGGGAGGGGGGGGAGAGGGTGGAGTGGGTGGGTGGGCGTGATCCTGAGTGAGCCTGCGGGCTGCCAGCAAGGACGGTGAAAAGGAGTGGGGGGACCAGCCGATGTGTGGCTTCCGCCAGCGTGACAGAGCCGGGCTTGGGGGGTGGGGGGCATGGAGGAGAGCCGGCCGGCTGCAGCTGTTATGGTCGCGCAGGGCACGCAATGAGAAGATGGCCAGCGGGAGGCTAAAAAATGACCGAGTTGCGGGGGGGGGGGGGGGGGGGGGGTGAAGGATTTTATTAAAAATGTGTACAGAAAAAGGACTAAATTTAATGAGTGCATTTGCAAATGTTAAAGTAAAATCACTAGGTCGCACGGGGCACGCGAAGAGAAGATGGCCAGCGGGAGGCAAAAAAATGACTGGGGGGGGGGAAGGATTTTATTAAAAAATGTATACAGAAAAATGACTAAATTTAATGAGTGGATTAGCAAATGTAAAAGTAAAATCGCTATCGAAATAGTAAAAATCTCTGCGTTTTTGCGTCTGGGTTTCGCAGGGGGTAACGAATCAAAGGCAAAATGCCGCAAAATGACGTACACCCACACATACACAGAGTTTTAAAAGTATATAGATAAGATAAGATAGATATATATATAGATACAGATATATACATACACTTGCGTGATATATATATGTGTAATATATATTTATATATATCACAGTGATCAGGGCTGGATTTAGATGGAGAGGCCCCAGGATGTTCCACGTGAGGCCCCTCCCAATCCCCCACCCCCACGACTAGAGAGAGATGGTCCACCAGATTGACACTGATTTCCAGCCGAGCGTGGCCAATGAGATAAGGGGTTGGAAAGCTGTGCTTTTTATTTAATTATTTATTGCCAGTGCTAGTGTCGAGTTATCAGCTTAAAACACTATTATTCTGAAATGGAGGGCAAGGAAAATTACTGAAGGGATGTTTAGAGACTACAGTGCGTTGTGACAGCAGATGTAAGAAAGGCCTATGACAGTGTCAAAAATATTATACACCTTGCAGGGCTTTCACTTAATTTTTTTCTCTGTTGTCAGCCAGGCAACCTTGTCAGCTTTTACGTTGCCACATGACTGTTTAGGTGGTCATTTAAGACGGCTTGCATAACACGTGCGATAATGTGCTCGGACGAAGTGCGTAGTTACCAGTTGGAATTATGCTCAATGAAGCATTCACACATTATTTCTGCTTCAAATAAAGTCACGAAGTAAACATATTCACCAATCAAGACATGATATATACCACAATGACATGCAGCAAAATTATAATACACTATCTCAACTCTTATTACACATTGCAATGAATGCAATTTCTATTATTTCTTTCCACTTACAAACAAAAATGTGGTTGGATTATTCAGCGTATGATCAACCTCGGTGAGACCAGGCGCAGGCTTGGCGATCGCTTCGCACAACACCTCCACTCAGTTCGCAACAACCAACCTGATCTCCCGGTGGCTCAACACTTCAACTCCCCCTCCCATTCCGAATCTGACTTTTCTACCTTAGGCCTCCTCCATGGCCAGAGTGAGGCCCACCGCATATTGGAGGAGCAGCACCTCATATTTGCTTGGGTAGTTTACACCCCAGCGGTATGAACATTGGCTTCTCTAATTTCAGGTAGTCCTTGCTTTCTCCCTCCTTCTCCCCCATTCCCAGCTTTCCACAGCCTACTGTCTCCGCCTCTTTTCTTTTTCGTGTCATCCCCCCCCCCCCCCCCGACCACGACATCAATCTGAAGAAGGGTGTCGACCCAAACTGTCATCTATTCCTTTGCTCCATAGATGCTACCTTACCCGCTGATTTTCTCCGCCTCTACCTTTCTTCTTCTGGTTCCCCCCCCCATCCTCACATCAGTCTGAAGAAGGGTCTTGACCCAAAACGTCGCCCATTTCCTTCGCTCCATAGCTGCTGCCTCACCCACTGAATTTCTCCAGCATATTTGTCTACCTATTCAAACAAGTTCCATTATCCCACTTTCCTCACCAACTCCCTACACATTAGGGGCCATTTTACAGAGACAAGTTAACCTACAAAGCCAATGCGTCTTTGGGATGTGGGAGGAAACCCACACGCCTGCAGGGAGAATGTGCAAATTCAACACAGACAGTGCCCGAGAACAGGATCGAACACAGATCTCTGGCATGTGAGGCAGAAAGTCTAACAGCTATGTCACTATATTTTGTTTTCCAAGACACAAAAAATTATACGTTGATAACTTTGGTTACTAAAAAAATGAAAATATCAATTTTCAGTCTTAAATCTCCAAGTGACGCTATGTCCCCCTTTACAGCTACTGTATGTTTTAATTCAGTTCAAGACTATGGGGCAGTACATTGACCATAAAGTTGCTGCCTAAAAGTGCCAGAGACCCGGAATTGATTCTGTGTATGTTTTGTAACTTTGTCAGGACCCTTATGTGGCGACTATTTGCAGGTATGCTGTTACGACTCCCGAAGGCAGGTACCTCAGAGTCGCGTAACGTAATCAAAAACCAGATTCAAGTTTAAGAAAAACAGTCTTTAATTTTGTTAAAAGAAGACAAAACCCGAACCTGATTTAAACAACACAGTCAGGGACCAGAATTGACTAACAAGTAAATATAACAGTGCTCCAGCCAGCCTCGCAATGGGCCGTGGAACTGGAGACTCTAATCCTGCCTAAGTAGACATAACCCTGCAACAAAATACACAAAAACCCTCAGGTCAGCCCTTATCCGTCCCAATACAACATTAATTGACAAATATAGGAGACAATATACAAAGTGCTATGTCATGCGGCCAGGCCTCCTGCAGCTCAGACCAGCAGCCTGTTCACTTTGTCAGGGTTCAGCAAAGAAGAGAGAGAATTCTGGGAACTTCTGCTATTTATTGCTTCCGATGAGTCACCGGTCACCTGACGCAGCTTGGCCAATCGGGTAACATATGCAAATAAAGAATATCACTGTGACCTGTCACATGTGCCAATGAAGCATTCATGAATGGCCCAGTTCAGTGTTTCCAAAGCAGTGGACATATTTCATACATGGCAATTAACTAAATAATAGATGTTAATAACGTGATGTAAACTAACTTTTCTGATGTATTTCATGAAGCTGCAGTGATTGGAGTCATTTATTTGATTGTCACACCTTGCCCTAAAAGGTTGTTGTAAGATGAATGGAATTGAATGCTGCCTATTGTAAATAGGCCAATTCAGTAATTCCAAAGCTTTGGAATTTTATTTCATACAACGGCTATTAACTATAAGGTAGTTAATAATAATGTGTTGTAAGCTAACTTTTCTGATGTATTTCAGGAAACTGCATCCATTCAAGTCATTTGTTTGATTGCTGCATCTTGCACCGAAAAGTTATTGCAAGAAGAATGGATCCGAATGTTGCTTACTGCAAACCGGCCAATTCAGTATTTCCAAATCAGTAGAGATATATTTATTACAACGGCTATTAACTAAATTGTAGTTAGTAATAAGATATTCTAAAGAAACATTTTTGGAGAGAGTGCAGAAGAGATTTACTAAAAGTAGCCCACAGTGAAATGTTTCATTTATGGGGAGAGGGGCCAAAGAGGCTGAGAAGTGTAGTAAATGTTGAGAGGTTCAGACAGGATGGATAATAGGAAACACTTTCTCATGAGGCAGGCATCTAATTCCAGAGGTCATCGGTTCAAGGAAAGGGATAAGGGGTTTATTGAGCATCTGAGCAGAATTATTTCAGCAGAGGGTGGGTGCAATCTGGAATGCACTGCCTGAGAACGTGCTGGAGGCAGAGGCTTTCACAACATGTACGAAACATCCAAATAAGATTGCAAATCACGAAGGCGTAGTAAGCTATGGACCAAGTGGGATTGAAAGGAATCTGACGATGGTCAGCATGGGCATAGTGGTGCTGTTTCTATGTTGTTTGACTCCACGACTTGTCCCACAGCCATTATGGAGACATGATCAGATCAGATCATGGGGCTGATCAGATATATCTGAAGACACTGTGGGAAGCTAGAGAAGAAGTTGCAGGTGCCCTGGCTGTGAAGTATGAATCATCATTAGACAGATGAGGTGCCCGTGGACGGGCGTGCTAATGTTGTGCCTCTATTAGGTGGCATATTGACGCAGTGATAACGTTTTTGCAATCCTGACCTTGGGTGCTGTGTGTACGGAGCTTGTACGTTCTCCCTGCATGAGTTCTCTCTGGGTGCACTGGTTCCCTCCCACATTCCAAAGATGTGCAAGTTTGTAGGTTAATTGACTTGTGTAAAATTGTAAGGTCGACTGTATAGAGAATTGGCTTAATGGAAGGAAGCAACGGGTGATCGTGGTAAGTTTATTTTTTGGACTGGAGGCCTGTAACTAGTGCTGCCTGAAGAAACATCATATTTCCATGTTCTCCAGCGATGCTGAGCAACATGAATATATGGAGTGGTTAAAAAAAGGGTATGATATGCTTATCTTGATAGTCGGGGCATTGAGTATAAGAATCAGGATATCATGTTGCAGCTTTTGGCCTGGGATTTAGCCAGGAGTTGTGATGGTAGCAGATAGGAAGTTTTCAACCTGGCGCATGAATGCAGGAAATGGAGGTTTATGGATCCTGTACAGACAGTGATTATTTAACTTAATCATCACATTATGTTTGGCACAGACATTGCGGACGGAAGTGCATGTTCCTGCACTACATTGTTCAATATGGGGATATTGCAGATCAGGGCCGCATTTACGTATAAGCTAGACAAGCTTAAGCTTAGGGCCTCGAGATCTAGGGGGGCCTACTCACCTCGCTGCCTCACCGGACCCGTCGAACCTCGCCGCCCCACCGATCATCCGCCCACCAGGACCTCCTACTCTTTGCCCGCTGACCCTGGCCACTCCACCGCCCTGCAGCAGCCCGCAGCCGTCGCCTTACCTGCAGCCTGGCCTGAAGCTTCCATGCTACAGACTCCCACTCCCCCGGGTTTGACTGCGCTGGGTCCTAGTGCTAGTCAGCCAATCTTGGTAATCTCAGTGGCTGTTCCTTCCCCATTCCCCTCAAACCATGTGACCCCAGCTCTTGCCCACCCAAAGTAATTTTAAGTAATTTAATTAAATAGATCCTGGAAAACCAATAACCATTGGTGAAAAACCAGTCCAGGCATTACATTTTGGGCTTCAGCCCCATCCTACCATTTTGGCTTCTACCCCATCCTAACTGTGTGTTAGTTGTCAGTGCGTGATGTGTGTGTGGGAGGGAGAGAAGGGAGGGAGAGAAGGGAGGGAGGGAGATAAGGGAGGGAGGAAGGGAGTGAGGGAAGGGAGGGAGGTAAGGGGGGAGGGAGGGAGGGAAATAGTGAAAGGAGGGAAGGAGCGAAAGAAGGGATGGAGCGAATGAGAGAAGGGAAAAGAGAGAGGAAGGAGGGAGGGAAGGAGAGAAGGGAGGGAGGGAAGAAGGGAAGGAGAGAAGGGAGGGAGAGGGCTGGCAGCAGGAGCGGATGCCGGGTTCCACGTGGACGGGTGTGAGCTGAGGCCGAGGTTTGCTCCAACCCCCGGCCCTCCTTGTATTGTTCACTGCGTCTCCCCGGGGAGAGAGAGGGGTGGAGCCAGGGCTGTGTGCGTGAAGCGTGGCGACTGGAGGGGCGGGAGTGCTGCCCTGGGACTGCGAGGGAATGACCCACCTCCCCCTCTCCATTCCCCCTCACACCCCCCTCCCCGTCTACCCCTTTCTTCCCCCTCCACCCCTCTACTCTCTCTCCGCCCCTCTCTTCCCCCTCCACCCGGGGTACATCTACCCTAGCCGACAGTAGATTACTCTAGCGTGGGTCCCCCTTATTCACGGGGACTAATTGGGAGCAATCGGTCCAATCGGCTTAAGGCCGGCCCTGGCCTCACCTTTGACCCCCTCCGTGCCACCTCAATGAGTTCTGCACCCGCCGTGATATGGAGCTCTTCTTCCGTTGCCTCCGCCTCACACCGTTCTTCCATGGAAAGGAGTCCTCGCCCCCATTGATGATCCCTTTTCCCGTCTCCAACAGAGCCCCTCATCTTGGACCCCCCCCCCTCACGGCCATTGGTACAATGAGATTTGGGGGTCACCATCCGACGTCGGTATGGGAGAACATTCTCAGCGGCTTGGACTTCCGAATCGGCCACTTCCTACTGGAGACCGCGGCTCCCGAAGTCCACAGGCTGAGCTGGGTGGAGATTCACGCTGGCGGCCCTCGGCAAAGGGATCCCAGGGCTCCGCGATGTTGAAATCAGCGCGGCCCGAGGCTGGGAGCTCCGCAAACCACAGCTCCATGATGTTGAAGCAGCAGGCCCAACAATCCAGAGCTTCAAACGGCAATCCAGGTAAAGCGTCGCCTGCTCTGCGGTGAATCCAATATGTAATTTAAAACCAACTGTTTAATGACAACATACAGTTGGATCTAAAAGTGTCACACTGTCACTGTCGGGTAGTCATGGTCCTCTAGTCGTGGAGGTGGGGGATTGGGATGGGGGGGGCCTCACAAGTGAAATAGCTTAGGGCCTCTCTTCATCTAAATCCGGCCCCGTTGCAGATAGGTGTAGGAATAACAGTAGCGGGTGATTTTAACTTCCCAAATATTGATTGGAACTTTCATAGTGCAGAGGGATTAGATATAACATAATTTGTTAAGTATGGCCATGAAATTTCTCTGAAGCAACATGCGAGGGACTGAAGGCAAATAATTCCCCAGGGCCTGATGGTCCACATCCCAGAGTACTCAAGGAGGACCTACAAATCATGAATACATTTTTGGGGGGGTGGCGAGCGGAGGGCCACTGCGCACATAGGGGAGCCAGCGTGGTGGGACGAAGAACGAAGGGGGGAACTAGCCCGGCTGTTGCCACATGTGGGAGCTGGCAGTGGATAGCAAAGAAACTAGCTGGATAAGACTGTTCAGGACAATAGTAGTACAGTAGTAACCAGTAACTTTGGTGCCAACGTGTGGCAGCACTTGCGTACTGCATAGCTCTATGATCTTTGCATTGCACTGTGTGCCGGTACCCCAGGTACAAGCAAAGGTTATAGAGCGGAGCGATCAGCCCATTGCATTTAGAAGGGGTGGTCTGTCTTGCTTGCGATAGGATCTTTGGACCCAACATGCCCCGCTGTCCTTCAGCTGATTGGCGATCTGTCTCTGACGTAGCCCACGCTCCTCGATCCCATTGGTTGTCAGGCTCAACCGGGCCCCGCATTTGATTGGCGGTTCCACGGCTCTGGAGCGGATTGGTGGGTCAGCCCGGCTCGCCATTGGCGGAGCGCAGCGCTCGGGCCGGTGGATTGATTGGCCGCCCGCCGGCTCCGTTGGGCCCTCGAGCCCGTTGCTCCAACCCATGGGCGGCGCGGACCTGGTGGCCTCAGCCCGGCTTGGCCGGGGAAGCTGATCGGTGCCTCGGAACTGGTGGAGCTCGGCAGCGGAGGACATGAGTGGACATTGGGGGGGAAGCGCATGCAGGTAAACACGGGGGCCGGGGCCAGGGGCTTCCAGAGAGTGCAGGCTTGGAAGTCGGGGTCAGTCACACCTCCGATGCCACACGAAAGCGATTCAATCAATCGCAGGGTAGGGTAGAAAGGAGCAAAGATCTTTGGATGGTTGGTATTTGCAACGAACTGCCAGAAAACGCTATAGAGTGGGTGCAATGTAAAGGGTTTGAAGCTGTACGGGCCAAACATAGGCAATGGTAACTCAAATGTCAGTGTACATTCATTGGTGCATGTGATAATAAACGAACCTTGAAGTGGGATTAGTTAGGCAACTTGGTTGGCTGACAAAAGTTGGGTCAAAGTGCTTGTTCTGTACTGTCCTACTCTTAGCAATGAAGAATGGCTTCCAATTGATTGTGGCAAATAGTTAATATGTGCCAGATGTAGTATAAAGTGGAGAAATGTAATGTTACCAACTTTGATAAGACGGGACACCAAAGCAAAAGACACAACAGATTAGGAAATGTTAATGTGCAAAGGATACTGTGTGCCCATGTACTCCAGTCACTGAAATCAAACAAACAGGGACAACATGTGGTGAATATGACGAAATGACAATGGTGCTCATTGAATCGTAAAATGGTTAATTTAGTGGTAACTGTACCTTCAAGAACTGAATACCAGGTGGTGTGATTTGAGTCGTGTGATATATTCATAATCTTATCAGTCTTGTGAATATGTGTGTAAGTATGCTCAGTGTACTTTGGTAAAATAAAGAGGATTTACACTGACAACTGCTTGACTGAAACCTGTGTTTGTTTCTGTCTACATGTCACTACCATAATATCCTACAAATGGCGAAGTGGATCAGATCGAGTTTGTGAACTTACCCTTTAAATTCAGTGCAGGACTATTTTGCAATATGCTGTATTGTTTAACATTTAAACAGCAAATACGGAGTTATGTTGCAGGTTATTTTGTGAACTGAACATGATGGATTGCAGATCCTTCTATACAGGGGACTGTGGTGTAAAACAGCAGCTGCACGAATCGTCTAGAGATTGTCGGGCTAACTTTGTGTTGTGGCAAGATGGTGTCCATGGGATACATCGGCCGACTAGGGACTTTTGACAAGAGCCGTGAAACCTTTTCCTCATACTGTGAGCGAATGGAAATGTTTTGTAGTGCTAATAACATTATTGAAGCTGAAGAAACGGAGGATAGTGATCAAGTGCAGGTAAGGGCACAAAACAGGGCCATAAGAGAATGCAAAAAGGCCATTCTATTAACTGAAAGTGTCCTGAAGTTTATGCAACTCTCACCAGCATGCTAGCTCCAGAGTATGCAAAGAATGTTTCGAGAAAAGTAGTTTCAAAATGTGATTCTCACGTCAACCCTAAGCCCATATGGATTACAGAAAGTTACAAATTTCTAGAAATCTGATGTCTGATGAGGCTGTGGGTGAGTACATAATCACATTGAAGAAGTTGTCTCGACTCTGCAATTTTGGGACATTTCTAGATCGAGCTTTGCGTGTTAGTGGATTGTGGATGAGCGAATCCAATCAAAATTACTGACCACGCCAGCCTTTGCCTTTTATTTGGCATGCAAAACTGCCTTGGCCATGGAGATGGCATCTCAAAGGTCGCCCAACGCATGCTGGCACACTCGACAGTCAAAAGGAAGTTACAAAATACATGCATGACAAGACAGGGAAAAGGCTGTTCTGGGAAAAGCACATATACGTGCTATTGATTTTACCTACTTGTCTGCCTTATGGAGGCAGCTAATGTAATAAAATACTTTTACTACAGACTTCTCGTTGGTACCATCGGGATGGAGGTCCAGGAACCTGAGAACAGTCTCATTAAGCATCAGACTTTTGAACCACCCTGCACAACACTAGCCACAACTCTACCTCAGCATCGAATCACTACAGACTTTGCACTATTAAGTTTACTCTGAATAGTTTGGTTTTGCACTATCATGGTATAGTTTACTTAGAGTAACCAAATTGTTGTTGTTGTGTTTAATATGCCTATAAAGCTACAAGCAATAAGATTTTATTGTTCCAGTTCTTCTTTGGAGCATATGACAAATCAGTACACTTGATGACTCTGCTGCCACCTTCAGGGATCCTTGGATTTTGGACGTCCTCCCAAGTTCATCACCTTGAATTCCATCTACATTGTTCTTCCCTTCTCAACAGCTGATCAACTGGGCTATAGCATTCTGTAGCCTATCACTATCAACAACACTGTTAATTCTGGCCAAATTGGAGATACCAGCACAATAGAAAATTGAGTAAAGGCTTCTGGGCTGCTAGGCCATTTGGTCAATTTAAATGTGCCTTCTGCAGAAATGGGACAAGCTGCAGAATGGTGCCAGCTTGTCTAGAGCCTAGATAGGAGTTGCAGGGAAAGAATGGAACATCTGCAGATTGTGACAATTAGGTGTAAATTCCATGAAACGGATTGGGTGAATGCAAACCAGACATACACATTGTAAATATTGTTGCAAAGTAAGCTTCATGGAATTTACACCTAATTGTCAGAATCTGCAGATGTTCCATTCTTTCCCTGCAACTCTTATCTAGGCTCTAGACAAGCTGGCACCATTCTGCAGCTTGTCCCATTTCTGCAGAAGGCACATTTAAATTGACCAAATGGCCTAGCAGCCCAGAAGCCTTTACTCAATTTTAGTGTGCTGGTATCTCCAATTTGGCCAGAATTAACAGTGTTGTT
Source organism: Raja brachyura (assembly GCA_963514005.1). The sequence continues at coordinate 25,463,913 of OY740797.1, read as the reverse complement.
GATAGTCTGGGTTTCTTGAACATCTAGGCACATGTTGCATAATTCATCTCTGTTAACTTGCATCTAGAAACTTTGTCAGTATAAATTGTATTGGTCACTATTATTGGGTATGTGAAATATCTATCATGTACTGTGTTAATCGATATCTGTTATTGGACTGCATAGAGACCACACCCATGTGGTTCGGCCCCTCAAGGTTCGGGGACCTATAAAAGGCCACTCCCACGAGGTCCTGTGTCAATCTTCTGGGAGAGCACTTAGGACTGCGTGACCTTCTGGAGTGTCTCTGCTTGCACGAGGCTAGAAGGGCTTGGCCAGGCAGATACAAGGATCAAACCCGCGGTGGTTAGGTATAGTAGTGGGAAACTCTTGTGTTTTTCCAAAATAAAGTTTAGATGCGCAGGTGCTTGACTCAGTATTTTATTGACTGAAACTAGACTTGGGGGAAGCTTAGAACAAGCTATTTACAACACCATCGCTTTTTGTGACATCTCGCTTACTTAATCATACTTCTCAATTCAATTTCAATTCAATCTTTAATTGTCATTGTGCAGTGTACAGTACAGAGACAACGAAATGCATCTCACCCAGAAGAGCGAACATAGAATAATGAACAGTAAAATATATAGAAACATAGAAATTAGGTGCAGAAGTAGGCCATTCAGCCCTTCGAGCCTGCACCACCATTCTATATGATCATGGCTGATCATCCAACTCAGTATCCTGTATCTGCCTTCTCTCCATACCCCCTGATCCCTTTAGCCACAAAGGCCACATCTAACTCCCTCTTAAATATAGCCAATGAACTGGCCTCAACTACCTTCTGTGGCAGAGAATTCCAGATATTCACCACTCTCTGTGTGAAAAATGTTTTTCTCATCTCGGTCCTAAAAGACTTCCCCCTTATCCTTAAACTGTGACCCTTGTCCTGGACTTCCCCAACATTGGGAACAATCTTCCATCTAGCCTGTCCAAATCCCTTAAGAATTTTGTAAGTTTCTATAAGATCCCTCCTCAATCTTCTAAATTCTAGCGAGTACAAGTCGAGTCGATCCAGTCTTTCTTCATAAGACAGTCCTGACATCCCAGGAATCAGTCTGGTGAAGATCAGACAGGTATTATTAAAATCGTTACTCATACTTTAACGTTAGGAGATTCATGAATATTGTATATACAGCATCAAATAAAATTCCAGAATATGTCATTTCACTTGATGCTGAATAGGCATTTGATAGATTAGATTGGGAACACTTATTCAATACACTTGAAAAATTTAAGATTGGTCCAAAATGTATCTCTTGGATCAAGCTGATATATCATATGCCTCAAGCTTCTATACTTAACAATAATCAGAAATCCCCTTTTTTCAGGCTCTTTTGAGGTACTAGACAGGGCTGTCCTTTAAGTCCTTTATTGTTTAATATCGCTTTGGAACCTTTGGCCACCGCTATTTGGGAATCCCCTAATATTTTTGGTATTGTTCGTGGAAATAAGACATAAGCTATCTCTTTATCCAGACGATCTTATTATTTATCTCTAACCCAGAGAAACCTATTCCTGCAATAGTAGCACTACTTAATCAATTCAGTAGTTTTTCAGGTTATAAACTAAATCTTAGTAAGCATAAGCTTTTCCCATTAAACAATCAAATTTCAAATTATGGACAGTTTCCATTTAGATTGACTACCGACTGTTTTACTTATTTAGGCATTAAGATTACCAAGGAACACAAGGATCTATTTAAAGCCAATTTTACGCCCCTAATTGACCACATCAGACAACAGTTTACTAAATGGTCACCAATGTCCTTATCTCTAATTGGCCGAATCAATGCTATTAAAATGTTTATCCTACCTAAATGTTTGTATTTATTTCAGACTATACCAATGTTTATTGCTAAATCTTTCTTTGATATTATTGACTCAAATATTTCTTAAGGGGTTGGACAGGCTAGATGCAGGAAGATTGTTCCCGAAGTTGGTGAAGTGCAGGACAAGGGGTCACAGTTTGAGAATAAGGGGGAAATCTTTTAGGACCGAGATGAGGAAACCATTTTTCACACAGAGAGCGGTGAATCTCTGGAATTCTCTGCCACAGAAGGTAGTTGAGGCCAGTTCATTGGCTATATTTAAGAGGGGGTTAGTTGTGGCCCTTGTGGCTAAAGGGATCAGGGGGTATGGGGAGAAGGCAGGTAAGGGATATTGAGTTGGATGATCAGCCATTATCATATTGAATGGCGGTGCAGGCTCGAAGGGCGAATGGCCAACTCCTGCACCTATTTTATATGTTTCTATGCTCCTATATATATGGCAGAATAAAATTCACAGACTAAGTAAAAAATACTTACAGAAATCAAAAAAAGATGGTGGTTTGGCACTGCCAAACCTTAGATTTTACTATTGGGCAGTTAATGCTCGCTATTTAACGTTTTTGGACAAAAGATTTAGAAGATACCCAATGCCCAGGATAGATAAATCTAGAACGTTATTCTCTGCAAGGGTTATCATTGGCTTCTATCCTAGGGGCCTCTTTACCTTTCACAATTACGAGATTGAATAAATATACGACTAACCCAATAATAAGACATATATTCCGAATATGGTTTCAATTTCGTACTTTTTTTGGATTGAATGAATTTATCTTATTGAGTCCTATCATATCTAATTTTTTCTTCCAACCTTCCAGTACTGATCAAGCCTTTCTGTTATGGAAGAGGTAGGGATTAGCAGCTTTTCGTGATTTGTTTTAATAACAACTATTTATGAGTTGATTTTGAAATTACAAATTACGTGCAAGACACGCTCTGATACAATTCAAGGTGGTTCACAGAGGTCATATGTCAAAACATAAGTTAGCTCGTTTTTATGGTCATATAAATCCTACCTGTGACTGATGTAATTCTGAAGTGGCCTCACTGACTCGTATGTTTTGGCCTTGCCCACTTTTGGAAAAATATTGGAAATAGATTTTTGATACTATGTCTGTAGTTTTAGGTATTGATTTACAACCTCATCCCATTACTACAATTTTTGGGCTACCATGTTAGATTCTACTCATCTGTCCCGTTCCGCCCATCGTTTGATTGCTTTTACTACATTAGACAATAGACGATAGGTGCAAGAGTAGGCTATTTGGCCCTTCGAGCCAGCACCGCCATTCAATGTGATCATGGCTGATCATCCCCAATCAGTACCCTGTTCCTGCCTTCTCCCCATTCGACTGACTCCGCTATTTTTAAGAGCCCTGTAAATAAGCAATTCACATACTCTTGAAGTGTAAAACATCCTTTAATGATAGCACAGGGTATAACACATGTCAGCAAGCACTGGTTACATTCTTCTACTGAACTGTACCCAGGGAGGGGAAAGCGTTATGATTGATGGTTACACAAAAAGCTGGAGAAACTAAGCGGGTGCAGCAGCATCTAAGGAGCGAAGGAGATAGGCGACGTTTCGGGTCGAGACCCTTCTTCAGGCTGGTCAGGGATCAGGGAAACAAGAGATATAGACAGTGATGTGGAGAGATAAAGAACAATGAATGAAAGATATGCAAAAAAGTATTGATGATAAAGGAAACAGGCCATTGTAAGCTGTTTGTAATGTGAAAATGAGAAGCTAGTGCGACTTGGGTGGGGGGGGGGGGGGGGGGGGAGATGGAGAAGGAATGTCAGGGCCCAAGGGCTGAGGGAGAGGTGGGGAGGGGGAGGAGGAAGTCTGGGTTACAGAATTGAGAAAATTCAATGTTTAAGCCCAGAGGATGCAGACTCCCCAAGCGGAATATGAGGTGCTGTTCCTCCAACTTGCGGTGTTGCTCACTCTGGCCGTGGAGGAGGCCCAGGACCAAGAGGTCGGATACGGAATGGGAGGGGGAGTTGAAGTGCTGAGCCACCGGGAGGACGGGTTGGTTATTGCGGACCGAGCGGAGGTGTTCGGCGAAATAATCGCCCAGCCTTCGCTTGGTCTCACCGATGTAGATCAGCTGGCATCTGGAGCAACGGATGCAGTAGATGAGGTTGGAGGAGGTGCAGGTGAACCTCTGTCGGACTTGGAATGACTGCTTGGGTCCCTGAAAGGAGTGGATGGGGGAGGTGAAGGGACAAGTGTAGCATCTCTTGCGGTTGCAAGGGAAAGTGCCCGGGGAAGGGGTGGAGAGGGAGGGAAGGGAAGAATTGACAAGGGAGTTGCGGAGGGAGCGGTCTTTGCGGAAGGCAGACGGGGGGGAGATGGGAAGATGTGGCGAGTGGAGGGGTCACGCTGGAGGTGGCGAACCTGGCGGAGGACTATCTGTTGTATGCGCTGGCTGGTGGGGTGAAAGGTGAGGACCAGGGGGACTCGGCCCTTGTTGTGAGTGGGGGAATGGGGAGAGAGGGCAGTGTTGCGGGGTATGGAGGAGACCCTGGTGCGAGCCTCATCTATAGTGGGGGAGGGGAAACCCCGTTCACTGAAGAACGAGGACATTTGTGATGACCTGTTGTGGAACACCTCATCCTGGGAGCAGATGCGGCGTAGAAGGAGGAATTGGGAATAGGGGATGGAGTCCTTACAGGAAGCAGGGTGGGAGGAAGAGTTGTCCAGGTAGCTGTGGGAGTCAGTTGGTTTGTAGTGGATGTCAGTCAGGAGTGTATCACCTGCAATAGAGATGGTGAGGTCAAGGAATGGTAGGGAAATGTCGGAAATGTCCAAGTGTATTTGAGTGCCGGATGGAAGTTGGTGGTGAAATGGATGAAGTCAGTCAGTTGTGCGTGGGTGCAGGAGGTGACACCAAAGCAGTCGTCAATGTAACGGAGGTAACGGTCGGGGGTGGGGCTCTGGTACGCCGAGAACAAAGATTGTTCGACGTGCCCGACAAAGAGGCAGGCGTAGCTAGGGCCCATGCATGTGCCCATAGCTACGCCTTGTGTTTGGAGGAAATGGGAGGAGTCAAAAGAGAAGTTATTGAGGGTAAGGACCAACTCCGCTAGGTGGAGGAGGGTGTCAGTGGATGGGTATGGGTTGCTCCTCTGGTCGAGGAAGTACCGGAGGGCTTTGAGACCATCCTGGTGGGGGATGCAGGTGTATAGTGACTGGACGTCCATGTGAAGATGAGAGGATGGGGGCCTGGGGAATGGAATGCGTGGAGCCGACGGAGAGTGTCTGAGGTGTCTTGAACATAGGTGGGGAGGGATTTAACAAAGGGGGATTGGATGGACTCAAGGTATGTGGAAATGTGTTCGGTGGGGCACGAACAGGCAGAGACAATGGGTCTGCCGGGGCAGTCGGGTTTGTGGATTTTGGGGAGAAGGTAAAATCGGGCTGTGCGGGGCTGGGAAACGATGAGGTTGGAGGCTCGGGGGGGTAGGGAGCCGGAGTTGATGAAGTCGGTTATGGTGCTCGAGATGGTGGCCTGGTGCTCGTCAGTGGGGTCATGGTCCAGGGGTAAGTAGGAGGAGGTGTCCGAGAGTTGGCGCGTGGCCTCCGCTTTGTAGAGATCGACGCGCCAGACTACCACGGCACCTCCCTTGTTGGCGGGTTTGATAACCCAGTCTGGGTTGTTGCGGAGTTAGTCGATGGCAGTACGTTCGGAGGGGGAGAGATTGGAGTGAGACAGGGGAGTGGAGAAGTCGAGGCGGTTGATGTCCCGACGGCAGTTCTGTATAAAGAGTTCCAAAGCTGGAGGGCCACAAGGGGGGGTCCACGAGGAGGGGGTACGTGGGAGACAGGAAAAGGGATCATCAGTGGGGGGCGAGGACTTGTTCCCGTGGAAGAACGCTGTGAGGCGGAGGCGACGGTAGAAGAGCTCCAAGTCATGGTGGGCGCAGAACTCATTGAGGTGGGGACGGAGGGGGACAAAGGTAAGACCTCTGCTGAGGACCGACCTTTCGGTGTTGGAGAGGGGGAGGTCCGGAGGGATGGTGAACACGCGGCAGGGAGGGGGGTTGTGGCTGGAGGAAGGCAGGTGAGTGGACTGAGGACGGAGCGTTGTGGGGTGGAGGGTGGTCAGGGGGTGGGGGGGTATGGGGGCTGTGGTGTGGGTGGGAAAGAGCAGGGGTTACATAGTAGGAGGGGGATGGGGAAGACCCAGTGGAATAGCCACTGAGGTCACCGGGCCTGGGGAGACGGGCACTAGGACCCAGTTCCGTTAACAACAGAGTGGTGGGAGGAGTGAGCAGCGTGGAGGCTTCAGGCCCGCTGCACAGTCCAGTCTGTAGGTGAGGTGACGGCTGCGGGCTGCTGGAGGGCGGTGGAGTGTCGCGGGTCGGCGGGCCCGAAGGTCGGAGTCCGTGGGCAGTGGAGTCGGGGTCGGCGGACGATGCGTGGGAGGTCCCGGTGGGCGGGTGGTCGGTGAGGGGGTGAGAAGAGTGGGGTGCGGTGCGGCGGCCATGTTCGGGCGATGCAAGGTAACGCGGGTGCGGCTGTGGTCTTCGGCGGGCCCAGTACACCGGCGATGCTGGATGGGCCCGGTGCAGTGATGAGGTTAGGTGGTCCCAGGGGGCGGCGAGGTTCGGCGGTCGCGTTGTGCTGGTGATGGGCGGTGGAATCGGGGAGGGGGAGATAAACATAGTTACCGGGCAGGCAGCGAGGCTGGGCGTCATCGGTAGGCAGGTGGAGGTCGGCGGCAGCATCGGCGTGGAGGTCGGTGAAGGCAGCGCCCTGGTGAGTCCTGGAGGCGCTCCTTGTGGCCAAGATGGCGTCGGGGTACTCAGGCCGGCGGCTCGGGCCAGAGTTGGGGCCCGGGGCCTGCGGGCGGTCGAGTCGGGGATTGTCGGTAGCAGGAACGGCCTGGAGGCGGGCTAATTTCAGGTCTTTGGTGGAGGTAAGGTGGGACAGGAATTGTTGATTGAAGCGGTGGATCTTCCGGAGGATGTAGTGTAGTTGGGATCCGTTGCAGGTCTGGGTGAGTGAGGCCCGAAGATTCGGGAGAGCCAATGCGAGGTCCTGCTGGTGCCGCCGCATTGCAACCAGAGTGGATCTTAATGCCCCAGTGTGGCGGCGGATAGCCAGTCGGTACCGATAGTCCAGCTGGGGTCTGAACTGGGAGGCAGGGAATTGGAGGAATGATGTATGATTGATGTTTACTAAGGCGGGGTTAGTGGTACTGAGGTAGCTATATTATTGGTTGCATGCATAAACCATCTACATCCTTCCCCTTAGAAAATCAAAACAGATTGGAAGTCATGACAACAGAATTAAACATAATCGCCATAACGGACAGGTGGCCTACTAATCTGACCCGAGCGCGTATGCGATCAGAAGATCAGAAGGAACAGGAGGCTGCGAAGCAGCTGGGGAACCAGAGAAGGGCTGCGGGGTGGGAGAAGCAGGAGAGTCAGAACCGCGAACACGAGCGGCAACCGGTGACCCACGCAGAGGGGAACAGGGCGCGCGAGATGGGGACCGAGGCATGCAGGGAACACCGGCAGCCGGCTGTTGGTATGAGAGAGGCGGGGCATAGGGGCCCGGAAGCTGCGGCTTCGGTTCGTTCACCGCAAGCAGGTGTTGACGGCTTCGACGGTAGATAGTTCCTTCAAAGTCGACCAGGTACGAACGAGGTGCATCAGCCACCCCAACTATGGTAGCCAGATGGGAGTAACAACTGGTGGTTTGCAACCGAACAACCTGTCCAGGCAGCAGAGGATCGAGTGGTCTGCACGAACGATCATGGGAACGCCGCTGGCTGTCATGTTTCTCCCGAATGCGCCACTGCATGGAGGCAGGCTCCAGCACCCGAGGTTGCAGCTGGTGCTGAGCAATCGGGATAGTGGGTCTGGTTGTTCTGGACATCAGACGCTGAGCAGGGGACCCCATGGCCGGATCCCTGGAAACGTTCCTGAGGTTCAGGAGATCCAAATACAAATCAGAGTTAGACAGTCGTGCCTGTTCCATCAGAAGCTTGGCGCTGCAGACGGCCCGTTCGGCAAGGCCGTTGCTCTGTGAGTACTCTGGGCTGCTGGTGAAATGCACAAAGTTCCACTTGTCGGCAAAAACCTTGAACTCTCGGCTGGTGAACTGCCTTCCATTGTCAGTCTGCAACCGGACAGGAGACCCAAAGGTGGAGAAGTGTTTCTGCAGCTTACGGATAACCCTCTCCGACGTGAGGGATGTCAGCAAATCCACCTCGAACCAGTTTGAGTACGAGTCGACCAGGACATGGTAGTGGTTACCACGCCACTCGAAGATGTCGGCAGCCAGCGAGGACCAGGCCAAGGCAGGAGCAGGTTGTTGCAGCAGGGGCTGTCGCTGCTGGTGTGGTGCAAGACTGTTGCACGTGGAGCAGGCAGAAATGCGGTCCCGGATATACTTGGCCATTCCAGGCCAGTAGAACTGGCACTGACCGTGGGCGAGTGTTGCATCGACCCCGGGGTGTCCGCTATGGGCTGCGCGATAGTAGAAATCGAACAGGGAGGACGGGATCACAACTTTATGTCCCTTGACGATAACGCCATTCTGTAGCACCAGTTCATCGCGGACCAGGAAGAAAGGCTGTGTTTCAGTCGGCGCGCTGGAGCGCTTCGTGGGCCACCCCGATTTAATCACCACGGCAAGCCGCTGTAAAACTGGATCGGTAGCGGTGTGTTCGGCCAAGAGCTGAAACTGCTTGGTAGGAATAAAATCAACACCCAGCACTAGCAAGTCCTCAGTTTCGTAGGGGTGGCGGGCACAGCAGGTCCGCGGGGCACGGGATAGGGTGTCCGCAATGTGCATCTCGGTGCCCTTCTTATAGACGATATCGAAATCGAAACGCTGGAGCTGCAGCATCATACGCTGCAGCCTGGCAGGGGCAGCATGAATCGGTTTGTTCAGAATTGTCACCAGTGGCTGGTGGTCGGTTTCGACCGTGAATTTGCTGTCAAACAGGAAGTCTCTGAACTTGGAGCAGGCGAACACTACCGCGAGCAGCTCCTCTCAATCTGAGCATACCGCTGCTCGGTGTCCGTCATGGTGCGGGAGGCATAGGAGACAGGATGTAATGATCCATCGACAGACTGAAGGCAGGCCGCGCCCAGACCGAACTTGGAAGCGTCACAGGTGATGGGGCGGCTCACGTCGAAGAACCTCAATGTCGGTGTGTTAATGTGTCTGGACTTGAGACAGTCGAAAGCCTGCTGGTGCTGCGGGAGCCAGGCCCAGGCGATATCCTTTTTTGTCCGCTGCCGCAGAGGTGCACTCAGCTCGCTGAGATTTGGTATAAACTTCCCAAGATAATTCACCATGCCCAGGAAGCGTTGTAGACCTGGCACGTCAGTGGGGGCTACCATCTCGGAGATGGCAGCCGCCTTCAAAGGGTCGGGTTTTAGTCCATTAGAGGTGAAAACATGTCTAACATACGAGACATCTGAGACACGAAACTGGCACTTCTTGGGGTTCAGCTTCAGGTTGGCCTTTCGCGCCCGATCCAGGACGCGGCAGAGGTTCAGGTTGTGCTCAGCAATGTCCTTCCCATAGACCAGGATATCATCCACGATGATGGCACATGGCAGGTCTGAGAATATCTGCTCCATCGTACGCTGGAACACCTCGCTAGCGGAATTGATGCCGAATGGCATTCGCAGAAACTTGAATCTGCCAAACGGTGTGGAAAAGGTCGTCAGGTCAGAAGACGCTTTATCCAATGGGATCTGCCAAAACGAGTTCTTGGCGTGTAGGACCAAAAAGACGGTGGCTGCCCGACCTGAGCCGCCACATCCTCAACGGACCGCATGGGGTAGTGGGGCCTCCTGATGGCAAGGTTTAAGTCCTTCGGGTTGATGCACACACGTATTTCATTCTTGTCTTTCTTTAGCGTGGCAACCATGGTGGAGACCCAATCAGTGGGCTTGCTAACCGCTTCTAGCACCCCTATTTCGACCATGTTGTTGAGCATTGCCTCGACCCTGTCTTTCAGTAGCAGTTATCAGATTGTGTCAGCCTGTTTAGATTATTCAATTCAATTCAATTCAATTCAATTCAAGTTTAATGTCATTGCACAAATACAAGTATAGGTACAACGAAATGCAGTTTAGCGTCGTTCTTAGTGATAGCGATATAGAAAAATAAATACAGAGTGCAGTGGTAGCAATATGGAAAATAAATAAATACAGGGTACAGACAAGTCTATCAGCTGGGCTCCGAGTTCAGCAGTCGGATGGTGTAGTTGAAGAAGCTGTTCTTCGTCCTACTGGTGCGGGACTTGAGGCTCCTGTACCGCCTCCCTGATGGGAGGAGGGCAAACAGTCCATGATTAGAGTGTGAGGGGTCCTTGATGATCTTCCCGGCCCGCTTCAGGCACCGTTTTCGGTGGAGGGCATCCAAGGCAGGGAGCGGAGCAGATTAGGTCTGGAAGTCTGTACAGCTTTCCCATGGGAGCGACAGGCTGCAGAGAAGTGGTTTAACGTTTTACAAAAATTGCAGGCCTTACCATAGGTGGGGCACGTTGACAGTCTGTGGTGCATGTAGTCACAGTTCGGGCAACTCTTAGGGGGCAATTCGCCAGGACCAGGTTTGGCACGCGGCAGAAAGGCAGTGTTTCTTAAACTCAGCCAGGTTGATAGATTTAGTGCCCGAATCACGGTGATCATCTGGCAGTTCAACGACCTCAGACATTCTGCAGGCATGCATAGCTTTGACTAACATTAGATCCGAATCCCTTAGAAGCTCACAACGCAACTTCTGGTCACGCATGCCAGTTACTAAAATGTCTCTAGTGAGCTGGTCTGCCATGTCACCGAAACGGCACCGCTGGGCCAAATAACGCAAATCGGCAATAAAACATTCAACGGGTTCATCAGGCAACTGTTTCCTTGTAAAAAATCGTGCCCTCTCAAGAATGCGGTTCGAGGGCAGGTCACAAATCTCCCTGAACTTACGTAGCAGGCAAGTGGGGTCACTGTCTGATTCTGCAGGAGTAATCACCACGTTATTCGTGTCCAGGACCGCTGGAGCATAGGTAAAAGTTCTGGCTCTCCGCATGGCATCAGGACCGACAAGGTTGAGGAGGAGGGAGGCTTTAACAGAGTCAGGTTCGGCACGGTGCGCGACGTTGACAAAGTGGGTGAAATCAAATTCAAACGTGGCCCAACGCTCAGATATGTCAGCATCAAAGACAAGCTGCTCGGGCTTTCTGCAAGAAGACGCCATGACCAGAGAGGTTGAGCACAAATAAACACAAAATCAAAAGAAAGAAATAAAACCCGATAGACAGGAGACGCAAGCATCTTCCAGCTTCGACACCATGTAAATAAGCAATTCACATACTCTTGAAGTGTAAAACATCCTTTAATGATAGCACAGGGTATAACACACGACAGCAAGCACTGGTTACATTCTTCTACTGAACTGTACCCAGGGAAGGGAAAGTGTTATGATTGATGTTAACTAAGGCGGGGTTAATGGTACTGAGGTAGCTATATTATTGGTTGCATGCATAAACCATCTCTACAAGCCCTATCTAGCTCTTGCTTGAAAGTATCCTTCCTTCACCGCCCTCTGAGGCAGCGAATTCCAAAGACTCACCACTCTCTGTGAGAAAAAGTGTTTCCTCGTCTCCGTTCTAAATGGCTTACTCCTTATTCTTAAACTGTGGCCCATGGTTCTGGACTCCCCCAACATCGGGAACATATTTCCTGCCTCTAGCGTGTCCAAGCCCTTAACAATCTTATATGTTTCAATGAGATCCCCTCTTATCCTTCTAAACTACAGAGTGTACAAGCCCAGCTGCTCCATTCTCTCAGCATATGACAGTCCCGCCATCCCGGGAATTAACCTTGTATCTTCAAAAAATTCCAGAAGATTAGTCAAGCATGATTTCCCCTTCGTAAATCCATGCTGACTCGGACTGATCCTGTTACTGCTATCCAAATGTGCGGCTATCTCATCTTGTATAAATGACTCCAGCACCGATGTCTATAATTCCCCGTTTTCTCTCTCCAGCCTATCTTAAAAAGTGGGATACATTAGCTATCCTCCAATCCACAGGAACTGATCCTGAGTCTATAGAACATTGGAATATTATCACCAATGCATCCACGATTTCTAGAACCACTTCCTTAAGTACCCTGGGATGCAGACCATCAGGCCCTGGGGATTTATCAGCCTTCAGTCCCATCAGTCTATCCAACACCATTTCCTGCCTAATGTGGATTTCCTTCAGTTCCTCTGTCACCCCAGATCCTCTGGCCACTACTATATCAGGAAGATTGTTTGTGTCCTCCTTAGTGAAGACTCATCAACTGATCTGCCATTTCCTTGTTCCCATAATAAATTCACCTTTTTCGGTCTTCAAGGGTCCAACTTTGGTCTTAACTCATTTTTTCCTCTTCACATACCTAAAGATGCTTTTACTATCCTGCTTTATATTCTTGGCTAGCTTACCTTCGTATCTCATATTTTCTCCCCATTTTGCCAGAAGATCTATTTTACTTAATTGGAAAGACTCTAATCCTCCACCACACTCCATTGGTACTCTGAAAAGATATCATGTTTAAATGTAGAAAAAATTAGGAGTGACATTGTTGAACCCTTGGTTAAATTTGATAGGAGTTAGGGAAGCTTTATTCAACATTTTCATACGATATATATTGTCCCCTCTCTAACCGTTTCTTTTACCTTTATACGGTGGAACGGACTTGACAACAAATGGCTACTTAAATTGCTGAAATTCTTTGTAGCCCAGATGTAGTTTTGCTTTTTTTTTCTAGTTTAGAGGGTTTTGTTTTTCTCTTTTTTCTCTCTTCTCTTTTTTTTCTTTTTAACTTTTTGTTTTTATATAGACAAGATCTCTTTTAAACACTTAACTATATTTACATAGAGACCGGGAGGTTTATACTCAATGTGTATTTTGACACTGGACTCATACTGTTAAACTGAGTTCTTTTGTCAGTCCAATTCAAGAAAACTTGATTCAAACCATTGCTGCTAAAATCAATTCTTTATTCTGACAGCGCTGGATAATTCTTTAAACCTTCCAACACAGAGTTAAAAACTCTGGAGCAGGTTGAAAGAACTACTGACTTTGGTATAAACGTAACACATTATATAGGTAATAGACAATTATAATACAAAAGGAGTGGCAAACTATTAACCAATCATTATGGTTTACCATACATTTAACTTATTTGCATTAACCAATCAACTAAATCCTTTCAATTGATTGACAACATGTATTGTCACATGGTTTTCCCTTTTCCAACCCCTTTACAACTTTTTCCCCTCTGTGGTTTTCTACAATCTCTTTGCTCAAAATCATTTTATTTCAATTAAGTAAAACCACAGATATAAAACGAATTCTCAGAACACCTCTCAGAATATACACATCATACAGCAATCACACAGTACATACACACAAAACATATATTTTCACTTTTGGAAAAGAAAGTTATTTGTAAAACTTCATATTTAACCATACTTACAACCCTAATTAAACACAAATAATTTCCTTTCAACGACATAGTTAAAATACAGTTACTTATGGATTACAAAGATTAAATATGAGTTTTGCCCCATTCTTACAAAGTGATAAGAACGCAAGTAATTTCTAATCACACAATTCCCAACTCTAAGCACACAAAGACCATATACTTGTTTCATTCTGAATTAACCTCCCCCTTGGTCATCTCTGGAGGAAAGGAATGTAGGCCTCTTTACAACTTCTTACTGATAGCATTCCACACAGCAATTTGAAGATTACTATATGCAGACCCCAATCGTTTAGCTTAGATCAAAACAGAATTACTTTCTCCATCTTCTATAAACACAAAATCTCCCTTATACAAAGGTCACACAGCCATCACCTATGCCTTATCTCTTATCCCAACAAAAATACTTTTAAACAGCACAAACCAAATCACAGACTCTATTATCTAACCTTGGTGCCTACGACCCAATATAGACAACATAAATTCTCCCCGTAACACACTAGAGCTCAGAAATGTGTCACACGTGAAGAATAAATGGTGCCCATGTCCTGGAAGAGACCCCATTACTCTGAACACTAACCTAAACCAAATACAACTTCTGACAGTTATAGCCGCTCAAAAGCAAGCAAAGCTATTCCCATTTACATCAACATCGCCATGTTATAACAAGCCATCTGTACTCCTATGTGTGTGTGTTTTCTTTATTCCGTGTGGCCTATGTATTTTGAAAACCTCTGCTCCCAGGCCTTCTCCTGTAACTCAACATAAGTTCCTAACACAGAACTTATAATTTAAACGATGTTATTGTATAATATTTCCTCAATACTTAGGTTGTACTTGTTATTAATGTAATCCTGATCCCTATGTATCAATATCACTGTTATGTTTATCATTATTTTTGTTTTTGTTTTCTGCTTTTGATAAAATTAATAAAATGATTTTAAAAGAAAGAAAGAAAAATAAAGAAATCTTTGGTTTAAACTAGCGTCTGCAGTTCCTTCCTATACTAAACCATGTTTGCATGTTTTGTCTTTGCTTTGTTGCAACTGAGTGGTTTGATTGACCTTTCATTGCTCCGTGAAAATATCTATCATTGCTGTAGGCCTGATGACACGTCAGCTGGACTGGGTAAAGGCAGCCGTTTGGACATGTTTCTTAAACTCTCATGTGATATGGGTGTTTGTTGTGATGTCAACATTTAACACCGATTCTCTGCACTGCGGTGAATCATTTGAGACTTGAACCCCGACAGCCCTTGTGCTGTTTTGAGTCTGTTGTGGTGACGGTGAAGAAATGCCAGTGTAGTTCCACATGCGAATGTTGGTGGTAGTATTCACCTCACACCTTCTCTCCCTCTATTTAGAGTGTGTCCATTTCAATCACAAGTAATCTTGCAGTTGGTTCACCATATACATGTCAATCTTTTTGACTGAATGCACAAATTCCATTTGCCTGCGTCGGGTCCAGTTGTTGGAAAAAGAGCTTGAAGTGGACATCCGGTAGTTGTTTCCTTTTCTATTGTCGCTTTATTAAGTATGTGCATGTTATTCTCTCTCTAGGTTAGAGTTTGGAAGTTAGCAGGTTGCGATACCTGGCTAACCACTGTAGCTGTTTCCTGTGAAGATGAATCAGAGCAGTGAGTCCTCTGTGGGGGAAGCCAGGGAGCTGAGCAAGTCACCACTACTCAGCATCCACAGCCAGTCAAACTTCAGCCTGCAGCCTGAAAGGATGTGGTCTCCAGAGACCCCTGTGATCAGGAGGCAGACTCCCAGTCCACAGCTACCACTCTGCTTAGACAGCGACTGGGAGAGTCGGGAGGAGCTGCGACTGCGGGAGCTGGAAGAGGCTCGAGCCCGTGCAGCACAAATGGAGAAGACAATGCGCTGGTGGTCAGACTGCACGGCCAACTGGCGTGAGAAGTGGAGCAAGGTGCGGGCAGAGAGAAACAAGTGCCGTGAAGAGGTGAGACTGCTAAGACAGAAGCTGGAGGCACTTGGCAAAGAGCTGACCGCAGTAAAACGTGAAAAACAGGAACTGTTCAATGAGAATGAGCAGTTAAAGTTGGAGGCTGCATGGATAAAGAATGGTCAGGACAGTGAGCACACAGTGGACAATAAATTGGTGTCTGAGAAGGAGAGTGTGATCTTAAACAGTCCAGAACAGGAACCAGTGCGAGATGTTGGAAGAGAGAAAACGTCTAAAAGCAAGGTAAGCTTCTTGGAACATGGTGCAGTCCTTGCAACTGTAACTGGTATCACTTAAGTGTTTCAAGGATGGCGAGTAGCTATCATCCCAGCCACCACTTTTATTTTATATCTATCGGTCTGAGTACTCTGAGACTTCTTTATCGGGTGTAACCATAAGCTTGTGCAGTTCAATTAATTTCCAATTGTCAGTCTGTTACCAGAATGTATTGTCAAGTGTCATAAACATGCACCAGAAACTCACCACAGAAAGTGATTATCAGCAGGGCTTATGTAGGATAAACGCAATGGCAAATAACCCACCCAGGTTTCCTGTTGGAAAAGACACCCAAGATATTCCATCTGTTGTCTCGCTTATGTTGTGCTCTGCTTATATGTCCATATTGAAGCTATGGATAAGAAAGCACATCAACGCCTTTACTTCCTCAGATGAGGAATGACGTTTGGCATGTCTCCAGCTTGTGTCACTAGATTCAGAAACGGCTTCTTCCACGTGTTATTAAACAACTGAACTGTCCTCCCAAAGGATAAGTGTGTACTACCCTTTTCCCAACCTATCTCATTGAGGCCCATGTACTTTTATGTGTACTTTCTTTGTAACTATATTGCTATAGCATTGTAACACTATATTCTGCACTCTGGTGTTTTTCACTTTGAACTGCCGGTTGTATTTGTGTAATTGGTTAATTATGTACCCTTGAATAGTATGATATGACTGGATAGTATGTAAACAATTGTTTTTCACTATCTTGATACACATAACAATACAAAACCAATACCTGTACAACTGTGAACCTGGATTGTATTCTTCCAGCATTTTAGATTCTTAGGACATTCTTAATTTTGAAAAAAAGGTGTTAGCAACCATTTACTGCCAAACGGTTATCTATCTTTGTTATTAAATAGAGCGTAGAACAGACCAAGACAGCATTGGAACAGACTCTTCAACCCATCATATCTGTGCCAACCATGATGTTGATTTCAATTGATTCCATCTGTTTGCATGTGGTGTATATAACATTTCCTGCTTTTTTAAATGCGTCTTAAATGTTGCCTTTGTATCTGTTTCCATCGCCTTCTCTGGTAGATTGTACCATTCTCTTACTTTTAAAAAGAAAAAAGCCTTCCTCAAAAATAACTTTTAAATTTATCCTTCCCCCGCTTTAAAGCTTTGCCCTCTTGGATTTAACATTTCCAACCTGGCTAAAAGACTCTGACAGTTTACGCTCTCTATAATAATTTTCTATACTAAGTAATCTCTCAGCCTTTAATGCTCCAGAGAAGACAATATCCAAGTTGATCCAATCTCTCCTTATAGCTAATGTACACATCCAGGCAGCATCCTGGTGAACCTATCCTATACATCTGCCTGTAATGAGGTGACCACAAGAATGCTGGCTTTGTTTGTTTGAGTGTTTTATGACATGGTTTTACCATCAGTGGTGAGTTTCTGGTGCACACATTGGATACTTGATAGTAGTTTTTGGTAAAAGACTTGCAATCGGAAGTAATTTGAACCACACACGTTTTTTGACTTCCAATACAGGAATTTCAGGATACCCAGAGAGACAAATACCAATTAAGTGATGGTTGGATATGGACAGTTTACAACCCCTCAGATACAAGTGATACAGTTACTTTTGCAGCCAGCTAATGTGATCTGTGGGCGGTATGGTGGCGCAGCGGTAGTGTTGCTTACTGCCTTACAGCGGCAGAGACTCTGGTTCGATCCTGACTGCAGATGGCGTCTGTACGAATTTTGTACATTCTCCCTATGACCTGCGTGCGTTTTCTCCGGGAAGCTCCGGTTTCCTCCTGTACTCCAAAGACGTACAGGTTTGTAGGTGAATTGGTTTGGTATAAATGTAAATTGTCTTGAAGGTGCAGGATAGTGTTTGTGTGCGAGGATCACCGGTCGGCGTGGAATAGGTGGGCCAAAGGGTTTCTTTATGCGCTATACCTCTAAACTAATCTGCTTCAGTGAGGACTTTTCAGAAAACCTGTCTGAAGAAAGTCCCGACCGAAACTTAATCTGTCCATTTCCCTCCAGAGATACTGCTTGACCCACTGAGATCCTCAAGCACTTTATTCAGAAAGTTCCTCAAAATCTGTTGACTCCAAGAGCTGCCACCATTTTTACAATTGGAAGTCATAGGCCATGTACTAAACTGGTTTCATACTCTCCATTCTTGAGTGAGTCGTCATCAACATTAACTCTGAGCACACAGCGCTCTTGTTCCAAGAATGAAAGAGCATCTTTTTGAAAGGGACAACATATTTACACGACCGGGTACAACTAGAAATGTGGAAATAGAAAATTTCTAAATATAAGTTAAGCTCCTTGGATCTTATGTGTCTACTCAGTCTCCTAATAAGGGATCAGCCATTTAGAGCTGAGATGAGAAGAAACATCTTCAACGAGAGGGAAGGGAATCGAATCGATGGGTGGAGTGGTGGTGAAGAAAAAGGTTTGCTTGATTGTGTTTAATGGGCCATCTTTCACATTACTTCAACTTCCAAAGTGGTGCCACAGCTGTACCCACCACACCCTCCCATGTTCACTTCTCTATATTTGCCACCATCTGCTGCTTCACCATGCACATTTAGTACAATATGTGACAACAACACTGATTTAGTACAATATGTTGGTTACTTGTGATGTAATATCCTTTATAGAAGCAATTGCGAATTGGATGACTATTATCCTAAGCACCTTCATTCAGTCTCTAAATTTGATCTTGAGTTTCTTGTGCAGTGTAACTTTAATCTCTGTACAAATCCCACTCTGACCTTTTCTTCTGTCGCCTCTTATGGTTTCCAAAAAAAAAGTGATGTAAACTTGAAGAACATCACCTCCTGTGACTGTACACCTTCCGGAGTTCTGGGTGCAGTGAGTGTTCAATAGTTGTGTTTGATCAGCAATTCAAGCACTTCCTTTTTCAGCATCCATAATATCTTCGTATGGCAATACAACATCATGATATTCTTCCCCCAATTTGGTATTCTAAAAGTCTTCTCAAATGAGGCCATGTAGGTAGAGTTTAGGAACACAAAGGAGGCAACTGCTTTGCTGGGGGTATGATACAGATCGCTAAAAAGGCAGCAGGAGCCATGTGAGCAGTCGCCAAATCATGGAGAAATGTAAGGTGGCATGGAGGCGCAATGCTAGAGTTGTTGCCTTACAGTGCCAGAGACCCGGGTTCGACCCGCGTTCGATCCTGATAGATGCAGTCTATATGGAGTTTGTACTTTCTCCTTTGACCACGTGGGTTTTCTCCGGGTGCTCCGGTTTCCTCCCACACTCCAAAAATGTATTGGTTTGTAGGTGAATTGGCCTCAATAAAATTGTCCCGAGTATATAGGATAGTGTTAGTATATGGGGTGATCGCTGGTTGCCACGGAATTGGTGGGCCGAAGGGCCTGTTTCTGTGCTTTATCTCCAAAGTAATGTCTAAAGTTTGAATGCTGAGGTTATTGTGATTGGGATTACAACTCCCCCAATGTTAGTGTAATGGTAATAGGAGGAGTTGATTTTTTAGTGTGCCAAAAAGATCTTATTGAATTAATATAAAGGTGGTCGAACAAGAATAGGGCATGACTGGATCTTATCTTGGGGAAATCTCACTGAGCAGGTGGTTAGAATGTCAGTGGGAGGGTATTGGAGATGGTGATCACAGCTCTAAGTTTCAGTGTAGTTATAGGCTGGAATGGGGTGTTTGCAGCTGAGTCAATTGTCCCACAAGTGGGACATTCAGAATATTGACATTATGAAACAAGTGACCTCCCATATACCCAGAACCCTCTGGTAAAAGTTGCCACGGGTTCCTATTAGATCTTTCCCCTCTTGCCTTAAACCTATGCCCCTGGTTCTTGATTTCCCTACTCTGGGTAAAAGGGTCTGTGCATCTACCCTATCAATTCCCCTCATGATCTTATACATCTCTATAAGAACACCCTCATCCTTCTGCTCTCCAAGGAATAGAGTCCTACACTACCCAACTTCTCCCTATAGCCCAGGCTGGCAACATCCTGGTAATTCTCTGCACTCTCTCCAGCTTAACAATATCCTTCCTCTAATAGGGTGACCAAAGCTGAACACAATACTATAAATGCGACCTCACCAACGTCTTGTACAGATAACATAATATCCCAACTTCTGTAAGCAAATGCCTGACTAAAGGCTAATGTACTTTTGAAGGCTGAAAGCTTTTACCACCCAGTGACTCTACTTTCAAGGAACTATGTACTTACACACGTAAATCACTCTGCTCTATCCAGTGCACTGACATTCATTGTGAAGGTCCTACCCTGGTTTGACCTTCCAAAACGCAACGCCTTGCACTTATCTACATTAATCTCCATTAACCATTCCTCTGCGCACTAACCCAACATGACGATTCTGATGTAATTTTTGATAACCATCTTCGCTTTCTACGATACCACCCACTTTAATGTAATCTGCAAGTTTACTAATCGTGTCTTGTGCGTTCTCATCCAAAACGTTGATATAAGCCACAAACACGATAGGCCCAGCACTGATCCCCAAGGGTTAAAAAACAACCTCTCACCATGGCCTTCTGCTTCCTTCCAAGCAGCTAATTCTCTATAGGGACAGCTAGCTCTCCCTGGATCCAATGCAATCTAACCCTCCAGAACAGCCGACTGTACAGAGCCCTATCAATGTCTTGCTGAAGTCCTCCTCTGCACACTTTCCAAAGTCTCCACATTTTTCCTGTAATGGGGCGACCAGAACTACACACATTACTTCATATGCGGCCTAATCAAAGTTGTATAAAGTTGCACCAAGATTTCCTGACTTATCCTCATCACTCTGACCCATCAAAGCAAGCATACCATATGCCTTCTTTACTACTCTACCTACTTGTATTGCCACTTTTGGGAAGTTATGGACTTGGACATCGATGCAGTTAAGGATTTTCCCCTAATATTTGACCTCCAAACTTCCCCTAATATTTGACCTCCAACACATTCCATGTGGTGTGTATCATTTTTAGTTTGTGTTACAATTTTACATTGTTTGGGTCACATCTGAAATATTTTGCACAGTTCTGGTGATCACATTTTAGGAAAGAGCTGTACAAAATTTAAAGGTGGATAGTGAGAAACACATAATGAAGACATCTATGTCCAGAGAGCAGAGATAAAAGGTAAAAAGTAAAAGAATCAGAGTACACCTTTAATTCAAGGGGTGACTATGAACCATATTAATTGTGGTATATTTCTTTACATAAATGGCTGTTAGAGTTCTTAGAAGATGTAGAAACATAGAAACATAGAAAAATAGGTGCAGGAGTAGGCCATTTGGCCCTTCGAGCCTGCACCGCCATTCAATATCATCATGGCTGATCATCCAACTCAGTATCCCGTACCTGCCTTCTCTCCATACCCCCTTATCCCTTTAGCCACAAGAGCTACATCCAACTCCCTCTTGAATATAGCCAATGAACTGGCCTCAACAACCTTCTGTGGCAGAGCATTCCAGAGACTCACCACTCTGTGTAAAGAATGTTTTCCTCATTTCGGTCCTAAAGGAATTCCCCTTATCCTTAGACTGTGACCCCTTGTTCTGGATCACTTGTAATGTAGCATGGAATTTTTTAACTTTGTTATCGTGTGATGTAAAAAAAACTTTTACTGTTGCACAATAGAATTGCTGGGCCAATTCTTTTTAACTTTGGGTGGACTGAGTAATTGCAAACTGCAGTTTTAGAACAGAAACTTGTTATGTGAGGTTCTATTCTATCATGGGGAATTGGTGTTTCATATTCTGCAGGACCTGGAAGTGATTCTGAAAAATGAGCAGGAAAGCTCAGAGCCATGGGACAAGCACACTGCTCAGAGCATGCGCACTACGTTCAGCCGCCAAGAGAGGAACCGCATCCTGTGGGAAGAAGTATCTGTACTGGAAGAGGATACAACTAAAGTCACTGCATTGCAGTTGCGTCTGGATGAATCCCACAAAACTCTGCAGAAAGAGAGAGAGTAAGTGCTGATGTCTAAACTTGCCAGTTCATTGTTTCCTTTGAAATCTTAGGGATACGATATGCATCAGACAGGAATAAGGAAGTCCAACTCTCAGAACTCCAAATGCACAAATACTGCACTCTTAATGATGCCATCTTGTGGGTGAGATGTCATAGTGCAGTCCAATCTTGTCTTTAATATCGATGTCACCGATCTCATGAACTATCTTGAGGAGAAGCATGGCATGTTTGACAAAGCATGACAAATTTATTCCCAAAATACATATATTCAAAATAGATTATATGGGTATTATCATTGTTAATAGTAGGGAGTACTGTGCATGATTAGACTGCATAGCCCCTACACAGACACCTGGGTTTGATTCTGACTTTGAGCGCTGTCTGTGTGGGTTTGCTCTGTGTACCCACATCCGCAAAACGTGCAGGTTTGTAGGTTAATTGGCCTCTTTAAATTGCTCCCAGTGTGTAAGGAGTGAATGAGTTATTTGTGGGATGACGTAGAACTAGTGTGAACAGGTGATCAATGGTCGGCATAGACCCAGTGGGCCGAAGGAGTAGTTTCAATGTTGTATCTCTAAACTAAAGTGAAAATACCATAGCAGTACTTTTCTGAGGTCAGAGAGGGGAAGAATGCAGGAATGGGTCAATGCGTGATATTGAAAGGAGAGAAGAGGTCAAAGGAAAGTGATGGGAAAGAGCATACTTCAAGGGTGTTTGTATCGAAGATTTGTTGAACCATGGTTACATTGAATTCTGTAAATGAGAGAGAAAAGTTTCGTTGTAGCTTTGGATGAGACAAGAATTGAAATTACTGCATCAGGACAGTTTTGAGAAAGCGTCAGGTGATGCTTAAAGGGAAAGCTTAAGAGCATAAGTTGAGCTGAGGCAGGACCTTCACAGTGAATTGCAGGGCCCTGGGGAGTATTGCAGAGCAGAGGGATCTTGTAGCACAGATACATAGTTCTTTGAAAGTGGTGTCACAGGTAGATAGGGTGATCAAGGCTCTAAATAGATTGGCCTGCATCAATCAGGGTATTGTGTATAGAAGTTGGAATGTTATAGTTGTACACGACGTTGGTGAGGCTGCATTTGGAGGATTGTGTTCTCTTTTAGTCATCCTGCTATGAGAAGGATATTGTTAAACTGGAAAGGGTGTAGCGAAGATTTACGAGGATGTTGTCAGTACTTGACGTAAAAGGAAGAGGTTGGACATGCTAGGACTTTATTCCCTGGGTGAGGGATCAAGTGGGGAATAGCTGGGGTAAATGCAGTCTTTTGCACATTCTTCCTGTGACTGAGCAGATTTCTGCCAGATACTCTGGTTTCATCCCACATACCAAAGATGTATTGAAGTAGGTTAATTGGCCACTGTAACTTACCTCTGGTGTGCAGGTGAGTGGTAAAATCTGACAGCCTCACCCTATCCAGTCTCACCCTACCCAAGCCATCCATCCTGACAACATCCTTGTGATTTTCTTTCTGCATCTTCTCTAGCTTAATCACATCTTTCCTGTGGTATGGTGACTAGAAATGCATGCAATATTTTAGTTTAGTAACAGCATGGAAACAGGCTCTTCGGCCCACTGATCCCATGCCAACCATCGATCATCCATACACTAGTTCTATGTCATCCCAGTCTCGTATCCTCTACAGTGGGGGTAATTGACAGAAGCCAATTAACCTACAAACCGGCACATCTTGGGAATAAACTGGAATACTCGGAGCAAACTCACGTGGCACTGGGAGAATGTGCAAACTCCACACAAACAGGACCCATAGTCGGTATCGAACCCGAGTCTCTGGTGCTGTGAGGCACCTGCTCCGCCGCTGTGCTGCCCAGTGTGGTGTCACCAATGTCTTGTGACATGACTTTCCAACTGCACTCAATGCCGTGAATTATGACTTCTTCCCAACTTAGTAAAGTGGTAAAGAAGGCATATGGCATGCTTGCTTTCATAGGTCAGGCCATTGAGTTTCAGAATCAGGCAGTAATAATGCGGCTGTATAGGACTATGGTTAGGCCCTATTTGGCGTATTGCTTGCAATTCACTTCGTCCATTGTAGGATTGCATTTACCTTCCTTACTACTGATTCTTGCAAATTAACTTTTTGGGATACCTGCACCAGTACTCCCAAGTCCCTTAGCACTGCTGATTTCTGAATGATCTCCCCATTTAGAAAATAGTCTCCGCATTTATTCCTACTACCATGTTTCCCCACTTTGCTATGCTGTATTCCATCTGCCACTTTTTTTGCCCACTCTCCCAATCTGTACAAGTCCTTCTGCAGAGTGTTAAAGAAGGAACTGCAGATACTGGAGAATCAAGGGTTACACAAAAAGCTGGAGAAACTCAGCGGGTGCAGCAGCATCTAAGGAGCGAAGGAGATAGGTGACGTTTCGGGTCGAGACCCTTCTTCAGACTGGTCAGGGATCAGGGAAACGAGAGATATAAACAGTGAGGTGGAGAGATAAAGAACAATGAATGAAAGATATGCAAAAAAGTATTGATGATAAAGGAAACAGGCCATTGTAAGCTGTTTGTGGTGTGAAAATGAGAAGCTAGTGCGACTGGGGTGGGGGGGGGGGGGGGGGGAGAGAGATGGAGAAGGAATGTCAGGGCCCGAGGGCTGAGGGAGAGGTGGGGAGGGGAGGGGCAGTCTGGGTTAACAGAATTGAGAAAATTCAATGTTTAAGCCCAGAGGATGCAGACTCCCCAAGCGGAATATGAGGTGCTGTTCCTCCAACTTGCGGTGTTGCTCACTCTGGCCGTGGAGGAGGCCCAGGACCGAGAGGTCGGATACGGAATGGGAGGGGGAGTTGAAGTGCTGAGCCACCGGGAGGTCGGGTTGGTTATTGCGGACCAAGCGGAGGTGTTCGGCGAAACGATCGCCCAGCCTCCGCTTGGTCTCACCGATGTAGATCAGCTGGCATCTGGAGCAACGGATGCAGTAGATGAGGTTGGAGGAGGTGCAGGTGAACCTCTGTCGGACTTGGAATGTCTGCTTGGGTCCCTGAAAGGAGTGGATGGGGGAGGTGAAGGGACATGTGTAGCATCTCTTGCGGTTGCAAGGGAAAGTGCCCGGGGAAGGAGTGGAGCGGGAGGGAAGGGAAGAATTGACAAGGGAGTTGTGGAGGGAGCGGTCTTTGCGGAAGGCAGACAGTGGGGGAGATGGGAAGATGTGGCGAGTGGAGAGGTCACGTTGGAGGTGGCGAAACTAGCGGAGGACTATCTGTTGTATGCGCTGGCTGGTGGGGTGAAAGGTGAGGACCAGGGGGACTCGGCCCTTGTTGTGAATGAGGGAATGGGGAGAGAGGGCAGTGTTGCGGGGTATGGAGGAGACCCTGGTGCGAGCCTCATCTATAGTGGGGGAGGGGAAACCCCGTTCTCTGAAGAACGAGGACATTTGTGATGACCTGGTGTGGAATACGTCATCCTGGGAGCAGATTCGGCGTAGACGGAGGAATTGGGAATAGGGGATGGAGTCTTTACAGGAAGCAGGGTGGGAGGAAGCGTAGTCCAGGTAGCTGTGGGAGTCAGTTGGTTTGTAGTGGATATCAGTCAGGAGTGTGTCACCTGCAATAGAGATGGTGAGGTCAAGGAATGGTAGGGAAATGTCGGAAATGGTCCAAGTATATTTGAGTGCCGGATGGAAGTTGGTGGTGAAATGGAGGAAGTCAGTCAGTTGTGCGTGGGTGCAGGAGGTGACGCCAAAGCAGTCGTCAATGTAACGGAGGTAAAGTTCGGGGGTGGGGCCCTGGTACGCCGAGAACAAAGATTGTTCGACGTGCCTGACAAAGAGGCAGGCATAGCTGGGGCCCATGCGTGTGCCCATAGCTACGCCATGTGTTTGGAGGAAATGGGAGGAGTCAAAAGAGAAGTTGTTGAGGGTAAGGACCAACTCCGCTAGGCGGAGGAGGGTGTCAGTGGATGGGTATGGGTTGCTCCTCTGGTCGAGGAAGTACCGGAGGGCTTTGAGACCATCCTGGTGGGGGATGCAGGTGTATAGTGACTGGACGTCCATGGTGAAGATGAGAGGATGGGGGCCTGGACAACGGAATGTGCGGAGCCGACGGAGAGTGTCTGAGGTGTCTTGAACATAGGTGGGGAGGGATTTAACAAAGGGGGATAGGATGGAGTCAAGGTATGTGGAAATGTGTTCGGTGGGGCACGAACAGGCAGAGACAATGGGTCTGCCGGGGCAG
This sequence comes from Raja brachyura, assembly GCA_963514005.1. The sequence continues at coordinate 25,438,131 of OY740797.1, read as the reverse complement.
TCGGGTTTGTGGATTTTGGGGAGGAGGTAAAATCGGGCTGTGCGGGGCTGGGAAACGATGAGGTTGGAGGCTTGGGGGGGTAGGGAGCCGGAGTTGATGAAGTCGGTTATGGTGCTCGAGATGGTGGCCTGGTGCTCGTCAGTGGGGTCATGGTCCAGGGGTAAGTAGGAGGAGGTGTCCGAGAGTTGGCGCGTGGCCTCTGCTTTGTAGAGATCGACGCGCCAGACTACCACAGCATCTCCCTTGTCGGCGGGTTTGATAACCCAGTCTAGGTTGTTGCGGATTGAGTCGATGGCAGAACGTTCGGAGGGGGAGAGATTGGAGTGAGACAGGGGAGTGGAGAAGTCGAGGCGGTTGATGTCCCGACGGCAGTTCTGTACAAAGAGTTCTAAAGCTGGAGGGCCACGAGGGGGGGTCCACGAGGAGGGGGTACGTGGGAGACAGGAAAAGGGATCATCAGTGGGGGGCGAGGACTTGTTCCCGTGGAAAAACGCTGTGAGGCGGAGGCGACGGTAGAAGAGCTCCAAGTCGTGGTGGGCGTGGAACTCATTGAGGTGGGGACGGAGGGGGACAAAGGTAAGACCTCTGCTGAGGACTGACCTTTCGGTGTCGGAGAGGGGGAGGTCCGGGGGGATGGTGAACACGCGGCAGGGATGGGGGTTGTGGCTGGAGGAAGGCAGGTGAGTGGACTGAGGACGGAGTGTTGTGTGGTGGGGGGGTGGAGGGTGGTCAGGGGGTGGGGGGGTATGGGGGCTGTGGTGTGGGTGGGGAAGAGCAGGGGTTAGGTGGTAGGAGGGGGATGGGGAAGACCCAGTGGAATAGCCACTGAGGTCACCGGGGCTGGGGAGACGGGCACTAGGACCCAGTTCCGTTAACAACAGAGTGGTGGGAGGAGTGAGCAACGTGGAGGCTTCAGGCCCTCTGCACAGTCCAGTCTGTAGGTGAGGCGACGGCTGCGGGCTGCTGGAGGGCGGTGGAGTGTCGTGGGTCGGCGGGCCCGAAGGTAGGAGTCCGCGGGCAACAGAGTTGGGGTCGGCGGGCGATGCGTGGGTGGTCCCAGTGGGCGGGTGGGGGGTGTGGCGGCAAGGTTCAGTCCTTCTGCAGAGTCCCTGCTTTGTATACACTACCTGCACGATCACCTATCTTTTTATCATCTGCAAATTTTTTTTTTTTTTTGAATATATTTTTATTAGAGGCCATACATATAACAAATAATATAGCATTTTTTTCCAAATATAGTTGATACATCTTTCCAAAATTATATAAATGTTAACAAAATATATATATTGGCCTCACTTTTTTATAGAGTGAAAAAAGTATAAAGAAAGAATAGTGAATCATTATAAGAGTATGATAATAGTTGATTAATATAAAGAAGAGAGAGAAGAAAAAAAAAATAAAATAAAATAAACAAAAACAAAAAACAAAAAACAAAAAAAAATACTTGTGGAAAAGAAAGCGGTATACAACTTATCAATGAGTGGAACAATTTCTAATTATAATATATAGAGACAAATATAAATCTGATCTTAAACATTTTTGTTTGATCTTTCCACCGGGTACTCATTGAGTTTCGATGCTGAGCCCAGCTACCCCTTCATATAATCAGTGAATGGAGACCATATTTGTTCAAAAATCTCAGGTTTATCCATTAGGATAAATCTAATTCTCTCCAATTGTAATGTCTCCATCATTTCCACTGTCCACATTTTAATTGTCGGGGATAATGGTCCCTTCCAAAATTGTAATATTAATTTTTTTCCAATTATTAAACAGTAATCCAGAAAATTTCTTTGATTTACTGTTAAAATTTGATTTGAATCTAAAACCCCAAATATAATTAATTTTGAGTCGGGGCTTAATGTGATCTTTAAAACTGTGGAAATAATTTTAAAAATCTCAGTTCAATAACTTTTAAGTTTTGTACATATTACAAAACTATGATTTAAATCGGCTTCTATGTGCTGACATTTATCACATAATGGTGATAAAGTAGGAAAAATTCTATTTAATTTCTTTTTTGAGTAGTGTAATCTATGTATTACTTTGAATTGTATCAAAGTATGTCTGGCATTTAACGAACAGCGATGAATTCGTTGTAAGCTTTCTTCCCATAAATCTTCTGTTATAGGTAAACCAATTTCATTTTCCCATTTTTGTCGGAATAGTTCCGTTTTTGGCATTTCCCTGTCCAAAAAAAAATATATATATATATATGCTATTAATTTTTCTGTTGTTGGATGCTTGTTAAGTACTTCATCCAGTATACCTGGCTCTCTATTTCTGTAATTTAGCGTATTTAATTTGACATAATCTCTAATTTGTAAATATCTAAATAGATTATTTGCTTGCAGTCCATAAATCTCTTTCAACTCCTGGAATGAGAGGAATTTCCCATTCATCATCTGCAAATTTGACCACAAAGCCGTCAATTCCCTCATTCAAATAATTGATATACATTATGAAGAAAAGCAGACCCAACATGGATCCCTGCGGAACACCTGGCAGCCAACCAGAAAAAGCCCCCTTTATTGCCACTCTTTGCCTTTTGGCCATCCAGCCAACCTGCTAGTGCCGTCCCTCTGATACCATGGTTCTTATCTCTTTAGCAGCCTCACATGCGGAATCTTATCAAACGCCTTCTGCAAATCCTGGTAAATCATATCAATTGACGCTCCTTTGTCTTTCCAGCTGTTTACTTCCTCAAAAAATTTCCAACAGGTTTGTCACAAAAGATCTCCCTTTCACAAAACCATGCTGGCCTGCCTATTTTATCGTGTGCTTCTAGGTACTCCGAAACCTTATCGTTTTTAATGGGTTCTAAAATCTTACCAACTGGCTAACTGGCCTATAATTTTCGCTCTTCTGCTTCACTCCCTCCTTGAATAGCGGAGTAATATTTGCAATTTTCCAATTGTCTGGAACCACCCCTGATTCTAGTGATTCTTGAAAGATCACAACTAATGCCTCCACAATCTCTAAACCTACCTTTTTCAGAACCCTGGGTTGCAGATCACCAAGTCCAGGTGCTTCTCCACCTTCAGACCTTTCAGCTTCCCATGCAACAATTTCTTAGTAAAAGCCACTCCAATAACATCCACCACTTGACTCTCTTAAAATTCAGGAATGCTGCTGGTGTCTTCCACTGTGAATACTAATGCAAAAAAATTATTGAATCTTTTTTTTTTTTTTAGAAAACGGAAGTCGCTAGATTAGTAGCCATGTTAGTGTGGCTTTCACCTGTGCACACTACACACTATAAAAGTGTAGTCTCTTTTTTTCTGATCACCTTTTTATCACCCTTTACTTTTTTTATATTTACACTCGTTATTATTTTTTGTATAACACATACTTGATTTTATATTATATATTATATAATCATGACTTCTATCTATTTTATATAATCAGATTAAATGGATATGGTTTAATGGAATTGGAAATTCGCATCGGATTGAAGTTGGGGTGTAATGTCGGGCTGGAGGAGCCAAGAAGGCTACTCCAAAAAAAGCCACCCTAACAATAAAATGCAAGATATGAATGTAAGGAATGGGGGTGATGGAATCACCTTCTGTAGTTGGAATGTTAAAGGAATCAATGAACCAATTAAAAGGGGAAAGGTATTAGCTCAGCTGAATAGATTGAAATCTGGAGTTACGTTTCTTCAGGAAACACATCTTAAAAAAGATGCTCAATATAGATTAACAGCTAAATGGATTTCAAAAGTATATCATTCTTCGTTTATACACAAATCTAGAGGGGTTGCAATAATTATTCGTAAAGGTATACCTTTTAAACTTAATTCGATAATAGAGGATAAGGAGGGTAGATATTTAATAATTACAGGGGAACTATATTTAAAAAAAGTAATTCTTATGAATATATACGCACCTAATTTTGATAATCCACTATTTTTTAAGAAAATATTTAATAGTATTCCTATATCCACCCAATATAATTTAATAATTGGAGGTGATTTAAACTGTACTTTAGATAATTATTTGGACAGATCTTCTACAAAAAGTAAGGCTCTTTCTAAATCAAGTAAGCTTATAAATTCTTTTATTAAGACATCGAATGTTAAAGATATTTGGAGATTGGATAATCCAACCGGACGGGAATATTCATTTTTCTCGCCGGTATTCGGAACCTACTCGAGGATAGATTATTTCTTAGTCGACTCAAAATTACTCCCCTTTACGTATGATGCAAAGTATCATAATATTATTATCTCAGATCATGCTCCATTAACATTTAAGATAAAATTAAAAGATATAGTTAATAAAACTAATATTTGGAGATTCAACACACAGATATTAAAGGATAAAGATTGCTGTAACTATGTGGAGAAACAGATTAAATTATTTTTTGAAACTAACGATAAATCTGAGACTTCCCCATTATTATTATGGGATACATTTAAAGCATTTATGCGCGGTGCAATAATATCAGCACAAGCTCATTTTAACAAAGTAAATCGAAAAATGGAGCAAAAGTTAGAAAAAGAGATAAAACAATTAGATAGTGAAAATATAATACATCCTTCTAAAGAGTTGAGTAATAAAATTGCTATATTAAAATATAGATTAAATAAAATTTACTCTGATCAAGTGATAAAACTATATCAACAAACTAAACAAGTTCATTTTGAATTTGGTGATAAACCTCAAAAATTATTAGCACGACAACTCAGAAGATTAGACGATGAAAAAACTATACATAGTATTAGATCGGTACAGGGAAATACATTGACTATACCAAAAGACATTAATGACACATTTTTACAATATTATCAAAATCTTTATTCATCTAAATTAACAGGGCAAACAGATGAAATGGAAACATTTTTAGAAAAATGTCATTTTAATAAGCTAGATTTTGAGAGTAGGCAATTATTAAATGCTGAAATATCGGTAATAGATATCGAAGAATCAATTGGATCGTTAAAAAATGGTAAAACAGCGGGCCCCGATGGCCTGAGTGCAGAATTTTATAAAAAATTTCATGATCTACTTTCATCAAGATTACAAACAGTGTATAGACACACCTATGAGTTAGGAAAGTTACCAGAGTCTTTAAATGAATCTACAATTACATTAATTCCTAAATTAGATAAGGATCTGGAAGATCCTGGATCATATCGAGCGATTGCCCTTTTAAATACTGATCAAAAAATATTAACTAAAGTACTGTCTCGGAGGCTAAGCTTAGTGATTTCCAAAATAATACATTATGATCAAACAGGTTTTATTCCAAAACGTTATTCATCACATAATCTTAGACGCTTGTTTAACATTATATACTCGAGAAGAAGGAGAGATATTGAATTAGCAGTTATATCGTTGGATGCTGAAAAAGCATTCGACCAGGTGGAATGGTCATATTTATTTAATATAATGGAAAATTATCAATTGGGGGATGGATTTTGTAAATGGGTAAGAATATTATATTCTAACCCTACAGCAAGAATTTTAACCAATCAAATACTATCACCTAAATTTAGACTTTTTAGGGGATGCAGACAGGGATGTCCGTTATCCCCTTTATTATTTGCTTTGGTGATAGAACCTCTGGCCGAAAGAATCAGATCAGAACCCGAAATATATGGGTATAATACTGACACAACAAATAATAAGATATCTTTATATGCAGATGATATTCTGATTTATATTACTAAGCCGGAATGTAGTATTCCCAAGTTATTTAATGTTATAAATGAATTTAGCGTATTTTCAGGATATAGGATTAATTGGAATAAAAGTGACATTATGCCTATAACTGGTATAAATGTAAATATATTACAAAAATACCCACTAAAAATAGTTACAGATAAATTTAAATATTTAGGAATCAATGTGTCTAAATCCTATAAATTATTAATTAAAGCTAATTATTATCAATTATTAGAGAAACTTAAAAAAAACATTTTATATTGGAAAACACTCCCTATATCTATGATCGGTAGGATTAATGCTATAAAGATGATTTTTTTACCACAATTGTTATATTTATTTCAGGCAATTCCTTTTTTTCTCCCAAAAAGTTTTTTAAAAAAAATTGATACTATAGTTAATAATTTTGTCTGGGATTACAAAAGTCATAGAATAAGTAAAAAACACTTATGTAAGTCTAAGATAAATGGAGGGCTGGCACTTCCAAATTTTCTATATTACTTTTGGGCAGTCCAGATTAAGAATATGAATTTTTGGTGGGTAAATATGGATGTTGAACCAATGTGGTTAAAAATGGAAAAGGAAGACTGTTTACCTTTCAATATAGAGTCGATTATTTTCGCACCTAAGGAAGTACAAAAAAAAGACTTATAGGGACAACCCTATAATTCATAATAATAGGCGTATTTGGAAACAGATAGTTAAGACTCTATATCTGGATAATCTTTCTTTTAGGTTACCAATTAGGAATAACCCACTGTTTAAACCCTCAATCTTAGATGCGGGGTTTAGACTGTGGGAGGATTTAGGAATTAAAAGGATAGGACACCTTTATAGAAATGGAAATTTTTTATTATTTGAAGAGTTACAAGATATTTTTGGATTACCTTCACAACACCATTTTAGGTATTTACAAATTAGAGATTTTATTAAATGTAACACACAAGACTATAAAAAAAAAGAACCAGGCTTATTAGATGAGCTGTTTAATTTACATCCAAATACGGATAAGCTTATAGCTTATATATACAATATTATTTTAGATAAAGAGAACCCAACAACTGAAACATATCGTCAAGCATGGGAAAATGAAATCGGATTACCTATAACAAAAGAAACTTGGGAAGAATGCTTACAAAGAATACATTGGTGTTCTTTGAATGCCAGACATACACTGATACAATTTAAAGTTATATATAGATTACACTACTCGAAAACCAAATTAAAAAGTATTTTTCCTAGTCTCTCCTCTATTTGTGATAAATGTAAGAATCTTGAAGCAAATTTAATACATAGTTTGGTAACGTGTCCACGGTTGAATTATTATTGGATTGAAATTTTTAAAGTTATTTCGGAAGTTCTTAAGGTTGAACTCGACCCAGACCCAAAATTAATAATATTCGGAATCCCGGAGCCAAATTTGGTACTCACGGTTAATCAAAGAATTTTTTTTGATTACTGTTTAATAATAGGGAAAAAAATGATACTTAAATTTTGGAAGGGAACATTATCTCCAACAATTAAAATGTGGAAAGTAGAGATGTTGGAGACGTTGAATTTGGAAAGAATTAGATTTGTCCTTTTGGACAGGTATAATTCTTTTGAATCGATATGGTCTCCATATATACAGTATTTAGAAAAGTAGCTATTCTTGGAATCACGGCTCGACGGACACTCTATGGATCCGATGCGAATAACTTACTTATAATTGATATTATTGTGCATTTATTAGAGATATTTCTGAATGAAATAGTATTTCGTATAATGACTTTAGTTTTTGTTTATATATATGTAATATTTTTGTTTTTCAAATTTTCCCTTTTTATTTTCTTTTTATTTACGATTGAAGTATGTGGGAAGAATTTTTTATTCTTTTTTATTTACTCTTTTTTCTTTTCTCTTTTATATATCTTTTTCTTTATTTCCAAAAAATAGAAGATATTAAGTATTGATATGTTATTTGTAGTAATATTGAATTAAGGTGTTAGTTTATAAAGTAAGCTTTACATTGTAAACGGTTTACTTCAAATAAAAAAATATTACACAAAAAAAAAAAAAAAAAAAATTATTGAATTCATCTTCCATTTTATTATTCCCCAGTATCAGTTCTCCAGCATATTTTCCAGCAGTCTAACGTCCACTCTTGCCTCTTCCTTACTCTTTATACATTTGAAGAAACTTTTGCTCTCCTCTTTTATATTATTGGCTAGCTTACTTTCATATTAAATCTTTTCTCCCCATATTGCCTTTTTAGTTACCTTGTGTTGTTTTTTAGAAAAGCTTCCCAATCCTCCAGCTTCCCACTAATCTTTGCATTGTTATATGCCTTCTCTTTTAGTTTTATGCTGTCTTTGATTTCCCTTGTTATCCACAGTAATCTCATTCTCCCATTAGAATATTTCTTCCTCTTTGGAATGCAAAGATACTGTGTCATCCGAATTATTTCCAGAAATTCCTGCCATTGTTGTTCCACCGTCATTCCTGCTAGAGTCCCTTTCCAATCAACTTTAGCCAGCTTCTCCCTCATTCCTGCTAGAGTCCCTTTCCAATCAACTTTAGCCAGCTTCTCCCTCATGCCTCTGTGGCACCTTTGCCCAAAAGGAATACTGACAGACCCAATTTCATCTTCCCCTCTCAAATTGCAGTACCCGCTAGTGAGTGGTTACTTTACCTTAAACTCCCTAATCAAATCCGGTTAATTACACAATACCAAATCCAGAATTGCCTTTTCCCTGGTTGGCTCAACCACAAGCTGCTCTAAGAAACCATCTCATAGGCCCTCTACTAAGACCCACTCTTGGGGTCCTGTGCAAATCTGATTTTTCCCAGACCACCTGCTTATTGAAATCCCCATGATCGCCTTAAGATTGTCCTTCTTGCATGCCGATTTCATCTCCTGATGTAATTTGTACCTGACTTATTTACAGGAAGCCTGTAAATAACTCCCATCGGGGTCTTTTTACCCTTGCAGTTTTTCAGCACCATCAATAAGGATTCCACATCTTCTTATCCCATTTCACCCCTTGCTAAGGACTGAGTTTCATTCCTTACCAGAAGAGCTTATTTCCCCCCCCACCCCCCCGTCTGTCTTTTCGATTGGATTCAGCTCCCAGCTCACAGTGGGCAAAAATATGTCATTTGATGTACAATGTGGGGAAATATGCGATGCTACGTGTCAGTATAGGGGACATCAATATAGAATATTCCTAAAAGGGTGTGAAGGATGCATCTGTCCATGTACATTGTATTACTGACAAACAAAATTAGATCCTTGAAAATGTTTTGCATAATTTTCTAAATTTAAATGTAAATGATCAACAATTACGAGGCAATGGTAGGGTCGGTTTAATGTAATTTCATATCGTTGTGCTGTTTTTTCTCAGAGACAAGAATGCACTCAGTAAGAACATTGAGAATTTGGAGGCAGATATCTCGCAATGGAAAATCAAGTATGAAGAGCTCAGCAAATCTAAGAAAGAGGTGCTTAAACAGGTGAGGTACGAGAGCTGGTAATCCTGGAAGATAATTTTTTTAATTAAGTAAGATTAAGAAATTGCAGAAGAGAAAAAAATTACCAAACTTAAACGTGCAAATTTTCATAAGTGTATTTGTTTTGCTGTTTGTTACTCATGTTCATATACACTACAGTTTTGTTTAGTTCCATGTACAAAGCAGTAATCCTGGTTTCAGTAGTTCTAGGAAAATAATGCATATTTACACTAATCCCAGTTGACTGTATTAGGCCCTAACCCTCAACACCATTCCACCATCGTGTACCCCAATGCTTTTTAAAAGTTGTAATTGTATCTGCCTCCACAATCACATCTGCGTGGCTGGGTGGAAGGTCTAGAGAACCAGAGAGGAGGATGGAGGAAGCTTGCGGTGGCAGGTGCGCAAGCAAAGGCCAGTAAGAGAGTGAACTGGGGACTTGCCTTCCGCGCCATCAAGGTCGGCAGGAGGCCCGCACAGGGCACAAAGGCTGAAGGTGGACGGGCAAGGAGTGGGACAACGGAACACTGGACAACCCAAAGGGTGGAGGCCCTGCAGTAGCCTGGGGCTCGCTTGGATCGGGCGCCGCACCAGCAGACTTGATGCGTGATGGGGCAGGAATTTGTAAATGGCAAACCTGGTGACCCCTGCATGAGGTCTCAGTGGACTATTTCTATTCACTTTATATTAATTGTGCTTAAGTATGGCAGCAAAACAAGATGCAAGATAACTGGATGCAAAACAAGACTTTCACTGTACATGTGATAATAAAGAACCATTGACCATCAGCTGCAGAGAGTGGTTGGTACGACTTGGATTGTAGTCTATGGAAATTCCGGAGGTTGTTGCGAGACCTAATAGATATATACAATTAAAATAAAAAGATAGAATTTTTTTTCCCCAGGATGCAAAAATATCAAATACTAGGATGCATAATTTTAAGTGCAAAGCTTAAAAATTATGTGTGGGGCAATTTTTTTTACGGAGGTTGGTGAGTGCCTGGAACGCACTGCCAGGGATGGTGGTTGAGGCTGATACGATAGTGGAATTGAAGAGACTTTTGGATAAGCAGGGAAGGGAGGGATGAATGGATTATGTGCAAGCAGTTTGAAGTTGGTCTTGGCATCATGTTCTGCACAGAGATTATGGGCCAAAGGGTCTGTTCCTGTGCCATACTGTTCAAGTTCAAGTGAGTTTATTGTCATAGGATAGGACAATGAAATTCTTGCTTTGCTCAGCACACAGAACATAGTAGGCATTTACTACAAAACAGATCAATGTGTCCATATATCATTATATAAATACATACACACATGAATAAATAAACTGATAAAGTGCAAATAACAGAGAATGGGTTATTAATGATCAAAGTTTTGTCCGAGCCAGGTTTAATAGCCTGATGGCTGTGGGGAAGTAGCTATTCCTGAACCTGGTCGTTGCAGTCTTCAGGCTCCTGTAACTTCTACCTGAAGGTAGCAGGGAGATGAGTGTGTGGCCAGTATGGTGTGGGTCCTTGATGATGCTGCCAGCCTTTTTGAGGCAGCGACTGCGATAAATCCCCTCGATGGAAGAGCTGATGATGGACTGGGCAGTGTTTACTACTTTTTGAAGTATTTTTCTCTCCAGGGCGCTCAAGTTGCCGAACCAAGCCACGATGCAACCGGTCAGCAAGCTCTCTACTGTGCACCTGTAGAAGTTAGAGAGAGTCCTCCTTGACAAACCGACTCTCTGTAATCTTCTCAGGAAGTAGAGGCGCTGATGTGCTTTCTTGATAATTGTATTAGTGTTCTCGGACCAGGAAAGATCTTCAGAGATGTGCACGCCCAGGAATTTGAAGCTCTTGACCCTTTCAACCATCCACCCGTTGATATAAATGGGACTGTGGGTCCCCATCCTACTCCTTCCAAAGTCCATAATCAGTTCCTTGGTTTTGCTGGTGTTGAGGGCTAGGTTATTGTGCTGGCACCATATGAACAGTTTCTCGATCTCTCTTCTATACTCATCCCCATACTGTTCTCTAGAATGCAGAAACGAGGACCTGCAAATGCTGGTTTATACCAAAGATAGACACACAGTCCTGCAGTAACTCAGTGGGCAGGCTGCATCTCTGGAGAAAAAGGATGGGTGACATTTAGGGTCAGAACTCTTCATCAGACTGAAAGTAGTGGGTGATGGGGGGGGCGGGTAGTTGAAGAGGTGGAAGAGAGAAAAGGCCAGGACTAATCAGGGCCATTCATAAGTGGCCTCGGGCAGGGCGGTGCCAGGGAAAGTGGATCTCAAGGTGATTTCCTTTGTCGCAGTTTGTCACAGTGGCAATATTACCTCCAAACGAATCCTGCAATCACAAATCCTTTTTTGCCCCTTATACAGTGCCCTCCATAATGTTTGGAACAAAGTCCTATAATTTATTTATTTGCCTTTGCTCCACAATTTGAGATTTGTAATAGAAAAAAACACATGTGGTTAAAGTGCACATTGTTAGATTTTTTTAAAGGCCATTTTTATACATTTTGGATGAATTACAGCTGTGTTTATACATAGTCCCCCCCATTTTAAGGCGCCATAATGTTTGGGACACATAGCTTCACAGGCGTTTGTAATTTCTCAGGTGTGTTTAATTGCCTCCTTAACGCAGGTATAAGAGAGCTCTCAGCACAGTCTTTACTCCAGTCTTTCCATCGGGTCTTTGGAAACTTTTATTGCTGTTTATCAACACGAGTTCCAAAGTTGTGCCAATGAAAGTCAAAGAACCTATTATGAGACTGAGAAGCAAGAATAAAACTGTTAAAGCCAAACCTTAGGCTTACCAAAATCAACTGTTTGGAACATCATTAAGAAGAAAGAGAGCACTGGTTAACTTACTAATCTCGAAGGAACTGGCAGACCAAGGAAGACCACCACAGCTGATGACAGAAGATTTTTCTCTCTATAATAAAGAAAAATCCCCAAACACCTGTCCAACAGATCAGAAACATTCTTCAGGAGTCAGGTGTGGATTTGTCAATGACCACTGTCCGCAGAAGACATCATGAACAGAAATACAGAGGCGACACTGCAAGATGCAAACCACTGGTTAGCTGCAAAAATAGGATGGCCAGGTTACAGTTTGCCAAGAACAAGCAACCACAGTTCTGGAAAAGATAAAAGAGCAACCACAGTTTTGGAAAAAGGTCTTGTGCACAGTTGAGACGAGGATTAACTTGTATCAGAGTGATGGCAAGAGCAAAGTATGGAGGCGAGAAGGAACTGCCCAAGATCCAAGGCATACCACCTCATCTGTGAAACACGGTGGTGAGGGTGTTATTGCCTGGGCATGTATGACAGCTGAAGGTACTGGCTCACTTATCTTCATTGATGATACAACTGCTGATGGTGGTAGCATAATTAATCCTGAAATGTATAGACACATCCTGTCTGCTCAACTTCAAACAAATGCCTCAAAACACATTGGCTGGAGGTTTATTCTACAGCGACAATGTTCCCAAACATACTGCTAAAGCAACAAAGGTGTTTTTCAAAACCAAAAATGGCCAAGTGAATCACCCGATCTGAACCCAATTGAGTACATGTTTTATATGCTGAAGAGAAAACTGAAGGGGACTAGCCCCCAAAACAAACATAAGCTAAAGATGGCTGCAATACAGGCCTGGCAGAGCATCACCAGAGAAGGCACCCAGCAACTGGTGATGTCCATGAATCGCAGACTTCAAGCAGTCATTGCATGCAAAGGATATGAAACAAAATACTAAACATGACTACTTTATTTACATTCCATTGCTGTGTCCAAAACATTATGGTGCCCTGAAATGGGGGAACTATGTATAAACACTACTGTAATTTCTATATGGTGAAACCAAAATGTATAAAAAGAGCCTTTATTAAAATCTGACAATGTGCACTTTAACCATGTGTGATTTTTCTATTACAAATCTCAAATTGTGGTGTACAGAGGCAAATAAATAAATGAATGATGGGTCTTTGTCCCAAACATTATGGAGGGCACTATGTACCTTCCAGACCATTGGTGCTCATACTTTGAGCGATAAATGTGGCATGGTTTCTCAAAATTCTTTGATTAATGCCAAGGATCGTTCCTCAATTGTTTCTGAATGACTTAAAATACCTATGAGTGACAAAGAGCCCTATTCTGGCTTTGTGCTTTTCATCTGTTCAGGATAGAGGACTGTGGACAGGCCTCCAGCCCGTGGTTCAGCTGTATTCTTGTAAATAAATTCTGGTCATATCTACATAGGATTTCTTTCCTTTAGTATTGTTTCAGACTAGCTTCAGATTTATTCATGATTAATTGTATCATCACTAGTATTTTTCATTATAATGTATACTGCTTATTATGTAAGCTCCATGAATTTCATTGTACCCTAATGTATATGACAATAACCTAATCTGAATTTGAAGAGCTCCCTGAACTTGAAGAGTGGAAGCTGCAATTAGATTGCCAAATTCATTGTGGTCATTGTGGATCCAGTGTCCAAACAAGCTAAGAAATTGTTTTTGATTTTTAGCTGAACATGTTAAAGGAATTGCACCAGGATGAATTGGGTCGGATATCTGAAGACCTGGAAGATGAGCAGGGAGCTCGGACAACCATGGACAAAAAACTTGCAGAACTGCGAGCTGAGGTATGAAGTAACTCCCATATATCAACACAGTTGCTGTCTGCATGCTGTTGTTTGTAGAAATACAGAGGTAGATTGGAGGAAGTACAAGGACACAATTAGATCAGATTGGGCCTCAAGCCTTTTCCACCAGTCAATCAGATAACATCTTGTACTTGGGTTTCCAATGTCATCCTTCAACAAAAAAAGGGAGAGTTGTGTTATGGCGCACCCACTATTCCTTTTCTGTTTTTTTACACCGAGTGGTGGGGGCCTGGAATTCATTACCAGGGCTGGTAGTGGAGGCAGATATAACCTGCACACTTATCTCCAATCCCCAAATCGCCAATTGTCTCCTCTCTTTCCTGTCCAACCATCTCCCGAATAAATCACACCACTTACCTTAGTACGTGATAGTATCTTCAGGAAGGGTGTGTGAAAGAATGGTTTGGTTCATGAGGCTGACAGCAGTGAGGAAGAAGCTGCTGTTAAAGTCTGGAGGTTCAGATACAGACTCTCCATCCTCCGACGGTAGAATAAAGAAAGGGAATGCTGGGGGTAGATGGCATCCTGGACAATACTTCTAGTCTTTTTAATGCAATGCACTGGATAGAAGAAAGTGACGAGCCTGTGATGGACTGGTCTGTGTTCACTGCTCTCTGCATATTCAGGTGGTTAAGAGCAGAGCAGTTACCATACAACGCTGGGATGAATGCTAACGGAATACTTCCTTAAGAAGTTCAAGAGAATCCTCATAGATATGCTGAATCTTCTCAGATGACCAAGAAAGTAACTAGGCTGATTTCTCAATCAATGTATCAGTATGAAGGACCGTGGTTAGATTGGTTAACCTGTCGAGATGTGGATTCGTCAGAATTTGAAGCTGTTGATCATCTCCCCAGTTGCTCTTTTGATGAGGACAGGGTTGATTTAATGAATGATGTTGAACAGGGCATCAAGCTTTGCAATCTCAATTCATTTAGTGCCACCTTGGTGTTGGCTTGGGATGATATGTAATCTATCAGCAAGATTGTAGAGGTTAATTCCCTAGGTAGATAAAAGGGACTGCGTTTGATGATCTGGTATTCCTAGTCGCGAAAGAAGAATTGAGCAGTTACATCACAAATTTGATCATGAAGCAAATGCCATCACTTTTTCTCCTTGCCTGAGGGTTCTGTGTGGCCTATACAATAAATGGAGAAACACTCAGATGATGTAGCAGGTTCATGTGAGTGAAGGGTGAGCCACGTTTCCATGGAATAAAAAATATTGCAGGTGCTAATCGTTCTTTGAAACAGCAGCTTTGCTCTGAGGTCTTGTTTGTTCTCGAGTGGTTGAAAGTTTAGTTTAGGGATACTGTGCGGAAAACAGGCACATCTGCTCACCAGTCCACGTCGACCAGCGATTCCCCGCACATTAACACTATCCTGCACTACAAACTCCATACTGACAGCACCCGTCGTCAGCATCGAACCTGGGTCTCCGGCGCTGCATTAGCTGTAAGGCAGCAACTCTACCACTAAGCCACCGTGACCGTTGTATGTTGAGAATTCAATATTCAATTTTCAAGTATGTTGAAAATACACACATTATAACTTAATAATTGGTGGAGACTTAAATTGAACACTAAATTCTTATTTAGATAGATCATCAACTCAAAGAAAATTATAATCTCAGTCAAGTGAATTTCTAAACTCATATATTAATACTACCAACATCAAGGATGTCTGGAGAATTGAAAATCCTTCCGGACAAGAATATTCATTTTATTCACCGGTGCATAAAACTTACTCAAGGATAGACTATTTCTTAGTAGACTCTAAACTTATTCCATTTGCCTACAACTCGTAATATCATAATATTGTAATCTCGGACCATGCTCCACTAACATTTATGATTAAACTAAATGGAATGGCTGAGAAACAGACACAATGGCGACTTAACCCCCAAATCTTAAATTAAAAGTTATGTCACGAATATGTTGCAAAATAGATTAATATGTTTTTCAAGGCTAATGACCATCCTGGAACTTCTGCTTCCCTTCTTTGGGAAACATTTAAAGCATTTGTATGAGGAGCATTAATCTCCTCCCAGGCATTTCTTAATAAAGAGAGTAGGGCTAAGCAACAGACATTGAAAATGGAAATAAGGCAATTAGACATAGAAAACGCAGTAGCACCTTCTATGGCAAAACACAATAAAATTGCAGCACTGAAATACAAGTTAAATAAAATATACTCAGACCAAGTTATAAAACTTTATCAACATACAAAACAATTAAACTTTGAATTTGGTGATAAACCACAAAAACTATTAGCATGTCAACTTTGTAAACTGGACGTGGAAAAAACAATTTATAAAATTAGAACAGACCAGGGAGAAATATTAACACTACCCAAAGATATTAATGACAGATTTTCACAATACTATCAAAAGCTTTCCTCAACTAAAGTGACAGAACAATCAACAGGAATGGAAGCATGTTTACAGAAATGTAATCGTACGGGTTTAGATCTGAAAGAGAAAGAATTACTAGGTGCTGAAATAACGGTAAAAGATATCGAAGAGTCAATTAGATCTTTAAAAAATGGAAAGGCCGCAGGTCCTGATGGCCTAAGCTGTGAATTTTATTAAAAAGTTTGTGATCTGATTTCCCCACGTTTACAGACATTGTATAAACACGTTTATACTCAACAGAAACTTTAAACGAATCTACAATAATACTTATACCAAAAACTGATAAGGATCTTGAAGACCCAGGTTCATATAGAGCAATAGCTCTCTTAAATACAGATCAGAAAATATTAACTAAAATCCTATCTCATAGATTGAGTTTAGTGATTAACAAATTAATACACCCCGACCAAACAGGTTTTATTCCAAAACGTTACTCATTTTATAATTTGAGACGACTATTTCATACTATATACTCAAATAGAATTGCTAATGCAGACCTAGCAATTATTTTGCTAGATGCTGAAAAAGCATTTGATCAGGTAGAATGGTCATATTTATTTTAGGTGATGGAAATTTTTCAATTGGGAGAGAAGTACTGTACATGGGTTAAACTTTCTAACCCAACAGCTAGAATATTAACAAACCAATTGTTATCAACTAAAATTAATCTTTCTAGAGGCTGTAGACAAGGATGCCCGCTATCCCTATTATTATTCGCTCTTGCAATTGAACCATTAGCAGAAAGTGCTGGAGCTCATCCAGAAATACATGGGTATAATACTAAAGCCACAATGAATAAAATCTCCTTATATGTAGATGATGTATTAAAATATATTACAAAGCTAGAAATTAGCATTCCAAACCTATTAAATCTAATAACTTAATTTGGTCAGTTTTCGGGATATAGAATTAATTGGACTAAAAACGAAATCATGCCAATACGGAACTCAATTTACATGCACTACAACAATCCCCTTTTAAAATAGTTAAGGAAAAACGTAAATATTTAGGAATTTATGTAACTAAGACATATAATTCTTTATTTAAATCAAACTTCCCACCTTTACTGAATAAACTACATAAGAATATTCAGTATTGGAAAACACTCTCCATTTCAATGTTTAGTAAAATGAATGCTATAAAAAGGATATTTGTGACGCAATTACTGTACCTATTTCAGTCAATCCCAATATATTTCCCCAAATGTTATTTTTTTTTAAGTCGATTTCATTGTGACAAGCTTCATTTGGGATTATAAGAATCATAGAATAAGCCATCAACATTTATGTAAATCAAAGACAAATGAAAGTTTAGCTTTACCAATTTTTTTGTTTTATTTTGGGCAGTCCACATTAAAAACATGAGTTTCTGGTTGGAAGAAATGGATCAGCAACCAGACTGGTTAAGGATGGAAAAGGAAGATTGTTTGCCTTTTGAAATTGGTTTGATTATGTTTGCACCCACAAAATTGCACAATAAAACCTGTAGGGAAAACCCTATAATACATAGTGGTATACGAATCTGGAAACAATTAAAAAAGGCTTTAAATTTGGATAATATATCACTCTGTTTTCCCGTTGTAAACAATCCCTTTTTTAAACCTTCCACAATGGAAAAATTATGGAATTAAAAAGATGGGACATCTTTATAGGAAAGGTACTTTTCTTTCATTTCAGGAGTTACAACAGATTTATGGACTACACTCAAATAATTTTTTTAGATATCTACAACTTGGAGATTATGTTAAATCTAATACACAAGATTATAGGAACCAGAAATCCTTCATGAATGTTTGAATAAACATCCTAATACAGAAAAATTAACAACTTATATTTATAAAACCCTCTTAGATAGCGAGGTCCCATCGACGGAATCACATAGACATACATGGGAAAATGAATACATGGGAAAATGAATTAGGCCAACCTATAACAAAAGATATTTGGAACAAAACTCTACAATATACACATCAATGCTCGTTAAATGCCAGACATGCTTCAATACAATTTAAAGTATTACACAGATTACACTACACTAAAGCAAAACTAAATAGAATTTCTCCACATATCTCTCCCATCTGCGATAAATGTCAGCATCTAGAGGCTAACTTAATACATACTTTTGCAAATTGTATTAAAATAAAACAATTCTGGATTGATATTTTTAGAATAATTTCTGAAGTTGTTAATACTAAGTTGGATCCTGACTCAAAACTAATAATACTTGGAATATCAGAACAAAGTCTAACACTCACAACAAGCCAAATAAACTTTCTAGACTACAGTATAATAACTGGGAAGAAATTAATATTAAAATTTTGGAAAGTGCCCTATAACCCCCACAATTAAAATGTGGATTACACAAATGTCAGAGACCCTACACCTGGAAAGAATCAGATTTGTCTTAATGGACAAACAATAACTTTTTGTTCGAATATGGTCTCTGTTCATCGATTATTTGAAGGGGTGGATTGGTTCTGCACGGGAACCCATCTGAAGCTTGAACTCAGGATTAGATGAAAAGTTCTACTTTATAATCTTCAAACCTGTCTCGATGTATTATTAATAAATCATTCCATTCCTTTTTTTAAATCTTGACATTTGGGTTTTTTTTCTTTCTTTCTTACTTCCTATCTATAAAAAAAAACTAGAAGCAGATGGAATCCACAATTGATAATATTAATAATGTATGATTGATACATATGAAATGTTTTTACCATAATATGTGTTTGCTTCTCATAAATATATATATATTTTTTTGTTTTAAATCAAGTATGCTGAGGAAGGGGGTGGAGGGGTGCTGCTATTTCGATAATTTCAGATGCTGGAAATCTGAAATAAACAGAAAATGTTGTGATCTCCAATCGGGTCAATCAGCATCTGCAGAGAAAATAATAATGTTAAATGTTTTGGGTCTAAGAGCTTTGTCATATAGAGGACCTGAAAACATTGACCTGAACCATTAACTTCTGTTTTGTCAGAAGCTGTGGTTGCTAAATATCTGCAGTATTTTCCATTTTTATTTAAGCCTGATATTGTCATTGGTACCTCCTGAAATCCATTGGTAAAGAAGCAGTCATGTGATTTAAAATTTATAGTACAACCAAACAATCTTATTGTAATGTCATCAAAGACAAATACAGTTTTCATCTCATGGGAATTTAAGGAAAGGAAAATCTGATTTCTTTCGTCCCAACCAAATAACTACAGACAATTTTGAAAACCTTAATTATGGACAGATAGGCCTTTTGATAGAGGTCATTCAGAAAAGGTTCAGAGATTCAATTCCTACAATGAACAAGGTGTCGTCCAAATAATGACTCAGCTAGTTAGAACTGTATTTTTTTTAAATTTTGAAGAATGAGAGATGATCTTGAAATTTAAAAAGTCCCAAGGGAGCTTGACTGACTGGATGTGGACACGGGAACACCAGTGGTCTTTCCAGGTAGAGGTTCACACATGCCTCCTCAAACTTAATCTACAGTATTCGGCACTCTCAATGTGGCCTCTGGGAGGAGACCAAAATGTAGACTAGGTGGACATTTCGCTGATCAGTTGTGATTGGTCTCCCAGCTGCTAACCATTTTAACTATGCCTCTCATTCCTGCACTGACCTTTCTGTCTCTGGCCTCCATTGCTGGAGTGGGGTCATACACAGAACATTACCTCAAATTCTGCTTGGGTGGTTTACAACCCAACAGTATGAATATTGAATTCTCCAATTTTAGGTAACTAAACCCGACCCCCCCCACTCTCGCCTTTTCATCATGGGCCTGTTAAATGAGCTTTTGGTCCTTGTCAACAGATGGAGAGACTCCAGGCAGAGAACACCTCTGAGTGGGGCAAGAGGGAACGGTTGGAGACAGAGAAGCTGAACCTTGAAAGAGAGAACAAAAAGCAGAGGGCACAGATTGAGGATTTGGTGGAAGTATTGGCCAAAAAAAGGAAGCAGGTTGCAAGTGCCCTGGACATGGACTTGAAGACCATTCAGAACGAGCTTTTCGAAAAGAATAAGGTAAAAGACTGGTGTTTAAGACTGGATTTTCTTTAAAGATGGACTCAATATGCTGGAGTAACTCAGCAAGTCAGGCAGCATCTCTGGAGAAAATGAATAGGTCATGTTTTGTGTCGGGATCCTTCAGACTTTAAAAAATATATAATTTTACTATTGCCATGGCTTTCACAGGGATATCTTGTACTAAGTTTAGGACAGATGAAGAAAAACCTTTTCACCTGTGAATCTGGAATTCTCCGCCACAGAATCAGTGGAAGCCAATTTACTGAATATGTTCAAGAGAGAGTTCGATTTAGCTCTTAGGGCTAAAGGGATCGATATGGGGGAAAAAGCCGGAAAGGGCTACTGATTTTGGATGATCAGCCATGATCGTATTGAATGGCGATGCTGGCTCGAAGAGTCGATTGGCCTACTCCTGCACCTATTTTCTATGTTTCTAAGTTCTTGTTAGCAGCTTGTAATAATATTTCTATTTCCACCCATGAAATGTTTGATTGCCTCATAGACTTGACACTAGCCTGAGAGCATTTACAGTCATAGTCACACTGTTTTTAAGCTGTTGGTTCAAACCATAGTGTTGGTCATATCCCTGCAGTTAATCGTGATTAAGTTTACAACTTCCTTGGTCATCCATGGTCCCATTACCCTACCATCCCTATCCCCTCTTCTCCCCTCCCCTCTGGGCAAAATCACTTGAAAGCACTTACCATCAGAATTTAAGAACAGCTGTTATTATGAACAGTGCTCCCTTTATAGGATACATAATGGTACTGCACAAGAACAGGCCTTTTGGTCCACAATGTCTCTTTTTAACATGATTACATAACCATAACTTATCTACCTGCACATAACCCATGTACCTATCTGAAAGTCTTTTATATGCCACTAACATGCTGCTTCAACTGGGATTTTCTTTAATCTGATTTGCCAATTACCCATTTCTGGACCCCTTTTGACCCTTCTATTTACCTGTTTCAGTTCCTTTCACCTTTCTTTATTTTTCTCAACGCCCCTGTCTGATTCCAACCTCTTAAACCATACATGTGCTTACTTTTTCATTTTGGCCAATTTTACAGCCTTATATCTTGCCATCCTTTGCTTCTCCTTATTAGAACATGCCAATTGTGATCACTGTTCCTAAAATGCTCTTCCGCTGGTCATCTAGCCAGTCTCATATCCCAACACAAGATCCAGTATGTCCCCTTCTCAGGTTCGACTCTCCATACTGTTTCAAGAAACTCTCTTGGATACATCTCTCAAATTCTGCCCAGATCAAGCCTTTGGCACTGAGCAAATTCCAGTCAACATTGGCGAACATAGAACAGTACAGTACAGGAATGGGCCCTTCACCCCACAATGTTTGTGCCGAACAGGATGACAAGCTAAACTGATCTTATTAGCCTGTACATGATTCATATCCCTCTATTCCATGCACTTTCATGTGCCTATTTAAAAGCCTCTTAACCGTCACTATCGTAACTGCCTTCACCACCAATGTGTTTTAGGCCATCACCAGTCTCTGTATTTAAAAGAAAATGCCCCGCCGATCTCGATTAAACCTTTCCCCCTCTCTCCTTGGAGCTATGCCTTCTAGTGTTGGACATTTCCACTGGGACCCCTTCAATAGCGAGGTCAGTACCTGTGATGGACTGGGCAGTATCCACCAGTTTTTAGAATAACCGTTGTTCCAGATGCCAAACCATGCAACCAATCAATATGCATTCTACTATACACCTGTTGAAGTTCAAGAGACTATTTGTTGACATACTGAATCTCCACAATTTTCTAAGTAGATGAGTTGATGGTCTTATTTTAGGATTAAATGTGCTGGGTCCAGGATAGATCTTCAGAGATATACGCGCCCAGGAACTTGATGTTGTTGACTCTCCCCACCACTGAGCCATTAATGAAGATTGGTTTGTGGATCCTCGCCCTACCTCTCCTAAAGTCAACAATCAGCTATTGGCTTTAGTGACATTGAGAACAAAGTTGTTCTAGCACCATTCAATCAGACAATCGATCTCCCTCCTATACTCTGACTTGTCAATATCTGTAATTCGTCCAACATGGTGGTGTCGTCGATGAATTGTCATGATGCCAAGACCAACTCTTATCAGCCTGCACATAATCCCTATCTCCCCATTTCCAAAAGCCTCCACATCTTTCCTATAATACGGCGACCAGAAATGCACGCTGTACTTCAAATGCAGCCTAGCCAAAGCCCGATAAAGCTGCATCATGACTTTCTGGATCTCTTGCACTCAATGCCCTGACCTACAGTATGAGATCAAATATACCATATGCTTTCTTTACCATTCTACCTGTGTTGGCACTTTCAGGGAGTAATGGGCTCGGACCCCATGATCCCTCTGTAGATCCATGTTGTTAAGGGTCAGACTTTCCACTTGCATTTGACCTCCCAAAGTGCAGCACCTACCTATTCGGATTAAACTCCATCTCCCATTTCTCCGCACATTTCCGTAGCTGGTCTATATCCTGCTGTATATATGCTGTACAGCCTCCATCAAAGCCCATTGCAGCCTTTGTTATACAGACTCTTTCACAGTGCTGTTTTAATACATGTTTTTGCTCTTGGAGCAGTCTGGAAATGGACGAGAATGTTTAGATTTTCAAGATAATCTGGTTTCATATTCATTGCCTTTACTGAGCACAGCTTCTAATTTTCAGGATTTTTATGGCAGTTTCAAATTCCGATATGGGCAAAGCAGAACATGAACAGACATATTCTGTAGTATTAAATCATTGAAGGACTTGTTGAATAGCATGCAATAAATTTGAGATCAGTATGGCATTTAAAATGGCTAGGATTTGGTTACTCACCATGCAATGTTGCTTTGATCGCAGGAGTTGTCGGATCTGAGGCACGTTCATGCCAAGCTAAAGAAACAGTATCAAGAAAAAATGGCTGAGTTGGCACATGCAAACAGAAGAGTGGAGCAGCATGAAACAGAAGTGAAGAAACTGCGGCTACGAGTGGAAGAGTTAAAGAAGGAGCTGGCAGTGGCTGAGGATGAGGTATGATATGCTTCACAAGGAGGATTCAGGGGTTCATACTGTCTCTACAGCCAAACAAAGGTGGAAAGTCTCAAGCAATTTTTTTTTAATTGTACTGGAAATCTGAAAGAAAAACAAAATAAATGCCATCTGCAGAAAGAGAAACAGTCAATCAGCATATGTAGTTTCTTGTTTCAACAAAGTCAATGTTGCTGGTGTTCTGATGAGACGACTGCTCTGTCTTTCTCTCACTACTTTCACTTATCAATAGCCAATCCTAAAACTAACTCAACAGTGTTTTATGTTAAAAACCAAAGTGCTGGAATAACTCGCCGGTCAGACAGCATCTTTGGAAGAAATGGAGAGATGATGATACAGGTCGGAACCCGTCTTCAATGTCTGAAGAAGGGTTCCGGCCCTAAATGTCGCCAAAGAGCCAGCATGACCACAGAGGGACAGTCCAGAATACCCTATGCTGTGGATAGGCCAGCTAAATATTTGCCTATTTCCACATTCTAGGTGGATGAAGCTCATAACCAGGCCAGGAGGTTGCAGCGGTCCTTGGATGAACAGACAGAAGAATCTGAGAACCTTCAGGTACAACTAGAGCACCTGCAAACAAGGTAAGCAGCACATAGCAACTCTTCCTGGTATTTTTTTATTCTGAAATCACTTGGGACTAAGGATGACTTGTTTCCGTTCCATTTTTGTGGGGTCAGCAGTGACTGATAAAGGGTCTGTAGACTTTGCTACAGATGGGGCAGGATCTGCCTGACAATGGTGCTCTGGTGCTCTGCTTCCACTATGTACACTGGACTTATGTGTGTGCTTCCAGCACAGAGATGTGAAGCTCTTGGTACAATCCTCTCTGCTATTTCACCACTGTGAGTAATCACGGGACAGAAATTCCCCCGAGTCAATGGGATGTTGCATTTCTCCAAGGACCTTTAAGAATATTATTGAATTGTTTTGTCTGTCTATCTGGTAACTTCTTCCATCATCAGTTTTTTAAATAGTGCTTTTCTGGTCTTGAGCATGTAAATACAATGGCCAGTCCAACAGACAATATGACCTCAGACTTGACCCTTGGTTTACTGGGCAGCAGTGATCCCTGTCCTTGTATTCTTTTGTCACCTTGACTAACTGAAGTGGGCATCTCCAGGTTCTGAAATAATACCACTGGTGCTCTCTGCAAAATCCTCCAGAAAAGTTGTTAGGGTAAGTAAACCAACATCAGGATTCTCCCGCAGGACTAAAGACCCAGCATTGAAGCTATACCAAATCAAATCGTAACAGCGGTGCCATACTGTAGTGAGCCTCGAGCTTTAGCCAGAATAAAATAAACAAAGTGCTGGAGTAATGCTTCAGGTCGGGACTTCTTCACACTGATTCATGTATAGGTGAGAAACCTATCTAACTGGTTCTTAAATGTTGCAATAGTCCCTGCCTC
Organism: Raja brachyura; assembly: GCA_963514005.1. The sequence continues at coordinate 25,413,421 of OY740797.1, read as the reverse complement.
ATCTACCTCCGCTGGCAGCTCATTCCATACACCCACCACCCTTTGTGTGAAAAGGTTACCCCTCAGACTGCTATTCAATCTTTTCCCTTCATCTTAAACTGATTTCCTCTACTCGGGGCAAGATACACTGCGCATCTGTGCGAGGTTTTTAACATCTCCCTGTCACAAGCTATCATACCACCATGCTTAAAGTCAGCTACAATCATTCCCATTCCAAAAAAGTCTGTCCCTGAGGACTTGAATGACCATAGACCGATTGCACTTACACCAGTGATTATGAAGTGCTTCAAGAAACTAGTCCTGCATCATATCAGAACCCGCCTACCTCCCTCCTTCGACCCACATCAATTTACCTACAGAAATAACAAATCCACTGAGGACGCCATCGCCATAGCAACTTACACCGCACTGAGCCATTTGGAACATCGGGAAAGCTACGTGAGGATGTTATTCATTGATTATCGCTCAGCATTCAATACAATCATTCCGGACATTTTAATCAGCAAACTGCTTCACCTAGGCTTCCCCTCCCCCATCTGCACATGAATCAAAGACTTTCTCACAAACCGCCCACAGAGAGTTAAAACCGGTCCCCATATCTCCTCCTCCATCACACTAAGCACTGGCACACCTCAAGTCTGTGTGCTGAGTCCACTTCTTTACTCCTTATACACCTATGACTGCACACCCACCCACCTGTCTAACACCATTATTAAATTTGCCAACGACACAACTGTCGTCGGGCTCATCTCAGGGGGGGGGGACGAGATACAGCAACTGTCAGAGTGGTGTACAGTAAATAACCTGACACTGAACACAACCAAGACAAAGGAGCTAATACTGGACTTCAGGAGGAACCGGGACGCGGCCCCGCTCTGCATAAATGGGGCATGTGTGGAAAGGGTGCAGACTTTCAAATTCCTAGGAGCCCTCATATCCGAGGACCTCTCCTGGTCGGCCAACACCACTGCAACCGTCAAGAGAGCACAACAGAGACTCCACTTCCTGAGAGTGCTCAGGAGGCACAATACCAAGATGAAGCCTTCTACCGGGTGACCATTGAGAGTCTACTGACATATTGCATGTCAGTGTGGTATGCATGCTGCTCTGCTGCAGATAAGAAAGCGCTCCAGAGAGTGGTAAAAACATCAGAGAGAATAATCGGTTGCCCACTGCCCTCTCTGGAGGATATTGCCAACACACGCTACCTCAGCAGAGCCACTAAAATCATAAAATACACCACACACCCCGGTCACCACCTTTTTGAACTGTTGCCCACTGGCAGGCGTTACAGGTCAGCCAAAACGCGCACCTCCAGACTCGGAGACAGTTTCTTCCCCAAAGCAATCTTCACACTCAACATGAAAAAAACACTGATTATTATTCATGCTGCACTCTTCCATGCTGCTACCCACCTTGGACGTTTACTATCACAATGTGCATTACTGATTACTTATTTTAATACCTAGTTTTTAAACATTGTTTTTAAATTGTGTCCTGTGATTTTATGTTTGTATATTATGCACCAGTGGAGTGGCAACGCCAATTTTGTTGTATGCAGTGCTTACAACGACAAATAAAGGCATTTCATCTACCCGATCTCTTCATCTCATGATTTAATACAACTGTATAAATCACCCCTCATTCTCCTACACTCCAAGGAATAGAGACCCAGCCTACTTAACCTCTTCATGTAGCTCAGACACTTGAGTCCTGGCAAAGGTATTTGAGTATAGGAGTAGGGAGGTTCTACTGCAGTTGTACAGGGTCTTATTGAGACCACACCTGGAGTATTGCGTACAGTTTTGGTCTCCAAATCTGAGGAAAGACATTCTTGCGATAGAGGGAGTTCAGAGAAGGTTCACCAGACTCCTGGGATGTCAGGACTTTCATGTGAAGAAAGACTGGATAGACTTGGCTTGTACTAGCTAGAATTTAGAAGATTGAGGGGAGATCTTAAGGATCTTACAAAATCCTTAAGGGTTTGGACAGGCTAGATGCAGGAAGATTGTTCCCGATGTTGGGGAAGTTCAGGACAAGGGGTCACAGTTTAAGGATAAGGGGGAAATCTTTTAGGACAGAGATGAGAAAAACATTTTTCACACAGAGAGTGGTGAATCTCTGGAATTCTCTGCCACAGAAGGTAGTTGAGGCCAGTTCCTTGGTTATATTTAAGAGGGAGTTAGATGTGGTCCTTGTGGCTAAAGGGATCGGGGGTATGGAGAGAAGGCAGGTAAGGGATACTGAGTTGGATGATCAGCCTTGATCATATTGAATGGCGGTGCAGGCTCGAAGGGCCGAATGGCCTACTCCTGCACCTATTTTCTATGTTTCTAACATCTTCGTAAATCTTCTCTGTACCTTTCCAGCTTGACAACAACTTTCCTACAACATGGTTCCCAGAACTGAACACAATACCCAAAATACGGTCTCACCGTAACTGCAACATGATCTCCCAACTTTTATACTCAATGCTCTGATGAAAACCAATGAGCCAAAAGCCTTTCAGACCACCCTATCCACCTGTGACTCCATCTTCAAGGAACTATGTACCTGCTCTCCGAGATCCCTCTGCTCTACAACACTCCCCAGAGCCCTACCATTCACTGTCCTAAAATGCAACACCTCACATTTCTCTGTATTAAATTCCATCAACCATTCCTCAGCCTACCTGGCCAAACGATCAAGATCCTGCTGCAATTTTTCACAACCATTTTCACTGTCTGAAAAACCACCCACTTTTATATCGTCTGCAAACTTGCTAATCTTGACATATAAGTTCTCATCCAAATCATTGATATAGATGACAAACCGTAACGGCCCAGCACCGAATCGTGAGGCACACCACTAATCATAGGCCTCCAGTACGAGAAGCAACCTTCCGCCATCACCCACTGCTTCCTTCCATGAAGCCAATTTTCTATCCATTCAGCTATCTCTGCTTGGATCCCATGTGATCTAACCCTTTTGAGCGGCCTACCATGTGGAATCTTGATGAATGCTTTGCTGAAGTTCATTTATGCAAAATTTACAGCTCTGCCCTCATCAACCTTTTCGGTCACATCTTGGAAAAAGTCCAATAGGTTTCGTGAGACACAGCCTCCCATGTACAAAATCGTGCTGACTATTGTCTTGTGATGCTATATGGGTGGAACTAAGAAATAAAAAGAGGACCGTCATACAGGAAAGGGATGGAAAGTTATGCTGCATGCTTCATGAAGGACATGTGTTTTTCCTGGGTGACTATCCAACAAAGTTACATAAAGTACTAATTGCTTCTTCACGACCCCCCCCCACCCCCCAAACTGGACCCCATTAATTGTTGGCGGCCCCCTGTGCCAGGTCCCCCTTTGTTCTTGGCGACACGACCCGTCCACCTCGGCCTATCCACCTCGACTCAACTTCGAGATCCCAACGCCAACCTGTCCTCGGCCCAACCCGACCCCGCCCTATGTCCAACCTCGTCCTCGTAGCGACGACCCGACACTGTCCTCGACCCAATCTCGAGAGACTCTGACCTCGAGGACTGCCACCTTGCACTGCGGTGGCCTTTCCATAGGACGCAGTGCTCTGTAGGAGACTGCTGTACGGTTCCGCCTTCAGCATGTTTTCTCTGTCACACAGGTTGAGGAGGCAACAGACAGTCTTTGGGAAAAGAAGCTCTTGTTTTGACCCAGATGATCCCAATGAGACTGGCAGCGACTTTGATGATGACCCTGAGTTGTTGCAGCTGCAGATTCCTTGAGCAGCAATTGGAAGGTTGGTGGACCAGAGGGAGGAAATCTCTCCAGAATGTCAGCTACTACGTTGCCAGCAGCAGGCCACGAGGTGGTTTGGTGCTTTATGAAACAGGAGTTTCCGAAACTATTCCTATAACATTCTCTAAAAATAACTCTCACCACCTTCAAATAATGGACTTTGTATCCTTTAAAATATATTTATGCATATAACTGATCGCTGTACACTATATTTACATGAATTTTCTATTATAAACCTGAGTACTTAGAGATTGGGGTGGAGTATTTGTTCTTTTTTCACTGCTTCATCTAAATGATGAGGCTGCAAATGTATAACCAGCTTCTGATTTTGGGAGATCATCAGGGGGGTAAGCAGAGTGCCCATCCCCTCTACTATCTCCTCAATTCTTGCCTTCCTTCTCTGTAAGCAGGACTAGTCAGCATCTCAAGAAATGGTGGATTTAAGTGTTGATCAAAATTATCGATGGTTTTCATAACATAAGTAAAGAAATGTTGATTTCACAGGAAGGAGGATTGGCAAACGGAGGAAACAAATATCTGCTCATTGGCAAGAGAGCCCATACTGAGATGAAGAGAATTCTGCAATTCTGTGCCTTGAAGGGAAGTGGATGCAGTTACAATAGAAGTTTTCACCAAAACAATGGATAAACGTTTGATGAGAAAATAATTGCAGGATGAATTACCAGACCTGGATGACGTATCTCATATTTTTAAAGAAAGCATCATCATTGGAGCTCCTTAGTGCAGTGTACTTGGGTCCTTGGCCAAAACATCTTCAACTGCTTGTAGACACAAAATGCTGGAGTAACTCAGTGGGACAGCCAGCATCTCTGGAGAGAAGGAATGGGTGACGGTTCCGGTTGAGACCCTTCTTCAGACTTGACCCAAAACGTCACCCATTCATTCTCTCCAGAGATGCTGCCTGTCCCACTGAGTTACTCCAGCATCTTGTGTCAACCTTTGATTTAAACCAGCATCTGCAGTTCTTTCCTACACATTTTCAACTGCATCGTCCTTTCTATCATAAGGCCAGAAGTGGGAAAGTTTATCGGTGCCGGCACATTGTACAGTTCTATTCAAAGCCACCAAGGAACCAGTGTGTCTGTGTGCAGCAAGTCTGAGACTACCTGATCTGATAGAAGTATTTAAAATGATGAGAGGTGTAGAACCTTTTTCTCATGGTGGAAATGTCCAACATCATAATTACAAGATGAGAAGTGGGAAGTTCAATGATTTGCCACAAGCATTGTGGGCTGAAGAGCCCCATTCCTGTGCTGTGTTTTATGTTCTAATGCATATTAGTGGCAAATACATCTGCATCCCTATGGTTCCAAGCAATGAGAGTCTTCAGTAAGAGATTTCAATCACTTAACCTCGACCTTCAGTGACTTTATTTCCGCCTGGTTCCCTCCTCATCAACATTCATGGGGTCAAATTAACCAGACATTTCAATATCTTGGGGTCCAAGTCCATAGCTCCTTGAAAGTGGCAACACACGTAGGTAGATTGGTAAAGAAGGTTTATGGCATGCTTGCCTTTGTCATTTAGGGCATTGAGTATAAGAGCCAGGAAGTTATGGCAGCTTTATAAAACATTGCTTAGGCTGCATTTGCATATTGGGTGCAGTTGTGGTTGGCATGTTACCAAAGGATGCAAACGAGATTTGCCAGAATGCTGCCTGACCCGCTGAGTTACTCCAGCATTTTGTCTCTATCTTCACTTGCTCCTACTGCTGTGAGGCCATAACATCTTCAGGTAATGACCAGTAGGGCTTTCACATTTGGACAGTAGGGCATGGTCACTTTGGTGACATTATTGGGTAATGACTGGGAGTGTGCTCCATTTTAGTGGTCATTGGGAAGGTTGTATCTTGATTGCAGTGTGTTCACTATCTGCTGTCTGAGTGACTGACGTCAACTCATGGTTTCTAATCTGTTCTTGATTTACTGCATCTAATTTAGTTGAGATTGTAAATATCTAAGCTCAGAACTACAACACACCAGTTATTTTCATATTGCTCGACATGCTACCTAATAGCTCTGGTGAGGTTTATTAATGACATGACAATATTTGTAAACAAAAGTAATTGAATTACAATTTCACACGTGAAAAAATGAAATGGAAGATACAATATGTTCATGAATTAATGCATAATCTAATACCTGCACTTACTCAGTCCTGTCCAAGCAGGCTGGTACTGAGTTAGAATCCCTTCCCTTTCCCTGATAGACTGTTTCCTTTTACTTAGCATCAGGAGACATGAGAAGGACACGCACAGACAGAAGGTGTGTGTTGGCTAAGAACCTGCAGGGAAGAAATGCTGATGCCCTCAGGGACACTTTTTTTAGACTTTAATGGTACAACGCAGAAATAGGTCCTTCGGCCCACTGGCTCCACGCCGACCAGCGATCACCCTGTACACTAACACTATCCTACACACTAGGGACAATTTTACTGATGCCAATTAACTTACAAACCTTTATATCTTTGGAGTGGGGGAGGAATCTCACGTGGTGACAGGGAGAACATACAAACTACCTACAGACAGCACCCATAGTCAGGATCGTACTCTGGTCTCTCGCGCTGTAATGCAGCAACATTACCACTGTATCACTGTGACCCCTGTCAAGCTCTCCAGTGCCAACAGAACAGGCAGCACAGTGGTATATTTGCTGCCTTACAGGACCAGAGACCAGAGTTTGATTCCGACTACGGGTGCTGCCTATATGAAGTTTGTATGTTCTCCCGGTTCCCGCATGGGTTTTCTCCAGGTGCCCTGGTTTCCTCCCTCACTCCAAAGACATGTAGGTTTGTAGGTTGATTGACTTCTGTAAATTATCCCCAGTGTGCAGTGGGATAAATAGCATGAACGGTTATTCATTCGTTGGTGCAGTCTCAATTGGCCAAAGGACCCATTTCTCGTTGGATTGGGTTGAGAAAGTGCTGAGGGCCTGCTGTATTTCAGATCACATCCATCACTGTGACAGCCAAACCCACATCAGAACGTCATCAAAAGCATTTTATCAGGATGCATCACAGCATAGTTTGGGTACTATGACTCCATCCAAGACTGCTAGAAATTGCAGAGAGTAGTGGACGCAGCCCAGTCCATCACGCAAACCAACCTCCCTTCCATTGACTCCATCTACATTTCACGCTGCCTGCAAGATCACCAGCATGATTATGATCCAATCTTATCCCGTTCTCTCGCTCTTGTCCTCTCTCATCAGGCAAGAGGTACAGAAATGTCAAAACACATAGCTCCAGATTCAGGGTCAGTTTCATCTGTTGTGAGGCAACAGAACTGTCCTCTCACCAACTAGAGAGTGGTCCTGACCTCTATACCTCATTTGAGACCTTTGGGTTATCTTTAATCGGACTTTACTGGACTTTATCTTGCACAAAACGTGACACCCTTTATCCTTTTTGCTGGCTGGATAGCACAGTAAAAAACATTTCATTGTTCCTCAGTACAAGTAACAATTATAAACTAAACTAAACTAGATCAGATGAATACACCCCACATCTCATCTACCTGACTCTTGAGTGTTCCTTGGTAGTATGACAAAACAGAAACCATCTTCCAGTGAAGAGCAGTCTGTCTATTGGCAAAGTCAATGGTTCACAGATGGCATTTATCTGCTCTGTAGTAACAGCTCTCAATAATTAGCTTCCAGGTATTAGTGCAACACTTGTGGTTGGCCTCAGTTTTCACAGAGGCATCAAGATCTCGCGTGGCCTCTGACTGGGCTTCTGACTGTGAGTTGCAACGAGACCCATCAGCCAGTGTAAAACAAGGCTTGCCAGACTTTACCGCAGGACGCACACACCATCCAGAGTGGGTGATGAACGAATGGCATGAACTGTGGAAGAACGGAACTGGGCATATCACCACTTCTGCTCACCCTTTGCGTTCAGTCAGGAAGACTGGGTAACGCTGTCCATCTATCCATCTCCGTGTGTGCATCCCCACTGACAACATATTATTCATCTCTGATTGCACAATTACTAACAACACAATCTGCCTCCGAGTGTGTAATCCCACTAACAACATACCATCCATCTCCGATGCTGGCTGGTTTACTGACAGCTCTCTGTCCATCTCCGAGTATGCACCAATTCACAACACACTGTGCTCTGAGATTTTATGAGGATGTTGCCATTACTTGAGGGCCCAAAGGGAAATGTTTGGCTGCAGGAGGTTATAAATTAAATTATAGAGTTGTATAAATCCATGAGCGGGATAGGGTGAATGCAGTCTTTTTCCCAGGGTCAGGGAATCAAGAACCAGAGAGCGGGTTTTGAGAGGGGAAAGATTTATTGGGATAGTGAAGGGCAACATTTTCCACACAGAGGGTGATTGGCAAATGGAACAAACTGCCAGACGCAAGTACAACAACAACATTTAGCAGACATTTGGACAAGTTCATGGAATGGAAAGGTTTAGAGAGATATGTGCCAAACGTGGGTTAATGGGACTAACTTCAATGGGACATCTTGGTCAGCATGGGTAAGATGGGCAGAAGAACCTTTCTTTATACTGTATAACTGAGTGCACACTTACTGACAATACACTCCATCATTGTACATCCACCATGACAATATCAACAATACAACCATGAAAGCACACCAATGTCTCTACTTCCTCAGAATGCTAAGAAAATTTGGTATGTCTCCAATGACATTAGCAATTTCTATTGATGCACCATAGAAAGCATTGCATGGGGATGCATTGCAGCTTGATATGGCAACAGCTCTACCCATGGCTGCAAGAACTGTGCCACCACACAAAGCAGCCTCCTTTCCCCCTCCCCACCATTGACTCCATCGACTTGAGGTAGCATGGTGGAGTACATACCCCAACCAGCATCAATCATGCTAAAGTAAATATAATTGAGAGCTTAAAGTTCCTTGGCATTAATATAACATATTTCTTCCACCGCACAGTCATCCTCAGAGCTTGGGTCTGATCCCACCACTTATCCCTGTTGGGTTTTCATTACCTTCCCCCCCCCCACTGTTTCTCCCTTTCTGATACAGAACGGTCTGTCCTCAGCAGGGACCTTACCTTTGCACCCCTATACCCGTACCCCAATGAGTTCCAAGCCGATCACGATATTGAGCACTTCTTCCGTCACCTCCACCACTGGGCCTTTTTCTCTGGTGATCAGTCCTTGTCTTCTGGTGATGATCCCTTCTCCTGTCTCCAACATTCTTCCCTATCACGGATCCCACCCCTTCTGTCCTTCTACCCTCCCTGGACCTTTTTATTTCCAACTGCTGGTGCGACATCAACCATTTTGACCTCCACTTCTCTTACCCACTCCAATCTCACCTACTCTGATGGCTCAGTCCTCCGGTCAATCATCAATAATTCCAACATTATTATCAAACCCGCTGACAAAGGAGGTGGCATTGTAGTCTGACGCGCTGACCTGTACCGTGCTGAGGCCAGGCACCAGCTCTCGGACGCCTCTTACCTACCCCTCAACTATGACCTCATGAATCTTCTCTGTACCCCCTCTTGCCATAGAGGGGGTACAGAGAAGATTCACCAGACTGATTCCTGGGATGTCAGGACTTTCATATGAGGAAAGACTGGATAGACTCGGCTTGTACTCGCTGGAATTTAGAAGATTGAGGGGAATCTTATAGAAACTTACAAAATTCTTAAGGGGTTGGACAAGCTAGATGCTGGAAGATTGTTCCCGATGTTGGGGGAGTCCAGAACAAGGGGTTACAGTCTAAGGATAAGGGGGAATTCCTTTAGGACCGAGATGAGGAAAACATTCTTTACACAGAGAGTGGTGAGTCTCTGGAATTTTCTGCCACAGAAGGTAGTTGAGGCCAGTTCATTGGCTATATTTAAGAGGGCGTTAGATGTGGCACTTGTGGCTAAAGGGATCAGGGGGTATGGAGAGAAGGCAGGTATGGGATACTGAGTTGGATGATCAGCCATGATCACATTGAATGGCAGGCTCGAAGGGCCGAAATCCTGCACCTATTTTTCTATGTTTCTATGAACATCCGGTCATCAATCCCAGACTGTTACCGATTGCTTCACGTCTGGCGATCTCTCCTGCACAGCCTCCAACCTTATAGTCCCCCAGCTCTGCACTGCCTGCAAAATCCACAAACAGGCCTACCATGGTAGACACATTTATCCGTGTGCTCCGGCCCCACAGAGCCCATCTCCAAATATCTTTATCCTCCCAAATCCCCCCATATTCAGTCCACTCTGACCGACATCTAAGACACCCCGCGCGCCCTTCAACTCTTCAATAACTTTCAATTCCTTTACCATGGACGTTCATTCACTTCACATCTCTACATGGGCGATACCAAGCATAGACTTAGCGATCATTTTGTCTAACACGCACGCAGTCCACCAAGGCCTGCTGCATCTCTTGGTTGCTAACTATTTTATCTCCCCTTCCCATTCGCATACTGATCTTTCTGACATGGATCTCCTCCATTACCAGAGTGACGTCACACACAAACTGGAGGAATAGCATCTAATATTCTGCTTGGGTAGTTTACAACCTGACGGTATGAACATTGAATTCTACAATTTTAAGTTTTAACCTACTAACAAACCCCCATTTTCTTCTGCCCTCTCTTCCCTGTGCCCCACCTGGATGTGCACCCCCTTCCCATCCACCTGTATTACTTCTCTGGCCATACAATTTGCAACTCTTCTATCCTTAATTCACACCTATTGACTTTTCTTCTATGGTCTTTGCCTAACCATCTGCCTTTCAAAAAAACTCCCTCGTCTGTATCCATCTAACACAGTGGTTCTTAACCTTTTTGGCACCAGTACACGCATACGTGAACAAATTACTGTATGTGGTATGTACCTTGGTTAGGTTCCTAAAAATGGGCTCAACAAATTGATATGTTATTTGTATCCCCTTCATGAACCCCGGCAAAGCCCCGAACAACCCCCAAGTTAAGAACCACTGATCTAACATTTTTTTTCCCCCAGGGTTTGGCCTGTTCATCCTATCTTCCAGCTTTCTCCACCCTCCCAATCTATTTGAAGAAATGGCCTGACATGAAACATAACCTATCTAAATTTTCCAGAGATGCTGCCGGACATTATTCCGGAACATTGTGTCTTTTATAATAAACCAACATCTGTAGGTTCTTTGTGTCGACAAAGATACAACGATTTATGTCAAGGCTGCTGTAAGCTCTCTCGTCTGTCTCAATTACGAGGGATTGTTTTCAGCAGGCTCTGAGGATTTACTACCTTAATGCTTTTCAGCAGCAACAACACCACTTCCTTCTTAATCTCAAACTGCCTGAGCATATTAGTATTTCCCACACTGTCCTCCATGTCCTTCTCCTTGGTGATATAGATGCAAAATATTTGTTTAGTACGTTGCTTACAACCTTTGACTCCAAGCATAAATTCCCTCCATAGAACATTCAGCACAGGAACAGGCCCTTTGGCCCACCATGACTGTGCCGAAGGTAGACAAAAATGCTGGAGAAACTCAGTGGGTAAGGCAGCATCTAAGGAGCGAAGGAATAGCCAATGTTTCGGGTCGACACGTCGACCATGTTGAGTTTCTCCAGCATTTTCGTCTACCTTTGTTTTTTCCAGCATCGGCAGTTCTTTCTTAAACAAATGTCTGTGCCGAACATCACGTCAAGATAAAGTAATCTAACCTGCCTGCACAAGTACAATATCCCACCATTCCCATCCATGTGCCCATGTAAAAGCCTCTCAAACACCATTAGACTCTAAATTCATCTGATTTACTTTGATTCAGAATATGATTTACTCCCATTAGGAAGATATTAGGCTAATTAGGGACAGTCAGCATAGCTTTGTGCATGGCAGGTCATGTTTTACTAATTTAATTGAGTTTATTGAGGAGGTAACCTGGATGGTTGATGAGGGTGGGGTGGTGGATGTTTGCTACATGGAATTTAGTGAGGCATCCAATTAAGTCCCCCATGGTGAAATAATCCAGAAGATTAAGATGCATGGGATTCACAGTGTACACAAAGGGCTGGAGAAACTCAGCGGGTGCAGCAGCATCGAAGGAGCGAAGGAGATAGGCGACGTTTCGGGGTCAAGACCCTTCTTCAGACCTCCATAATCTGCTTCCATGGGATTCACAGTGATTGGTTGTATGGATTCAGAACTGGTTTACTGATAGAAGAGAGAGGATTAGAAACAGAAAAATAGGTGGAGTAGTAGGCCATCTGGCCCTTCGAGCCAGCACCGCCATTCAATATGATCATGGCTGATCATCCAAACTCAGTACCCCATTCCTGCTTTATCCCTCATATCCCTTGATTCCTTTACCCCTAAGAGCTAAATCTAACTATCTCTTGAAAACATCCAGTGAATTGGCCTCCGCTGCCTTCTGTGGCAGAGAATTTCACAGATTCACAACTCTCTGGGTGAAAAAAAATGTTCCTTGTCACAGTCCTAAATGGCCTACCCCTTATTCTTAAACTGTGACCCCTGGTTCTGAACTCCCCCAATATCAGGAACAATTCTAGCCTGTCCAATCCTTTAAGAATTATATATGTTTCGATAAGATATCCTGTCATCCTTCTAACTTCCAGTGAATACAAGCTCAGTCGACCTATTCTTTGTGGTGGAAGGACAATATTCAGTCTGGGGGTCAGTGACCAGTGGAATTTGTAGGTATCTGTGCTGGGACCACTGGTGAATGTAGGCGTAGACGGGTTGATTAGTAAGTTTGCAGATGATACTAAGATTGCAGGGGTCGAAGAATGTGAGGATAGCCGTCAAAGCGGGAAATAGATAACCTACAGAAAAGGGGAGACAAATAGCAGATGGAGTTTAATCTGGGCACGTGTGAAGTGTTGTACTTTGGGAAGTCAAATAGAGTCAAAGAGCATGAACACAGGCCCTTCAACCCAACTTGCGCAAGCTGACCAAGATGCCCCATCTACACTAGTCCTACGTGCTAGTGTTTAGCCCATATTAATCTAAACCTTTCCTATCCATGTTAAGCAACTGCCTTAACCACCTCTTCTGGCAGGTCATTCCATATAACGACCAACCTGTGTGAACAATTTGCCCCTCAGGTTCCTATTAAATTTTTCCCTAAAACCTCTCACCTTAAACCTATGTCCTCTGTTTCATTATTCCCCAACGCTGGGTAAATGCATTCATCCAATCTATTTCCACCATGATCTTACGCGCCTCACTAAGATATATCCTCATCCTCCTGTGTGCCAAGGAATAAAGTCTGAGACTGCCCAACCTCTCCCTGTAGCTCAGTTGTTCAAGCCCTGGCAACATCCCCGTAAATCTTCTCTGCACTCTTTACAGTGTAACAAGATCCTATAGCAGTGCGACCAAAGCTGAACTCAATACTCCACATGCGGCCTCACCAACATCTTGCACATCTGTAATATAACATACCAACTTCTGCACTCAACACCATGGCTGATGAGGTCAAAGTACCGAAAGCCATCCTGATCACCCAATTTACCAGTGATTTCACTTTGAACAAGCTATGTACAGTACCTGCACTCTTAGATTCCTCTGCTCTGCAACACTCCCAGAGCCCTGCTGCCATACACATGTAGGTCCAGCCTTGGTTTGACTTCCAAAAATGCAACACCTCACACTTACCTGCATTAAACTACCCTTTCCTTAGCCCATTTGCCCAACTGAACAAGGTCCTTATGTAATTTTCATAACCATCTTCACTATCGACAATACCACCTATTTTAATGTAATCTGGGGGTATTAGCTGCAGAGGGAAGCTGGACAAACTTGGATTGTTATCTCTGGAACACTAGGGATTGCGGGAGACTTGATTTAAGTTTATAAAATTATGAGAGGCATAGGCGAAACCTTTTTCCTATGATGGAAAAATCAAATACCAGACAGCATCGTTTTCAGGTGAGAGGGGAAAAGTTTAAAGGAGATGTGCAGAGCAAATTTTTTACACAGAGATCGGTGAATGCTTGGAACACTGAGGTAGTGGTGGTGATTGAGGCAGATATGATAATGGCATTGAAGGGACTTTTGGATGGGATTATGGATATGCAGGGAATGGTTGGATATGGATCATGTGTAGGCAGATAAGTGTTGGCATCATGTTGGGCAGACATTGTGGGCTGAAAGACCTGTTCTTTTGTTGTACTGTTCCGTGTTCTCCACGATATTCCTTGTGTTGAAATAAACACGTTTTCAGACCATCAGTTGCACCATATTCCTTAACCTCTCACTGCCAGTCCTTCCTTTCAGTGTGTCTTGGTGTGAGAGTGACATTATTTCTCACTGTGAGTGTGGCTGTCTCTTAATGTAAAATGACTCCTGAATTAATGGGAAGAAAAGTTTGAGAAGGGATAAAAGAGTAAGGTCAGGGCCAATAGTGACCGGTGTGAGAGGGGAGGTGAATACCAAAGTTAAAGTGTTGTATATGAATGCGTGAAGTATAAGAAATAAAGTGAACGAGCTTGCGGCTCATTTAGAAATTGGCAAGTATGATGTTGTGGGAATTACAGAGACATGGCTGCAAGAGGACCAGGGCTGGGAACTGAGTATTCAAGGGTATATGTCCTGTCGAAAAGAAAGCAGGTGGGCAGAGGGGGTGGGGTTGCTCTGTTGGTGAAGAATTAAATTCAGGCCCTTGTGAGGGCTGACATAGAATCAGGAGGTGTAGAGTCAGTATGGATAGAACTGAAGAATTGTAAGGGTAAAAAGACCCTAATGGGAGTTATCTACATGCCCCCAAACAGTAGCCTGGATATAGGGTGCAATTTGAATCAAGAGTTAAAATTGGCATGTCGCAAAGATAATGCTACAGTTGTTATGGGAGATTTCAACATGCAGGTAGACTTGGAAAATCAGGTTGGTACTGGACCCCAAGAAAGAGAGTTTGTGGAGTGCCTCCGCGATGGGTTCTTAGAGCAGCTTGTACTGGAGTCTACCAGAGAGAAGGCAATTCTGGATTTAGTGTTGTGTAATGAGATGTGATTTGATAAGGGAACTCGAGGTAAAGGAGCCATTAGGCGGTAGTGACCATAATATGATAGGTTTTAATCTACAATTTGAGAGGGAGAAGGGAAAATCAAAAGTGTCAGTATTACAATTGAACAAAGGCGACTATGGAGCCATGAGGGAGAAGCTGGTGAAAGTTGACTGGAAATATACCCTAGCAGGGATGACAGTGGAATAACAATGGCAGGTATTTCTGGGAATAATACAGAAGGTGCAGGATCATTTCATTCCAAAGAGGAAGAAAGATTCCAAGGGGAGTAAGGGGCGACTGTGGCTGACAAGGGAAGTCAGGGACAGTATAAACATAAAAGAGAAGTATAACATAGCAAAGATGAGCGAGAAGCCAGAGGATTGGGAAACTTTTAAAGAGCAACAGAAGATAACTTAAAATGCAATACGGGGAGAAAAGATGAGATACGAAGATAAGCTAGCCAAGCATATAAAGGAGGATAGTAAAAGCTTCTTTAGGTATGTGAAGAGGAAATAAATTAGTTAAGACCAAAGTTGGGCCCTTTAAGACTGACACACTTGATTTTATTATGGGGAACAAGGAAATGACAAATGAGTTGAACAGGTACTTTGGATCTGTCTTCACTGAGGAAGGCACAAACATTCTCCCTAATATACTAGTGGCCAGAGGATCTAGGGTGAGGGAGGAATCAAAGGAAATTCACATAAGGCAAGAAATTGTATTTGGTAGACTGATGGGACTGAAGGCTGACAAATCCCCAGGTCTGCATCACAGGGTACTTAAGGAAGTGGCTCTAGAAATCGTGGACGCATTGGTGATCAGTTTCCAATGTTCTATAGATTCAGGATCAGTTCCTAAGGCTTGGAGTGCAGCTAATGTTATCCCACTTATTAAGAAAGGCGTTGGAGAGAAAACAGGGAATTATAGACCAATTAGCCTGACATTGGTGGTGGAGAAGATGCTGGAGTCAATTATAAAAGATGAAATAGCGGCACATTTGGAGAGCAGTAACAGGATCGGTCCGAGTCAGCATGGATTTACGAAGGGGAAATCATGCTTGACTAACCTTCTGGAATTTTTTCAAGATGTAACTAGGAAAATGGACAAGGGAGAGCCAGTGGATGTAGTGTACCTGGACTTTCATAAAGCATTTGATAAGGTCCCACATAGGAGATTAGTGGGCAAAATTAGAGCACATGGTATTGGGGGTAGGGTACTGACATGGATAAAAAATTGGTTGGCAGACAGGAAACAGAGAGTAGGGCATAACAGGTTTCTTTCAGAAATGGCAGACAGTGACTAGTTGATTTAGATGAAGGGATTAAAAGTAACATTAGCAAATTTGCAGATGACACAAAGCTGGGTGGCAGTGTGAACTGTGAGGAGGATGCTATGAGGATGCAGGGTGAAGACAGGTTGGTTGAGTGGGCAGATGCATGGCAAATGTGGATAAATGTGAGGTTATCCACCTTGGTGGCAAAAACAGGAAGGCAGATTATCTGAATGGTGTCAAGTTGGGAAAAGGGGAAGTACAACGAGATCTGGGGTCCTTGTGCATCAGTCACTGAAAGTGAGCATGGAGGTACAGCAGGCAGTGAAGAAAGTGAATGGCATGTTGGCCTTCATAACAAGAGGAGTTGAGTATAGGAGCAAAGAGGTCCTTCTGCAGTTGTACAGGGCCCTAGTGAGACCACACCTGGAGTATTGTGTGCAGTTTTGGTCTCCAAATTTTAGGTAGGACATTCTTGCTATTGAGGGAGTGCAGCATAGGTTCAGGAGGTTAATTCGCTGGATGTCGGGACTTTCATATGTTGATAGAATGGAGCGGCTGGGCTTGTATACTCTGGAATTTAGAAGGATGAGGGGATCTTATTGAAACATACAAGATTATTACGGGTTTGGACATGCTAGAGGCAGGAAACATGTTCCCGAGTTGGAGTCCAGAACCAGGGTCCACAGTTTAAGAATGAGGGGTAAGCCATTTAGAAAGGAAATGGGGAAACACTTTTTCACACAGAGTTGTGAATCTGTGGAATTCTCTGCCTTGGAAGGCAGTGGAGGCCAATTCTCTGGATGGCTTCAAGAGAGAGTTAGATACAGCTCTTACAGATAGCGGAGTCAGAGGATATAGGGAGAAGGTAGGAACGGGGTACTGATTGCGGATGAACACATTGAATGGCGGTGTTGGCTCGAAGGGCCGAATGGCCTACTCCTGCACCTATTGTCTAAATGTGAGGAAGGCCCCGGTCACGACGAGTGTCATTATGAACAAGTCTGGGCCCACGATGATCTGTGCTTCTCAGACACTGTCTGGCTTCATCCTTAGTTGTGCCGTCTGTTCCTGGGGTGTGTGATAGCAACAGCACCGATTGCTGTCAGTGCTGCAGCTAGTTGCTCAGCTATGTTGGTTTTCCTTGCAGTGCTGAGAGCGAAGGCCCTGGGGAGTGCTGTGTGTGCTGAGCCTGCTCACTGGTTGAGCAAGGAGCCTGCGGTCACTCGCTGCTCCTCCCAGTCTCTCGCTGCTCCTGATCAGGTGACTGCTGATTGCGGGGGGGGGGGGGGGGCTCTCCGGTCACCACGACTGTCGACAAACACGGAGGCACCGGCGTTCCCAGGGATTATGTTAATGAGCTGCATTCTCATGTCAGCCTGAGGTGCTTGTGCGGGGAGACGACGAAGAGGAGGAGGACGACAACTTGCTGTCAGGATCTGAGTGCGTGCCTGCCCGCAGAGTGTAAATATAGATCCGTGCGCGGAGGGAGGCGCTGGCTGCTATCAGCTCACCGGCAGTGGTTGACCCTGGGAGCGGCTCATCTGACAAGCCTGACCTGTGCACCGGGAACCAGGAAGGAGGAGGTGCTGCCGGTGAGGTAAGTACTGCGGGGCTGCAAGCGTGTTTTAATCTGTCAGTGAGGGAGTAGCACAGGCTGCAAATGTTTCCGATTCTGAGCTCGGCATTTTATAGCCTGTCACAGGTTCTACCTCCAGCACAAATACCAGACTGATGATGAACACCATGTGGGCATAGACCCTGTCACACCCTGTGCCAGGCGCACAGCTGGAACCCTACCCGAGAGAGCCACCACCATGCCGAGAACCATATCCACCAAATGTAATCCTGCCAGGACCCACATTCCCCAACTGAAGACCCACCCAGTGCCCAGAACCACATACTTTACATAAATTGCCAGCCAGTGCCCAGAGCCACACCTTCTGAGTAACCCTGACCAGACCCATATCCTCCACCTATAACCATGCCGTGTCCAGACCCATATTTTCTGCCTGTAACCCCGCCCTTTGCCCAGAACCACATCCTCAGGCTGTAACTGTGCCTGAAATCAAATCCTACCCCTATGACCCCACCCAGTGTCCAGAACCGCATCCCCCTTCTATCACCCTGACTGATGCCCAAACACACATCCTTCATCTGTAACTGCATCCAGGAGAGAGGAGGGGCAGGGACAGGTATTACCTCTCCTGTGGCCACAAAGATAAGTGCTTGGGGACGGGTTGGGTTGGGTGGGAAATGATGAGTGAACCAATGAGATAAAATCATACAGTACAGAAATAGGACCTTCGATCCAACTCGCCCATGCCCATCAAGATGCCCCATCTAAGCTAGTCCCATTTACCAGCCATTGGCCCATATCCCTCTGAACCTTTTCTGTCAATGTACCTATCCAAATGCACTTTACATGGCATTATTATACCTGCCTCAATTACTTCCACTGGCAGTTTGTTCCACATACCCACCACCCTCAGTGTGAAAAAGTTATAGCTCGGGTTCCTATTCAATCTTTCTACTCTTACTTAAGCCTGTGCTTTTAGTTCTTAACTGTCCTACCCTGGGAAAAAGTCTGTGCATTCACCCTTCTATCCCCATCTCTAAGATCGCCCTCAGCTGGAGATCCAAAAACTAAAGTCCCTGCCTGTCTAAGGCCTCCCTGTACTTCAGGCCCTCATGTTCTGAAGCAACCATGTAAATCTTCTCTGCACCCTCTCTAGCTTAATGGCATTGTTGCTCTGGCAGAGTGCCCAAAACTCAACACTATACTCCAAGCGTAGCCACACCAATTTCTTGTACAACTGTAACATTACACCTAACTTCGATGCTCAATTCCCGGACTGATGATGCCAATGTGTCAAAAGCCTCCTTCACAACCCTGTTTACCTGTGACACCACTTTCAGCGAACTATATACATAGAACATGTACATACTTGTACTCCTAGATCCATCTGCTCTACAATACTACCCAGGACCCTAACGCTCACCGTGAAGGTGCTGCCTTCGTTTGACTTCCCAAATTACAACATGTCACACTTGCCTGATTTAAGCATTTTTGCCATTTCTCAGCTCATCAAAATTATAAATCTTCATAACCATCTTCACTGTTTACAACACCGATATTTTAGTGTTATCTGCAAACTTAGTAATCATGTCTTGCAATCCTCATCCTAATCATAGATATAGAAATGAGCTGAGCACCACCAGCCACAGGCCTCCAGTCCAAATAACAACCTTTCACCACCACCCTCTGCTTTCCACCCATGAAGCCAATTCTGTGTGCAATTTGCCAGCTCTCCTGGTATCCCATGTAATGTTACTTCAGAGCAGCTGACCATGCAGAACCTTATTAAAGGCCTTGTTGAATTCCATATAGACCACATCTATGGCACTTGCCCTCATCAACCTTCTTGGTTACTTCTTCAAAGAAACTCAAATTCATGAGGCATGATGTCTCACGCACAAATCCATGCCAACTATCCCTAATCAACCCCTGTTTTTCCAAATGCATATATATCTTATTCCCTAGAATCATCTCCAGTAACCTGCATATCACAGATGTTAGGCTCACTGATCTGAAGTTCCCAAGTTTTTCTTTGTACCCCCTCTAAAATAGATGCAATGAAAGTCACCACGACAACAGTGAAACTAGTACAATGACTAGGGTGGGAGAGGAACAGAGAGAGAGGGAATGTGAGGGTTACTTGAACTTGAAGAAATCAATATTTGTACCGCTGGGGTGTAAGCTGCCCAAGCAAAATGTGAGGTGCTGTTCCTCCAAATTTGTGTTCGGCCTCACTCTGACAATGGAGGAAGCCTAGGACAGAAATATCAGTGTGGGGATAGGAAGGGCAGTTTGCCCTCTCCCTTGTCTGCTACTCTGCATCGTGACTGAGGAAAGCTCTTGGCACTATAACGTATCCTGTTTATTTTGGGAAATCTGAAATATCCTGGCCTATTTGTTCCTCTAATTCTTTAAAGCTGAAGTCATGTTCTCTCTTAGCCAAGTTTATTTAATGGCTATAATGATCCAGTCGTATGTACTATTCTTCCGACTTACCTGTCAGGCCTCGGGTATTGAAATAAATGCAACTTAATCAAACTGTCTTTCTTCGCTCCCTGCTGTGCTCCTGCCTATACTGTCCACTGAGTTACCGGGGGGCGGGCAGCGAAGGAGGGGTTAGGGCAGGTGGTGTGTGCTCTACATAAAGCAAAAGGGGGTGGGGCTGGGAAGTTGTAACTGGTGGCATGGTCACGTTGGAGGTGGCAGACATGTTAGAGGCTGGTGGGATGAATTGGCTGGTAGGGTATCAATTGACATGTCGAACAAAAGACTCTAAACCAAGGTTTAGTGCAACAATCTTTATTAACACGAGTTACAAAAGCATGCATGCAAACCACTGACTTCTCATTTGCTTTATCATTTACTAATCATAAGACTCATGACTTGGACTCAGCTATTACCCTATGAATGAATTGGCCAGATTCAATCAGTAGTGTCCCTGACGACTACACCTGTGGGATTTGTGTTCAGATGCAGATCTTTTACAGGCAGTATTAGGGAACTGGAGCTGTAGTTAGATGACCCCGGGAACATCTGGGAGAATGAGAGCTTCATAGATGAGAGTTATAGCGAAGTAGTCATGCCTAAGGTATAGGAAGATGTATTTTATTTTAGTGTGGTTTAGAGATACAGTGCTGAACTAGGCCCTTTGGCCCACCGAGTCGGCACCGAACATCGATCCCCGCATATTAACACTATTCTATACGCACTAGGGACAATGTTTTTACATTTATACCAAGCCAATTAACCTACATACCTGTACATCTTTGGAGTGTGGGAGCTAACCGAATATCACTGAGAAAATCCACATGGTTACGGGGAGAACATACAAACTCCTTACAGACAGCACCCATAGTCAGGATCAACCCGGGTATCTGACGCTGCAAGAGCTGTAAGGCAGCAACTCTACCGCCGCGCCACCGTGCCGTACTGTGTCGGTGGTTTATAATCATTATTTGGATGATTCTATAATAGTAATAATGAACTGTAGGTGCTGGTTTCTTACAGAGGTCGACGTAAAATGCTGTAGGAACTCAATGGGTCAGGCAGCATCCCTGGGGAACATGAAGAGTCGCTGTTTAATGTCAGAACCTTCTTCAGACTCGTAGGTGATGTTTCGGATCGGAAACCTTCTAAAAACTGAAGAAGGTTTACGACCCGAAACGTTGCCTAAATGTTCTCCAGGGATGCTGCCTGACCTGCTGCGTTACTCCAGCGTTTTGTGTCTATCCCAACTTATACACCCATTCCTTCTCTCCAGAGATGTTGCCTGTCCCGCAGAGTTACTCCAACATTCTGTGTCTGCGTTCGATTTAAACCAGCATCTGCAGTTCTTTCCTACGCATTCTACACTCAATACCCTGACTGTTGAGGGCCAATGTACTAAAAGTCTCCTTGAGCACTCTATCTACCTGTAATGCCACTTTGAAAGAGCTGTATACCTGCACTCTTACATCCCCAAGGCCTGGCCTTTCACTATGAATGTCCTGTCCCGGTTAGACTTCCCAAAATGCAACACCTCAGGGCGGCACGGTGCCTTATAGCGCCAGAGACCCCTGTTCGATCCTGACTACAGGTACTGTTTGTAGGGAGTTTGTACGTTCTCCCCGTGACCTGCATGAGTTTTCTCCGGGTGCTCTGGTTTCTTCCTACACTCCAAAGACATACATTAGGTTAATTGACTTTGGTAAAATTGTAAATTGTCCCTAGTGTGTAGGATAGTGTTAGTCATAGCCATAGAGTGATACAGTGTGTAAACAGGCCCTTCGGTCCAACTTGCCCACACCGCCCAACAATATCCCAGCTACATTAGTAGGATAGTAACAGTGTACGGGAATCACTGGTGGGCGCGGACTCAGTGGGCCGAAGGGCCTGTTCCGTGCTCTATGTCTAAACTAAACTAAAAAATCTCTCACTTATCTGCATTAAACTCCATTAACTATTTCTCAGCCATTTGACCAAATGATCAAGATTCTGCTATAAATTTTGATAGCCATCTCCGTGATCTACGCTATCACCCACGTTAGTGTCATCTGCACAATTATTAATCATGCCTTCTACAATCTCATCGAAATAATTAATATAAACCATATAAGCAATAGACCCAGCACTGAATCCTGAGGCACACCACTAGTCACAGTCTGAAAAACAACCTTCCACCATTTCCCTCTGATTCCTTCCAACCCGCTAGCTCTCCTGGATCCCGTGCAATCCAACCGTCCAGAGCAACCTACCATGCGAACATCAAACTCATTTCAAATGGCTTGCTGAAGTCCATATAGACAATGTCTACGATTTTGCCCTCATCAACCTTTTTGGTTATTTCTTCAAAAAACCCAATCAGATTCATAAGACATGATCTCCCATGTACAATACCATGCTGACTATCCGTAATCTTCTCTTGTTTATCCAAATGCATATATATCTTATCCTCAGAATCTTTTCCATTAACTTGCCAACCACAGATGTTAGGCCCACTGGTTTATAGTTCAAAGAGAGATTACTTACATAGAACAGTACAGCACAGGAATAGGCCCTTCAGCCTACAATGTCTGTGCCAAATGAGATCTCCTTTGCCTGCTAGTGATATTTCTCAATACATCCCTACATCTCCATCGTGGAGGCACATGCAGTTACGTTATGCAAATGGGATTTGTAATGGCACAGGGGAATATGTCTAATGTGAGTAAATGGGATGAGCATAGTTGGCAGGAATGTAATGTGCTGAGAGGCTCATTTCAGTGCAGTACATTTATGTGATTAAATCATTTGTTGTCTGCTTCCCTGTGACCTGCTGAGCAGCTATTGTTCACTCCCAGTAATGTGATTGCTTCTCTTTTGTTCTATTGTTCACCCTTTAAAACCTCATTTGATGAGTCTTCAAGCATATCATCTCTTCTCTATTCACTAAAGATAAGGGGAAGGCCCGTTCAGTGAGATTAAGAGAAATTTTGTCAGCCTATGAATTCTTCACCACAGCAATCTTAGGACGTTGGGGCGAAGGACCTGTTTCCGTGCTGTATGACTCTATGAATCTCTTAAGACTATTGTTGATAGGGTGAATTTCATGCTGGAGCTGCAACGTTCCTCCATATTTTGGGAGGGTGGGAAATGGTTGGTTGTAAGGCAGACTTGGAGACCTCTGCAGTCGGTCAGTGTGAAGAATTCTAGTCCTTTGTCGGTTAACCTACTTTGCTTTGTTGAATAGCTGGCTGCTGGGCAACGATGGAGGTTGTGTGGAGATGGTAGTACACGAACTAAGCACGTGGCTAAGAGACCAACAAGCGGGGACTAAGCAGAAAAATCGCAGAGCCAATGTGTTGCAAGACTCGCCCTGAGAATGGCTTCCAATTTCAATGACATTGTGAAACAGGGGTATGTGAGGATGAGGAGCAGAAAGCTGGGGGTAAGTGTGACATCGTTGGGCATTATTATCCCATTGAAACCCACAGTGCCAAGCACAACAACCTCAGAGTAGACGGGTTACAGTGAGAGTGAGAGTGAGGATGGAGCCAGGGGATGGGAATGGTGGCAGGAGGTGGCTGAGGGCCAGCGTGGGTTCAGCTGCTCTCTCTCTCTCTCTCTCCCCAAAAATATGTCCATCGATCTCTTCCCCACATACAACCTGCTGTCTTCCCCCTGTTGCCCGTGGCTGTGACACAAGCACACAAGCCCACTGCTATGCGAGTCTTTGCCACTGCCCTCAGCGGTTCCCTTCCGTCTGAAGATTTGCAACATTCAGCCTCCAGGGAGAGAGGTCCACAGGCAGGACAGTTAGAGGTTGCTCCATGCTGAATTAGATCTCAAGATCAGCGCTGAGAATACATTATCCATTCTTCTGCCCGAACTCCACACTTCCTGAGAGATCAACGCCCAGAAGCCTGTTGGTTGTCAGTAATATTCTCGGTGTCCACAAATCCACAGCATGGCTATTGTCATCATAGAATCACTCGGGTCCAGGCAGCAGCATACCTTGGCCCTCCTCGTCCCGGTACGGACAGCGCTCTCTCTTCAGGTACAAACTTTGCTCCACCCTCCAGATGCAGAAAATGCTGCTTATTCAGATAGAAACAGTGCCGCTCACTTGTGTACAGGCGCTTTGCTCGACTGAGTACAGGTAGTGCATCTCCCTTGGATACAGGTGGTGCATATCCCTGGGATGCCAGCAGTACTTCTCCGTCGGGTATAGGTGACTCGTATGACTCTGGATACAGGCCACATGTCTCCCAGAGTACAGACGACACACCTCACTCTGGGTACATGCAATGCATATAGGGGGTGTGATAGCTGGGTGAACTAGCTGGAAATGCTTGGAAAGGTGCATGTTGTTCTTGTCTTTCGGGTGGGACTTCAGAGAGAGTGGTGCTAGTGCTCCTCAAACGTATTCCATTCAGAACTGCAGCAACATCTTAATGTTTTGTCCACATTTCAGATCTACCGAAGATGCTGGCTCGTCTTCAAGAAATCTTCCAGCAAAGGACCCCGGAGATTGGAGAAGTATTCAGATGAGAAATCAGCCAACATCAAAGGGTCTCCCAAGGTAAATTGTTGAGCCCAGTGTTAGTTGTGGATGGGATCCTGTGACAACCTGCCCTCCCCCTCCATCACTCACACCCGCTACCACCATCATCTGCCATTCACACCTTTGGTCACTCTCCACTTCAGAGGTGAGCAACTCACTCCCTCTGTTGCTCACTCTCTTTGTTGTTCACTCCTGTGGTCACTCTCGCCCTCTGTCATCTACTCTCTTTATCACTCCAACCATTTGTCACCTACTCCCTCTGTCAGACACCACCTCTAACACGCGCTTTAATTTACTCCCTCGGTCACTCACTTGCTCGGTCACTCACAGCCTGTCATGCAATCTGTCTGTCATTCATTCCTGAGAAAATTCACAATCTCTGTCAGTCTCTTGCTTGGATATTCACACCCTAGGCACCGCACTCTCTGACAGTCACTCCTTCTGTTACGCTGCTCTTTCCTCCATCACTCCCACTCTCACACACCTCCAATGTTACTTACACCCATTACCACTCACTCCCTTTGTCAGTTTCTCCCTCCATCACTCACACCCCGGCCATCACTCATGGTCATACTGCGTGGAAACAGGCCCTTTGGCCCAACGTGCCCAGACCAGCAGACGTGCCAGCTATACTAGTCCAATCTGCCTGCATTTAGACCATATCCCTCTAAATGTGTCCAATCCATGTACCTTTCTAAATGTTTCTTATACCTTACAATAGTACCTGTGTCAACTACCTCCTCGGGCAACTCTTTCCATACACCTACCACTTTTTGCATGAAAATGTTACCCCTCGGATTCCTATTAAATCTTTCCACCCTCACTTTAAACCTATGTCCCCTGGTTCTCGATTCCCCTACTCTGAGCAAAGGTCTCTGTGCATCTACCCGATCTATTCCTCTCGTGAGTTTGCAAACCTCTGCAAGATCACCCCTCATCCTCCTGCGCTCCAGGGAATAAAGTCCTAGCCTGCTCAACTTGTTCCTGTAGCTCTGCACCCTTTCCAGCTTGACAATACCTTTCCTATAACATGGTGCCCAAAACTGAACACAATACTCTAAATGCACCCTCACCAACGTATTTACAATTGCAACATGAACTCCCAACTTCTATTCCCAATTCTCTGGCTGGTGAAGACCAATGTGCCAAAAGCCTTTTTGACCAGCCTATTTACCTGTGATGTCACTGTCAACGAACTATATATTAGTCCCAGATCTCTCTGCTCTCCAACACTCCTCAGAGCTCTACCACTCACTCGTACTGTCACTCATTCCTTCTGTCGCTCTCGCTCCCTCTTTCACCAACTCCCTTTTTCACTCACATCCTCTGTCTGAGTGAACAGACAAAGGTCTTTGACTCTCACCCTCTTTCATTTACTTCTTCAGTCACTCACTCCTCCATCGCTCACTCACTGTCACGCAGTCCCTCTGTCATTCGCTCACCAACTATCTCTCACTCACTGTCACTCTCACCAACCTCTGCCACTTACTCCCTCTCTCACTAGTTTCCTCTATCACTTTTTCACCATCACTCACACATTTTGTTACACACTCTGCCTATCACACCCCATCAGTTATTCACTCCCTCTTTCACTTACTACCTTTAGGTTTAGGTTTATTATTGTCAATGTACGGAGGCACAATATAAAGCTTTGTTTTGTATGTTATCCAAACAGAGCAGATATACCATATAGAATTACAATCAAATTAAACTCAAGTACATTAAATAGAACAAAGGCGAAGGTGCAGAGTGCATAATATTGTTCTCAGTATTGTCCAGTGTCCACAATGTGGTAGAGGTGAATCGGACAGTATCCTAGCTTATGGAAGGGCCATTCAGAAGCCTGGTAATGGAGGGGAAGAATTTGTTCCTGAGTTTGGTAGGGCATCCTTTCAAGCGTCTGTATTAGGACAAGTCTTTGATTTTGCTGGCCGCTTTTCCAAAGCAGCATGAGGTTTAGATGGAGTCAATGGTGGGAGTCTGGTCTGTGTTATGGACTGAACTACATCTACAACACTATGCAGTTTCATGCGGTTTTGGACAGAACTGTTTCCAAACCAAGCAGTGATGTAACCTGACAGTATGCTGTCTATGGTGCCTCCATACAAGTATGTAAGAGTCATTGGAGACATATCAGAATCAGAATAGTACTTCATTTGCCAAGTATGTTTTGCAACTTACAAAGAATTTCATTTGCCA
Source organism: Raja brachyura (assembly GCA_963514005.1). Next base: position 25,386,615 of record OY740797.1, on the reverse strand, counting down.
AGTCAGTCATACAAATAAAAGCAACAGATCACCCAAACCACATTTTAACATGAACATCCACCACAGTGACTCTAACACATTGCTCACTGTGATGGAAGGCGAAATAAAGTTCAAGTCTCTTCCCTTAGTTCTTGTGCGGTCGGGGGCCTCGAGCCCTCCATTGACGGGACGATCTTGACTCCCGTAGCCGGCGGCGTTTGGGCCCTCTGCATCGAGGCGTTCAGCTCCTGCATCGGGGGGGATGTCAGCTCCCCCGCGCTGGACGATCGAACCTCGCGTCGGGGCTGGTCGAACCTTCTGCGACATTGGACCTTTTGACTCGGCCTCTCCCGAGACTGCGAGCCCTTGATGGTAAAGTCTGCAGGCCGCGGTTGGAGCGATTCCAGGCAAGGGATTAGCTCCGATGTTAAGTCCGTGCTCCCAGGTGAGGCTCCCGACAGTCCGAGGTGGCCTCCAGCTCCATTGATGGAAGGCCGCAGCGAGTGCCGGAGAATGCGATGCAAAATCAATCGCATCTCCAGCAAGGTGAGAACCTGAAAAAAGGTTTCCCCCGATTACCTCCCCCCACATAAGACAAACCAAAGAACATTACAACAAACTTTAAACAAACACTAAAAATAAAAAAAGAACTGACTGCCGGCGGAGCTGCCATCGTACGTCGCCCCTGGTTGTCGAATTTCCTTATTCTTCTGAGGAAGTAGATGCATTGGTGGGCCTTCTTGGCTGTTGCTTCAATGTGTTTGGCCCATGACAGTTGTTGGTAATATTAAGGCCAAGGAACATAACTCAAAACCATTTTCACTTCAGCACCATTGATGCTGGGGGGGGGGGTGTACTCCACCATGCTTCCTGAAGTTGCTAACTAGCTCCTTTGCCTTGCTGACCTTCAGGGAGAGGTTATTGTCCTGACACCTTATTAGGTTCTCCACCTCTTTCCTGTTCTCTGTCTCGTCATTGTGCGTGGTTCAGCCCGTACAGTGGTTTAGTTTTAGAGATACAGCGTGGAAACAGGCCATTCGGCCCACGGAGTCCGCCCGACCAACGATCGTCCATACACTAGTTCTATGTTATCCCAGTTACGCATCAGACACGCTAGGGGCAATTTACAGAAGCTAATTATCCCACAAAACTGCACGTCTTTGGCATGTGGGAAGAACACGTGGGAAGTCACAGGGGAAACTTACAAACTCTGTACTGACAGCACCCGGAGTCAGGATCGAACCCGGGTCTCTGGTGCAGTAAGGTCAACTCTACCACTGCACCGCTGTGCCATCCTTGTGGCACTGTGCTGCCCTGGTGTAGTGGCATAATCTGCAAACTTTTAGATGGAGATCGAGACAAATTTGCGTATCACTCATGCACTAACTCCATCCATCACTCAGCTCTCTGTCATTTATTCTCTCCGCAACTCACTCTCTCCGTCAATCTTTCCCCTGTACCTAATCCCTCAGTCATTCATATTCCCTGCCCCTCTGCATTTTTCACTATGTCACTCACACCCGCTGGCACTCACTCTCTCCGTCACTGCATCCCTCTGTCATTCACTTATCTCATCACTCACTTCCTCTGTCAGCCCCTTCACTCCACTCGCTCTGTCACTCAATTCCTCTGTCAATCACTCCCCCATCACACACTCCCTCTGTCATGTACTCCCCACTGTCTTATCTTCACTGTGTCACTCACACCCCATCTCACTTATGCCCACTATCACTCATTTTCGTATTACTCATTCACTCCATCACTGAATTCCACTATCACTCATGCCCTCCGTCACTAACGCCCTCCGGTGCTACCTCTGTTGCTAGCTCCCTCTGTCAATTACTCCTACTCCCACTGACACATTCTGTAACTCGCACTGTTTCTGCCATTCATCACCTCCCCAGCTGCTCGTCCTCTTTGTGTTAACATTTCTTCTCAATTACTTGCTCTCTTACTGCAGTGATAGCTCTCTCTCTCCTATTTGCCTCACCCACTCTCTGTCTCGCTGACTCACTCTTCTCTCCTGCACAACTATCGTACTCACACACTCAATAGAGATTTCCAACCTCTCCGCTCTGCCTGTTTTGGTCTCTGCCCAGGTGACGGAGATGAGCAACGTGAAGACGGTTGTCCGTTTGCCGAAGGACACAAAGCGGCAGGCGGTCGCGCTCACCTTCAACGACAACAGCGCCCGAACCTTCACTTGTGACTCAGGTAGGCCCTGCAGATGCACATCCCATCAGGGGGTTGGAGGGGGAAGGGGGTCGCCGAGGGGCAGTATTTGGCAATTATATCAGAGAAGAGGGAAGTGTTGGGAAATATTAGGATTAGAATACGTTTTATTGTCATTTCACAGCAACTGTACAACGAAATTTCAGTGGTGTACAATAAAAGGCACAGGATAAAAAGATTTAAAAGAACAAAAACACAATCAACCATTAACTCTCACATTTACCGGCATGATCAATGAATAAAATAAGTAAATAGATGGTAGAAATATTGCACATGCACATTACCAGATATTGTTGCTGTCACTGGATCCAGTAAATCCCAGAGGAACTGGGTCCCAGTGAAGGCTGATGCCCGTGGAACTGATGAGAGGATAGAAGAAAACAACAAGAATCTGTAACATGCAAGTGTATTCCAGTGAATGTTAACCCATGTGGTCTTCACAGCTATCATTGTGACAGCTTTGTAGTCCAATAGCCCAGTGAGTATGTCCCTGGCAGTGAATGACACTAGCAGTGAGTGTCTCTGGCATTGAGTGTTTAGTTTAGAGATAGAGATATAGTGCAGAAACAGGCCCTTCAGCCCACCAAGTCCATGCCAACCAGCGACCCCTGCACATTAGCACTATCCTACACACTAGGGACAATTTACAATTTTACCAATTAACCTACAAACCTGTATGTCTGGAGTGCGGAAGGAAACTCACGCAGGTTACGGGGAGCACCTACAAACTCCGTACACAGAGCACCCATAGTCAGGATCAAACCCGGGTCTCTGGCGTTGTTAGTCAGCAACTCTACCGCTGCGCCCCTGTGCTCCCTGTGTCCCCAGGTAGTAATTCCCTCTGGCAAAGAGTATCTCTGGCAGTAAATGCTCTGTGCTGTAAGAATCCCTGTCAGTGAGGATCTATGGCATTGAGTGTTTCAGCCAGTGGGTGTTTCTGGCAGTGAGTGACTTGGGCAGTGAGTATCCCTGGAAGCGAGTGCTGAACCTTGTAGTGATTCCGTGGCAACCTTTGTCTCTGCCGTGAGTGTCCGTGGCAGTGAGTGTCCATGACAGTGAGTGACACTGGTGATAAGTGACCGTGGCAGTGAATCTCTCGGCAGTGATTGACCCTGGCAATGAGTGGCAGTGGCAGTGAGTGTCCCTGACATTGGATGTCGCAGGCAGTGCAGCCTTGGCATTGACTATCCTTGGTGGTAAGCCACCCTGGCACTGAGCATCACTGATAGTGAGCAACATTGGCATTGAGTGATCCTCAGTGTGAGTGACCATGGCACAGAGCTTCCTGGCAGTGAGTAAAACCTGCAGGGAGTGCTTTTGGCACTCTGATGGCAGTGAAGGTCCATGGCAGTGCCTTCCCTGGCAGTGAGTTATTCTGGCAGTGTGACGTTGACAGAGGGTGTCACTGGCAGTGTGTTCCTGGTGGTGAATGTTCCTGGACTGTGTCCCTGGCAGCGAATGACCAGTCTGGCAGTGATTGACGCTGACATTATGCCCCTGGCATTGAACACCCGTTCATTGGTTCGACAGAGTTTGACTATTTCTCACCGACTGTGTGTCATTTATAGAGCTCGATGCTGAGGAGTGGTACAAAATCCTTTCTATTGAATGCCTGGGGGCCCGGCTAAACAACATCAGTCTCGGAGAACCAGATCTGCTGGCTGCCGGCGTTGTATGTGAACAGAAGGGTGAGACATCTGTTGTGTGCATATGTGTGTGTGATCATATGTGTGATGGGAGAGAGGCGGGCGGGGCAGAGTAGCATTGGCAGGGGGAAGAAGGGAGGTAAGTGGAAAGGAACAATTAGAGAGGGGAGGGCAGAGGCAGACGGATGATGGGTAAGTGGTAAAGTGTAGGGGGGGGGGGTTTAAGGAGAAGGGAGGTGGAGACGGTTGGGATATAGAGGAGGGGATAGAGGCGAAGAAGGGAGGAAAGGGGATTGCAAGAAGGAAGGAGGGGACAGAGGAAAATAGAGGTGCAGTGGGAAATGAGTGGTAAATGGTGGAGGGTGTGGGGGTAGGGGGAGGGAGGTGGAAGGGATAGATTGAAGAGGGAATGGGGAAAGTGAGAGGGGAAAGTAAGGAGAGATGGGTGGTTAGTGGGGCAGGGGAGGGGTGAGTGAAGACAAGGGGAGGGGAGGAGAATTGGAGAGAGTGGAACGGCGGCTTAGGAAGGGGATGAAGCAAAGTGGGAGGGAGGGTGAAAAAGGGGATGGGACTGAGAAGGATAGGGGAAGGGGAGCGGAAATAGAGATGAAAGGGAAGGATTGATTGTGGAATAGAGGGGGAGGGGAGAGGAGGAAGTGTGGGGGACCGAAGGGAAGGGGGCAGGGAGGGGAGTGATCAATAGTGAGGTTACATGAGAATGAGAGCGAGGGAGGAAATGAAGGATAGGCAAAAGATGGGGCAGAGTGAAGAGTGACATTAGTGAAGATGAGAAGCCACCGGAGGGAGCGAGGGGAGTGGAGGCTGGGGGGACATGAGTGAGTGGGAAAGGGTAGGGTAGGGAAGAGTGGAGTTGAGGCTGAGGACAGGTGAGAGTGTAGTCTGGTTCTGGTGGTGTCACGGAACTGGACTGGGACCAGCTCTCAACTCTGCCCAAGGGCCCCAACATTGAGTGGAGAGGGAGCACCCTGCCCCCTGATAGGGCAAGAGAGGAATGGTGACCATTTTCATACTTTGAAGGTGCACCTGTCTTCCACTGTCTGATCCAGAATCGGTTTCATAGTCATGGAGGAACAGAGGTACACATTACATACATATGCTCGTCCATGCCGACCAATTTAATAACCATGCCAGATCAACTCTCTTGCACCTAGCCCAAGTCACTACAAACCTGTCCTATCTCCACCTCACACTATGTAGATTCTGTCCCCCACAGTCCGCCTCCCTGCTTTCTCTTTGTCATGTTCATCCATCGTCCTGCTCTTCGCTCCGGTCCAAGAATTTTCCTTCTTCCCCCTGTTCCCTCCTCCAGCAATGTCTTCGTCCCCACCAGCTTCTAATTTAAATTTTGCTCAGCGATACAGCGTGGAAACAGGCCCTTCGGCTCACTGAGTCCACGCCGACCAACAATCACCCGGACACTAGTTCTTTCCTGCACACTAAGGACAATGTACAGAGGGAAGGTAACCTACAAACCTGCATGTCTTTGCAATGTCGGAGGAAACCGGAGCACGATGAGGAAATTCATGTAGTCACAAGGAGAACGTACAAACACCGTACAGACAGCACCCATAGTCAGGATTGAACCTGGGTAACTCCACTGCTGCTGTCACCCAAAACTTTAAAATCCTTCGTTCACCCCTTCCCTGCATCTTATCTCTGGCCTTTTCTAGTTCTGGGCTAGGGTTGGGCTTCTCACTCACTAAAATTCTCTGGGGGTTTCGGCACTCGCTTGTCCTGGTGTGTGTGGGCTGCTCTGCTCAGCTCTGCACAACCTGGCAGGACAATCCAGTGCCTAGGACTTGCCAGGCCTATCAGTTCCTGCGCATCAGTTCCTGCTGTCCTAAGTGCTTCCCTTTTGATCCCTGCAGAGCGTTTTAATGTCTACCTCATCCCGTGCCCGACACTGGACATTTATGGCGAGTGTATGATGCAGATCACCACTGACAATATCTATCTCTGGGACATCCATAACACCCGCACCAGGCTGCTCACCTGGCCTCTCAGCTCCCTCCGGAGGTACGGACGGGACACCACTCGCTTCACCTTTGAGACTGGACGGTAAGTTCCTCTGGTGGTAGAAGGCAATGGGGGGGGGGGGGGGGGGGGGGGGTGGAGGAGGGGGGAGCAGAGAGAAGCGAGGTGGCGGGATGGGGGTATGGGGAGGGAAAAAGATCAGAGTGGACCGTTGGGAGAAGGAGAGGGTAGATGGGGAGACAAAGGAGAGAGTTGAAGGACAGGTGCACATGGGAGGGGAGGGAGAATAGGCTGCTCCAGAGCGGGGTTGTGGGAGGGAGCATGTGAGAGAGTGGAATGGAGGATATGGGAGGGAGGGATGTGGATGGGTGGATATTGGGAAGAGGATGTGAGGGTGGGATGTTTGGGTAGTGATGTGGGAGTGGAAATGGGTGAGCAGTGTGTTTGGAAATTGTTCTTGAGTGTCATTGCCATGATGAAAGGACACCCCCCTCTCGCGTCAGCACCCCTTAATTCCTCCTCCCCTACTTTCCCCTCCTCTCTATCCTACTCTACCATCCCCCTCCCTTTCACCCTTCCACTCTCTCAACCTCCCCTCACCCACCCCTAAGTATCACCTTCTCCCTCTCCCAACCCTCACTCATCCAGCTTCCCTTCCCCATTCCTCCAACCGCCACCCCATTGTCCTTCTCTCTCTCTCCTCCCTCCTGATTCCTCGATGTCACAGGCTAATGCCTGGCACTGTCTGCAGGTTGTGTGACACAGGCGAGGGGGTCTTCACCTTTCAGACTCGCGAGGGGGAGGAGATTTACCAGCGAGTTCACACAGCAACCCTGTCGATAGCTGAGAGGCACAAGCACGCGCTAAGGGAGGTGGAGAACAACGTGCGGGTAAATACTGGAGCTCAGGGGCACGGTGTGGGCGGGTTCCTGAGGGTGACACCGCTGGCATCCCGCGTCCTTACAATAATAGGACAGGTGAGCGAGGGCCATCCCACGCTTCCTGTCTGCACCACCCGATAGGTATTCGCCGCAATCCAATCCTCCAGCACAGTCACCATTCTCTGCACACTCTGGAGACCATTAAATGCGACCATTTAAATCCAGGGGAAAGTACTTCACCTCAGAAGCTGCTGAACCTTCTGCCCTATACTTTCATGTCAAGTCAAGTTGAGTTTGTTGTAAAATGCACAAGAACAGTGAAATTCCCCAGATATTGCCCCAAGTACTGGGGAACTTGGTACAGTTAGTGGAGATATCTTGAGGACATTCTGTATTATGGTCGAGAGGTGCTGGATGTCCTCACATGTATGGAGGTAGATAAATCTCCCGGCCCTGATCGGATATATCCGAGGACACCATAGGAAGCTAACGAAGAAATTACAGCAGCCCTGGATGAAATATATGAATCAGCAATAGAAATGGGTGAGGAACTGGAGAGAGGCTAATGTTGTACCTCTATTTAAGAAGGGCTGCAAGAAAAAGCCTGGGAACTATGGACCAGTTAGCCATCTGCGGTAGGCAATATGTATGGTAGGCGAGTTACTAGAGAGGATTCTGAAGGATTATATATATATATATATATATATATATATATATATATATATATATAAGACATTGTCCATATGGACCAGCAAGGCATTAGATAATATTCAGCTGCTCTGGACGGTTGATTGCATGTAATAGAGGGAGGGCTAGCTGACTGGATAATTGGCTTCATGTAAGGAAGCAAAAGTGATGATGGAAGGTTGTTATTCAGAGTGAAGGCCTTTAACTGGAGTGGATCATCAGGGATTGTTGCTGGGACCAATACTGTTTGTGGTTCATAGCAACGATTTGGATGAGAATGTACAAGGCATCACTAAGCTTACAGATGACAATAAAGTGGGTGGTATCATAGAAAGCAAAAGATGCATTATCAAGAATTACACAGGATTTTGGGCAAGTACACTAAAGAATGGCTAATGAAGTTTAATGCAGATGAGTGAGGTGTTGCATTTTGGGAAGACAAACTAGGGCAGGACCTTCACAGGTAATGTCAGAGCTCTGGGGAGTGTAATGGAGGAGAGGAATCTAGGAATGCAGGTACATTTTTCCTTGAAAGTGTTGTCACAGGTATACTAAAATCAGTGGACATAGAACATGGAACAGTACAACACAGGAACAGGGCCTCTTGCACACAATGCCTGTGCCGAACATGATGCTCAGACTATCTTTCATCTACCTGTACATCATCCATATCCCTCCATTCTCTGCATATCCACATGTCTATCCAAAAGTCTCCCCAATGCCACTATCATATCTGCCTCAACAACTGTCCACGCCCGTGCCTTCAGACACTCCCACCCTCTGTGTAAAAAGTTTCTGACTGTCTTGATCACGACCGTGATCAACTGGCCAATGGGCTATGAAATGGCAGATAGTGTCATAGTCATACAGTATGGAAGCAGGCCCTTTGGCCCGCTTGCCCATGCTGACCAAGATGCCAGTGGGGAAGAGGGATAAGATAATGGGAGGCTTCCCTCTATTATATTGTCACACCCAGATTATTCTTGCACCCCCATCATCTTCCACCCTTTTCCATGTGCAACTTCAGTGTTGCTGTAAGTCAACATGCAACACAGAAACAGGCTGGCCAAGGTGTCTCATCTAAGCTAGTCCCATTTGTTCACGTTTGGCTTGTATCCCTTTAAGTCTTTTCTTTCCGTACACACATGGAAGAAAAGCCTCGTCGAGATGGTCCTATCGTTATTACTCTCTCTGCCCTTTCGCTATGGACTAATTGTGCACTTGCTTTCTTTCATCTTCTGGCCAGTATTTCACCACTCCCTTTGCATCTCCTGCTCTGATCCTGATCTCATGTGCTAGGTTCTCACGTCAAACCCCCTTCTCACCTGCCCGGATCCCCACTCAGTCTAGCACCCCTCATTCATACCACTCAGTACCTTCTACCAGTTACCGTGATTGGTGTATTGTCCCACACAGTCCAATCCCACACTGCCCATGGTCAGGTGGGAGAGGGGCTGTGCACTGTTTGGGATGGGGATGGTGTGACTTATCACAGGCCCTGAAGCTGCTGATGAAGTGGTCCAGGCCGGGATCGAACAGGAGGGAGTCCTGTGAACGCGGGAAGGATCATGGTCAGCCACCTGTGTGTTGTGTTTTGCAGCTGTTAAACAGATCGACGGAACCGGAGCACTTTTCCTGCCCCCCGAGCACAATTCTCCCTCGAAGCGCCTTCTGGCATCACATCGCAAGCTCCCAGCTTGCTGCGGAGGTGGAGCACAGCAACCGTAAGGAGGGAAGGGGGAGGGCGAAGTGTGGAGGAGGGACGGGGAGGAGTGCGAGGGAGGAGAGGAGGAGCCGAGAAGATGGATGATGAGGGGCAAGGCAGCAGAGAGAAGATGGGGGGAGGTGAAGAGAGGTGAAAGGGAAGAGAAGAAGAGGGGGGCGGAATGAAGGGGAGCAGTGGAAGGGGAGAGGTGAATGGGAGGCAGTTGGGGAGATAAAGGTGCGAGAGCAGAGAGGGAAAGAGGAGACTTCCCTCCAGCTTATACGGATGGAAACAGCTGGGGACTGCAGAGAGGGGAACACTCTGTCTCTGATTTGTCTGTGATCCTGGGACTAATTGATAGGTCTGTTTGAGAAAGCTTCATTTTGGAGCTAATCCAATCAGTACCTGCAGCGGGTTAATGTCACCCTCCATACCCACCAGAACTGCCCCACTGTCACCTGAGTGTTTTGCGGATGGTTCGGCTTCATGTCGACCACAGAGTGTGACTGCGTCTTGGTGTGGTGGTGTAGAGAGGACGATTCTTTGGCTGTGAGGTGGCAGAACTCCTGTGGAGCAGGTGAGGCCAAGAGTGGAGGTGGGAGAGTTGGGACCCTACAATGCGCATAGGATTGGATGATTCCGGAGACTCCTTCTGATGCAATTAAGCTTTTGTAGCAATGTTGTTATGGTAAGGAGAGAGCTGAAAGGAGCCAGCCAGGAAGCCAAATATGTGTCGTGAACAAACACTGGAGTTCATTGTTGGGGAAGCGGTGAAAGTGAAGGCAAGTAATCATGGTGTACCGGCTGAACAATTGCCTTCATCAGATTTATTAGACTTTTCAATATGTAAACAACAGAGAAAATTGAGATGGAAAATGCTGGCATATCTCAGCGGGACAGGCAGCATCACGGGATGATAAGGAATGAGTGACGTTTTGGGTCAAAGCCCTTCTTCCGACAACCAGAGTAATACTTAACTGTTACTTAAATGGAAGTATTTCCATTTTAATACTTAAGTACTGGTTGTCCCCAGGTTACAACAGGGCTCTCTTCCAGTGAATTGTTCGTAAACTTGACAGTTTGCAAGTCAGAAATGCAGCCATGAACCGAGAGTTCCCGGGCAGTAGAAGATGCCTGCGGTCCCGCAACCACTGGAAAATCCATTCCATCGCTCTCGTGAACGCCCATGCATGTGTATGGGTGGTACGTGAGTTTGCCTTTTGTATCCCAGGGAGGAGCTGTGCAGAAGAAGATTTGGGAGGTTTTGAAAGCTGAAGGAAGGACAAAATGATAGTGATGCCTTGTAAAGTGAGGCTGCTGGTGTGAAGAAACAGACACCTCAAATTACTGTCGGAGCAGAGAAACTGGCAAAAGAAAACTAAAACTGCCAGCAATTGAGTTTTTTGCAATTCCTTCTCCCACAAAGGTGTGGAGATAGAATGCTTTACAAATCAAACTGAGGTGGGTGGCTTTAATCAGCAAGGGAATCAGAGGTAAAGGGGTTTGAGGACGGTTAGATCAGCCATGAGGTTGAATATTCAAGCAAGCATGAGGCATCTCCTCCCTTCCTCATCTCTAACAATCAAATCAAAGTTAATGGAAGTATATAAACTGCTGGTGTCTAACAAAAGGCACAAACTGCTGGAATAATTCAGCGGATCAAGCACCATCGCTGGAGAATATGGATAGGTGATGTTTTGGCTTGGATTCTTTCCTCAGAGTGACTGCGGGGAGGTGGGGGGGGGGGGGGGGTTGATGTTGGAAGAGAGGGGAAGCAGGACAATGCTTGGTAAGTAATAGGTGGATATAGGTGAGGGAGAATTTGATAGGCAGATGGTTGGACAAAGGCAAGAGGTAGAAGGTGCAAGACAAAAGAATTGTAGAGATATGAATTGTGAAGCTAGAAGTAGGAATGAAGGTGGAAGAGGAGGAGAGGGGAGAAATAAGTGCGAGATAGGCACAACCCAACGGTATGAACATTGAATTCTCCAATTTTAGGTAGCTTGCCGCCCACCTTCTTTCCCCCACCCCCTTCCCTTCTTCCCCAACCCCTTTTCTTTTACCCCCCCTTCTGTCCACTGCACCCCACCTGAACTTGCACCTATGTCTCCCCTCCCTTTTGAGTAATATAAAACAAGCAGAGCAGATTTCAAGCAGGCAATTAGAAGTGCCAAAATGAGCCGTGAATTGTCAAACCAGATTAAAGAAAATCTTAAAATCAAGTTAATTAGGGAGAAGGTAAAGCCGCTGAAGGGTAATTGAGGGATTTTATGCTTGGAGTCAGAGGATGGAGATTAGATACTAAATGAGTACTTTTTATGTGTATTCAGCCAGGATGGAGAAAAGTGAGATCAGTGGGGGGAAAAAACTAATACGCGAGGACAGTTTGAGATCAAGAAAGAGGTGGCGTCGGGGCTCCTGGAGCGCATTAGTTTAGTTTAGTTTAGAAATACAGGGCGGAAACAGGCCCTTCAGCCCACCAACCAGTGATCCCCGCACACTAACACTATCCTACACACACTATGGACAATTTTACACATACATCAAGCCAATGAACCTACATACCTGTACATCGTTGGAGTGTGGGAGGAAACCGAAGATCTCAGAGAAAACACACACAGGTCACGGGGAGAATGTACACACTTTGTACAGACAAGCGCCTGTGGTCGGGATCGAACCCGGATCTCAGGTGCTGTAAGCGCTGTAAGGCAGCAACTCTACCACTGCGCCACTGTGCTGTGCCGCATTAAGTTGGATAAATCCCCAGTTGTCTGATGGGATTCATCCCAGATTTTTAAGAGAGCTCTCAGTGAAGGTCTTTGCATCCTCCCTAGCCGCAGATGACATCCCAGAGGACTGGAGAGTAGCCAATGTTTTTCCATTTTTTAAAAAGGGAAGTAGAAATAGTCTAGGAAATTTTTGGTGAGTCTTACGTCAATGGTGGGGAACATATTGGTGAGGATTCTACGAGATATGAGCTGCGCACATTTAAAAGAGTATGGGCTAGTTAAGAACAGCCAGAATGGCTGTGCCATAGGAGACCATGTCTTACGAACTAGGTTGAGATTTTTGAGGAGTTGAGTAAAGGTGCTCGATGAGGGAAGGGCAGTGGATATTGTCTACTTTGACTTCAGTAAGTCATTTAGATCATAGAACAGTGCAGCAGAGGAATGGACCCTTCGGCCCACAATGTTTGTGCTGATCATGATGCCACATTAAACTGATCCTATCTGCCTGTACATGATCAATATACCTCCAATCCCTGCATTCCATGCACCTTAAACACCACTATCGTATCTACCTCCACCTCCCCTGGCAGTGTGTTCCGCGCCCCCACCACTCTCTGTGTAAGAAACACCTCCCTTGCACATCTCCATTAAACTTTCCCCCACTCACTTAATAGCTATGCCCTCTAGTGTTGGACATTTCTACCCTGGGGGAACAGGTTGTGACTGTATCCTATTTATGCCTCTCATTATTTTATATGCTACTATCAACCTCTTGACTTCCCAGTGAAAACAACCCAAGTCTCCCCAACCTCTCCCTGTAGCTGAAACTCTAATACAGGCAACATTCTGGTAAACCTACTCTGCACCTTCTCCAAAGCCTCCACATTTTCCCTGTAATGGAATGACCAGAACTGCATGCAATACCCAACTGCAGACTTGCCAAAGTCTCATAAAGCTTCATTATGACTTCCTCACTCTTATATGCAATGCTACTTACAATGAAGGCAAGCCTTCTTAACCACCCCTTAAACTACATGTCTTCATAACCACCCCATCTACTGGTGCTGGCACCTTTAGTGAGCTATGCATTTGGACTCCACTATCCCTCTCCACATCCTATTAAGGATCTTGCCATCAACTGCATACTCTCTCCTTATATTCAACCTCTCGAATGTAAGGGGAAAGTATACGGTTAATGCCAAGAAACATATTGATGTACAGAAGGATTTTGGGGTCTAGATCCAAAGAGATGAAAAGACAACATGTGACGCCAGAGGGAGAAATATAGATGGAATGAGATGGCTTGGGCAGCGGGAGGGGAAAGGAAAAGTGGGTGTGCATCCAGGTGGGGCACAGGGAAGAAAGGACAGAAAAAGTGTGTGGGTGGGTGGGTGGGTGGGGGGGGGGGGCATGGAGGGTTTGCCAGAATGCTGCCAATACGATGAGTATTGATTTAGAACTTGAGTGGTTGCGGGGAGACCATGTAGGGGTATTTAATATTATGAGAAGCATAGATAGGGTAGACGGTCACAATCTTTTTCGCAGGATGGAAATGTCAAGCAATAGAGAGTATAGATTTAAGGTGAAACAGGAAATTCTAAAGGAGATGTAGGGGGCAGGTTTTTTTATACAGAGAGTGGTAGTGCCTGGGACGGGCTTCCGGGGGTGTTGGTGGAATTGTACGATAGTGGCATTTAGGAGGTTTTTTTCTGGACACATATATGTGTATGGAATTTGGGGAAATGGATCAGGTGCAAGCAGAGATTAATTTAAATTGCCATCTTGTTCAGCCGCAGAACATGTTCCTGTGCTGTACTGTTCTATGACAGGAGCAAAGATATGGCCTTCTGCAAATGTGATGAAGAGCTTGAGTGAAATTGTGTTTCTGCTGAGACTGGAGGCTTTCCTCTGCATCTCCCTGCACCACATCTCCAAGCTGACCTGGAACAGTTCAACAGCTATTTGATTATGATCAAGGGTACGACTTCAATGGCTCCTCTTCAGAGCAGAACTTATGGAAGTTGTAGTGAGAGATGAAGGGGAATGAAAGGTCGGGGGAGAGAAGCAACAGAAAAATAGGTGCAGGAATAGGCCATCTGGCCTTTCGAGCCAGCCCTGCCATCCAGTATGATTATAGCTGATCATCTAAAATCAGTACCCCATTCCTGCCTTTTCCCTTGATTCCTTTGGCCCTAAGAGCTAAATCTAACTCTCTATTGAAAACACCCAGTGAATTGGCGGTTACACAAAAAGCTGGAGAAACGCAGCGGGTGCAGCAGCATCTAAGGAGCGAAGGAGATAGGCGATGTTTCGAGTCGAGACCCTTCTTCCAGAATTGGCCTCTACTGCCTTCTGTTAATTAGGGACAGTCAGCATAGCTTTGTGCATGGCAGGTCATGTTTTACTAATTTTATTGAGGAGGTAACCTGGATGATTGATGAGAGGTGGGTGGTGGATGTTGCCTACATGGATTTTAGTGAGGCATTCGCTAAAGTCCTCCATGGTGAAATAATCCAGAAGATTAAGATGCATGGGATTCACGGTGATTGGTTGTATGGATTCAGAACTGGCTTATTGATAGAAGAGAGAGGATTAGAAACATAGAAAAATAGGTGCAGGAGTAGACCATCTGGGCCTTCGAGCCAGCACCGCATTCAATATGATTCCACTCTGACAGTCGCCGTTGCAGTTGCTGGTATTTCAGGCGGCTGCCGGCAACTTGGCAGTTTCCGGGAGTCCGCTGAAAAATCGCCTAAGTGGGACAGGCCCATAAGGCGTGAGGGAAGCTGGGGGGCTTCGCCCACAGGACGGAGGGAGTTCTGTAGATCAGGCTGCGGGATTGCTGCTCTGTGAGAGGTGGAATGGGCATTGACTGTTTATTTCCGTGTCCCAGCAGCGCTGTTCTGTTCAGACCCGGCGGGAGGCGAGGCAGACTCCGTGCAAGGGAGTTCTCTGAAGCGAGACCGCCGGTCTTCTGCGCACTTTTCTGCTCAATGATAGCGGCGGAGCCGGCGAGGGGCTATAGACGGAGCTCTCCACAGACTGGGTTAAAGCACTTTCAGACCAGAGACTGCAAATGAATAGCGGGAGCCGGCCCCGACCTAAGGGAGAGCGGGGAGAGAAGCAAGGCCGGATGGGCGCGGACACGGGGACGTGTGGGCATCTGGGCTGCAGCAGTAATGTCTCCACATGGGCGGGAGAGGGCCGGCTGACCGGGGCGCCGTGGGACAGCGTTGCTGGACACCCCCGTAAACGGACTCCCACTACCTACAACAGGGCAAAAAAACAAAGTGCTGGAGGAACTCAGCGGGTAAGGCGGCATTGTGGAGGGAATGGACTGTTGATGTTTCGGGTCCGAACGCTGCATTTAAACCGGGTCACCGACAACAATGTTCTTCCTGCATGGAATTGTTTGGTGTGAGACGAAACTTTTACTTGAACAGATGTTGGAATCACAAGGAGCTACAGTTGCCGTCTGTCCTTTTGAGTTCCTCCAGCTGTTTTTATTTACTGCAGATGCTGGAGTAAGATTTGCGCGTTGACTGGTACCGGACGGCATCCACAGACTGGCTGCGTGCGCTCTCTTGTGGACACCGTGTTGAATGCGAAGGGTCCAAACAAACACTGCCTTAACTCCACGTTCTTTGCAGTCCGCTGCCCCGGTTCAGTCTCCAGGCCGGCGGGACCCGCGCATCTCCCCCGCCAGGGCCAGAACAGGACAGAGTGCCCGGCATCGACGTCTTGGTCCGGGCCAACACCAAACAAGTTATTGCGGGCCCAGTTGTAGAGGGACCAGGAGACACATTGACAATTTCGGAACGGAGGGAATTCTCATCCCTGTGCCCATCTCACGTTTTCCGCGCTCCCTCCAACCAGGGGC
Organism: Raja brachyura; assembly: GCA_963514005.1. The sequence continues at coordinate 25,370,881 of OY740797.1, read as the reverse complement.
TCCAGAGAAGGAAACAGACTGACAGCAAGGACACTCAAGACCGATACTCCAGGCAGGGTTTGGTGGGTGGTGGGGGAGAGGTTCAGCTGGCGCAAATATGTTTAAGTGTGGTTGAAACGTGTCCCCTGCATCCGATCCCGGCCGCCTTGCATCTGATCCACTATTCATTGGACGCATGAACACGCTCCACGTCGATGCGCTGCCTCTTGCATGTACCCCCAAAGAACTGCTTCCCAATAGAGTGCAACAATAAATCAGTGTTCTCACCAAAATTATCGACGCTTTTGTTAAACTGCACGCGTTAACCACACAGCACAGAAACAACTCCTCCATGCCAACGAGTCGGCCATCGATCACGGAAACAGCCCCTTCGGTCCGACACCTATGCCGACCAAGATTCATCACTAAACAAGTCCCACCTGCCCGCATTTGGCTCACATCCCTCTAAACCTTTCCCATCCATGTACCTGTTTAAATGTATTTTAAATGTTGATATGGTACCTGTCTCAACTACCTACCCTGACAGCTCGCTCCATATGCCCACCACTCTATGTTTGAATAAGTGACCCCTTAGGCTCCTGTTAAATCTTGTCCTCCTCACCTCATGCCCTCTCGGTCTTGAATCCACTGCTGCGGGCAAAATAATCTGCGCATCCACTTTATTTATTCCTCTCATGATCTTATATCCTCTATAAAAGCAAAAAGACAGACCGGCCACGATTGAATGACAGACTAGACTCGATGGGCTGAGTGGCCTAATTGTGCTCCCATGACTCACTTCTCATCCGCCTGCGTTCCAAGGACGATGAGAAGTGCCTGCTCAACATGCATGAATGAATGGAAGAAACAAACGTTATTATCACATGTGACCTGACCGTGAGATTCTTTGTTTTACATACACAAGTATGCAATGAGTCGCCATATATGGGGTGCCAACAAAGTTACAAACTATTCAATTTAGTCCCCAATGGTCACTCTGTGTTCTCGGCAGCGTTCCCACGCCGCCCCCCATGCCTGGTACCTATTCTCTCAACGGCCCCCGCCCCCCATGCCGGGCCCCCCTTTGTTCTCTGCGGTGCGTCTGGCACCCACGAGGTCCCGGCCGACCTCCGGCACTCACGTGGGCCCGTCCTCGTCCGATCCCCAGCACCTGGCCTCGACTGCCGGCCCCTTCCTCGACCGCCGGCCACTCCCTATAGCTCAGACCAAGTCCTGGCAATACCTTTGTAAATCTTCTCTTCACTCCTTCCATCGTTCCTATACCAAGGTGACCAAAACTGAACACAATACTCCAAACATGGCCTCACAAATGTCTTGCACAACTGTAACATAATGTCCCAACTTCTAAATACCCTGACTGATGAAGGCTAATATGCCGAGAGCCTTCTTTACCACCCTATCTACATGTGACACCACTTTTGTGATGTGGAGGCTTTAGAAAAGTTGCAAAGGTTTACCAGAATAATGCCTGGAATGGTATTTGCTACTTGGATTATTTTTTCTGGAATGCTAATGGTTGCAGGGAGACCTGATAAAAGTTTTATAAAATCATAGATAAAGTTTTCCAAACCTTACATACACTTCCCTTTTCTTTCAGACTAAATTTATAACATCTCTCATTATACGTGGTCACCAAACTTTGACATCCTGTCTTTTTTCACGCAGGTATGTGTTAGTCCTGAATTTAGCCGGTCTTTAAACAATTCCCATATATCAGATACCCAACACACAGACTTCATTACCAATTTCCAACCTGCATTCAAATTCGCTTGGACCACCTCCGACATCTCCCTTCTGTTTCTTGATCTCACCATCTCTATCATAGACAACCGACTAACATCTATTACAAACCTACTCCCATGGCTATCTAGACAACACTTCTTCCCACCCTGCCTCCTGCAAAGACTCTATCCCCTACACCTAATTCCTCCATCTACGCTGCAACTGCGCCCAAGATGAGATGTTCCATACCAGGACATCCAAGATGTTCTCATTCTTTAGGGAATGGGGTTTACCCTCTTCCATCATAGATGAGGCCCCCACCCACAGCTCCGCTCTTGCTCCCCCTTCCCCCAGTCGCAACAGTGACAGAATCCCCCTAGTCCTTACCTTTCATCCCATCAGATGTTGCGTGCAGCATAGTCGTCCAACATTATTGCCACCTCCAACGGTACCTCACCGCTAGGAACATGTTCCTATCTCCATCCCTTTCCGCAGAGACTACTTCCACCGCAACTCCCTGGTTAACTCATCCCTTCCCTCCCTTGCAACTGCAGGAGGTGCAACACCTGTTCTTATACCTCCTTCAACTCTGTCCAAGGACCCCGACAGACCTTTCAGGTGAGGCAGAGGTTCACTTGGACCTCCTCCAATGTCATCAACTGTATCCACTGTTCGAGGTGTGGAATGCTATATATCGGCGACACCAAGCACAGGCTCGGCGATCGTTCAGTGATCGCTCAGTACCTCCGTTCAGTTTGCCTAGGCCAACACGTCTTCCAGTTGCTAAACACTTTAATTCCCCCTCCCATACTGACCTTTCTGTCCTGGGCCTCCACTGCCAGAGTGAGGCCCAACGCAAATTGGAGGAACAGCACCTCACATTTTGCTTGCAACCCAGTGGTATGAATATTGATTTCTCTAACTTCAAGTAGCCCTTGCATCCCTCTCTCTGTCGCTCCCCACCCTAGTTCTCCAACTAGGTTCACTGTCCTGATTGAATTTACTGACTTATATGCCTCGTTGTCACTTTCCCCTCAGCTAACAATGAACCATTCTACATTTCCTTGACCAGCGTCTGCTTTGGTCCGTCGTTTTCACACATTACCTTTTTATATCCCTAGGCTCCCTCTCCCATGACTGACTGAAGAAAGGTCTCGACCCGAAAAGTCACCCATTATTTCTCTCGAGATACTGCCTGTCCAGCATTTTGTGTCTATCTTCAGATACCCAACAACTGCTCCCAGTTGATTCCAAGTTGCACTTTCTCCCAGTTTTGTCATTATCCATACCCATCTCAAAACTTACAGAATTATGATCATCGTACACCAAACGTACTCACTGAAATGCCAACCACCTGGCCCGATTTTTCCAAATCAAGTATGGCACCATCTCTGGTTAGATTGTTTCAAGAAGCTCTCCTGGACACACCTAACAAATTATGACCCTTCTAAACCTCTAGCACTGAGAGCCCCAGTTATTACTGGGGAAATTAATGTAAATGTACTGTTGCTTTTACATCTTTCCATAATTTGCCTACATATCTGTTCTTTTATCTCCTGCTGACTATGGGTGGTCTTTAGTAAAACTCCAGCAGATTGCTCCTTCTTACCTGAGCTCTACCCGTATTGCCTCAGTGATGAGCTGTCCAGGATTATCATTGACACATGGCTTGTTTCCCTCCAACTAACAAAGAAAGCTGGTGAATTATGCACTAACAACAAAATTTCACAATTTTAGAAATAATTAACCTCGCCTTAAATACCAAACACATCAAATTTCCACGGTTGGAGTCATATGGAACCGCAACTGCTAGAATCTTGAGTAAAACAAAGTGCTGAGGTAGCTCAGTGGCTTAGGAAGGCATGGATAGGCAAAGTTTCAGGTCAGGACCCTTTCTTCTGACTAGTGGGAGCAGGACATAACCTGGCAATTGTTAGATGGACATGGGTGAAGATTTTTTGTCCAAGGTTTGCGGTTGTGGAAGCAGAACTCTGAGATATATTCCCCTGGCTGTAACCCACAATTGTGAAATTGGTTCTCCTTGGTGAAATCCTTTTCCCGCAGACACCTAAAATTGTCAAACGCCATGCCCCCCACCCCCAAATTAAGCCCAAATCACAGCCAAATTCCACAAACAAGTGGCAAACCTCTTTCTACTTAAACGTTCCGGAGAAGGGGTGCAGCTCCACAAGAAATGGATTCACAACACCAACGAATCATATGGGTTGTTACAGCAAACTATTGGTTTCCATAGTCCTCAGCACTAACGATTCCTTAAAATAAATGTTTATGATCTAAATGTTGTGGTCTCTGGTCTGGCTGCATCCCTACACCAACCATAGATTTTTTGTTCACAAGACAATACTTCCACTGGGTCCCGACGCCCCATTATTCCACCTGCTGACCTTCATTGAATTCCACACGCATCCACAAAAACAGCAGCAATAAAAAAAATGTGAGCTTTATTGACATTTGGAACTGAGCAAAGTATCAGGTGGATGAGTCCTGGAAGGGTTCAGTGATGGGTTGGGGGCGAGGGCCGGCCCTGCTAATTGATGGTGAGTACGTCGCTCTGGATCTCGTGGCTGAGCATTGTCTGCAGGTCACTGAGTTTCTTCTTCAGCCCGGACAGGGCAGACAGGACTATTGTTTCTGGCCTCAGCGCTCCAGATGATTCAACGTTGAAGTAAAATCTGATGGGAACAATTTTTTAACTCTGAATTACCAGGTAAAACAATACTGCAGACATCAGGTTTCAGAACTGTACCCCTGCCCTCGTCTTCCCTTTCATCCCTCTGAAACCGCCTAGCCAGGCCACCAAAGACTGGTAGCACAGGACCGGCACCACCTGCTTCTTGCCTCACCCTGCCAGCAACATCACCCAACATTTTTCTGGATATTGGCAGCAGAATCTGCAACGACAGAAAATGCTGACATTTCAGCTCAAGCGCCTTTCATCAGAACTGAGAAAGATTTAAAGTACAAAGCTCTAATCTGTTGCTGAAGGGATGTGAATCACCTTAGCTCCTTCCTTGCAATATTTTTAGTATTGGTGCAGTTCTGGTAGCCCCGTTACAGGAACGATATGAAGGTTTTTGCGAGGGTGCAGAGATTTACTAGAATGTTCCTTGGATTTAGGGGGGTTTAGCTACTGGAAGAGATTGGACAGAGTTGGATTGATTTCCCTGGAACACCAGAAGTTGAGAGAAGACCTGATAGAAGTATATAAAATGATGAAAGGCATAGATACGTAGGCAGTCGGAATCTGTTTCCAGCCTCTTCCTGTGCTGTACTAATGCTCTAACGGAGCCTCATGTCCAATGGACAATATTTTAAAGTGCTTCAAATGCAAATGAGGTAGTACATTTATGTGTAATCTGCTGGAGAACATAGAACATTACAGCACAAGAACAGGCCCTTCGGCACACAATGTCTGCACCGAACATGATGCCAAGACCATCTCTTATCTACCTGCACATAATCCATAATCCAAAAGTCTCTTAAATACCACAATTGTATGTGCCTCAACCATCAGCCCTGGTAGCGTGTTCCTGGCACTCGCTGCCCGCTGCGGAAAAAAACCTACGGAGATTTTATAAACTTTAAACTTAAACCCAACACTGAACTCTTCCAGCACTTAAAGTTATGCCCTCTGGTATCAGACTTTTCAATCCCGGAAAAAGGGGCACATACCCAAGGCCCGTGCCTCAGAGAGCAGGAGACAGGATCCTTCACAGACGAGCCCTGGAATCATGGTAACTTGCTTACACTCCAGTTCTGTGCAATGACGCCATTCAACACAGAATCAGCCCCCTCGGCCCACCCAGTTCATTCTGACCATCGACAAGAATTGCATTTGTCTTCATTAGGTCCGTTTCCTTCTAAGCCTTGTCTATATCTTTCTAAATGGTCTCTGACGTCAAAAAATTATAGACAAACTCCAATCTTCACCACCAGCTTTCGCAGCGAGTTCTCACTGACCAGTGGTATGCTGCAGGGATCTGTGCTGAGTCCCTTTCTCATGTGTCATCTATGTTAATGATCTATGTTAATGATTTGGATGAGAATCGAGTTAGCATGATTATTGAGTTTGCAGATGATGTCTAAATTGGCACTGTGATGGACAGTGAAGATGGTTGTCCAAGGTTACAACAAGATCTAGATCAACAAGGAAAGTGAGCAAGGGAATGGTTGGTGGAACTCAGCCAAATGCAAAATAAGGCATTTGAGGAAATCGTGGCATCACATAGAAGAGTTATGATGTCATGTCGTGGGATGTAGGTGAGACCGCACATGGAATCTTATGTGCAGTTGTGGTTACCATGCTACAGGATGGATCTGATTAAGCCAAACGATAAAGATTAAGTTAAAGGTTCACAGGAATGTTACCTGGATGGGAAGGATTGTGTAATAAAGAGAGACTAGTTAGGTTGGGACAGCTATCCCCAGAGCAAAAAAAATTGAGGGGTGACCTTATAAATGTTTATAAAATCATGAGGGGAATAGATAGTCCCAGCCTTTTACCCAGGGTAGGAGAGTTTAAAACTACTGTGTTCAGGTGTTAGACGAGATGGGAAAGATTTAACAGGGACCCGAGGGTCAAGTTTTTCCCATAAAGAGGATGGTGGATACATAGAACAAGATGTTAGAGGAAAAGGTGGGAACAATTATAATTCAGGCTCTGCGATTCTAAATGTACAGCTCATCCTCTCATGTGCACCAGTCAACAAGTCGATGATTAATGGTCAACCATGGAACGTACACACAAGTGTTTATCTGAACTGTTGCTGGTTGTCAGATGGTGCAATGTGCAGGTAACCTTGTCTGAAGACTGGCCCCACGCCAGTGGAAAGCATGTTGGAGCCGAGGTGACAAGGAAGAGGTGATAACCTTGCTCCGTCTCCCCCCCCGGGGTGAAAATGTCAAAGATTAGATGGTGTAGGTTTAAAGCAAGAGGGCAAAGTGTAAAAGAGATATGTGGGGAAAGTTTTTTTTAATGCCTTGCACATGCTGCTGGGAGTAGTGTTGGAGGCAGATACAATAGTGGCATTTGAGACAATTTTAGATAGGTAAATGATGATATGAAGAGAATGGAGGGATATGGTTTATGCACAGGTAGGGAAGAGTTGGTCTTGGCATTATGTTTGACGCAAACATTGTGGACTGAAGGGCCTGTTACTGTGCTGTACTGTTCTATGTCCCCCCTTCACCTCAAACTTACTCTCAAAATCTTGAAGAATGTGACCATCCATCTTCTCTATGCCCCTTATGATTTAACACATGTCTGCAAGGCCACCCCTCAGCTTCCTTTACTTAAGGGGAGAAATGTCTCAGCCTCTCCTTGTAACTCAAACCTTCCAGTCCTGGTAACATCCTTGTGAATCTTATGTACATGCATTTCAGCTTAATGACACCCTTCCTCTGGCTGTTTTATAGAGTTGCAATGTGACATCCCAACTACTGTACTCAATGCCCTGACTGATGAAGGCAAATGTTCAAAAAGCCTTCTTCACCAACATCCACCCATTTTCCTACTTTTAGAGAAGTTGGTACCTGCACCCAGAGGTACTTCTGTTCTACAGAAGTTCACTGGAGCCGAACATTTATGTTGCACATCTGCCATTCCTTGGCCCACTTTCCCAGTTCACTTAGACACTCTAAAGAACCAGTATTGTTGGGGGGTGCATTTACAAGAAACTCGATGCGGTGGGCTCAATCTGTAAGTAGAGCTGTATTGGGAGGATAGAGTGTACTGTGCTTCACTGGGGGGGCGCTGAGTGTGTAGGACCAGAGTGCTCACCGTTCAGGTTTTCCATTGGGGTCATAGGGTGCCTGGATCTCCTCGTCGTCGAGCTCCGAGTACTCGCTCTTAGGCCTGCAGGTTCCATAAAAACACAGAGAAAAAAAATGTCTCGTTCTGTCAACATCCTGTCTCACCCTGTCCCTCCACCGATCTGGGATGCACCCCAATGACCGGGGATGCTAGTCCACCCGGCAGACCAGGGATGCCCTTCACCACCCCACCCCCCTACAGACCAGGGAGCCCTCCAATTCTCACCCAATGGGTGGGGGGATTGTCATAAGGCTGGCCTTACCATTCCTCGGGCTTGGGAAAGACGGTGTGCCGCAGGGCGTTGTCGGGGTCGTACTCGAACGAGACGCCTGCCGTCGGGTTCCATTTGGCGTGCTCCTTCCCAAAGCCCTTCTTAGCATAAGCTCGGAGCCGCAGCTCCTGACCTTTCCGCAGCTTCACAATCAGGATGTCTGAGGGAGGCAGTTAGGAACCTGTTCATTAATGGTCCCTCTTCCCTCAACGGTCGCCCCCCCCCGCCCAGAACAGACCCTCTTTCTCCTCCCCAGAACATTTCCCACCCTGCCCTAGAACTATCACCTTCCTCAATAATTTCGACCCTCGCCAAAACAGTCTCTCTCAGAACATGCCTGTCGCTTTCCCTTCCCTTCCAACTGTCACTATTCTGCTGATCGCCCGGACGTGGAGGGCCCAAACCCCGCCGGCCACGGGAGTCAAGATCGTCCCGTCAACGGAAGGCTCGAGGCCCTCGACCACAGGAGACCAAAGAATGGAAGAGATTAAACTTTTTTTTCGCCTTCCATCACAGTAAGGAATGTGGAGCAGTCACTGTGGAGGATGTTAAGTTACAATGTATTTTGTGTGTTCTGTTGCATTTTATTTGTATGACTTACTTGGCAAATGAAATTCTTCGTATATGTTGCAAATCATACTTGGCTAATAAAGTATTATTGTATTGTATTGTATCTTCTTTCAAATGCTCTCCGCTCCTCACAACAGAGTCCCTCCCCCCAATTCCCTCTCTCATATCTGCATCCACTCACGGGAACGGCCCACCCCACCAGATCTGACACAGAAAGTCCCGCAGTGATGAGCAGAGGAAATAGATGGCACCATTCACGAATTCAGTTGGTGGACTGATCCATATTCAAGGACTCGATGGCTAACTTAGATGAATATTCCACTGCTGTCAGACTTCATCAGCAAATATGTAGAGGACTTTGTACCAAAGAAAATGATACATGTGTTCCAAAACTGAAAACCATGTATGAACCACAAGGTCCAATTCCAGATAACTCGAAGTCTGCAGCATTCAAATGAAACGATCCTGACCAGCTCAATAAATCTATCCATGGCCTTCACAGAACTACTTAGGAATCCGTAGAGAGCAACTGGTCAGGATGAAATCCCTGGCTATTTCCTCAGGAGCTGAGGAACTCAAGGGCAGCACAGTGGTAGGGCTGCTGGCTCACAGCGCCAGAGATCCTGACTACTGGTGCGGTCTGTGTGGCGTTTGTACATTCTCCCTGTGACTGTGTGGGTTTGACCACGTTGCCTCCCACATTCCAAAGATTTGTAGGTTAATTGGCTTCTACAAATTTTCCCTAGTGTGCGGAATAGAACTAATGTAAACGAGTGACGATGGTCGGAGTGGACTCAGTGGGCCGAAGGGCCTTTTTCTATGTTGTATCTCTATGTTAACCTGTGTGGACCAGCTGGTATTCCCAAACACCTTTAACTACTTACTGTTACATTCTGATCTATGATACTCTGTATCTTCCTATTTGCTCTATCTATTGTACTCGAGTTTGAATTGAATGTGTTTATGTATGGAATATATTTGGAGAGCATGCCTATCCAAGCTCTTCGCTGTAACTTGGTCCACAAGACAATAATAAACCTAACAATTCTGTCCCCCTACCCCCAAAAACTCCCCTCCCTCATTGAATCCTGACCCCTCCCTCTTACTCAAGAACCCTGCCTACCTCCTCCTGGGAACCTCCATCCTTCCCACAAACCTCATCTCTTTCACTCCTCCCTTGGAAGTGTCCCTTCTTCAGAAACCTACCCTGCCCCGCTCCCACGGAACTGTCCCCTCCAACTAATCCCTCAGAAACTTATCTCCACTGCCTCAACCAGAACCAGACCGCTCTACACCATTCCGGGTACTATGTACCCTCCACATTTTCCCCGGAACACCATCCATTCCCATATGAACACCCCCTTCTCCCCATCCCCTCCCTCCAGAAGCCCCAACTGCCAGCCTTTCCTCACCATCTTGTTCCACGTAGTCATTGGGATCATTGTCTCGGCTCCGCGACGTTACCTGGTTGAAGCAACAGAGATAGACACAAAGTGGTGGAGTAACTCAGCAGGTCAAGCAGCATCTCTGGCGAAAAAGGATGGGTGGCATTTCGAGTCTGGATCCTTCTTCAGACTGTCTAGGTAACAGAGGTGGTGAGCTGGTGACATTGATGATTACTTCCTAAATAACCAAAGGTGAGCCTGTCCCTGACCGACACACAGCGAGCAGCAGACAGCGTTCGAGAGCAAGGCCCAAATCAACAAACGTAAAAAACTCCGTACAGACAACCCCTGTAGTCTAGGTCGAATCTGGGTCTCTGGCTCTGTAAGGCAGCAGCTCTACTGCTACGCCACTGTGACACCCTCTTGTGTGCAATTCAGGAATCACAGCTACCAGGAAAGTAGTCTGGAAATGGGCCCTTCGGCCCTGGGAATCTGTTTTGACAACACAGTCTGACAATGTGACCCAAAGTGAACAATCAGATCAGTGTTTAAGAAAGAACTGCAGATGCTGGAAAAATCGAAGGTAGACAAAAATGCTGGAGGAACTCAGCGGGTGAGGCAGCATCTATGGAGCAGTGTGTGTGCAGGGAAAGTCCAACTGGAGCGTAACAATTTGCCAGCAGCACTGCCTACTGCACTGAAATCACATTAATACCAATTTACATAGCTCACTGGCCGAATGTCAGTGGAAGTTCCCCTCTGTACATGGAAGGTAATTTTTCTGACTGAGCAGAAAGGCACAGATGGGGCAGTGGGATAGCACAAGCCCAGTTTACAAGCAGCTGCTAAATTTACCATGTCATATTCTTATTGGAAAGGAATCGCATTACTCAAACCTAAGAGCAAGATTGGATGGGATTGTTATAGGATTGTTAGATAGTAGACGGTGCAGATTCCCAGGGCCGAAGGGCCCATTTCCAGACTACTTTCCTGGTAGCTGTGATTCCTGAATTGCACACAAGAGGGTGTCACAGTGGCGTAGCAGTAGAACTGCTGCCTTACAGAACCAGAGACCCAGATTCCACCTGGACTACAGGGGCTGTCTGTACGGAGTTTTTTACATTCTCCCTGTGACTGCGTGGGATTTCACTGAGTGTTCTGATTTCCTCCTGCACTCCAAAGATGTAGGGGGGAGGGGAAGACAATGGAGGACCCGGCATAGAGGGACCGCCATGAGGGATGGTAGGAGAACAAAGGGGGTCCCGGTGTGGGAGACGAGGGGCACCCTAGTTTTAGAATCCTCTGCCCAGGGGATAAGCCTGCATTTGTTTGTTTGTATGTTCATCATTTCGGTTAAGGCGCTGTGCACACGGCAGCCAGCCGACAGTCGCTTGTCTTTTTTTCACTTTTAATTTCAAAATATGGGTAAGATGCATTGAGTTTATCGGGGAGGGATGCATTGTTGCCAGCGATACTCCCTGCCTTTGCTCTACAGCCTAATCTCTGGTGTTTAGTTTAGCGTTAGTGTAGGGGGTGATTGCTGGCTGGTGAGACTCCGTGGGCCCAAGGGCCTGTTACCGCGCTGTATCTCTGAAGTCTAAAGTAAAGTGTGAAGTATAAAGAGCAGGATAACTGCAATGCACTTACTGGGATAACACGGGAATTGTTAGACAGCAGGTCCCTGGAGGTAACATGTCGTGTCTGATCTTCGTTACACTTAACATCCAGAGTCAGCTCCACGGAACATTCTGGGCAGAACTCATCACATGTACAGTCCTGTGATGGAGACAGCAGTCAGTAACACAGACATCAGGTGTACATTGATATATGTTGTACCAGCTCTCACTTGCAACCCCAACCAATAATATAACACTCAAATCTTGTGCCACTGGACCCACATACATCCTTTCACACATACAACTTACCCTGGAGTACTGCATCTTATCCACAATATCATCACTTGTTAGAGGAATCAATCCTAAAACAAAATAAAACAAACACAGTGTTCAATGGACACAGTGTGATTGACAAAGTATTTACAGCACAGAGACAAGGACAGGAGAGACAGGGATCTGTAGATGCTGGAATTTTGAGGAAAAAAAGGTGCTGGAGTAACTCAGCAGCTCATCGCTAGAAAACACGGATAGGCGACAATCCAGGTCAGAACTCTGCATGGTGAGTCTGACGAAAAGTTCAGAACTGAAATGTCAGCGATCCATGTTTTCCAGAAATGCCATCTGGCCCACTGAGTTACTCCAACACTTTGTGTTCCTTACAGAGAGACAAGGATACACATAGAAACATAGAAATTAGGTGCAGGAGTAGGCCATTCGGCCCTTCGAGCCTGCACCGCCATTCAATATGATCATGGCTGATTATCCAACTCAGTATCCCGTACCTGCCTTCTCTCCATACCCTCTGATCCCCTTAGCCACAAGGGCCACATCTAACTCACTCTTAAATATAGCCAATGAACTGGCCTCAACTACCCTCTGTGGCAGAGAGTTCCAGAGACTCACCACTCTCTCTGTGAAAAAAGTATTTCTCATCTCGGTCTTAAAGGATTTCCCCCTTATCCTTACAGTCTTAGCCGCCCAATTTAACAACCAGTGAACATCTGCCATGACGTACTGAGACATTTCTAGGTGAACACCCCACTCACTCGCCTCCATCTGTTAAAAAACCTGTTCTGCATGTCTCCTTTAAACTTTGCCCCTCTCTCCTTAAAGGCATGCCCTCTAGTATTTGATTTTTCCAATCGCGGGAAAAACATTCTGCCTACTCAATCTATGCCTCATAATTTTATATACTGTTATGAGATCTCTCCGCATTCCAGAGTAAATCAATCCAAGTCATAAGTGATAGGAGCAGAATTAAGCCATTCGGCCCATCAAGTCTGCTCTGCCATTCAATCATTGCTGATCTATCTCTCTCTCCTAACCCCATTCTCCTGCAATCTCCCCATAAACCCTGACACTAATCAAGAATCTATCCATCTCTGCTTTAAAATTATCAATTGACTTGGCCTCCACTGCCTTCTGTGGCAAAGAATTCTAGATTCTCCACCCTCTAACTAAAGTCTGTCCAACGTCTCCCTGAAGCTAATACCCCCTAATCCACCACTGTACTCTACTAGTAAGCCAGATCCGAAAGTCGCTAAGTCACTGTTAGTCGCATGCTTCTTAATCTTGAGTATAAGCTTACCATGGGGGATTTTATCAAATGCCTTGCAAAAATCCATGTAAACAATATCCACTGCCCTACCCTCATCGAACACATTTGTCACCTCATCAAACAACTCAATCAAGTTAATAAGACTTATGTGGAATGACCTGCCAGAGGAAGAGAGCAGATACAATAACAATTTTTAAAAGATATTTGGGCAAGAACATGAGAGGAACGGTTTAGAGGGAAATGAGCCAAACAGGGATAACTGGGACTCGCTTAGATTGGGCATGGACGAGTTGGGCCATAGAGCCCGTTTCCATGCTGTATGACTTTATGACTCACCAATTCTATGCGCAATGAATTCATCGTGGAGAACTGAAGAATTTGCATCGATCTGAACCCAGTCGATTGCTGCAAAGAGAAAACACATGTGAGATTTCCCGACTTGGTGAGGATGGCGAGTGCAAACAATGAATGCCAACTCACCCAACGTAGCCACTTCGGCCATCAGAACTCTGCGCAAAGCGTTGGCCACCCTGCAACACACATGTGGAGAACTCACTGCTGAGGTACGACCCCTGGGACCCACACACAGACAGACATCCCCTCACCCCAACATCGGAACAAAGCCCAGCCCCCTCCAACACCCAGACAGACTGGCAACGACAGCTCCACCCCCCAGACTGACATACTGCAACAACACCATCCATTCATCCATCATCCATCTACAGTTCTCCACACCAAACATTCTCCCATTCCCTGGAAAGACTCCCACTGGACACCTCCAACCCCAGACAGAGCCCCGTAACAACCCCAGGATGGGACAAACCCCCCTCCCCCCTCTAACACTCCAGCCCCAGACGGATCTCCCTCTGCACACCACCACTGCATAATGACCCCGACACCCCAACCCCCAGATTGTCCCCCCACACCACTTAGACACTCACAGTGGAGGTCTGACCCACTATATCCTGACTGGGTTATTTGCTAGCGCTGCTCGGATGAAATTTGTCATACATGTCGACAAAACTTGTCTCAAGCAGTATGTAGATGGCCCTATTAAAGAGCGGCAATACTGAAGATCCTGTTGGAAAACAGGTTTCCAAGCCACTGAAGTGTTCGTGGGGAAGTGGTTTCAACCCAGTGACCATTGGGCCTGTCCCATGTCGGCGATTTTTCAGGCGACTGCCAAGTTGCCAGCAATCGCCTGAAAAACTGGCAACTGGAACGGCGGCTGTCAGAGTGGAACACGCACACATACAAACATATCGCTTCCTTCACCAGCCCGTTATGCAGACGGGGTACAGGGCAAGCGGGGGGAACGCCGTCTGAGTGAAATTCACACCGTGCAAAACCAATGTGATACAGACACACACCGCGATGAAAGGAAGATTGGCGCTGTAATTAAGAAGCTAAAATGGAGAGTTTATGGTAACTCCTTTAAAAGGGCGGGGGAGAGAGGGAGGAGACAACTTTTAAGAAGCCAGAGATACACGGCTGTGAAACTCGACGGACATTAACATTACCGGTCGGTTATCCTTGGTTCTGAAAACTACTGTTTACTTTTTTTCCCCCCCAATAAGCAAATGAAATTCACCGGTCAGCACCGGCTACAGCCTACGAGAACCTTCGACCTCCTGAACCCACCTACGGCACGAGAATTCACGCTACTCTCCATGGCAGCTTCTTTCTAGTCGATATCAACACGTTGATAAAATTCGCGGCGACCATAATGAGGCCGCGACTAGTTCCCAGAATGCGGGAACTCCTCATGACCTCATGACATAGTCTCCTGCAGTCGCCTGTGGGACAGGCCCATAAGTCTACTAGGTTTTTCTTTCCTTCATAAATCTTCCATGGTTTAGTGCAGCAACACTGGCAGCTACAGCAATGATATGCTCCTCCTGCATGATATGGGATGTCAGCAAGACTTCCAATGTCCCTGAGCACAACACACCTGGGAGATGTGTCTAGCTGCAGCTTCTCACAGACCACTCTGGGGGACTGGAGCAGCAGCTAGATGGCCTCAGGACCATTCAGGAGATTAGGACATTCAGGAGATAGAACATAGAGGTGGTTGCTGCTCGGGTACAGGAACAAAGTAGATGGTGACCACTAGAAAAGAAAGTAGGCAGAAAGAGCAGGGATCGCCTGAGGCCATTTCCCACAACAGTGGGTATGCATGACCTTTTGGATTCTGTAGGAAGGAACTGCAGATGCTGGTTTAAACTGAAGATAGACACAAAAAGCTGGAGTAACTCAACCGGTCAGACAGCATCTCTGAAGAAAAGGAATATGACGTTTCGGTTCTTCAGAAGGGTCTCAACCAGTTTCCTTCCAGAGGTGTGGAAGGCTGACTTTATAGAGATTTATAAAATCATGAAGGAAGTGGACAAGGTGGATGGTCAGTCTTATACCCAGGGGAAGGGTGGCTTAAACAATTGGGCAGTGGCATATGGTGAATGGCGAAGATTTAAAGGTGGTCTGAGAGGCAAGTGTTTCACACTGAGGCTGGTGGGAATATGGAACGAGCTGCCATAGGCAGGGTTACAATTACTGCATTTCAGAGACATCTAGACAGTGGATGGAAAGGAAAAGTTTAGAGGGTTACACAAAAAGCTGGAGAAACTCAGCGGGTGCAGCAGCATCTAAGGAGTGAAGCAGATAGGCGACGTTTCGGGTCGAGACCCTTCTTCAGACTTGGGCAACACGCGGGTAACTGGTACTAGCTCAGGTGGACAAGTTGACCGGCAGCAACGATGTGGAATCGCTGTCCTTGGTCAGTCAGTCAGTCCCCTCTTCACCGTGGCCGTGCTACTCCTCTCCCTCACGCACATCCCTCACCGGTACTCACGACAGCTCCGTATTCTCCACGATGAACTTCACGTTCTCGTCCGTCAGCTCGGTGATCCGCACGGTCGGCTGGTTGGCGTACGGCATGGCAGCGACCCCTCACCACACACACACACACACACAGCCCTCCCGCCACTGCCCGGCCGGATCCTGCTCCCTACCCGGCGACCACTGCGCGCAGGACCAAAGACCGACCTCCCGTTTCCCGGCGAGCCCCGCGCCGCAACCCATGCGCTTCTCAGACCGCCCGGGAGAGGGCAGCACCTTCGACCCGTCACCTCTCCTGCCTAACATCACCCTCATGTCCCCACCCCACCACTAAAGATCCTATAGCGCAGCTTGCTATAGGATCTTTGCCCACCACCACCACTCCCACTCCATGTCTGTAACTGATCTGAACCCCGTTGTATCCAAAGATCCGAGAGCGGACCACTCCTGCTGAATGTAATGGGCTGACGTGTAGTACGCAACGGAGCGGGACGTGGGCCTTTTTCCCATCCATTTCAGTAACCCGACACGACTTCGGTTATCCCCCTCAACGTTGCGGGGGGACAGTTTGCGTTAATAAATTATAATTCTGAAAATTAGAAGATTTACCAAAGAACTTTTATTTTTACGAGGATGTTTCCGTAACCGGCTTCCGTCTCCGCACTAGTATCTTTGCTCCACTGTGGGATCTTTGGTGCGGAGACGGAAGCCGGTTCCGGAAATGGGGCCGAAAATTATCCATGAATCTGCCCATGACCGCACTACCTTGGTCTATCGTGCTGGCTATAGAATCTTTGGCTGTATCTATTGAGAACAACGAAACGTAACTGTACGGTGAAAGATTTTATGGGGATCTGAGGAGTAACCTTTTCTGCTCAAAGGGTAGTGGGTGGGTGTATGGAACGAGCTCCCGGAGGAGGTTGTTGAGGCAGGTACTACTATCGCAATGTTTAAGAAGCAATTAAGCAGGCACATTGATAGGACACGATTAGAGGGATATGGGCAAAACCTTGCTCTTTATGTACGCCCCCCCGCCATAAAACACACTCCAACACTTTCCGTTCCCATCTACCTTTTTGTCCATGTAGCAACAGCCCTTTTATTGCACGGCCACAATCTTGATGTCCATCCAGACAACAGTTTACAAGAAGTCTTTTTGAAGTCCATAAATGGAAGGAGGGTCAGACATTAAATCCCCAGTTCTTGCTCTGCGATGATGGGGATCTTTGACACACATCCTGATAATTGGATCTGGGATTCACTGATGTTAAATTGACTTCCTGTGCTTACTGGCCTTATCCCTACATCTTAACCAAGGTTGCAAGACTGGCAGTTTTCCAGTCCTGGGCACCACTCCTGAAGAATCAACTACTTCACTTCCTGCTGGACTTTCGTTTATATTCTGCTAAAACTCCAGAACTTTTCTTGGTGAAGACATATATAAAAGATCCTCCAAGTGGCCACTGCTTTACTTTGTACCACAGTCCTTCTCTTCACCTCCAGCGTTGTTTCCTCTTTGGCCTCCGGTCAGAGCCCTCTCCCCCTGCAACCATTCTCTGGTCATGTTCTAATCGGATAATTTGGATTCCGTTCAATGGTTGCCATCAATCTTTTCCTGCACTTTCTCCGCCTCCACTTCATTTAATCTTCCTTACTCATCTTGTCACATTTTGTTTTCTGCTGCCTCCAATCACTCCCCAGAGACCTCCGACTGTAATATTCCTGCCTCCCTCTGTGGAACATACCTAACCATGCCTCTAAAGGCCAACCTTTTTCTATTTTCCACGCAGTGGTCTGAATTTTATCAATAATGGAAGTTCTCCTGGACACCAATTCCTGTGTGTTACTACTGCCTATAACCATGATCCCAGCTCACTCTGCAATGGATTCTCCAAAATGATCATTCATACAGTAGATTGATACCATTGTTTATTGTCTCACTACATTGCTTCATATCTGGATTCTAACACAAAGGCTGCAGGTAACACAACCCTGGTCTCACACACACAGCTCCAAGTCTTTGCCTGCATGCCCACAGGCAGAGCTCATCGATTCATAGTGATCCCGGCTAAGTTCTTCACCTGTGCAAACAGAACAAGAGAACATGCATTACAATGGTTAAAAAAGGGAGACTTGGCACAGGGAGGAGAAGGGGAATGGAGGACTTAGGTAATCTTTCCCCATCCTCATTTTTTGTTAAACATCACCATCTCTTGGTCATGACTGGTGCTGAAACACTCCCAGTCACCAGGCATGATCCTCAGTTGCCAGAACAGTGAGACGTTGAACTGCAGTGGGCCTGGTGCTGTCTATTTCTATCTTACCCCCTTACTGTTGAGCTCAAGAGCAGAGACTAAGCTGAACCTCTGCAGGGTTGGGAGAGATCAAACATACTCTCGCCATCAACTGGAATCTGTTACCTCAGCATTGTCAGACAGCCCCTGGCCCCTTGCGTACAGCACACAAGGAGAAATCGAGAGTTACACAGCCTGGGCTCAATGTGTGATACTTACTGTAACCGCAGCTCCCAGCAATCCCTGACACACAGCCTTCCCTGTTAACTGAGCCTGCGGAGAAAAAGAAATTACAAAGTTCAGTTTGGACTGTCATGGTGAAGAGCTGCTACTGCTTAGCTCTCACAACTAGAGTTCAAGCCTGACCACAGAGACACTGTGTGGAGTGTGCATGTTATCCCTGTGATCATGTGGACGTGAGGTACCAGATAGTGAGCCCTACATGAGCGGTAGAGTCAGAGTCATGGAGCTGTATGGCATGAGAAACATGCCCATCGGCTCACTTTGTCCATGCTGACCAACTTGGCATGCCAGGCTAGTCCCATTTTGCCCTCATTCCTCTAAATTCTTCCTATATCTATTCAAATTTTGACAGTCATGATTGTATCCACTTTTAAGGCTTCCTCTGGCAGCTTATTCCAGATATCTACTGCCTCGGTGCGAAACGGGTTATCCCCGAGATCGTTCGTAAAGCTCTCCCCTCACACCTTAAGCCAATGCCCTCTACTTTTAGAATCCACTACTCTGGGAAAGTAACAATGATCATTTTATCTCTCATGATCTTATACATTGGTGGCACAACGATAGAGTTGCTGCCTTACAGCGCCAGAGACCCGGGTTCGATCTTGACTATGGGTGTTGTTCGTATGGAGTTTGTACGATCTCCCAGTGACCATGTGGGTTTTTTCCAAGTGCTCTGGTTTCCTCCCACTTTCCAAAGATGTGCAGGTTTGTAGGATAATTGACATCTGTAAATTGTCCCTAGTGTATAGGACAGAACTAGTGTATGCTGGTCAGCGCAGACTCGGAAGGCCAAAGGGTCTATTCCATGCTGTATCTCTAAACTAAATTATCCAACCCTCACCCCTCAGCCTCTCAGTACTCTCAAAATAGTGCCAGCCTATCCAGCTTCTCCTTAGGACATCAAGCCCACAAGTCGAGGTAACAGTCTGGTGTTAGTTTCCATTCTATATCTCTAAATTAAACATCTTGTAGAACTCATTTTGCACCCCGAGGCAGTTCATATCTGCAATGAGTTGGAAGAGGAACCGGAAGAAGTGGATACAATTACAACTTTCAAGACATTTGAACAATAATATGGATAATAAGGGTTAGAGAGATGTGGGCCAAATGTAAGCATATAGGACAAACTATGAGCATGAAATCTTGCTGTGGTTTTCATATTGTGGGACCAAATTAGAAATCCAGAATTGCTGTGATATTTAGCAGGTCAGGCAGCACCTGTGAAGATCCACAAATAGATCAAGGGCGGTACGGTGGCATAGCGGCAGAGTTGCTGACTTACAGCGCCAGAGGCCCAGGTTCGAACCTGACTACGGGTGCTGTCTGTACAGAGTTTGTACATTCTCCCTGTGACCACGTGGGTTTTCCCCGGGTGCTCAGGTTTCCTCCAACATTCCAAAGATGCACAGGTTGGTAAGTTAACTGGCTTTGGTTATAAATCGTCCCTAATCTGTAGGGTAGTGCTAGTGTACAGAGATCGTGGTCGGTGCAGAAGGGCCTGTTTCTGCACTGTATCTCTAAACTAAACTTGCAAGATGAGCCAAATGGCTGTTTCTGTGTATAGTTCGATGACTGCCTTTACCACTCTGAACTGTGATGTAGGGCTCACCTGCCTGTTGTTTCCAGGCGACATGATTCCTATAGCTTGGTAACCAGCATTGCACCCAATGCTCCAAGTGTGCACTCACCAATGACATGTAAAGCTACTAATGTAAATGACATGTAAAGCTACTAAAGCTACTAATGTCACAACTTCCCAATGAAGGCAAGCAAGTGTAGGCCTTCCCCACCATCCCGCCCTGTTTCGCCACTTTTAGGGAATTATGCACCTGCACTCTCAGATATCTGTTTTGCAGCACCCTCTAAGTCCTGCACCAATTTGACATACAAAACTACAACACCACACACTTCTCAGAATTAAATTTCATTTGTCATTCCTGGGCTCACCTTTCCAACTGATCGAAATCCTGCTGTAAACTTACCAATCAGTGTTAATTGATCCTCGGTGATTGCATGGTTATTTAGTTTGGTTTTAGTTTAGAGATACAGTGTGGAAACAGGACGTTTGGTCCACCGAGTCCGTGCCGACCAGCAACCCCAATACACCAGCACTTATCCTCAATAAGGATTGTATTATAGTTATTTGAAATGGCAGCTCCAGGGACTGGGACTCACCTGCTGGGCGGAATGAGCCACGCTGACCACGTCACTAACACGGTGTTGAAGGAAGGTCCAGGTGTTCTCATAATCTGGGGAGGAGTCCTGCATCAGCACCAGCTCTGTGGTGCTGTAGATTCCAGCCACAATCGCCCTCTTTGTGTACCAGCTAGACTGCTCAGGAAAGAAAAGCCATTAGGGTTAGAGGACATTTTTGGCAAGAGGTGTGCCGCGCGTGCTGTGGTGACCGCTGTTGGGGCTGCATGTGATGTGGAGGGTTCATTAATTGAATGGAGGTGAGCAGACAACAGCAACAGCTCCAGCCATATACCTTCAGATATCACTGAGCTAGATGGAAGCAGGGCCGTCAGCCTGAGCCGATGGCCTGTAATCCAGCTTCGCCAGACATGGAGTGATGTGGTGTTGGTGGCCAGCAGCCTGTAATTTGGCCCCGTCGGGCAGAGGTAGGTAGGCAATGGCTTGCACTCCAGTCCCAACATCTGGTGGGCCTGGGTTGGCCGGTGGCCCGTACTCTGGCCCCTCCTAAGCTAGAAAGGCTGCAGAGAAGATGCGCCAGGAGATGAGGGCCTGACCTATAAGGGGAGATTGAGCAGGCTTGAACTTTATTCCTTGCAGCACGGGAGGGGTGATCTTATGGAGGTGCGCAAGATCATGAGGGGAATAGACAGGGTAAATGTACAGTCTTTAACCCAAATTAGGGGAATCAAGAACCAGAGGACATATGTTTAAAGTGAGAGGGGAATTGGAACCCGAGAATTTACTTTTTTTACACAAAGGGTGGTGGGTATATGAAACGAGCTGCCAGAGGAGGCATTTGAGGCAGATACCATCACAACTTTTAAAATACATTTGGGCAGTTAAATGTATAGAATAGGTTTAGAAGGATATGGGTCAAATGAAAGAAGATGGGAAAAGTGTAGTTGGTCGGCTTGGGCAAGTTGGGTTGAAGGGCCTGTTTCCACGCTGTATGACTTTCAGGCCTACAGGCGGTACACCAGCCCTGTCAATCAGAGCGGGGTAGGATCAATGTGTTGTTCTCAGGGCTGATGGACTATATTCTGGCCTCCTAAGGCAGTGGCAGGTTGACGGGCTGTTCTTCCTCCCCGTTAGGAAGGTGCATGACTGGTTGGCTGTGTTCAGACCCTGTCAGGCAGACTGAGGGTGGCCTGTATTCTGACCTTATAACTTTCCAGAGGACCATGGCAGATTGAGGGAGTAGGGGGATGTGTGACACAGGACAAGCTGAGGGTTTATCATCTCTCTAGCTACCGCTCAGTGAGAGCAGATTTGTGAAATACCCCAGTGACAGAATGCAGAGATCATCAAAGAGCCACATCCAACTCCCTAAGGGCTGTCCTGCATTGAGTGAGAGCGCTCCTTGTGACAGGCACTGAGCCACCAGGAAACATTCACCCCCAGCTTCAAGCAGACCTGCTCTCTCTTTTGCAGATCTCCTGCCTCATCACACACTGAAAACCTACTCTGCCTCCCTCAATGATCTCCCAGTCCCCAAACCCATTCTCCACCCTTCTTTTTGTCTCCTATACTAGATGCTCAGTTCCTCACTCAACACAGCAACCGATCATTCAGTCCATCAAGTCTGTGCTCTCAGAAACCCCATCAGTCTTTTTGCCCCTCTTTGCTCTGCAGTTCTGCAAGTTTTTTCTTTCACTTGTTCTGCGACACCAATGATTCTCCTGCCACTAATCTGCTCATTGGATACAATTTAGAACGGCCAAGTAACCCATGAACCTACATATCCCTGGGGGGGGACTCCACACAACCACAGGGGGAACTTGTAAACCCCACACAGACAGTGCTCGAGGTCGAGGTTCATAGCTCCCTGGATCTCGGGAGCTATGAAACATGATACTACCAAATCCTCCATCCTGATACCTCTTTAATCCCCCTCCCCAGACAGTCCCCCCCCTTTCCTACTGCCCTCGCCTCCTTCTCCATTGCTCTCACTCGCCACCTCTGCTGACGCACGCCAGCTGAACTCCTGCCAGCTGCACCCTGTTATGTACATACTGAGTCACACTCTTTACTCACGTCTGTAGACTTGTCCCCTGCGTAGTACCATATCTCATCCACCATTTCCGTCAGGCTCCTCAAACTATCGGCAACATTCTCCGGCATCAGTAGAATGCTCATTGCCTATTAGACAGGAGACAATGAGTTACTTCTTTACCACTGATGAGCATTAAATAACAGACCCAGGCGACTTTTGCAGCTCAGTCGTGACAGACCTGTCGCCAACCTGCAACAGGAGGGTTTCTCCCAGCTCAGAGACATCGGCGTAAACTCCAATAGAGCCACGGGGAAGCAAGCACCCACTGACTGTTCTGCTGGTATCATCGTGGACCTGGATATTCAGTGGTTATGTTGGGGAATGGGAGGAAGGATGGCGTATGGAGAAGTGTTGATATTCTTTGTGAGCTGGAGCCCCGTGAGTGCGGAAGAAGTGAAATGTCCAATCGAGAGCCAACAGCATTCCCACCATGCTCACAGACATCCCCGGACTGGGGTTGGTGGGATCTATTCGCTCAGGCAACCCCCGACTGGGATCGGTGGAGTCCGTTCCATCGGATACCCCTGGACTCAGGGTGTTTCCTTGAACCTTCCTCCCTACCAAGACCTTGTCCAGTGGAGCCTGCTCCCTGGGATCCAGCGTCCAGTGCTGACACCAGACTGAAAGGCAATGTCCTCATCCTGGTAATGTGATATTTCCTCCTGCCCTCAGAATCCCACCAGCCCATATTTGACGTTGTACCCTTTGGTGACAGATGCACCCCTACCTGTGGCCAGTTGTAAATGTATGGGATGATCATCCGCAGACGGGCCTCCACTGCATCTCTAACAAATACCTCGGTCTTCTTCACCCTGCGGACAAAGAAAAAATGGAATATTCCAATGAGGCAATGAACCAAACATCTCTCAGACCTTTCCGGAAGATACTCCCATCACCAGGAAAACCTATTTCACATTAAAAGGAAGGAAAACAAAAGAAGACATGGTGTCCTTGCAGGAGAGATGGGGGGATTTATTATGGGCAACAAGGAAAAGTCCTTTAAATGACTGCATTAGGGAGGTGCCACATGAAAACAGGCGCTTCAGCCCATTGAGTCTGTGCCAACCAGTGATCACCCAGTACACTATCACTATACTACACATTAGGGACAATTTACAACTTACAGAAGCCAATTAACCTAAAATTCTGTACGTCTTTGGAGTGTGGAAGGAGCCGGAGCACCCGTAGAAAATCCACGTGGTCATAGCGAGAACATTTAAACGCAGTACAGGAAGCATTCATAGTCAGGGTCGAACCCGGGTCTCTGGCGCTATTCCATCATGTTGCCCCTGCTTTGTGTTTGCAAAATTCCGTAAGAAGATTTGGACAACCAAGCGACAACAAGAACCAACAAAATAAGCATTAATTAAAAAAATTATACTGGAGGGGTTGGTCAAACTAAAGGTTGATAAATCGCAAAGACCCAATGATCAATATAGCAGAGCATAATTCAGCTTAGAGATACCGGAAACAGTCCTGCCGGCCTTCCGAGTCCACGCCGACCTTGATCACCTGCACACTAGTTCTATCCAGACACTAGGGACAATTTACAGAAGCCAATTAACCTACAAACTTGCACATATTTGGGTTCTGGGAGGAAATCAGGGCACCTGGAGAAAACCCACATGGTCACAGGAAGAATGTACAAACCCCGTACATAGCAACCATAATCAGGATTGACTCCGGGTCTCTGGCACTGTGCTACTGTGTCGCAGAGCTTGGAATAAGATAGCTTTTTAGAGAGGAATGATCTAATTACCATCTCCCAGAGGTCTCCGATTCTGCATTCTTTCCTGTGGATTGAAAGGCAGAAAATATGACTAAACTGTTGATGAATTGAGAGAACAGGAGGCAAGTGACCTGGGCCAGCATTGCAAGAATTTGGAAGGGGAGACAGTCTCCTTGAAATGCACAGAATGGCAACGGCACCTGCAGGCTGGATGCAGGAGGGTATTTTCCTAGAATTAGGATTTCCCTCCCTGAGTAAAGGGCAGGCCATTTAGGATTGAGATGAACAGAAATGTCTTGACCCAGAGAGTGGTGGATCATTGGAATTCTCTTCCCCATGAAGTTATAGGCATTTAGATTAATTAAAAAGTTGGATGAGAATCGATGGGCACGGTAATTGGGCAGGAAAGTGATGCTGAAGGATTTACACTATTATCTGGATGAATAGCAGGGCAGGCTGAGGGGTTGAATGGCCTCGTCCCACAGTGTTACAGCAGCTCCTGCTGTCTTTGACCTAGCCTCCCCACCCGAACTAGCAGAAACATACCCCCCCCCCCCCAGAGACAGCAGCAGAAGCCAAGTAATAAATGGTGCAAAGTCCCTTCCTAAGGGACCACACTGCTGTCCACCCTACCATCACAATCACCTTCCCGATAGGCATGCCTCCATAAGATCCAGATCAGCAGTCGACAGGTCCACAGAGGGGTACCGTTGTTTTCCACATTGGGGTTCATTCTCCATTCCTGCTGGCCCACAGAATAGACTGAGCTGCCGTCTCAACACAACACCAGCACGTCAACGTTGAGGGGCAGGGGTAAGTCCCAGCGAGGCAGAGCATGAAGTGGAGGGAGAACTCCTAATACCCCAGCTGATCCACTGGACTTTTATGCCAATCCTTTAGGTTCACAGTCACTTTTACAGCAGAGCTTTGTTGCCTTGAAACTGACCTGAAATTCTCCCCCTTCTACAGAGGTTCAGACTCGCTGAATTCCCATGCAAGTGCTCAAGTCTGCCACTGGCAGAGAGAGTGCTCCATGATGTGGTACTTACTCCTCCTGTCCCTGCTCGACCAGACTACGGTGCTCGGCCAGCATCTGTGAGAGCTGGTTGTTGCACTGAGTGACAAAGTGCAGCACTAAGTCACCCGGACCATGACTGAACATCCCAGTCACTGCTGGCGACAGATCCAACACCTTTAACAAGAGGACAGAATGTTAGTTGACGCATTGTGACTTCCACACAGCTATTAGACAGTCCATTTCTCTCCAATGTGCTGCCTGACTTGCTGACTTCTTGCAAGTTTGTTAATTGCTTGAGACTCCAATGTTTGCAGTCCGAAGAAGGGTCCCGATCTTAACGTTCACCATCTATGTTCACCATGGTTGCTGCCTTACCCGCAGAATTACTTGGTGACTTCATCTACAGTCTCTGTTTCCCGATATCTATCCTGGAAATCCTGAGAACAACTGTGTGACTTCTCCAATCTGCTTACTCACTCCATCTCAAACCGCTGAATGCACAGCCCCAATAGGCACACCTTATATCACCACTTAACTATGACCATAAGTATGAACACCAGGCCAGCATCTCCCAGACAGTTCTCGATCTCATCACCTCTGGCAATCACCTTTCTTATACCCTCCCAAAACCACACTGCCCTTTTCTATTTCATTCCCAAAATCGACAAGATGGACTGCCAGTTACTCCAGCATTTTGTGTCTATCTTTGGTATAAACCAGCATCTTCAGTTGCTTGTCATTACATGGATATTGTATTCATGTCCTCCAGAGATGCTGCATGACCTGCTGAGTTACTCCAGCAATTTGGGGCCTTTCTGTAGAGAAGTATCCCTGTGTAGGCTGCTGTGGGAGGTAAGGCAGAGATTACTGGGGCATTGGCAGAGAATCTCGCAGCTGGTGACAGGGGAGGTAGAGGATGATGAAAGACAGCAAATGTGCTTCCTTTATTCAAGACAGGTTGCATGGATGGGACAGTTACATTCAGGTGAATGAGCCAAATACCAATGGTCGGAATAGTTTTGGTAAAAATACAGAGGGATGGGATTAAATTACACTTGTAATGACTGGGATTGATCAGGGATAGTTAGCACGGATTTAGGTGGGAGATCCTATTTGACTAAATTGATTCAGAAGTTATAACAAATTATGCTGATGAGGGCACTACGGTTGATGTGGTTAATATGAATCTCAGTGAAGCCTTTGACAAGGTCCCACATGGAAAGCCGATTCAAATAGTGACAGCAAAATCTTTTTACCCAGAGGTTGGTTGGAATTTGGAACCCAAGCTGTGTTGGAGGCAGGATCTTGTTAGCATTAGCAGTGAATCATCAGGGCATAGTAGGCTACGGGCCAAGTGCTGCTTAGTACAGAGAGGAACATGAAATCAGCATAGACATGCTAACAAAGTGATTAGTAGAGTGGGTGGTGCAGATATATTGTTTTGAAATTGTCACAACTTTGACCAGTTTCTACCTTGGCTCCTTCCGCAATGGCCTCCACTGTCCAGCCAAACTTAGGGACAAATTTCAGTGCCGCTGAAAGGAGCTGCTGCCTCAGCTGATCCTCAGACTCGAAGCCCTCTCCCTTCTCTGCACTTTGATCTGAATAACTGCTGTGGAAAGGAGAATGGAATGGTAAGTGAACCTAACACTTGTGTCACATATTACCCAGAGCAAACTCTTTATCAGTGAGTCCTACCACTTCCCAGTTGTCACTTTGCCAAGTCTTGTGGGTAAAAGCCACAACAAACTGCTGGCCTGTTATCTCATCAACATGATGCCTGGACACAGGCACATTCAAATGAAGAAGCGCCATACAGGTCCAATCTTGACCTCAACACCTTTGTCCCTTTCTCTCCCCACAACCCAATCCCTTGTAATCTAAACTCAGTCACAGCCCTGCATGTGTTCAATGACTCTGCATCTGTGCTTTCCAGGGGTCAAGAATTCCGAAGATTTATCACCTTTAGAATAAGATTTTTCCAAGGTCGAGGAGGTGCTGAATGAGCTAAGGCGTACGAAGGCAGATAAATCTCTTTGATCTGATCAGGTATATCCGAGGACACAGAGGGAAGCGGCAAACTTCAGCCAGGACTTCACCCAAAAGCCCCAGATGCCAGTCCTCTAGTGCAAGCAGGCACCAACTAACCCAGCAGTGAATAACAAATCAGATAACAAATATCCCAACAAGGTCACCCAACAAGTATCAGCTAACGTGGCTGAAAATAGTCCGACACCAGCCAACCAGAGAGGATGCCAGGCACAACCCTGCTAATGCATAGCACCAGTGACCAGCAGATGGCATCCTATAGGCACAGGTTAATCCACAAGGTACATGACAGCATTGGCTAATACAATAGAAACCAGAAAAACACTAAATTACCTCAGGGTCTCCTGCAGATACAGAGCATCAAAACTCCAATAGGCTATCCAAACCCCCGTTTAATTTGACTCTGTTTAATTAGGTCACAGTTGAATGTTTCCCTTACTGTCCAATCCTCCTGTACTTCCACCACATTCATTGATGCTCTTAACATTTAAAAATCTGTCCATCTGCCTTTAATGTTGTAATCTACTCAGCCATCAAGGCTCTCTCAGGAAGAGAACTCCAAAACATTTACTAACCTTTGGGTAAACAAATTCTCATCTGGCCAACTCATTATTTCGAGATTGCATGTTTTATGCATCCCAGCTAGGGGAAGCATATCATAATTGTCAGGCCCCACAGTAATTTTGTACATTTTAAGGACTTCATTTTCCCAGTCCAGTCAGGTGAACCTTTGCTGCATTGTCACTAATTATGGTATATCTTATTTTAGGTCAGGAGACCAGACCATACACATTCCAGATGTGGGCTCACCAGAATACTAAATGAATGGTGTATCATAACGTTACTCTCTCCTTTAAATCCTCTTGCAATAAAAGTTGGCATACTGTTTGTCTTCTTAATTGCGCTGTTGTATTTACATATTGAAAGTTAATGATTCATCTACAAGGACATTTGCGTCCTCTGAACACCAACACCTTTCAACTGCTCACTTACCTACCTGGCCTTGCCCAGTCACATCGACAGTCTACATGGATGTCTTTGCATCGTTATAAGAGCGCACTGGCACCCAGCCTTATACGATTAAAAAAATGGATATTTTACCTTCGTCCAAATCATTGATCTAAACTGTGAACGGCTGGGGCACCAGCGTCGATAGCCATTGCAACCAATGAGTCACAGCCTCCAAACTTGGAAATCAGACATTTATTTGAGCCCCAATCAGCACATTTACCCACGATGCTTGGCCTGGGCAGGCACATATACCAATAATGCTATGTATCTGTGGTAACATATACAATCCATTTGTCTTTGAATTTATATTTCCTCCTACCCAACCATCCAGCGAATTTACGCTGCATCCTGTTGCTATCACTTCTTGCGCGGAGCACAAAAAAAATTTGAGCTCCACCTAAGATGAGGTTTCAATTTTATGAAAGAACACATACTTTCTACATACAACTGAAAATAGACCAATTTTATATGAACATTCAGGTGTGAAAGTTACCACCTATATTACTCTGTGCACATCCCAAATAAAATGTTACAGTCTTAACTCCCTGTATTGTTGTCTTATACCTCAAATTCTTCAACCTATGACTGACAAACAACTTAGTAACTTATCTCTGGTTTTGCACACTTTCAGCTTTTGATATGCTAGAAAGCAGATTCTGGATTATATTGTAAATAATGTGAGCTTATTGCCCAACAGCAAAGAAATGGAGCAGTTCAGCGTACCTAGAGTAGGAGTCCTGGTGTCCAGAGTCTGCATGGGAATGCTCCTCATGCACCATTCTTAAGTATATCGACGATCGCAGTCCCCTATGCAGCTCCTTGCGGAAATTTAGCCCAGCTGGCACGAGAGAAAGAGAGCCTCAGTTTGTGCCAGTCAACAGAGAACACCGAACCCACCACTCCCATCAAACATTACACAGGTCGTTCACAGGTGAGAGACAATTTTTTTTTCACTACATGTGACAAATATAAGCCAAAAAATATAATGACTGCATAGGTATTCTCTCCTCTGAGAAGACACTGCTCTCTCAGGCTGCGCTCAGTAAATATTTGCCTTACACTGCTCTCTCAGACAAACATCATTTGGGGTGGACGGGAGTCGTTATATTAGAAGAACATGGGATCACACAGCTACAATCTCCAGATAGAATGCATTAGTTTCACTAAGCGGTGGTGGTGGGGTGGGAGGTTAAATTCAGATCACAAAATTGTATGGCACCCCCTCCCCCTCCCCCTCCCTCCAGTCTGCACAAACCCGGCCACTCCCCGACAACGAACCAAACCCATAGACCTCCCCTTCTCTCGCCCCTGTAAATCCCTCGGCCCCGCCTCCCCCTTGCCGCTGTATCCCCCTCTGCCACCTGCATCTCCCACCCACACACTTGGCCCAGCACCTCCTCTCACCTCGCACCCTACACCTTCTCCCCCTGTAGCCCCTCTAACCACTGTACCTCTGCATCTACTCTACCCCCTCGCCTCTTCATCCCACTCCTCCCTCCCCTTCTATTCTCCTTGGAGAACGATTGGAGGGCACCCCTCTAATTCTCCTCCCTGTCCGCCCGTTCTCCTCTCTGCCCTTCCATTCCCTTCGCATCTCCGACCATGTAAGGGTCAGCACCATGGCGCGCTTCCTGCACTGGGACCGGTCGACCTCCGGCGAGTATTCGGCACAGAAGCCGCAGAGCAGGTCTCCGGCACAGCGCCATCGCCGGGTCGCTGACGTCATTGGTACGCGCCCGGCCCACGGCACGTCACGTCACCCGCGCGACACCGTGCGCAGGAGCTGGAGTCCCGGGACTGCGGCGAGTGACGGGAGTGTCGGGCTTGTTGGTGGGCGAGTGACCGGCTGGTTCGTCGGCCCGGCAGTGAGTTGAAGAGGTGGCCTTCTGTTGGAGGCATGAGGATCGCGGGAATGGTGGGAGGAGGACGTAGACAAAAATGCTGGAGAAACTCAGCGGGTGCAGCAGCATCTATGGAGCGAAGGAGATAGGCAACGTTTCGGGCCGAAACCCTTCTTCACACTGATGTAGAGTGGGAGGAGGAGGAGTACGACGGGGCAATGGTGGGAGGAGGGGGCAATGGTGGGGGGACGGGGCAATGGTGGGAGGAGGGGGCAATGGTGGGGGGGGACGGGGCAATGGTGGGAGGAGGGGGCAATGGTGGGAGGAGGGGGCAATGGTGGGAGGAGGGGGCAATGGTGGGGGGGACGGGGCAATGGTGGGAGGAGGGGGCAATGGTGGGAGGAGGGGGCAATGGTGGGAGGAGGGGGCAATGGTGGGAGGACGGGGCAATGGTGGGGGGGGGACGGGGCAATGGTGGGGGGGGACGGGGCAATGGTGGGAGGAGGGGGCAATGGTGGGAGGAGGGGGCAATGGTGGGAGGACGGGGCAATGGTGGGAGGAGGGGGCAATGGTTGGGGGGACGGGGCAATGGTGGGGGGGACGGGGCAATGGTGGGGGGGACGGGGCAATGGTGGGGGGACGGGGCAATGGTGGGGGGACGGGGCAATGGTGGGGGGGACGGGGCAATGGTGGGGGGACGGGGCAATGGTGGGGGGGACGGGGCAATGGTGGGGGGGACGGGGCAATGGTGGGAGGACGGGGCAATGGTGGGAGGACGGGGCAATGGTGGGAGGACGGGGCAATGGTGGGAGGACGGGGCAATGGTGGGGGGGACGGGGCAATGGTGGGAGGACGGGGCAATGGTGGGGGGACGGGGCAATGGTGGGGGGACGGGGCAATGGTGGGGGGGACGGGGCAATGGTGGGGGGGACGGGGCAATGGTGGGGGGGACGGGGCAATGGTGGGGGGGACGGGGCAATGGTGGGAGGAGGGGGCAATGGTGGGAGGACGGGGCAATGGTGGGAGGACGGGGCAATGGTGGGGGGGACGGGGCAATGGTGGGGGGAGGGGGCAATGGTGGGAGGAGGGGGCAATGGTGGGAGGACGGGGCAATGGTGGGAGGAGGGGGCAATGGTGGGGGGGACGGGGCAATGGTGGGGGGACGGGGCAATGGTGGGGGGGACGGGGCAATGGTGGGGGGGACGGGGCAATGGTGGGGGGACGGGGCAATGGTGGGAGGAGGGGGCAATGGTGGGAGGAGGGGGCAATGGTGGGAGGAGGGGGCAATGGTGGGAGGAGGGGGCAATGGTGGGGGGACGGGGCAATGGTGGGGGGGACGGGGCAATGGTGGGAGGACGGGGCAATGGTGGGAGGACGGGGCAATGGTGGGAGGACGGGGCAATGGTGGGGGGGACGGGGCAATGATGGGGGGGACGGGGCAATGGTGGGAGGACGGGGCAATGGTGGGAGGACGGGGCAATGGTGGGAGGACGGGGCAATGGTGGGGGGGACGGGGCAATGGTGGGGGGGACGGGGCAATGGTGGGGGGACGGGGCAATGGTGGGAGGAGGGGGCAATGGTGGGAGGACGGGGCAATGGTGGGAGGAGGGGGCAATGGTGGGGGGGACGGGGCAATGGTGGGGGGAGGGGGCAATGGTGGGGGGAGGGGGCAATGGTGGGGGGAGGGGGCAATGGTGGGGGGGACGGGGCAATGGTGGGGGGGACGGGGCAATGGTGGGGGGGACGGGGCAATGGTGGGGGGACGGGGCAATGGTGGGGGGACGGGGAGGAGGTGGCAATGGTGGGAGGAGGTGGCAATGGTGGGAGGAGGGGGCAATGGTGGGAGGAGGGGGCAATGGTGGGAGGAGGGGGCAATGGTGGGAGGAGGGGGCAATGGTGGGAGGAGGGGGCAATGGTGGGGGGGACGGGGCAAAGGTGGGTGGGACGGGGCAATGGTGGGTGGGACGGGGCAATGGTGGGTGGGACGGGGCAATGGTGGGTGGGACGGGGCAATGGTGGGGGGGACGGGGCAATGGTGGGGGGACGGGGCAATGGTGGGAGGACGGGGCAATGGTGGGAGGAGGACGACGGGGGATGATGGGTGTTGAGCACAGAGGGACAGTAATAGGACGGTGCTGCCAGTACATGGGGGTTGAAGTGGTGCCTGTACAGGGGTGTTGTGTGTTCTTGGGCACAGAAGAGGGGATGGATATGTTGCAGTGAGGTCAAGAGTGAGCGGATGTGAGATTGTGCACGGGGGTGGGGTGGGGGGACGCTATGGACTCATCATTAGGATTATAACCAAGAGGAATTACAGAGTTAGACAGCACAGAAACAGACGTTTTGACTAATTTCTCTGTGTTTGGCTGATGTGCCTTTAAACCATTCATATCCACATACATGTCTAAATACCTGTTAAACCTAACAATTGAACCTGCCTCTGTCACTTCCTCTGGCAACTTGTTCCACATTCCCCTCATCCTCTGTGTAGAAAAAAGTTTCCCTTAAGATCCCCAGTAAATCTTTTCCCCCTCTCATCTTAAATCAATTGCCTCTTGTTTTAGACTATTTATATCTTGGGAAAACTCGTTAACCAGCACCCAAACTTTTCTTCTTGCAGAGGAAATTGCTCCATCTCATAACTAAGCACCTACATCTTACTTCCCTCCACCTCCCTACTTGCATACCTTCCTCCCTCCTTATCCTGAGCCTTGCTTTCTCCCAGTCAGCACAATCCCTAACGTCACCCCATGCTGAATAATCTTGTAGATTTCACTTCCTTCACATCTGCAACTGATGTCATTCTGTAATATTTACTTCTTCTAAAGCAGGTTTACAATGGATCAGTTTGATATAAAGCCAGGACACTATGTGGCAGTGATCTGGGATTTGACCACAGCTGAATCCAATTCCAAGCTGGTGCAAGACATTCGGGCAGTTACTGGCTCTTCAGGAAATGTAGCAATGGAAAACATTGAGAGGCTTCAGCTATGTAAGTATGGAGAACAAGACTACGTAGTCGTTTTCTCCCCCTATCACCTTTTAACAAAATGCAGCTTTTAGTACTGTGTCTGATAAGAACTCTTAGTAGCCTGTCCATAACTTGGTACAGAAGATGATCATTCGACTCCTGCCAGCTCCCAGTAGAGCAATCCCATAAGTCAATTTCTCCTCTTCCCCCCCACCCCCCCACATTCCCCTGTAACCTTGCTCCTGAATCACTCTCATCTGTCCATCAACACCTTTAAAAAACACAAAGTGCTGGAGTAACTTGGTGGGTCAGGCAGCACTTCTGTAAAACATTAATTTGTGTTGTGAACCTTCTTCAGGCAGATTGTGGGCGGGGGGAAGAAAGCAGGAACGATGGCAAAGCATGGCAGGTAATAGGTTTATACAGGGAAGGGTGTTTTTTTACAGGCAGATAGATGGACAGAGATGAAAAGGCAGAACTTATGAGACAAAATAAAAAATGTGAAATGAGAAATGTGATACTCGAGGAAGGAATGTAGATGGAAGGGGAGGGGAGAAATGGTACGAGTCCCGATGAGGTTACTTGGCAAGTGCATGTGACTTTGTGCAAGATGCCTCGTTGATGGCTGGTGCACAAGATAAGAGCTTATGGTGTGTCAGCATGGAATAAGGATTAGTTATCCCACAGAACACAGTGCATAAATAAGTCCTTTTTAGACAGGCGGGAATGGTGTAAATAGTGCAGTGGGCCGTCAGTTCTTAGCCCTCAGATATTTACAATTTATGTTAATGATGGGGGAGGGGGGGGGATTGATTTATTATTGTCACATATACCATGATACAGTGAAAAGCATTATAACTCGAGCCCCCAGTTCTGGTAACACTCTTATGAATCTTTTCTGTACTTTTTCCAGCTTAATAAGATCCTTCCTTTAGCTTGGAGACCAGAATCCCCCAGTTTCTGCAATTGCACCTCAAACCATGGGATAATAACCAATTTGGTGTTTCCACAGTCCATTGTCAATATTCACAACATATCCGTTCTCCCTGACTGCTTAACCAATGAGTCATACAGCATGGAAATAGGTCCTTCGACCCGCTGAGTCCGAAGTGACCATCAGCCACGCATTTACACTGGTCCTACATTAATCCCATTTTTATTCTCTTCAAATTCCCTTCAACCCCCAGATGCTATGACAAATCTACACATTTCGGGTTGCTAGGTTATTGTGGCTGATTCATCACCAACCGGGACATATTTGCGATGTGCGAGGAATTCATAGCCACTGTGGGAGACCCATGCAATCACTGGGAAAACATATAAACTACAAAATAGCACTGGAGGTCAGGATTGAACTTGGGTCACTCGATCTGTGAGGCAGTGGCACTACAAGCTGCATTATTATACTCCCCTCAGGTGACTGACCTCTGCTCAGCTTGCACAGTCAGCAAGGCTTCTATACTCGGCACTGGACATCTTGCCCATACTGTGCTAGCGTTAGCTACCACTTACTATTTGATGTTCAGAGGACACGTCTGTATATTATGTTCTCCAATGCTGTGGCTGGCTTTTACACATACTGGCTATGTCTCAGAAATAACTTTTTCAACTTTGTGCCTGATAGTCATGACTTTGATCCAGTGTTCTGACCAATACAATTGTGATCTTAAAACCTCATGATTTTTGACGACTCCTTGATGAACTAGTTACTGTTTTGCCCCATACGCACCATGGTCTATAACTGGCTGAAGTCGGGTAGCTGGACACACACCAGTGAGTTGCTGACATTTTCCTGTGCTATGCATTATCTCTCTGTGGAACATCATGTTCCCATTAACACTTCCTCGGTGCAGTTCCCCACAGTTTCTGGCTAATTAAGTTCTGGTTCGTCCATTGTCAATATACTCGAGAAACTGCAATAGAAATTTTGTAGGTGAAAGATTTATCCTCTGCACATGTAGTACTCTAATCCAAAGCTGCTCACCGGCTGAGTTCCCCCAGCAGATTGTTTGTTTTTCCAGATTTCAATACGTGCAATC
The DNA here is from genome assembly GCA_963514005.1 of Raja brachyura. The sequence continues at coordinate 25,335,647 of OY740797.1, read as the reverse complement.
TCTCATGTCCACATTCTGCTCCAATCATAATTTCCTGTTTTGTTCCATATTTGTTTAATATCTAGCTATACAAATAAATAAGCAAAACACAACGTGCTGGAGAAACTCTGCGGATCAAGCAGCATCTGTGGAGAGAATGGACAGATGACATTTTGGATTTGGACCCTTTTTCAGACTGATCAATCTGAAGAAGGATACTGGCCCAAAATATCATGTGCCCATTTACTCCATTGATACTGCCTGACCTGCCGAATTCCCCCAACACATTGTGTTTTGCTCAAGATTCTAGCATCTGCAAATCCTTGGGTCTGCATTAATAAGCTGCCTTTGATGTTGCATGACACTGGGGTCCTGTTGATTGCACAGTGGCTGATGCCCCTTGTATGTCATGTAGACGGTTGTCAGTGTGTCAGACTGTGAATCACCCTCTGCTCTATTTTCAGCTGCTCACAAGGACTCCAGCTTTGACATTGTGCTCTCTGGTGTCGTGCCAGAGTCCGCCACTCTGCACAGTTTTGATGTCTTTGCTGAAATAGCTCGAATTCTGAAACCTGGAGGAAGATTTTACTTCAAGGAGCCTGTGTGTATATCAGGTAGCATTGTACTTTGGACTTTTGATATGCATGTGTAGCATAAGTTCTTGTGCAAGCTTTACAAAATGAAGAAGTAATAAAATGCAGATGGCGATGATGAAAAAAGATTGAATGTATTAAGTTGAAAAAGTAAAAGTACAAAATCTGGAAATGCACAGGTTAGATGGCAACTGTGAACACAGAAATAGACTTGACATTGTCTATGACCTCACATTGGAACTGGAAAATATTCCAGTAATTTCATCAGGCAATACAGATTCAATTATTTGAATGGATATGGAAGGCAAAAGGAGATATAAGTGGGACAAGTCACTAAACTAAAGATGGCGGAGCAAGAGCTGGGACTGGCGGCAAGATCATTGCTAGTGACTACATATGAAATTGTTTAACTCTATGCCAGAGGCTCCCAAACTCGTAACTGAAGAGGGTGGTTCTGAAAAACAATCACTCAGCCTATGTCTATGAGTCCCCATGGAATGGAAGTAACATCATGAACTCGTGTTCAGAATTCAGGAAGGTGGAGAAGGAGAAAGTGGAAGGGCGAGTACTATGCCCCTGAACAGGCAGGTGCCACAGGGAACAGGACAGTTATTGGAGCGTTGGGAGAGTGAGACAGTTTGTCATAGAGGGGCAGCTCCTGGTGACATGCAGAAAGAAGGAAGTATGTAGTCCTAATGTTGGAATGTTGTTTTCGAATGTGAGTACTGGGGCCTGTTGTGATTCTGTTGCAGGTCCAGGATCCAGGTACGAGTGAAGCCAAAATTTGGAGGGGGGGGTTGATCAGGGAAACATAACTACAGTAATGAGAGGATATTCTTGGAGGGTCGTTTAGTGAGGTCATATGGGTGGCATTTAAAAATAGAAAGGGAGCATCATTTTGATGGGACTGCATTATCGGCCTCCCAATTGACAGGGTGAATTAGAGGAACAGATGTCTAGGGAGGTTGCAGATGGCTGTAAATGTAACAGGGTATTATTAATGCTAGATTTCAACTTCCCTGATATTGACTGGGTCCTCCATAATGTGTAGAACTTGTACAGGATGGGGTGCGAGAGAGAGAGAGTTTGTTAAATTTGTCCAAGGAAACGTCATTAATCAATATAAGAGATTCCGACTCGGGAGGTTGAAACACTGGACCTCCTAATAGGGAATGAGGTGGCAAGTGACTGGTGTATGTGACCATAATTCTATTATGGTCACTTACATAGTTAGGGAGAAGTACAGGACTGGTCCATATGTTAAGGTCTTAAATCGGGACAAGACTGACTTAGGAAGCATGTGGTGGGAGCATGCAGTGGTCGATTCAAAGTGTCAGGTAAGGGGATTTCTGGCTAGTGAGAAGCTTTCAAAAGTGAGATATCAAGAGTCGAGTCAAACAGCAGGGAAATGGGCCCTTCGGCCCAGATGTTTACCACTAGTCACAGGCATCCAGTCTGAAATACACCCTTCCACCACTACCCTCCGGTTCCTTCAATAAAGTTAATTCTGTATCCAGTAAGCTAGCTCTACCCAGATCCCATGTGATCTAATCTTCCAGGGCAGCTTACAATGCGGAACTTCATCAGAGGCCTTGCAGGGTAGAGTTGCTGTTTTACGATGCCAGAGTCCCGGGTTCAATCCTGACTACGGTTGGTGTTTGTATGGAGTTTTTATGTTCTCCCTGTGACTGTGTGGGTTTTCTCAGAGTGCTCCGATTTTCTCCCATATTCCAAAGACATGCAGGTTTGTAGGTCAATTGGCTTCTGTAAATTGCCCCTAGTATGTAGGATGCAAAACTGGTAGAACATCAAACTATCATTGGTTGGAACGGCGTGGCATTGGTGGACAGAGGACCCTGTTACATGCTATATCTGTAAACTGTATACTCTAAACCTTGTGCAAGGTTAGGGAGCAAATTGTGAAGGCCATTGCATAATTGTTCGCCACAGGTGAGGTTCTAGAAAACTGGAGGGTGGTTACCGTTCTACTGTTATTTTAAGAAGAGCAGCAACAATAAGCCGGGGAACCGAAAGCTGGTGATATTTATTATTGGATGGGATTCTGAGGAACAAGATTTACCAGCAGTTGGGTAGATACAGGCTGAATAGGGATGGTCAACATGGCTTTGTGTGTCGGAAATAGTCTTACGAATCTCATGGTGATTTTTGAAGAAGTCACCAAGAGGATTGATGAGGGGGAGGGCAGTGGATGTTGTCGACATGGACTTTAGTAAAGCCTTTGACAAGTAATTGCTTGGTATACTGATCTGTACAACTGGAAACAACTGAGGTCACTGGCGCTGTGTGGCAGCGCTCTACCAGCTGCACCACTGTTATTCATTTTAACAATGGATCCAGATGTTCTTATACAGGAAACACTGGGGTATAACATATGAATGCAGCATTTGATCCGGAAGGTGGTTGAACTTTATTCTGGGGGAGTCGGCATCTTATTTCGATGTACAGAACATTGAGGATATCACACCCCAGTTACTGTTGTAATTGTAGCAATGTTACAAAATTTTGAGATTTAAAAAATCAAGTCTGCAATTAATCCCATCAGAAAAAACACAAAAAGAAGTTTAATTTGATACCTAATTCACGTTCATATCTTCAGTATTAAAAAAAGTTAGGGCCATTTTTATACTCGGAAATTAGAATCTTGTCCCCTATTGTTTTTCCATTGACTTAACACAAAAGCTGTGACCGAGGACAGTCAAAACCCCATAACCTTCTTAAAAATTAAGAGAACTGAATGAAATATTGTTATTATAGATTGAGGCATTCTGAAACAAATATGAAACATCTTACTTGAGTGACCTGAAATTAAAGCATATAATTAGTTAGTTACCTATTTGTAGCTAATTACAAAATTGACCGTTGTGACGGAAATAGTAATTAACACCCAGACTGCATTGATAATTCAAAAATGTGATATTCTCAAGATCAGAACTTTAATATTATTGTACTATATTCTGTAAGTCCATAACAGATAGGTTAATAAATTACAATTTCTAGCAATAGACCAAGTCTTTATGGAGAAGATCATTTGCTAGCTGGTACATTGCTGATAGATAGCTAGCTGGTACTCACTCTATACTCATGACTGCGTAGCCGGTCACAGTGCGAACTCCAGCATCAAGTTCGCTGACGACACCACTGTTGTGGGACGTATCACTGATGGGGATGAGTCAGAGTATAGAAGAGAGATCGAGAGATCCATATGGTGCCAGCACAATAAGCTGGCCGTCAACACCAGCAAAACCAAAGAACTGATTGTGGACTTTGGAAGGAGTAGGATGGGGACTCACAGTCCCGTTTATATCAACGGGTTGATGGTTGAAAGGGTCAAGAGGTTCAAATTCCTGGGTGTGCACATCTCTGAAGATCTTTCCTGGTCCGAGAACACTAATGCAATCATCAAGAAAGCACATCAGCGCCTCTACTTGCTGAGAAGATTACGGAGAGTCGGTTTGTCAAGGAGGACTCTCTCTAACTTCTACAGGTGCACAGTAGAGAGCATGCTGACCGGTTGCATCGTGGCTTGGTTCAGCAACTTGAGCGCCCTGGAGAGGAAAAGACTACAAAAAGTAGTAAACACTGCCCAGTCCATCATCGGCTCTGACCTTCCTTCCATCGAGGGAATTTATCGCAGTCGCTGCCTCAAAAAGGCTGGCAGTGTCATCAAAGACCCACACCATCCTGGCCACACACTCATCTCCCTGCTACCGTCAGGTAGAAGGTACAGGAGCCTGAAGACTGCAACAACCAAGTTCAGAAATAGCTACTTCCCCACAGCCATTAGGCTATTAAACCTGGCTCAGACAAAACTCTGATTATTAATAACGCATTATCTGTTATTTGCACTTTATCAGTTTATTTATTCATGTGTGTATATATTTATATTATGATATATGGACACACTGATCTGTTTTGTAGTAAATGCCTACTATGTTTTGTGTGCTGAAGCAAAGCAAGAATTTCATTGTCCTATCAGGGACACATGACAATAAACTCACTTGAACTTGTACATTGGCATATCATAATCAGTAGCGTCATCATACTCCTCAGATTGTAACCAATAAGCAACACTGTACACCTTGTTTTTCCTCAACTTTTCAATCTTGGCATTGTAAACTACAGTTTTTTGCTCTTCAAACCATGCATGACATGCCTTTCTTCCCACTACTTTCCCATTAAGAATGTCCTGTAGGTCATCTTGGAGTAATCCAAATTCGGATAATCTCTGCGAATGCTGTCTAAATCAGTCTCTTTTGCTGGGCATTTGGATTGACAATTTTTAATTTCTTCTTCGGAGACATCTGTTTAAAATGTAAAGGGAAAAAAAATACTGAACACCATTAACAGAAACAAGTTATTATTTGCAGTTTTAGAAATGATAAAGTTAAACATTAAAACAAATAGTAAATACCCAACAAAAAATTCATATTCATCAGTTTCATTAAATCAATTAAATTAATCTAAATTCAATTACTAGATCTAAACATCTATCCATTTCTTAAGAAAAGGCTACATTTTTTAAATAGTTTGTTATTTGGATACTTAGGCTAAGCCCATTCACACAAGAATTCACAATATAGCATGATTTTTAAATCTCACTCTTTAACTCGTATGCCAAATGGAAGGAATTAAATGTTTAATTCCCATAAATTAATCTAGAAACATCCACTCTCAATATAATCAAAATTATTGTTTTTGCACAATACATCTGACTAAAACTGTTGTGGATATTTAGTATAAAATATTGATTATGGATAGACAATTACACAAAATATAGACGATTTAGGTGCTCTTATGACATGATTGTCCAAACAAAAAGAGAAATTTAATCATCTTACGAGTGGGTGTTTCTGGAATGTGATCGATTGAAACGTTGCCGTTACCGTGAATTTTAACCCCATATCGGCAGGCAAGATACGGCCGAATCGTTTGGGGACTAAATAACATTTTTGCATCGTAAGATTAGACTAAAGCCACCCCAAGAAGCAAGATTATATGTGAAATAAATGACTTGCCCTTTGTTTTATCCTGATATTACGATCCATCACGTTGAAGGTGTTGAGGGCCTTCGAAGTTGCTTTTTATTTTAATCCATCTATTAAATTGTCCAGCGATTTACTTATATATTAAAAGAAAAAAATGGGAACGGAAGCCCGATCGATTTTTCTTCATCGATTAGCAGCCCGAGGTAATCCCTCTCCGACAAGCGATACAAACCTGCATTTTAATCCTCTCCTCCCCCCCCCCCCCCCCCCCAAAAGGCGCTGGAGCTGCACACACTGCCCGTGGCAGATCTGCTGAAGGTAGGTTTTGTAACACCGCTAGTAATTGGGAAGCAATACTTGTCTTAGATCCACCCTCTGGGAAACGTTTTTTTAAATTAATAAAATTGTTTCGGCCAAATCTAAATTAAAATTTATCATTCAGATATCAATAATATAGTAAATATTATGGTAGTATTAACCAATAAAAACAGATTACTGTTGACATTAGTGTTCCTGAACATTGGACCACAGACTGCCTTGTGACTGCTCTTCCAGATGCCAGTTGTAATGAATTCCTACTCATCCATCAGGCTGAAGTCAACACACAAGATGAATGAAATGCGATTCTTTCTGTTCAAATCTTCAGGCTCTAATGTAATGGCTGTTATGCCAGATTATTCCGAGGCTTAACGTTCACAGTGTTCCAGCCGTGGTCCTGCTTCATTCATTCATTTTGAGATCGATGGGCAGAGTCTTCCACTGTGGTAGTGGAAAAACTGTTGGAGTATCATTATCCCATCCCCAATGATGTCTGCCCACTCAAAGGCCTCTATGTTCTGATGAATCTTTGTCTCTGGTCTGTCTCACCTTTCAAGTCACAGCAGTAGCAAGTAATGTTGCTCTGTAGTGCTGGGGCAGGAGATCATCTAGGGCAGTGAACAGAAATGTTTGCTGATGCCTGCGTTTCCAGCATGCTTCCTGCTGCTTTGATGCATCCTGATCACAGGTATTTGATTATTCTCTCATCAAGCATCTTCCTTCAAGCCTCAGCATGCAGTAGTAGAGGGTTAAACTAGCATTCACTAGATCTTAAAGGCATAATATCAGTCATTAATGTGAAGGTTGCTGCTCTTTAACACTGTTCTTTTCTCTGCATTAGGTGATAATGGGAGATTGAAGACTGCGTCCCAGCTCGCCTCTCTGCTTAAACTGGCTGGCTTTACGGAGATCTGTGAGGTATGGTGGAGACCACATTGTCGCACTATCCAGAAAATGAGAAAACTGCCCACTTGGTCTGGGGATGAGCCGGGAATGTCATTGGGGGATGGAGTGTTGTTTTGCTAAGAGAGCAGTCTAGGAAATTGGAAATGCTGAGAGATGGGGACACGCCGAAGGGGGAAGGGTGGTCTACTACAGCTAAGCAGGTGGAGTAGTATTCGGGAGAGGATCTTTTACTGTGCTAGAGGGGGGAGTACATGTATGGAGGTTGGCGTGTTGAAGGAGAGAATGAGCCATGTAGGAGGTGAGAGGTGGGGGTAAAATGGCTCGGGTGGGTTTTGTTGGGTTACAGATGAGTAAAATGAAGGAGCAGCTTGGAGAGTTCCTGTGGAAAGGGCATGAGGAGGACATCAGGGTGGTCTGATGTGCTGGAGAGAGAGTGAGAGGAGGGTGTCGACTGTGGAGGAGTGATTGGGATGCCTGAAGGGCTGTAGAGGAGGCGTTATGTATAATCGCATTCAATGCATCGCACATTACTCTTTGATGTCAGTGCCTGTGTTCCCTGTCCTTTTATAAAGACCGCTGTGAAGAGTTCATTGGACTAGATCCATGCCTTTGCTCAGGTCACATTTCTGATATTGTAACAGGCCCTTTCCTTTTGTTATCCTCTTTTTCAAATGTTCAAAATGTCTCCTCTAACCTTAAAGATTCGCACTTGCCGACTTTGTTTCCCCCGACACTGGAGCCTTAGCCCAGCTGCATTTCTTTTGCTGCAACCCGAGGCATGTGTTTGCCACTTGTGCTTGCGCAAGAAACTTGCCGCTCAGTTGCTCTGTTCCAGAAATGTACGTAGTCAACAAACCAATGGCAGTGGCATTGGGGTCCCTCTGCTTCATTGTTCCTGCATTGCTGTGGTTTGTTCCAGTTCCACTTTGCACACACATCAGCAGTGATTGTACCACTGACTCTTTGTCACAGATGGGAAAAGAACTTTTAACTGCTGATCAACTACGTTCCATAGACCATGGCATCGGCTCCCCAAGTGGCAACTTCGTGAAGCACGGAATAAAGGCCAAGAAACCAGACTTTGAAGTCGGATCCTCTTCTCAACTCAAACTGTCGTTTGTTAAAAAAAACAACCAGGCACCAGGTAAGTGTTGGTAAGCAGTCAAAGGGGAAAGTCACATTTTGCAACTACAAGCATGATGAGAATGTCTTATTAATCCAAAATATTAGAAAGATGTAAAATGAAGTCTCCACCACACTTAACTGTCCCAGGCTAGGTAAAGCACAGATTTTCCCCCAGAATGCAGCTCCCGGTCTATACAATGTCCCTGTTTCCACTGTTCTTCATGGGTTTTCCTTGTCATGTTTTTAGGCTATAGGCTAACCACAATGGAGTTTTTGGTATGTAACCAAGATAATAAATCCACCAGTCAAACAAATTCATTTTTGGTTGCGATAAAATATGCAACAATCTAGTTATATGTAAAATTGTTAATAGAGATCACTTCACAGTTAGCTCCCAAGGTTTGAAGATGATGGAATGGGTGTATTCACTGGTGAGTAGCAGGAAAGTGATCTTCTTTCCATTTAATGATGTTTGTACAAGGTAATGTGGCCGGCTGCAATGCTATCAGGTGACTGCGGGTGGGTGGAAGATAGGAGGCTGTTAAGGAGCGGATTCAGGCAGTTGGACTAATTGATGGAATTTGCTATTCCAGAGAAGCTACAGTTGGACCCCAATGCAGCAAAGGCTTGGACCTTGTCAGCTATCGATATGAATGACGACGATGTGGTGAGATCCCTCAATCCTCACTACCTTTGCCTGTTTAATGTGGTGATATCCCTCCCTCCACACTACCATAATCTGTTTGTGTTGAGATCCATCAGTCCCCACTACCTTGCCATGATTGGTGTGGGAAGATCCTTAATTCCTCATTACCTTACCTTGTGGTGAGATCCCTCTGTATCTGCAACCTTTCTGTGCTTGTGGTGAGATTCTTCTTGCCACCATTACCTTCCCCTGTTTGTGGTGGGATCTCTCAGTCATAGTCATAAAGCGTGGAAACAGGCTGTTCGGCCCAACTTGCTCACACTGACCAACATGCACCATCTGCACTAGTCCCACCTGCCTGCGTTAGGCCCATGTTCTTCTAAAACTCTCCTATTCATGTATCTGCCTAAATGATTTTTAAATGTTGTGATAGTACCTACCTCAACTCCCTCCTCTGGCAATTCATTCCATATACCTACTATAGATGTTTGACTTGGTGTTCTTTAGTTCACAGGCTTTTCCTTGCAGCCCTTCTTAAATAGAGGCACAACATTAGCCAGCATTAGACCCATGTCTAATGATGATTTGTATTTCTCAGCTTGGGCTCTTGCAATTTCTTTTCTTGCTTCACATTGCTTCCTTGTGTTTAGCTGATCAAGACCAGGAGACAAACTGCCTTTATTCTACCTTTAAATAAAAAGAAATGCAGAAAGAAAAGATGAAATATGAAAGTAAGTTAGCCAATATTATTAAAGAAGATAGCAAAAATGTATTCAGATAAATAACGAGTAAGAAAGAGACATGAGTGGACATTGGACCGTTGGAAAATGATGCTGTAGAAGTGATATGGGGAATGAAGAAATTATGAATGTTTTTGCATCAGTCTTCACAGTGGAAGACATCAGCAACTTGACAGAAATTCATGAGTCAGGGGGTGGAAGTTAGTGAACTAGCTATCACTAAGGAGAAGATGCTTGGGAAGCTGAAAGGTCTGAAGGTAGATGTCACCTGGATCGAATGGACTGCACCCCAGGGTTCTGAAAGAGGTGACTTGGAGACTGTGGAGGCATTAGTTGTGATCTTTCAAGAAATCTAGACAGGAGTGGTTCCAGACTGTTCAATGCAGCAAAGCAGAAGAGTTAAAACTATAGGCCGGTTAGCCTGACTTCAGTGGCTGGTAAGAGTTTAGAGTCCATTATAAAGGATGAGGTTTCTGAATACTTCAGATTAGTTTATTGTCACGTGTGCCGGGGTACATTGAGAAACTTTTGGTGTGTGCTATTCAATCAGCAGAAAGACAATACTTGATTACAATTGAGCCATTTACAGTGTATAGATACATGATAAGGGAATAACGTTTGCTGCAAGATAAAGCCATCAAAGTCTGATCTGAGGGTCACCAAAGAGGTAGATAGTAGTTCAGAACTACTCTCTGGTTGTGGTGGAACGATTCATGACTTAAAAAACATACAATAAAATAGATCCAAGTCAGCATGGTTTTGTGAAAGGGAGATGTTGCCTGATGAACCTGTTAGAATTCTTTGAGGAAGTAAATAACAAGGTACAAAAAGGAGAGTAAGTGGATATGGTTTACCTGGAATTTTCAAAAGGCCTTTGATAAGGCTGCTAAAGAAGATGAGAGTCCATGGTACCAGAGGGAAGGTAGTAGCATGGATAGCAGGTTGGCTGAATAACAGAAGGCAAAGAGTGGCAATAAAAGGATTGCCACTTTTTCTGGCGGCTGCCAGTGACTAGTGGTGTTCCACTGTATATCAATGGTTTGGATGAGGGATTGAGGGCTTTGTGGTCAAGTTTGCAGATGATACGAAGATAGGTTGTGGGTTAACATATGATGGGTGTTTGAAGGCACTGGGTCTGTACTTGCTGGAGTTTAGAAGGATGAGGCGGGACCTCGTTGAAACCTACTGAATAGTGAAAGGCCTAGGATAGAGTGAATGTGGAGAGGATGTTTCCACCAGTGGGAGAGTCCAGGACCAGCGGCCATAGCCTCAGAATAAACGGACGTACCTTTAGAATGGAGATGAGGAGGAATTTCTTTAGTCAGCGGGTGGTGAATCTGTGGAATTCATTGCTGCAGGTGATTGTGGAGGCCATCAATGGATATCTTTAAGGGAGAGATTGACAGATTATTGATTAGTAAGGGTGTCAAGAGTTATGGGGAGAAGGCAGAAGAATGAGTTGAGAGGGAGAGATAGATCAGCCATGATTAAATGGCAGAGTAGACTTGATGGGTGAAATGGCCTAATTCTTCTCCTAGAACAGAACTTATGTGTGTGTGTGTGTGTGTGTGTTCCCCCCCCCCCAACAGTATCCAAAAGGGTGTTGCTTGAATTGAAGGGGAATGGCTGCAGGGGATTCCTGCACTCTCTGCCTTTCCTACTGGTCATCCATCTACCTTCTGCCTGCACTTTAGATGTGACCATCTCACTATAACTCCAATCAACGATGCTCTCATACTATTGGGCGTTCCTGAGATCATCCAGCCGCAGTCCAGTTCCTTCATGTGGTCAGTCAGGAACTGCAGCTGGGCGCACTTCCTACAGTTGTCCTCGGGGCCACTGGAAGTCACCCTCACTTCCTACATCTTGCAGCAGGAGCATACCAATGTCCGAACTGCAATTTTCACTGCACCATCACCAGAGGAACTTGTGAAAAGAAAAGACCTTGCCTTATTTCACCATTGGCCTCCTTGCCGAAGCCGTGCAAGCCAAAGCCTCAACTCTGCCCTCAACAAAACTTTCATCGCAACACACAGCCTTTCCCAATAGGCCACTCTGCTATACCATCACTTCTTATTGGCTGCTCTGTCTCTCGAAGCCAACCAAACAGTGACCATTCTGCTCGGTCTATCTGCCAGCTGGAAACTGAGCATATCAACAGACTACATGGTGCCATCTGAGGATGTTGAAATGCAGCAAAGGTGCAACTGAGTCTTTTATTAATAAAGGGATGAATACGTAGAGAGAGATGCCGCTCTGAGCTTGTAAAGTTTACTAAACTGGCTTAAACTGAGCTATTCCAAGCACAAGATAAATGTAGATGATGAGAAAATGGATAGTCTCAACACTAGCAGTGCTGTTTATGTTTGTTTCCAACCAGAGGTTGCAGAGGTTCAGGCAATTTCATGCTGCCATGGTGTGGCAAATCACAGAGCAGCTATTGTCAGATTTGTTGATCCGCTTACACCCTGTCTTGTGCAATTTGAGAAGGAGCACTGAGTTGCTTAAGCCCTCTTCCAACCCCTCCCCCTCGCAAATCCACTTGCTGCACCAGATTGTAAGGCACACAGGCTGCAGTTGAGAACCGCTCCACATTGGTGATGCTGAGGTTGAAAGGGTCAGCAGCTTCAAGTTCCTCGGTGTGCACATCACTGAGGACCTCTGGACACTGCACACGGACATAATAACAAAAAAAGCCCGCCAGCATCTCTTTTTCCTGAGAAGACTGAGGGAGTTTGGCATGAACGCCAGCATCCTCACAAACTTCTACAGTTGCACCATCGAGAGTCTGCTGACTGGCTGCATCACAGTCTGATACAGGAACTGTTCTGCCCACAGTCGCGAATCACTACAGAGAGTGTTGAAGGCGGCAGAGCACATCACTGGCAATTGTCTGCCGGCCGTTCAGGACATTTTCCACAGGCGGTGCCTGCGGAAGGCACACAGTATCATCAAGGACCACAGCCACCCAGCACACAGGCTGTTCTCCATATTACCGTCATACAGACAATACAGGAGCATGGCTGCACGTACCACCAGACTTACCATCAGGCCATCAGGCTTCTGAACTCATAAACACATTTCACATCATATATGTTGATTATTTTATTATTGTCTTTTTACCTTACCAATGTCATTTTTATCTTATTTTATCCTTGTTATATTATTGTTGAAGTGACCCGTTGTCTTGTCAAACACATTTCATTGTAACGTTGACCCTGTGTTAACCTACATAGAACAAATAAAACTGAACTGTTGTGATATTTTGCTGCTGATCAAATGCAGCTGAAGGCAGAGGCTCCCACGCACTGAGCATGATGAAAACCCTTTAGTTTGCGGTTCTACAAGGGAACGTCATGGAGAGGGAACATCAAAAGCTACCAGTCAAAGCTGTGCTCTTCCATTGCTCTAGTCCGCACAGGCACATCCTTCCCACATCTTTTATTGTTAAAGGGATGAATACGTAGAAAGAGATGCTGCTCTGTAATAGCTTAATTGTGGAATCTGTTGGGTGGAGGTGTCAGGTGCTCATCCAAGAAAACAATGGGAAGGAATTCAGTCCATTCAGAGTAACAGATTTTCCCTACCTGTTCTTTTGCAGGATTTCATAGACTCTGATGAGTTGCTGGACGAAAATGATTTAAAGAAACCTGACCCAGCCTCGCTCCGGGTCATGAATTGTGGAGACAGCAAGAAGAAAAAGCGTGCCTGTAAAAACTGGTCAGTGTCCTCGCACTCATGCCCTTCGGTACTGTGGTGATCACATGAATCATCTACTTACAAGTCATCTTGTGTCTGTGATGCCAACTACTCAAATCTTCCTCCTTCTGTACCACTCTCTGTAAACAACACCTTTCGCTTTGCCCCTCCAATTTCAGGTGTCCACCTCCCCAAATCAACATGCCCTTCCCACCACCTCCAAAACCCTCCCAAGGGGCCCTGTCATTGCTTTTGCCCTCCACGAGGGGGCGCTCACAATGATTTAATGAGTCAATTATGCTTTATTGTCATATATACCTAGGCACAGTGAAATGTTTTGTTTTTCATATAACTCGGTAAAATCATACAGCAGACCTCACCTAGTCAGTACACAAATGTCACTATGTTATGGCAAAGTTAAAAAACGTCACCAAACAGTCTTAACTAGTGCCTGCCATTGTTCGTGGTATCAGGCCTCTTCCCCCACTTTGCTGGTTTCCTTTGTTTTCGGCACCCCCCCCCCCCCCCCCCCCCCCCCCCATCACTCTCAGCGCTCCCTCCTGACAGGTCAACCCATCAACTCTCACTGTCTCACTGCTGTTGTGATTAGTTAAAGCAAGGTGCTTGTATTTATGTATGACTTGGTCTTTCTTTTTCAGCACATGTGGTCTCGCAGAAGAGTTGGTGGGGAAAGGACCCAAAGATGTGAAGTCCCTGCAGGTCAAATCGTCTTGTGGAAGTGTAAGTTTCCTCAAAGTGTGTTTGCGAGAGAGTGAATATCGGAGCTTGATCCTGTGCCTATCCTTCCCAAAAAGGCAGTAAGAAACAAGAATCAATGATGCACGCGGAGACCAAGTTTTGCTCTGCATGAGTCCCTTTAAACCTTATAACACTTGGGGCTTTCATGTAACATCCTGGAAATAGATGTGTCAGGAACTAGGAGAGAAGGAATAAAAATCATATTTGAGTTTTTAAGGGAAATTGTTCTTGTAGGATAGAGGGGGCGGTGTTAATATAGATAATTTTCAGCAGATATTCCATTCTGTGCACAAAATACAAGCTGGCACTACTGAGGAAAGGTGGGTTACGATTTATCATGTAGAAGACAGGGGGGTGAAATAAACCGGGTTAGGGCCCTCCACCGTGTCCACATTATAACTGGTGGAGGGCTCCATGGATCAGTTCTTGGCTCTCAATTATTTATCATCTCTGCGCTGGATATTGCCTGTTATTTGCAAGGACTTCTTACTTCTGCTAATGGGTGAGTGTTCCCTGTATTGTTATACTGCTGGCCCTTTCTCCACAAGGTCTTGCTACTCTTATTTTAATGGGCCTGGTGCTTCACTGTGCCTGATCTCTGTGTAATAGTGTGGAGAGCTCTAAAGTTGCTGCTTGATTTTTCAGTGCTATCTGGGCGATGCGTTCCGCTGTGCCAGTTGTCCTTACATGGGGATGCCTGCCTTCAAGCCTGGTGAACAGATCCTGCTGACGAACAAGACTCTGACCGATGCCTGACGTGTTTGAAGAACGTCTTTGATGGACTGTTGCTGGCTGTCTCCACAACTGGGAGATTCTGTTCCTTCCAGTAGAACTGTCAGATCTGTGCTCTCTTACCTCAACCAAATCAGTGAATCGTTGGATCTGATGCAGTCAGACTGAATTATTATCTCAATACAAAGTAACTGAACTAAACTAAAAATTAGGTTTATTTGTGATCTCAATTCCGGGAGTTTATTGATGTGGGGAAATAAATTGTAAATAATATCTTGCAGTTCTTCTGCCAGAGCAGATGTGAATGTCTTGTACACAGATTCATGCCATGTGCTTTGTGCTCCCAGCGATGCTGCTTCATCTTTTGCTAGATCCATCACTTGTCTCCCATTATTAGCAGTTTGCATGCTTCATTGTGGGAGGAGTACTGAGGGAGCAACGCACTATTAAAAGGGCATTACTAAGGAATTGCCGCACTGTGGGAGGGGCAGTCCTGTTGGAGCAGTGCACTGCAGGAGGGGTGGTACTGATGAAGTGCTGCACTGTGGGAGAGGCAGCAGTGAGGGGCTACCTCCTTGTGGGAGGGGTGCACAGCGGGATGAACTGTGCGAATTGAATGCTGCACTGTGGGAGGAGCGGTGCTGAGGCGGCAAAGGGGCTATGAGGGGTATGTTTATTTTTCTCCAGATAGTGGTTGCTATCTGGAGTGAGCTCCCAGAGGAGGTGGTGAAATTTGATACAATTCAGGGGAGGCTCAGCTGGTAGATCTGCTGCATCACAGCGTGAGTGACCCGGTTTCGATGCTGACCACAGATACTGTCTCCATAGAGTTTGCACGTTGTCTCTGTGACCGCGTGGGTTTCGCCGGGTACTCCGGTTTCCTCCCACATCCCAAAGATGTGCGGATTTGTAGGTTAATTAGCCTGTGTAAAATTGCCCCCTCCGGCACATGTGTAGGGAATGGATGTGAAAGTGGGATAAAATAAAGCTAGTGTGATCGGTTGATCGATAGTCGGTGTGGACTTGGTGGGCCGAAGGCCCTGTTACCAAGCTGGATTTTGAAACTAAACTGAACTGCAGACGCTAGTTTACAAAAAAAAGACACAAAGTGCTGCAGTAACTTAGTGGGCGAGGCACTGTTTCTGGAGAAACATAGAAACAGAAAAATAGGTGAGGAGTAGGCCATTCGGCAGCTCAAGCCAATACCGCCATTCAATCTAAAATCAGTATCCTGCTCCTGCTTTTTCCCCATATCCCTTAATTCCTTTAGCCCTGAGAGCTAAATCCAACTCGAAAACATCCAGTGAATTGGCCTCCATTGCCATCTGTGGCAGAGAATTCCACAGATTCAAAACTCGCTGGGTGAAGTAGGTTTTCCTCATCTCAGTCCTAAATGGCCAACCCCTTATTCTTAAACTGTGACCTCTGGTTCTGGACTCCCCCTACATCGGAAACATTTTTTCCTGCATCTAGCATGTCCAATCCTTTAAGAGTTTTATATGTTTCTATAAGATCCCCTCTCATCATTCTAAATTCCAGTGAATACAAGTGCAGTCAACCTATTTTTTCATCATATGTCAGTCCCGCCTTCCCGGGAATTAATCTGGTGAACCTACGCTGCAATCCCTCAATAGCAATAATGTCCTTCCTCAAATTAGGGAACCAAAATTGCACGCAATACCCCAGGTGCGATCTCACCAGGGCCCTGTACAGCTGCAGTAGGACCTCCTTGCTCCTAAACTCTAATCCTCTCGCAATGAAGGTCAACATGCCATCAGCTTTCTTCACTGCATGCTGTGCCTGCATGCTTACTTTCAGTGACAGATATACAAGCATATCCAGGTCTCGTTGCACCTCCCCTTTTCCTAATCTGACACCATTCAGATAATAATCTGCCTTACTATCCTTGCCACCAAAATGTATAACCTCACATTCATCCACATTATACTGCATTTGCCATGCAAGTCACACTGCAGCATCATAGCATCCTCATCGCAGCTCACACAGCCACCCAGCTTTGTGTCATCCTTAAACTTGGAGATGTCACCTTTAATTCCCTCATCTAAATTGTTAATAGATATTGTAAATAACTGAGGTTCCTGCACCAAGCCTTGCGGAACCCCTCAAGTTACTGCCTCCTACTCTGAAAATGATCCGTTAATTCCTACTCTGCTTCCTGTCAGCAAACCAATTCTCCTTCCATGGCAATACCCTACTCCCAATACCATGTGCTCTAATTTTGCGCACTGATCTCTTGTGTGGGACCTTGTCAAAGGCTTTTTGAGTCTAGATACACCACATACATTGGCTCTCTCTTATCCATTCTACTTGTTGCATCCTCAAAAAATTCCAGAAGATTAGTCCAGCATGATTTCCCCTTCACAAATCCATGCTTCAAAAGTGGGGTTACATTGGCTACCCTCCAGTCCACTGGAACTGATCCAGAGTCGAGAGAACATTGGAAAATGATCACCAATGCATGCACGATTTCTAGGGCCACCTCCTTAAGTACTCTGGGATGCAGACCATCGGGTCCTGGGGATTTATCTGCCTTTAGTCCCAACAGTTTACCTAACACCATTTCCTGACTGATGTGGATTCCCTTCAGTTCCTCACTCCCATTAGATCCTCGGTCCCCTAGTATTTCTGGGATATTGTTTTGTGTCTTAGTGAAGACAGAACCAAAGTACTCCTTTAACTGTTCTGCCATTTCCTTGTTTCCCCATTATAAATCCAACTGTCATTGATCGTTAGGGACCTACATTTGTCTTCACTAATCGTTTCCTTTTTACATATCTGGAGGCTTTTAGAGTCCGTTTTTATATTCCCCACAAGCTTTCTTTCATGCTCTCCCCCCCCCCCCGCCCCCCTCTTAATTAACCCCTTTGCCCTCTTCTGTGGTGTTCTAAACTTTTCCCAGTCCTCCGATTTGCTGCTTCCTCTGGCCAATTCTGGATTGGTCAATCCTCGTATTTAACACTATCCTTGATTTCCCTCGTTAGCCACGGTTGAGCCGTTTTCCCCGTGTTATTTTTTCGCTAGACAGGGATGACCATTTTTTTTTTGGAGTTCATCCATGCAGTCTTTAAATCTTTGCCATTACACCGCCACCGTCAGCCCGTTTAGTATAATTTGCCAGTCTATCCTAGCCTTGGTCACCCTGGAGCCACGTCTCCGGAATTCCAACTATATCATATTCATTGACTACTAACTGCACATTCGATTCATCCACCTCATTACGAATACTCCTCGCAAAAAGGCACAAAGCTTTCAGGTTTGTTTTTCTTATCTCCCTGCCACCTTTTTCTTCTGTTCTCCTTTTATGTCCCTCTGTCTGTCATGGATAGGTAACGTTTCGGCTCGGGACCTTTCTTCCAACTGAATGTGGTTGGGGGAGGGGGGCGGGTTGAGCAAAATGATGACGAGGCGCAGGACGAGCTGCTACTGCTAGATACGGGGGTGGGGGCGATAGGCAGATGATTTGGCAAAGGCCTGTGATGAAAAAACAAAAATGATTAAGTACAGTATAGAATAGGTGCAAATTGTGAAGTCAGAGAAAGGGGTGTCGGTGGAAGGGGAGAGGACGAAATGGGTGCAAGTCCAGGTGGGGCACAGGGAAGGTTTTTTTTTGGGGGGGGGGGAGGACGGACGACGAAATGTTCTTTGTAGATTAGTTACCTAAAGATAAGTTCACTGGTCGGGCTGAACGGGGCTGCTTTATCGCACGACCTGGCACAGGGAGACACCAGGATTAAAGTATTGATACAGAATAAAGGAAGCACCATGCCATCAGAAGAGCGGTGCTGACGGAGTGGGTGGATCTTTCAACCTCGGCATGGATCTTACTCTACTGCAAGCAAGTAGAGCATCCAACAAGGCAGCGCTGGTGTCTTCTGGAGGACGTTGCGGCCAGGATCCTAACATACGGCTGGAGGAGCAGCACGTTATAACGTGATACCTGGTCAGGGTAACCGGGAGGATGATGTTGTCAGTGACGGCGACGGTCATGGATTCCCTGTGTTAGCGATAGTGCACTGAGAAACGTATTCGTTTAATACCAAGCCACAGAGAGGTGCATAGCTGAATTTATTATCTACATTATTATACTGGTGTTTTAGGTGTATAGATCTGGCTCTCTTCTCCGACTGTGGAAGCAAGTACTCCGAGCGTCTCCAGAACCAAGAGGGAGGTAGACTGAACAAGGACAGAGTAAACCATAGGTTTGCAAATACACTGCCGAAAGGACAGAAGCCCAGGGCCGCCTGTTACATGGCCTGAAGCGAATGATCATTGCAAGCAGAGAGGGCGATTATAGCCGGCTGATATTGCCCTGGACACATGTTGTATTTGACGGCTCGCCTCTGTCCCAGGGCTCTGGCGGCTTGTTCGTTCTCCTCTGAACTAGCCTTGCTGAAAGCGTTTCTTCAGCGCATCCAGTGCTTTCTGCATCCATGTCTCAGGGGGTTCCACGCAGATCTCCACGCCGCCCTTCGTTTTGAACCTGTGCAGAGTATAACGAGGTTGGTGTGAAGTGAGGTGACGGTACACGCGGCTACAATCTCCCCTCAACTGCCGTCAACAACTCTGACCCCCCGACTATTGACCCAATTCCTGCTATCTCTGCGACGTGGAGAATTTCCTGGGCAGTTTATTGTTCTCCATCAATGCCACAGTGGTCTGGAAAACATGAGGGATCGGTGTACAAGCATGGTGACAGGAATGGGAGTTGGGACATAACGGATCGCCTGGCGGAACTGCTTCCTAAATCTCACCCTTAAAAGGAGCATAGGCCTGAGCTATGCGTGTCTTTCCCCAGAGACGCTGCCTGACCTGTTGATCGCTCGCACCATTTGCTCTTTACTTCCCCGGCACCTACAGTGTGGTATTTTTGTCTAATGGGATGTGTTGTCTGATGTCCCCTTGGCTGGTAGTAGGGTGTGAAGGGCAGCAGGTGCAGCCGCGGTGAGTAGTGCTTGTGCCCGAGTGCTTGCACATTAGAATGGCAAATTGCTGTCAACTCACAGTACGCTGGGAGAGATGCATTTCAGTTCCACCTTCGGCCCATCAATGGATCTTTCCTCTGACAGGAAAGGGACGGTTGGAACCGCTGTGTGCAAAACAAAAGCATAATTTTCCACCCACTGCCAGATACCATTGGTAAACTCTCTGTAGCCTTGCACCGGTGCTCAGCTCTCCGGAGACAACCCCGCTTTCCGACTGACCTCAGAGCAGGCCATTCGGGTTCGTAATTCTATTGGCCAGTGTGCCTCCATTCTTCTTCAATACGCCACATTCTGGCTGCGGAAAGGGCTGGAAATACCCAGTATCTCGGGCAGTGGAGAAAAGCAGCCTGTCGTTCATTTGGATGATCCTTTACCATCCCGGTTCAATGTTAAACAGCGAAGCAGTGTGGCACCACAGGCCACTGACCTCGGGTTATGTGTCAGGGGTTATGGGGAGAAGGCAGAAAATGGGGTTAGGAGGGAGAGATAGATCAGCCACGATTGAATGGCGGAGTGGACTTGTTGGCCGAATTGTCTAATTATGCTTCTATCACATGAATTTATGACTTTAATTTAAAGGATTATCTCTGCTCAGCCACCTGAAGTGTTTCGTGACCTGCTGTGGTCAAGTGACTGTGCATTCCCTGAGACCCAATGTGGAAATTAATTCCGTGCCCCTCAGCCGACTTGTATCTGCCTCTCTGAGACCCACGATGCTCTGACCCCAAAGGACTTCCTACTTCCTCTCGGGATTGTTTCGTTTTCTTTTATATATATATATATACTTATTAGAGTAGGTAAGCAGTACATTAGCAAACACATATTATGATAGTAATATTTCGTGTGCAACAATCATACATTATTAATATTATCAAATGAATCATTTTGTCTCTAATAATTTTTTTAAAGAGAGAGAAACAGAGAGAAAAATAAAATATAAATCAAAAAATAAATCATAAAGAATGGAATAATTTACCATTAATACGTCATTGTTTCGTTTTCTCAACGTCGATTCTCTTTCATCCTACATCCAGAATCTTCAGACATTCCCCCCATCCAAACCCAACCATTCAATCTCATTGGACCTCCTACCCCAGCAGTGGAGAGCCAGCCCTTGGAGTACGCGAACGTACTCTCGCTTCCTCAGCACCAATGATCGACTGTGTGGTGAAATCTTTGAAAAGGATAAAGGCAAATTGTTCTGTGTCTATTTTTGCCCCAACTATATGACTGGATAATTATAGTTTTTTAAGATAGTGAGCCGGTGATTCCAGAATTATCTCACCCTCAAGTGACATATTGCAGGGTTATGAGGGAGAGTTAATTCAACCTGCACGGGTCATAATTACACCCACCCCGAACTACTGCAGATGGACCCCGGCTGCAACCCATTATCCCCACACAGCGTCAGCTCCTCCGTTATTCCAGAGGTGAGTGCCTGTAACAGGGCGAGACGCACCATCCGCCTCTCTGCCGGATCCAGCTAGGAAATTAATCCGACCCTCTCTGCTTAATGGGGGTAGGGGCGGACTGTTTTCGGAAACGTTCCCTGTACGAAACTCCCGGCCTAGCAAACGCTGCTTGTGGTCACAGATCCTGACAAGATCCTTCGCACAGGTTTCCAGCCGCGTTGTCTGCCGCGTCATTCCTACCTGGCACGCGTTGCACATCACATTGGTCTGGAGCAGATGTCCAGGCGATCCTAGGGACTCCCTAACTGAAGGGACGTTGATCAGGGGTAGGGAGTCCGGGCATTTTCAAGTCGTTAATTCGGGTAACGTTGCATAGAGGCGGGGACCCTGGGATTTACCTCGCTCTGGCGGAATTACTGGATGGTAACCGGGACCACAATCTCTCTCTGAGATCACCATGCCACTGTCACCAAGCTGACCTTCGGAATGTAGATTTGAAACGCCGCGATGTAACTGTGAGAATGAGATTGGTCTCGTCTGGCGACAACTCTGGCCTTACCTGCAGAACCAGCGAACCGGGTGTTGGCCAGTTCCAAGAGAAGAAGTCCGAGGACAAGGTGGCCCTTCATCTCTAGCTCCCAACCACACCCGGGATGGGCAGACGCTCGGAAAGCGGTGTAAATGGAAACATAGAAGCAGCCCACTATTTATACTGAAGCAGAGAGAGTTTTGGGAACGAGAAAGGCTGACATGGCATTTTCTTCGTTCCTGTGCCAGAAATACACGCCTGCTGATTAATTAATGAGGAAACTTTCACGCCGAGGTACAATGGAATTACAGGATTTCTGCGCCAAGTCCCACAGAGCTGATTTATTGGATTCCTAATCTTGGCCACGTCAACATAACAACTTCGGCTACCTCGCTGGGGTTTGGGGCGGACTGTGAAGCCGTGCTGCCATTGGCCCATGTCGGGCAGAGCGCCCCCGTGCTCAGCGTTACCGTGGAGATGGTTCTTGTCTTGGTCAGCAAGCCTGGCAGAGCATGGGACAGGAGAGTGAAAACTCAAGACTCAGCAACAGTTGGCATCGATACAGTTGCCAGTGTGGCACCCGTCCAGTTCACATAATTATTGTAATGTCTTTCGAGCAAGCTGAAGAACAGAAAGACATTGTGTCAGTATTCCTCTTAACTTTCCTATCAATGCCTCTCCAAGTTAACATTGAACGCTAATTGTACGTAAAGGGAAGCTATTACGTTACAGGTTAGACTCAACAGAACGGCCAGGTTCATGAGTCACAGTCTGAGGATATGAGGTAAACTAATTAAGAACAAGATGAGGAAAATACTGCAATCATCTGCCAAAAGCACAAATTCATCTGGCTGAAGGAAGCTCACCATCCTGATGTGGCCCTTCATTATTGCTGGGCCTAAATCCAGGAACCCCCTCTCCAACGCAGTGTGGTTCCGCTATCAGCGCCCATACTGAGCGACCCTAGGAGAATGTTCTCTTCCTTCCCCGAGGATAAACATTGGCTGTTAAACGAAATGCAAGAAGAAAATGAACTGTTTCATTTAACTGCAAATACATTCCGCAGCCTTGTCCGCAGGATTATAGAATCACACAGCTCTGTGTGTATGTGAAGCCCTGTCTACACTAATTTCATTTGCCCACATTAGTCCTATATTTCCTATCCACCTACCTGTCCAAATGTCTATTCAATATTGTAATTTTATCTGCCATCACAATTTCCTCTAACAGCTTGTTCCAGGTAAGCCTCGGTTGGATGGAATTGTTTGACGTGTACCACGATTTTAGCATTTACGTGGGGCCCTGTCGCCTTCTCAATTGGGACGCACATCAGGACTCTACACAAAGAAAATCTCGTAGAGCAGTGGCGAGTTTCTCCAGCAAGTTTATTTATTCAGCCTTGGCAGTATATACTGAGAGACACTCTGATTGAACTCAAAGTGCTACCACTCATCTGCACACAAGGGGGAATTTACCGAGGCCAATTAACCTACCAACCAGCATGTCTTTGGATGCAGCAGGAAATCGGCGCACGCAGATAGGGTTAGTGTTCCTGGACCATTCCTCAACGACCATCTCGCCCTCCTTCATTAGTGCCTTCCAATCAGCGTGGAGGTATGGTATTGGTGGAAACTTGGTCCCAACAAATCTCGTGAATCCGAGTCTATCAGGAACACACCAAAGCGTACATCAGATGTTCTTGCAATGTTCAATTTCTTGTCTCCAACAGTGATCAGTCACGCGAGACCATGGATTATGACATTATAACAGTAGAATTCCGTCTTTTATTAGGGTACAGAGATGATTTGCGAGCGTGTTGCCAGGACTCGAGGATCTGCACTATAGGGAGAGGTAATCTGTATTATCATTTTTAACCAAAAGCCCTACTAGGGACAAGTGTTGCGAATTAGCTTTGGCTAAAACACTATGATGCCGACATCAGATGACTGTTTCAAGTGTATCTATGTTTTTGTATCTGTCCCTATTTAAATAAACCTTAATAATAATAATAAGGTTGAGTAGGCTGCGACTCTATTCCTTGGAGCGTAGGAGGTTGTGGTGTGAACTTGTGGATGTGTATATCACCATCAGAGGAATACATCGGGTAGACGCACATAGTCTCATGCCCAGAGTAGGGGAATCGAGCACAAGAGGACATTGGTTTAAGGTGAAGGGAAAAATATTTAAATGGAATCTGAGAGGTAACTTTTTCACACAAACGTCAGTGGTACAGAACGAACTGCCAGAGGAGGTAGTTGAGGCAGGGACTATTGCAATATTTAAGAAACAATTAGATAAGTACATGGATATGGTTGGTCTAGAGGAATATGGGACAAATGTAGGCAGGTGGGACTAGTGTAGCTGGGACATGTTGGCCGGTGTGGACTCAGTGGGCCGAAGGGCCTGTTTCCACGCTGTATCTCTAAAATCTAAAGTATAAAGATGTTAGTCTTACTAGTCTACTGTTCCCAGGCTTTTGCTTGCAACGCCTTCTTAAATTCTCATCCGGCATCTCATCCTTATCGAACAATGATTCTCGTTTCTCAGCCAGGGCACTTGCAATTTATTTTCTAACTTCCCACAGTGTCCTCTGATATATCTGATCTGGCCCTGGAGATTTATCTATGATCATACATCCTAAGACGTTCAGCACCTCCTCAACGGTAATACTGTCCATTAACTGTCCCTGTCGTCCTGACTACAGTGCCGTTGGTTCTGTGGCTAGTTTCTTTACTTGTCATTGGGTGTGGGAAACACATAGTCCACATCATAACACATCAATGCGCTTCAAAATCTAAACTTCCCTGTCAATGTCGTCTCCATCCTCTAGCGTAGAGGTGGGCAACACAATTTCAACCATTCTCACTCATGGCTTTTTACATTCCCTATCCTGTGCGCACCCAACTGTAGCTAATTTTACCCTTTCCTGTTATTTCCTGTTATTTCTATGCTACGTGTATGAGAATTCCTTTTTCAAATGCAGCTGTTCCTTGCCCCTGTCATCAAGCATTTTATTCAGGGAACAGTGTAACTTTTCACCTACTTTAGTGTTATCTGCAAACCTATTAATCATGCCGTGCACATTCTCATCTAAATCATGAAATAAACCACAAAGATCAACTGGCCCAGCACCAATCACCATGGCGCTCCACTCGCATAGGCCTCCAGTCTGAAAAATAACCTTCCACCGCCATCCTCTGCTTCCACCAATTAAGCCAATTCTATGTCCGGCAATCATACCTTCCAGAGCAGCCTATCATGCGGAACCATATCAAAGGACTTGCTGCAGTTCACATAGAGAATGTTCACTGTGTTAACCTTCTTGGTAATTTCTTCAAAAAACTGACTTCCGGTGGCGCTATGGAGGGCTAGGGAGCCACGCCAGCCAGCTCCTCTTGAAAAATGCTGAATTTACCGGGGAGAAAACGCCTACCTGCTGCCTGCTGTTTCGGTACCGGCTGCCGTGAGTGACGTCATCAGGCGCGCGACTTGCAATGTCTATGCAGCGCAGTCCCCCCTGCTGAAAAAATGAAATCTCGACTTACAAGACTTAAACCGGCAGAACCAGAACAAGGCCTGATGGAAGCCTCGGGAGCGGGTAGGACGTCATCCCAAGAAGATGTGTCGAAAAAAGCAAAGAAAAAAACGGAAGGTGAGGAACTCAGAAATTTTATTTCACAAGAAATTGCTGAGCTGAAGGATGAACTTTGAAAAGAACTTGTTAAAACTAATGAAGAATGAAAGAAAATGAATTTTAAAGAAGAAGTAAAAAAGATCAAGGAGGAGATGAAGGAGTTAAAATTTGAAATTAACTCCAAGGTCGTGGAATCATCTGAAAACTTGAAGAAGGAAATTGCCGCAGTGCTGGTTGATCAGGCTAAAACTATAACAAATGAAATAGATTTTAAAATCAGTAAGCTGGCAACTGAAATAGAAGAAAAGATGGGGCCAGTGGAAGAGACGCTGAATCAACAGTCGACAGCCATAAAGAGCCTTGAGGAGATAGCCCGAAACAAGTGCTCAAACTATGAAAACACTCATCACAGAAAATCAACGTCTAACTACACTGCTGGGCAAAATAACTGATAAATGTACTGAAATGGAAGGCCGCCAAAGAAGGCAAAACCTGAGGATTGTGGGTATTCGAGAAGGGAGAGAGACGAACCAAGGAGCCAGAGAATTTACTGCAAATTTATTGCAAGTTTTGTCTCTGGATCATAAGCCTTTACTTGCTCGAGCTCATAGAGTGATGAGACGTCAGACACGACCCGACGCCCCTCCAAGACAAATGATAATAAAAGTTCAATATGATCATGTTCTGGAGGAGATGATGGCAAAAATTGTAAGAAGCAGAAATCTTACATATGAAGGTGATAAGATTAATATTTACCGAGACTACCCAGCAGAGGTCTCCAGGAAAAGAAATGCGTTTAAGGAGACTAAAAGAATCTTGAAGGAAGTAAAGAATTTGAAGTATGGTATAAGGTACCCAGCTACCTTAAGAGTTACCCACAACCAGAAAGAATATTTTTTCACCAACCCTGCGGACGCACTGGACTTTGCCCAGAAGACTAAAGAGAGTGAGGAAGATTGAACAATATCTTTAAAATTCAACAACACCAAGGAATAAACTGACTTTGCCAGATTGGATGGAATAAAGGACTTGTTTAAGGAGACCGGAGAAAGAAGCGGATTGGGAACTCTCCCATGGATACTAACATTTAGAATAGTAGCACTATTAATACAAATAACTAATAAATACTAACAGTGCACGGTATTACTATTAATCAGAAGCAATAATTATAATTAATGACTAATATTTAATTATAAATGAATTATCTAGAATTAGATAAATAATAATTATAATTGTGTAGAATATATAGTGAGATTTCATTCGTCCTTTTTCTCCCCTCCTTTTTTTAATATTCTCCTTCCTTTCCCCTCTTGGGTTTTTTTTTTTGATTCCCTTCCTTTTTTTTTATTACTATAGTTACTTAATATGTTTTAAATAAATGTATCTTCACATTCCTGACTAATGGAATCTGTATACTCCAGAATTTAATATCCCCGGTAAGAGACTGTTACGG
Source organism: Raja brachyura (assembly GCA_963514005.1). The sequence continues at coordinate 25,309,113 of OY740797.1, read as the reverse complement.
TATAATAATCTTTAGAAATTAAGGAGCTGATAAGTTTTTTAACATCAACGACGGAAGTCTATAGATATTTAGCCATGTCAGAATGGCTTTCACTAACTACACTAACTTTAGATGTAGTTTTTTCCACCTTTATGCACATTACTAACCTCTTTATTCTTTTTTTGGTAATATTATAATCTATCTTTATTATTTTAAACATGAATGGAGTTAGAAATATATTCAAATGAGATATATATGTGAGAGACACTCAAGGGTCTCGAAATTCGTCTATTTGGAGTTTGGGTGTAAGGTTGGGTCTGTCGAACTGAACCATTTGCTCTATTATAAACCCCCCTAAATAAAAGATGCAAGACTTAAACGTGAATATGGGGAATGAAGGAATAACATTCTGTAGTTGGAACGTTAAAGGCATTAACGAACCAATAAAGAGAGGTAAAGTATTGGCACATTTAAAAGCATTAAAAATAGACGTAGCCTTTATCCAAGAGACACATCTAAAAAAAGATGCAGAGCATAGATTGAAAGCTAAATGGATAGATAAAGTATACCATTCCTCTTTTACACATAAATCTAGAGGTGTGGCAATATTATTCCGTATAGGTACTGTATTTAAACACACATCAACAATAAACGACAGTGAAGGCAGATATATTATTGTAATAGGAGAATTAAATGCACAACAAATGATTCTTGTCAATATTTATGGACCAAACTTTGACAACCCATTGTTCTTCAAGAAAATATTTAATACTATCCCAGAATTAACACAACACAATTTAATAATTGGAGGAGATTTAAATTGTACCCTTGATCCTTATCTAGATAGATCATCAAAGCAACGGAAAATCAAATCACATTCAAGTGATTTTCTGAATGCATATATAGATACTAGTAACATTAAAGACGTTTGGAGAATAGAAAACCCAATTAGACGAGAATATTCATTTTATTTACCTGTACATAAAACATATTCAAGAATAGACTACTTTCTGGTAGACTCCAAACTTATTTCACTCACTTATAATTCAAAATATCATAATATTACAATCTCAGATCATGCACCTTTAACATTTAAGATAAAAATAAATGGTAAAATGGAAAAACAGAGACAGTGGAGACTTAACCCACAAATTTTAAAAGACAAAGCAACTCAGAAATATATTACAGAACAGATTAAAACCTTCTTCGAAATAAACGATAAACCGGAAATATTTTCTTCTCTATTATGGGAAACTTTTAAAGCATTTACTCGTGGAATTATGATTTCTTCTCAAGCATTTTTTAACAAAGAGAATCGGAGGGAACAACAGACATTGGAAAAGGAGATTAAACAATTAGATACAGAGAACGCTGTTAACCCAACTATAATAAAACATAATAGAATCGCTGTATTGAAATACAAATTAAATAAAATATATTCAGATCAAGTGGTAAAACTCTATCAATATACCAAACAATTACAATTTGAATTTGGAGATAAACCCCAAAAATTATGTGCCCGTCAATTACGGAAACTGGAGGGAGAAAAAATAATTCATAGGATTAAATCACGTAATGGCGAGCTGCTAGTAAATCCTAGAGATATTAATGAGAGATTTTTGCAATATTATAAAAACTTATATTCAGTTAAAACGGTAGAAAACCGGATAGGAGTAGAAGCATTTTTGAAAAAATGTAATTTAAAGGGGTTGGATTTAGAAAATATAGAATCATTAGATGCTGAAATAACAGTAAAAGAAATCAAAGAATCTATTAAATCATTAAAAAATGGTAAAACTCCTGGACCGGATGGTATTGGTTCGGAATTTTACAAAACATTCAATGATTTGATTGCACCACGTTTAAAGAAACTTTATGAACACATTTATACCCAACAGAAATTACCAGAAACGTTAAATGAATCTATTATAACGCTTATACCAAAAATAGATAAAGATCTGGATGACCCAGGATCATATAGAGCTATAGCTCTTTTAAACACTGATCAAAAAATACTAACTAAGATATTAGCACAAATACTAAGTTCAGTGATTAACAAATTAATTCATCCGGATCAAACAAGATTTATACCAAAACGATGTTCTTCATATAATCTGAGACAATTATTCAATATTATATATTCGAAAAGAGGCAATAATAAAGACCTAGTAATTATTTCATTAGATGCGGAGAAGGCCTTTGACCAAGTGGAATGGCCTTACCTGTTTTCGGTTATGAAAACTTTTAAGTTGGGAGAGAAGGGTTAATCATGGGTTAAATTATTATATGCGAATCCAACAGCTAGAATATCAACAAATCAAATGTTATCAACTAAATTTAATTTATCCCGAGGCTGTAGACAAGGTTGTCCCTTATCCCCACTACTGTTCGCACTTGCAATTGAACCATTAGCTCAAAGCGTACGATTACATCCTGAAATATATGGGTATGAAACTAGAGATACTGAAAATAAAATCTCCTTATATGCTGATGATGTTTTACTTTATATTACAAAACCGGAAATTAGTATTTTAAATTTATTAAATTTAATAACTGAATTGGGTTCGTTTTCAGGATATAGTATTAATTGGAATAAAAGTGAACTCATGCCAATAAAGGTAAATAATCTACATACATTACAACAATATCCTTTTAAGATAGCAAAAGAAAAAATAAAATATCTTGGAATTCATGTAACAAAAATATATGATTCTTTATTTATAGCTAATTTCCCACCATTACTGAATAAACTAAATAAGAATATTTTATATTGGAAAACATTACCTATCTCAATGTTAGGTAGAATTAATGCAATAAAAATGATTTTTCTTCCACAAATACTATATCTTTTCCAATTGATACCAATATACCTTCCTAAATTTTTTTTTTTTTTAAGTTGACTCTATAGTTACCAATTTTATCTGGGAATAGAAGAATCATAGAATAAATAAAAAACACTTATGTAAATCAAAAATAAATGGAGGTCTAGCATTACCAAACTTTATGTTTTATTACTGGGCATTTAGTATTAAAAATATGAATTTTTGGCTGGATGAATTAGATAAACAACCAAATTGGTTAAAAATGAAAAAAGAAGATTGTTCACCTTTTGACATTAGTACGATTTTATTCGCCAATGCTAAACTAGCTAAGAAAACATATAAAGAAAACCCTATAATAGAGAGTGGGATACGTATTTGGAAACAACTTAAGAAAACATTAAAATTGGAATGTATACCACTAGCTCTCTCCATTGTAAACAATGTCACATTTAAACCTTCAACGATGGATAAAGGTTTTTCACAATGGAAAAATTATGGAATTAATAGGGTGGGTGATCTTTACAGGGAAAACTCCTTTCTTTCATTTCAAGAATTACAACAAATTTATGGATTACATTCAAAAGATTATTTTAGATATTTACAAATCAGAGACTTTGTAAAATCAAATACACAGGAAATTAGAAATAGAAAGGCAGAAATTTTAGATGAATGTCTCAATAAACATCCAAATACAGAAAAATTGGTATCATATATTTATAATATTTTATTAGAAAATGATGTACCAACGACAGAAACATATAGGCAATCATGGGAAAACGAATTAGGTCAAAAAATTAGACTAGAAATATGGAATGAAAGTTTACAAAATATACATCATTGTTCGTTAAATGCTAGACATATCATCTTGATACAATTTAAAGTACTACATAGATTACATTATTCCAAATCAAAATTACATAGATTTTTTTCAAATATACCAGCCATATGTGATCAATGTCAATATTTAGAAGCTAATCTAACGAACTCATTCACAAACTGTATAAAAATTACGACTTTTTGGGCAGAAAATTTTAAGATTATCTCGAATGTTGTTAATACAAATTTGCTACCTGACTCAAAACTAATAATATTAGGAATATTAGAAACAGATCAATTAATAACAATAAATCAAAGAATTTTTATTGATTACAGTTTGATAATTGGGAAAAAACATATTGAAATTTTGGAAGGGTCCTACATCCCCCACAATTAAAATGTGGATCACTGAAATGTCGGAGACACTTAATTTTGAAAGATTAAGACTTGTCCTTCTGGGCAAGTTGGATCAATTCAGAGGGATATGGTCTCCATTTATTGAATATTTAAAGGGTCAAAGTGGTTCGGTGCGAGAACCTGACTGATGCCTGAATGAAGAAATAGACGAAGATTTACATATAATAACCCATGGATATATCTCCAATGATGTACAAACTGCTTAATACTTCATTCATTTTTCTGAATTTTTATTTTTATTTTATTTTTCTCTTATATTTTCTATCTATATAAAAAATGAAAAATTCTTAGAAGTAAAAATTAGAAATAACTGTTAATATTAATATTAATAACATTTAAAATGTATATGACATGTACATTTTTATTTTGATATGTACTTACTTCTAATAAAAATATTTAACAAAAAAAAAGTTCTTCAAAAAACTAAATTAAATTCATGAGATATGATCACCTATATACAAAACCATGTTTAGTTTAGTTTAGTGATACAGCATGGAAACAGGCCATTCGGCTCACCTAGTCAATGCTGAGCATTGATTATCCATTCACACTAATTCAGTCTGAAGAAGAATCTCGACCCGAAACGTCACCCATGCCTTCTCACCAGAGATACTGCCTGTCCCGCTGAGTTACTCCAGCATTTTGTGTCAGTCACACTAGTTTTGTGTTCTCCCACATTTCCGCCCACTCCTTATACACTTGGGGCAATTTACAGAGGTCAACTAACCCCCACACCCACGCATATTTGGGATGTGAGAGGCAACCAGAGTACCCGGAGGAAACCTACAGTCACATGGAGAATGTACAAACTTCACACAGACAGCACCCAAGGTCAGGATCGAACCAGGGTCTCTCGTTCTGAAGGGCAACAGCTCTACCAGCCGAACCACTGTTGACCATCTCCAATTAGCCTCGGTCTATCCAAATTCCTATATATATTATCCATCAATATCCTCTCCAGTAATTTGTCTACAGCAGATCGTAGGCTCGCTGGCTTATAGTCCCCAGGGTTTTCCTTCAAACTCTTCTTAAATAGTGGAGCAACATTAGTCATCCTCCAGTCATCTGGCACCTCACCCATGTCTAGCGATAATTCATATATCTGGCTCCAAAAATATATCTTTCTGAGTAAGATCCCCCTTATTCGTTTTAGCTTTGTTTTCCCTGTATTTTAAGTCTTATGTTGTCCTGGATTTATTTCGGCTGCCTTAGTTTTAATCAGTTCCCCTTTTACCGCCTCCAGTTGGCGAGCAGAATAGCATATTACGATCCTCCCTAAAGCACAGCTAACAAGATCTCCGCAGAGGGGTGGGCCCTCTTCTTGTCAGACAGCTACACATGCCACTAAGCATTTCAGCCTCCTGACATTCAAAAAAGCTGCTTACATATCTCCATATGAGAAACCGTGCTAATCTAGAAATAGCTTCTCAAACTGTGCGGCAGGTCTGGGGTTCTGATTCCCAATCTGTGACCATGGGGTAGCAGTATTTCAGGGACGAAGTGATCCAGTACCAGAGATTATGTGTCTATTGTCGATAGGTATTGCTGCCACAAGTGCATCTGTACCTAAGGCACCCATGTGTCTTATTTCTATCTCTTGTAAATCAATTTGGCCAGCACCCTGAGCGCACAGCCGGGTGATCTGTGTAGACAATGGCTTACCAGGTGGCTGTTTCATCCTGGCTCCTGTTTCGTGTAAATCTATGGTAGTATAATCCTGACAGTGGTTTCTGTGGTTTCAGATTGATCATCCAGCTGAGTTAATTGGTTATTTTCTCTCCATTCAGTGTGTTCGTTATTTTAGACTAGCTCTATTATTGTTTTTTTATTCTCTTCTCGCCCTCTTTGCATTCTCTGTCCGACTCATCTATGCATCCAATATCCGCGTAACAATAATTCAGTGATAACGTAGGGCGTGCTTTTACTCGGACCCCCCACCCATCCTTCCAGCTTTGCTATTGAACAGTAGGTATCGATTTGCTTCAATTCCACCTTTCCTACCCGTTCCCGCACTACCTTGGCTGTTTCAATCAAGGTTAAGAGGTGTTTTTTGAGATATGTTTAGAGAAACAGCATGGAAACAGGCCCGTCTGCACACCGCGCCGACCACCCGTCACACCAATTCAATGCTATTCCACTTAGTCATCTCCTTCTTACACACTCGGGGCAATTTACAGAGGACAATTAACCTACCAACGGGCACGTGTTGGGGATGTGAGAGGAGACCGGAGCACCCGTAGGTCCTATGAGAACGTGCAAACTCCACACGATCAGAATTGAACCCGGATCTCTGGCAATAGACAATAGGTGCAGGAGTAGGCTATTCGGCCCTTCATGCAGCACCGCCATTCAAAGTGATGATGGCAGATCATCCATAATCAGCTCCACCAGCAGCGCCACTATGGTTGGAGGCTGAGAGGTGACATTATGGAGCTGAGAGAATCGGTGGGATGGACAACTACCTTCCTAGCCATCAGTGATGGGGTCTTAACTCTCCACAGTTTCTCTGATCGGCCCAGATTGAGGGAGCAAGTGCACTATCGCAGCATAAAGAAGATGTAAATTACCAGAGGTTACATCAATTTCTCGTGTTTCTTATCCGGACAACTTTCCTCCCTTTCCTCGCTATCTTTGAAAGGAACGATACGGACCCTGCTTCTTCCACCGACCGCATACCCATCGCCCCCCCCACCCCCCCACCCCCAAGTACGTAGTGTCGGCTCCCATCGATTCTCTGACCGCAGCCTGAACCCTTGCAGGTACGGTCATGTTGATCAAAGCTCACACATTAATCGCCCAGAGTATGTTCAAAGTTTATTAATACTGAGCAACTCGACAAATGAAAAAAGATAAATGCAGAAATACAAATAATATACAGGATATATAGTTTATGAGGAGAACGAGTGAAAACTCAATGATGTACAACTTCACAACGAACGAGGCACTAATCGGACCTATGTGGGATGTGGACGCAATGCCGACGCTTTCATCCACACCAGTGGGTCTGAGGGAAAGGAACGGACTTCCATCGACGACTCTTGGAAGTCCGTTGGAGTGCTGAGATTTCACTTCGTCTCTGCCTTCTTGTGTTTCCTGTCCAGATACTTCATTGCAGCTTTGACCCATCCCTCGCCGGCTTTGGTGCAAATCTTCATGTTCCTCCGGTTGACGAATCTGAAGCAGACCAAGCAGGTGTGATTACCTGAAAGTCACTCACCACTTGTTCAAGCACACTTTGGAGCAACACATTAAAATACTTACATGACAGCAGGAGTCGAGCACCAAGGAGTTGCCTCATAGCTTTTAAGCCTCCGATGAGGAATAGGAGTGGTCGTAAACGTCTCACAGCATTCCGCTGCTGCTGGGAGAGAGGGGGGAAGAGACAACGTTACACACGGAGGGATTTTCCATCATTCTCCCTCGCAGGTTACCGTACTGCCTCACGTTTACAGAAAATGCACAGGAAGGGGGGCATTGCTGCTCTCGTCTCTGTAGAGGTTTCCGTGTTTTACACTAACCGGCCAACCCCTCCTCCAACAATCTCAGCCCCCCCCCCCCCCACCATCAATACAATGTTCCCGTCTGCTAACCTCTCACCCCCCGGATTCTGTTGTATTCTTCCTTATTCCTCCCTCCAAAATCTACAGAGAGTTATTCAATTATACCACCAGGCTGCTCGCGGTTCATTGTCAGGAGAGTAGAATTAGGCCATTATAAGCATCGTCTGGTCCGCCATTCAATCATGGCTGTTCCATCTCTCCCTCCTAATCCCATTCTTCTGCCTTCTCGCCTTAACCTCTGACACCCGTACTAATCAACCTGTACCTATAGAACAAGCTGCAACCATCTGGAAACTGCAGATTACCAGGGCTCCTACAAGGGCAACGACGCAGAGCGCCGTCTTCATGGTGCTTCCGAGGATGGAAGTGCTGGCTGGGGCCCAGTGACTGAGCAGCTTCCACTCCGTCTACGTTTTAAAGGGTAACGGGACCGTCAGACCGGAATTCGGCGGTTGCCTGTAAAGTCCCCAAAGTCCACATCGACCCTGCTGCGGCGAACCATGTCATTATTCCGGCGTTCCCTGAAATGGGAAGTACGGACGATTCGGCGAATGGTCTTTCCAGGGTTAAACTGCATAGACCACGCTGCATCTTCCAGAACCCGGTTTCTGATTATCAATACATATCACTTCCTCGACATCCGTAACGAAGAGGAAGAGAAAGCTGACATAAGAATAAAGCATGCCGAATAACAAGCCACTGATTCCGAGACTGTGAACCCTGCTCCCGGACGCCCCAGTCAGGCCAATCATATTCCCTGCATCTATCCCACCAAGCAGCAGTAGAACTTTATAGGCAGCAGTGAAATCAGCATTGCAGGGAGTAAAGGCCCCGTTTATGTTCACACTTTCACAAGACAATCCAATGAGCACAGGAGTGAGTACATCTGAGGACCCTTTATCGCAACTCGCTATAACAGGACATAATCATATGGTGGAGGGACCAGAGCTGACCACAAAATCCTAGTTGTGGTGTTCCGAGTTCTGTAAAGAACGGAACGAGACATCTTTACGCTTGGTCAGATCCTCTGGCCATGAAGACCAAGTTGTCACTTGACGCCCAGTTCATTTTTGTCTCTAGATGTTACCGTGCAGTGATTTATTTTCAAGGGGAACGGGGCCTACTGAGCACCAACATCGTTCATTGTATCACCATCCAATATACACGGCCTTCCTGTGTCTGCATCACATTGGATCTGTTCGCCTGTGTGCCCAATATGATGCAGGACATTTGCCCATTCACACCGCCTATCTCTGATCCTCTCCGATCTATCTGCCCCCTGGACCATCCCAGCGAATTTATATAAAATCAAGTGGACTCTGTCTCATCAGGTACTCTACAGTTCTCGTGAAGGCTCCTTGGGCTGAAACATTTACTCAGTTTTTCTATCCACATATGCTTCCCGATCTGCTGAGCGTTTCCTGAGCTCTGTGTCCAGATAACTAATCCGGATGTCTTGCTCAGTGTGTGAGGCCATGAACGTGATTGATGTAATTCATGTCGGTCTATTCTCCATATCAGACTCCCCAAGTGACGCTCTGTGCTCTGTTACCTAGCAGGCTCCCAAGTGGGTCATATATTGTCAGTCTCACCCCACTCATAAGGTCATAAGTGATAGGAGCAGAATTATGCCATTCGGCCCACCAAGTCCACTCCGCCAATCCATCAAGGCTGATCCATCTCTCCCTTCCAACCCCACTCTCCTGCTCCTTCCCCATAACTCTTGACACCCGTACTAATCAAGAATCACTCCCCATTGTCGGAGTTGTAATTCCCTCTGGACCAAGTGGGAGCTATCAATCCCATTCCCTGCTATGGTCCTTAATGCTATCTGCCAGAGTTATCTCTGGTCCCCTTCTTTTCCTCTTGATTTCTGTTTTTTAGCTTGTTCCTTAGTTCCCAAAGCTCCTCCGGGGATACACTGGACCCAGTTGCTTATACCAGCCCCAGGCCCCCTTGTATCTCTTCACCAGAGGCTCAATTTCCCGTGTCCCTTCCCTATAGTGCATTCTGGGGCCTTTTGTACACATCTTGGTTGCCGTGGATGAGATGGGCTGAAATGCTTGTTTCTGTGCAGTAGGACCTGTTCACCAGGAGTCACGTTGTCTCGCTCGCTCTCACTGGAGCTTCTGAAGTTTATTATATCTCAGCGAATTGGAGTGAACCCATTTCCCCTTCGCGGCTGGCAGTAGTGTTTACCATGGGGTAGTGTGGTTTCATAGAACAGTGCGGACTCTCCCCCTATGAGTCAAACACTTCCCCTCACCATCACGCCATCTCTTGTGCTATTGTTGTGGACTTTCTGGCTGACCTTATTTAATTAGTTGGAGGTTGTCAACCAATATTCTTGACAGAATGTTTATAAACCTCCCCATAAATCTCTCCCTAGTTCTTCTCCTCTCCTACCCAGCTCCGAGTTCGTTTCCGTAGGCCTTTCCTGTGATTAACAGGGGACTTTGACAGAATATAGGAAGTACACAGACTCTATATGGATTTCAATAAGGCCTTTGACAAGGTTCCCCATGGAAGGTTGGTTAAGAAGGTTCAATCTTTGGGTGTTAATGGCGGAGTAGCAAGATGGATTCAACAGTGCCTGAATGGGAGATGCCAGAGAGTAATGGTGGATGGCTGTTTGTCAGGTTGGAAGCCGGTGACCAGTGGGGTGCCTCAGGGATCTGTGTTGGGTCCACTGTTGTTTGTCATGTACATCAATGATCTAGATGATGGGGTGGAAAATTGGATAAGTAAGTATGCAGATGATACTAAGATAGGGGGTGCTGTGCATAATGAAGTAGATTTTCAAACTCTACAGAGAGAATTGGGCCATTTGGAAGAATGGGCTGAAAGATGGCAGATGGAGTTTAATGCTGATAAGTGTGAGGTGCTACATCTTGGCAGGACAAATCAAAATAGGACGTACATGGTAAATGGTAGGGAATTGAGGAATGCTGTGGAACAGAGGGATGTAGGAATAACTGTGCATAGTTCCCTGAAGGTGGAATCGCATGTAGATAGGGTGGTAAAGAAAGCTTTTGGTGTGCTGGCCTTTATAAATCAGAGCATTGAATATAGGAGTAGGGAAGTCATGTTAAAATTGTACAAGGCATTGGTAAGACCAATTCTGGAGTATGGTGTACAATTTTGGTCGCCTAATTATAGGAAGGATGTCAACAAAATAGAGAGAGTACAGAGGCGATTTACTAGAATGTTGCCTGGATTCCAGCAACTAAGTTACAGAGAAAGGTTGAACAAGTTAGGTCTTTATTCTTTGGAGTGCAGAAGGTTAAGGGGGGACTTGATTGAGGTCTTTAAAATGATGAAAGGGATAGACAGAGTTGACGTGGATAAGCTTTTCCCATTGAGGGTAGGAAAGATTCAAACAAGAGGGCATGACATGAGAATTAAGGGACAGAAGTTTAGGGGTAACACGAGGGGGAACTCCTTTACTCAGAGAGTGGTGGCTGTGTGGAGTGATCTTCCTGCAGAAGTGGTGGAGGCAGGATCGATTTTAACATTTAAAAGTAAAGTGGATAGGTATATGGACAGGAAGGGAATGGAGGGGTATGGTCTGAGTGCAGGTAGATGGGACTAGGGGAAAATAAATGGTCGGCACGGACTGGAAGGGCTGAGAAGGCCTGTTTCCGTGCTGTAATTGTTATATGGTTATATGGTTATATGACTGGCGTCCAGTGAGTTCACAATTAGCGCGTCTATGCCCAACCTGATCTCCAAGTTTGATAAACTGAAACGGAAAGTTTGCCTGATGCGGAAAGGACATATGGAATCCAACCAGGAGATCAGGAACGTGACTTCTACAACAATGTTTATATAATTCCACACCTTCCACACCCGTAGTGTGAATTATCCACAAGTAGCTGTATTAGGGTAAGCAGCTGGCGCACTAGTGGGCAGGAACCCCAGATGGTGGTTGGGGAACAGGACCAGGGTGTGGGTTATCTGCCTCTACTTTCTGTTTCACGGTAGTTACCGCTTCATCGTTCCGAGGGCTCTGGGACATGCTTTCTGAACAACATCATAATGCAATGTTACATTGCAAATTTACAGCAGGCGTTTCCACTTGGCCGATGTTCACGTTTCTGGTTGAAAATTTTGGTAAAAGCATCCCAATTCGACAAGGCAGCTGTGTGGGATTCATAGGTTCCCAAATGAAATGCTCAGTTTGATTTCCCCAATGAACAGGTTTGGTATGAGACACAGTAACCACCCAAAATGTGCGTTTGGTTAAAGATGCAACATTGAAACAAGCCTTTCAGCCCAGTAAGTCCACGCCGAGTAGCGATCAACCATACACTAGTTGTACCCCACACACTATGGATAATTTTCAGAAGCCAATTTAACCACAAATCTGTACATTTTTGGAATGTGAGCCCCCGGAGAAAAAACAGTGATCACAGGTAGAACGTACAAGCTCAGTATAGGCAGCACCTGTAATCAAGATCACACCCGGGTCTCTAGAGCTGTAAGGTAACAACCCTGCAGCTGCGCCACTGTGCCACCCCCACTGTGTTCTGTCCTTTAATTAATTCTGGCTGTCCACTAACATTATCGCTGGACGAAACCGTCCTGGAAACGTGTCTGCAGAATGTAATTCGATTCTGCGCAGTGCTGGGTGTCTTGCTACACGTCAGCATCTAGGAAGCCCCAAATCATATTGCAAGTGCTTCCAATAAAAAATAAAAATAAATTGAGAATCCATAGAACACAGAACTTAGAACTGTACCCCAGAGCAAACGGCCCCCATCCCAACATGTCTGTGCCGAACACAATGTCAAGACCACCTCTTATCTGACTGCATATAATTCATATCCCTCCATCCCCTGCATATCCAAATCCCTTTAAAAGGTTACCATTATATCTGCCTCAACCACCACCCCGGCATTGTGTTCCAGGTATTCACCACACTCTATGTAAAACACCTGCCCTGCTCGGCTCCTTGAAACTTTGCCCCTCTCACCCTGAAGCTATGCCCTCTAATATTTGATATTTCAATCCTAGGGAAAACAGGTTCTGAATGTCTACCCTGTCTGTACCTCTCATAATGATCTCTATTTATCTCAGATCTTGTCACAATCACCAGTGTTCCAGAGAAAACAATTCAAGTTGTTCAACCTCGCCCTGTGGCTAATACCCCCTAATTTAATTATCAAAATGTTCTCTGCATTTGTCCCAAAGCCTCCACAACCTTCTTATAATGGGCCGACTACAATTGCATGCAATACTCCAAATGCACCTAGCTAATATTGATTAATACACTAACTTGCATTATGACGAGCTGACTTTCATTCAGTGTCACGATTAACAAGGCAAGCCTACCATATGCCTTCTTTGCTACTTTGGTTTATTTTGGTTTAGGAATATAGCGTGGAAACAGGCTCTTCGGCCCACCGTCTGCGTCGACCAATAACCATCCATACACTATTTCTATCCTACACACTAGGATCAATTTACAGAAGCCAATTAACCTACTGACCTGTACGACGTTGGAATGGGGGAGGAAACTGGAACATCCATCAAAGACCTACACCGTTCCAGGGAGAACCTACAAACTCCATACAGCCAACAACCGTAGTCTGGATCTAAACTTGGAGCAGCAAGTCAACAACTCTCCCACTGCGCCATTGTGCCATCTAATTTATTTTTCTGTTTTGTCTGTATTGTTTATATATCTGTGCAGCCTCACCAAGGTCTCGATCAACTGTAACACAACGTCCCAACCGCTATACTCAATTCCCATTACTGTAGGCTAAACATATTGTCATGGTCACATGGAGCCATGGAGTCGTACAGCATGGAAACGAACCCTTCAGCCCAACTAGTCCATGGCAATTAAGATTCCACATCTGAACTAGTACTATTTACCCATATTTGGTTCTTCTCACTCAAAATCTCTAAATCTATAACATATAATTTTCATTCAGCAAAGCTAAACTGTACGCTGACTTATTGATAAAATGGACGGTTAGAGGAAGTGGTTGCAACATTTTCTGTTTTATATCAGATTTGCAATTCTGGTGCTGGTGAACGTGGAAACTGCTTCCTAGTTTTCCAAGAAGATCACAATTGGGTCATCTCAGAAAAAAACCCACGAATTATTTCTAATTAAATGTACAAAAAAGCATTTGATGGAAAGTTAGTTTCCTTACGCAATATCCCAAGTGCATCACAGGGACAGGTTTTCGATAACACTGGCTGGGAAATAGTCACCAGACATCTCAGACGATGGCAGGGGATTGGATTTGTCAATATGAAGCAGCAAGGCTGCAATAAATGTTCAGAACATTTGTCCAAGTGCAGGTATAAAATGTAAGAATTAGAAACATAGAAACATAGAAAAATAGGTGCAGCAATAGGCCATTCTGCTCTTCGAGCCAGCACCGCCATTTAACATGATCATGGCTGATCATCTAAAATCAGTATCACTTTCGTGCTTTTTCCGCACATTTAGCCCTAAGAGCGAAAACTAACACTCCCTTGAAAATATTCAGTGAATTGGCCTCCACTGCGTTCTGTGGCAGAGAATTCCACAGATTCTCAACTCACTGGGTGAATATTATAGGGTTATTACCTTTAAAACAAGTGCCAAGCCTATCTTAATAGCTCTAATCAAAATAAAACTCACCTGAATAAATCAACTATATTCATTGACATTATTATTCTTACTTTATCACTGGAATATTGATCACAAGAGTGAGTTTTGAATTCGGAGTGCTGGCTGTAACACGATGTTACCTGATCATCCCACAATGTTAGCATGAATCGGCAACGAACAGAGTCCGGAAAATCTGGACAATGGTATCAACACACTGGCGAAATGTGACGGGTGGATTATATTCTGTACGTCGAAGAGGTTCCCATGGTAGGACTGCATGCATTGCAGCCCCATTTGATCTTGGAACAACAGGAGAACAGGCAAGTTAGGGGAGCTTTGTTGGAGCTCAAAGGAACAGACAAGGACCCGCTGAACTTTGGGAGAGGCGCATAATTGGGGAAAGATAAGGCAGATTAAAGTGGATGTTCAAATGGAGTGAGATCTGGGGGTGGGAGCGTTCAAGTTCGTGGATGTGTATATATCTGAAGACCTGTCCTGAACCTAGCATACTAATGCTATCATAAAGAGAGCTCACCAATATATTTACTTCCTTGGAGGATCGAGGATACTCAGTATGTTGATTAATTCTCTCTTTAATTTCCTCAGGTGTGGCGAAGAGAGGATATTTACTGTTTGCATCATGGCCCGTCCAGCAATTCCAGCGCTCAGGATTTAAGGAGATTTCAAAAAGTGGTGGACAAAGCCCAGTCCATCACAGGTACTGACCTCCTCACGATGGAGGGTATCTAGAGGAGACACTGCCTCAAAAGGCAGCCAGCATTTTCAAGGCCCATACCACCTCGGTCACCCTTTCACTTCACCTGGTGCAGAAATCCGAAACCGTGACCTTGAGGTTCAGAAACAGCTTCTTCCGAACAGCCGTCGGGCAATTGAACACTGACAACACGAAACAAACTACGAACTGCCAGCTGTTTTGGTTGCACCACAGACCTCGTCTTTTTGCAATAATATTGTTATTTTTATTCTACTGAACGTTTTTATGTTATCTATGAGTATTGTGTTTACAGACCAGTTGTGCCGGTCCAGAATTTAATTGTTCTGTTTTTGGTACATTCTTAAACATTTATCTCATGACGCCAGTTTACTCATCACAGTGATACCTCTTCACCGATCACCCGGAGAACAGTTCACTGATCATGTTGAGACCTGATAAGTCACCATGATACAAGTTCATCGATCACTGCGATACCTGCGGCAGTAGAAACACACACCGATCACACTACAATCTCTCCCGCCGATTTGCTTGATCAAGAATCGCTGCTTCTGGTCTCGGTCTGGCCGTCGGAACACCACAGTTTGGTCTCATGGCCGGATGAGCACGTTAGTAGAGACCTTGGCGTTAAATATGGACAATCACGGGCACCCCGCTCCCGGTTTCTGTTATATAGGACGTGACCTAAACAATAAAGGTTTTACCTGTCCAAACTCTTCTGTAGCTCGGGCCCTCGAGTCATAGTAACATATTTTTTGGATTACTTACGGCTGAATGGCAGCTTTACTGCAGCTGGGTAACCAAAACTGAGCACAATTTTCGAAGTGGGGCCTCATCAACGTTTTGTAAACTTAGCGCCCAATTTATATTCTAATTTAGACGCAAACCTAGCAGTCAGAAGAAGGGTTTCGGCCCGAAACGTTGCCTATTTCCTTCGCTCCATAGATGCTGCTGCACCCGCTGAGTTTCTCCAGCACTTTTGTCTACCTTCGATTTTCCAGCATCTGCAGTTCCTTCTTACACACTTATATTCTAATTTATCTGACTTATGAAGGTAGTGTGCCAAAACCTTTATTCGCAAGCCCCGAACACGCGACGCTACTTTAAGTGGGCTTGTTTTACCTGGACTCCTCGATCCTTCTGCACTGCAACACTCTCCATGGCCTTATCATTCACTGTTAAGGTCATGCCTAATTCGACTTCCCAAAATGCAACATGTTTCTGAATCATGCAACATTTATTTCCGGAAATATACTCATTTTGTCACTACTCTAGGTCTATGAGGCATCTTCCTGTTTTCCACAGACTTAGATCTTGCCCATGACATTGCACTACTAGCAGAGTCGAGACACATCCCTCAAGAATTGACAATTGTTCTGTCACATCCGTTTTGGAGGAGAATGCATCAAAGGGTGGATTAAAGATCAGCTGCCAGAAGACTAAGACCATGCAGACAGACTGGAGACCAGCAGCCAATAGACCAACTGATGATCAATGGGGAACGTGTGGAAAACGCCAAAAGGTTTACCTACCTTGGCAGCATGTTCACAGCGGATGGAGATGTACAGGTCAACATCAACTACCGAATTGGTAAAGCTGCACCAGTCTTCAGACGAATGCAGCCAATATGGTCTAATGGCGGGATATCAAAGATGATAAAAGTCAAGTTCTTCCAGAGAACTTGAGCGGGACGTAGGCAGATGGAGTGAATGACCGAAACACATTGTGAACATAGGCAGCTTAGTCAGTGTGATGCAGCCAAAGGAAAGCGGTGTATTTTCAATAGTGACAGAGTGATGAATATTTGTACTCAGATGGACCCGCTGTCCTTGTACACAAAGCGCTGCAACTGCGGGGACAACATGCGGCTGCTGTGCGGTAAATGACACAATGGTCTTCATTACCAGAAGATCTGAATCCAAGATAAAACGCTCTCCTTCACTTCTTTGCGGCCCGAGGTGGACCATTTGCTGAATATCATGGTCAGCGCAGGTTCCCTACAAAAGGAATGATATCACTCGAATAAAAGAAGCGCAGTTAAGACCTCAGCGTCATTCCGATGTCCACGCGATTGACCTTGACAAAAATTACACAAACTTGGGATAGAAACAAAAAGCTGAAGTAACTCAGCGGAAAAGGCAGCATCTCTGGAGAAAAGGAACAGGTGACGTTTCTTCAGACAGTCTGAAGAAGGGTTTACACCCGAAATGTCACCTATTCATTTTCTCCAAAAATGCTGTCAGACCCGATAAGTTAACCGACCTTTTTGTGTCTCTCTTCGGTTTAAATCAGCATCTGCAGTTCCTTCTTACACAAACTGGGTCTTTATTCGCCAGCAGGGAACAGTGAGGTCTGATTACACTGCAGCACAGACTAATTCCTCCAGGTGAGTAAATACAGGGACGATGTTTCTACTAACTGGACTGTTCAGAACCCGGCCTACACCCTCAGTTGCTGGTCAGGAAACTGAATTGTTTCGCCCTCTCCGGCACGGATATTGTGGGATTGCCTGAAGGAAGTGAGTGCTGCCGATACTGAGAATCTCGAGCCCAGGAAGTTACACACTGCTCTTTCCAATTTAACATTGTCCCATAGTCCTCATCATAAGCACCATTCTCATGCATGGCTTTCCCCATCCTGTGCGCACCCTTTCAGCCTTTCGTGTTATTTCTTCGCCATGCTGCGTGTTTGACGATTCCTTTTTCATATTCACCCTTTCCTTGCCCCTGTCACCAAACATTTTACTCAGGGAGGGGTGTAATTTGTCATCCACTTCAGTGTTATCTGCAAACCTGTTAATCATGCCTTGCACATTCTCATCTAAATCATGAAATAAACCACAAAGAACAACGGGCCCAGCAACAATCACCTTGGCGCACCACTAGCACAGGCCTCCAATCCGAAAAAGAACTTTCCACCACTATCCTAGAAATTTAGAAATAGCTTATCAAACTGTGAGCCAGGTCTGGGGTTCTGATTCCCAATCTGTGACCACGGGGTAGCAGTTTCTAATGTGCCGAGTGATCCAGTACCGGAGATTATGTGTATGTTACCGACAGGTAATGCTGCCATAAGTGCATCTGCACTTAACGCACCCACGTGTCTTACGTCAGTCTCTTGTAAATCAATTTGGCCGGCACCCTGAGTCCACAACCGGGTGATCTCGGCAGACAAAGGCACGCCAGGTGGCTGTTTCATCCTGGCTCCTGTTTCTTGTAATTTTATGGTAGTATAATCCCTGACAGTGGTTTCTCTGGCTTCAGATTGATCATCCCCCAAATGAGGTAATTGACTATTTTCTCTCTATTCAATTTGAACGCTAGTTTGGACTAGCTCCTACTATTGTTTTTTATTCTCCTCTCGCCCTCTTTGCATTGTTTGTCCGACTCATCTATATACCCAATATCCGCGTACCAGTCATCCAGTGATATCGTTGTGCGTTTCTTCACTAGGCCCACCCGCCACTCCTTCCAGCTTTGCTATTGATTTGTTTCAATTTCACATTTCCTCGGCGTTCCGCACAGCCTTGGTTGTCTCAACTAAGGTTAAGAGGTGAATGTTCCAGGGTAGTTAACTCTCTTTTCAACATTTGAGATTCAAGGTTTTATTTTTGACACATGTTTAAGATCCCTCCGTGAGTGTTGATAATCGTCTTTACTGTCACCACCTTTTTAGGGATATGTTTAGAGATTTTACAGAGGCCAATTTACAGAGGGCAATTAACGTACCAACTCGCACGTGTTGGGAATGTGAATGGAAACCGGAGCATCCGAAGGAAATCCAAGCAGTCCTGTGAGAACGTGCAAACTCCACACAACCAGAATCGACCCGGGTCTCTGGCAATGTGAGGCAGCAGCTCCGCCAGCTACGCCACCGTGGTAGGAGGCTGAAAGGTGACATTATTGAGCTGAGAGAGTCGGTGGGATGGACAACTACTGTCCCAGCGGTCAGTGGTGGGTCTCCACAGTTTATCTGATCGGCTAAGATTGAGGAAGCAAGTGCACCATCGCAGCAGAAAGAAGACATGCACATTACCATAGATTATATCCATATCACAGGTTTCTTATGTAGAAGAAGGAACTGCAGATGCTGATTTAAACCGACGATAGACACAAAAAGCTGGAGTTACTCAGTGGGACATGCAGCATCTCTGGAGAGAAGGAATGGGTGACGTTTCGGGTCGAGACCCTACTTCAGAAGATTGTCTGAAGGAGGTACTCGACCCGAAACGTCACCCCAGAGATGCTGCCTGCGCCGCTGAGTTATTGCAGGTTTTTTTAATGACTAAGCAGGTAGTTGTCGCTCCCACCGATTCTCTGAGCACAGCCCGAACCCTTGCAGATACGGTCACACTGATCAAAGCGCACACACATTAACCGCCCAGAGCAGGTTCAAAGTTTATTAACACGGAGCAACTCGACAAATAAAAGAAGATAAATGCCAGAACTACAAATAAATTAACATAATATACAGGATATATCGTTGATATGGAGAACGAGTGAATGCTTTATGACGTCCAATTCTACAACGAACCGCGCACTAATCCGACCTCTGTGGGATGTGGACGCAATTGTGACGCTTTCATCCACACCAGTGGAACGAACTGCCACGGACGACTCTCGAGAGTCCGTTGCAGTGCACAGATTTCACTTCTTCTCTGCCTTCTTGTGTATGTTGTCCAGATAATTCATTGCAGTTTTGACCCATCTCTCGCCGGCTTTGGTGCAAATCTTCATATTCTTCTGGTTGACGAATCTGAAGCAGACCAAGCAGATGTGATTAACTGAAAGTCACTCACCACTTGTTCAAACACACTTTGGAGCAACACATTAAGATACTTACATGACAGCGGGAGTCGAGCACCAGGGAGTTGTCTTGTAGCTTTTAAGCCTCCGGTGAGGAATACGAGTTGTCCTAAACGTCTCACAGCATTCCAGGGTTATCGATCCCACTGGGAGAGAGAGAGGAAGAAACAACGTTACACACTGAGGGATTTTCCAGCATTCTCCATCGCAGGTTACCGTACTGCCTCACGTTTACAGAAAATGCACAGCAAGGGGGGCATTGCTGCCCTCTGCTCTGTCGATGTTTTCGTGTTTTACACTAACTGGCGAACCCATCCTCCAACAATCTCAGCCCCCTCCCCCCCCGCCCAATCAATACAATTTTCCAGTCTGCTAACCTCTCATCCCCTCAGATGCTGTTGTATTCTTCCCTATTCCTCCCTCCAAATAGCGAGGAGATTATTAAACTGGGAGCTATTCAACCACGAGACGGAGGGAAACGACAATGAGCAGCTCGCGGTTCAATGTCAGGAGAAGCCGGAATATTGGGAATAAGGAAGGTCTCTTACCCGGGGCGGCTGCAACATTCTGGAAACTGCAGATCACCAGGGCTCCTACAAGGGCAACGACGCAGAGCGCTGTCTTCATGGTGCTTCCTAGAATGGAAGTGCTGGCTGGGGCCCAGTGACTGAGCAGCTTCCACTCCGTCTACCTTTTAAAGGGTAGCGGGAGAGTCAGACCGGAATGCAGGGGTTGTCTGTAAAGTCCCTAAAGTCCACATCGACCTTGCTACGACGAACTATGCCATTATTCACTGAAATGGGAAGTACGAACGATTCGGCGAATGGCATTTCCAGTGTTAAACTGCAAGGAGCACGCTGCATCTTCCAGAACCCGTTTTTTCAGTATCATTACGTTTCACTTCGTTCAGTCAACCCCACAACATCCGTAACCAAGAGAAAGGCAACGTTAAGATAAGAATTAAGCTTGCCGAATAACAAGTCACTGATTCCGAGACTGTGAACCCTGGTCACGGAAGCCCAAGACAGGACAAACATATTCGCCGCATCTACCCCACCAAGCAGCAGTAGAACTGTATAGGCTGCGGTGAGTTCAGCCCTCGTTCTTCTCCCCTGGATAGAGTATAGGCCCCGTCTATGTGCACACTTTCACAAGACAATCCAGTGAGCACAGGAGTGTGTACATCTGCGGACCATTTGTCGCACACTCTCTGAAGCAGGGACAGAAATCCTATGGCGGAGAGATCAGAGCGGATCGCAATATTCTAGATGTGTGGTTCCGAGGCCCGTATAGAACTGAACGAGACATCGTTACACTTGGTCAATATCTTTACCTCTTGCAATAAAGACCAAGTTGACGCCCAGTTCCTTGTTGTTTCAGGATGATGTCGTGCAGTGATTTGTGTACAAGGGCAGCGGGGCCTACTGAGCGCAGACATCTTTCTTTGTATCACCATCGAATATACACGGCCTTCCTGTGTTTGCATCACACTGGATCTATTCGCCTGTGCGCCCAAAGTTAATGCAATATAATCACGTATCTCTAATCCTCTCCGGTCTCTCTGCCCCCGACCCTGGACCACACCGGCGAAGCTATATCTGAATTTGACTTCCCTTCCATAAAAGCAAGTGGACTCTGTCTCATCAGGTA
Source organism: Raja brachyura (assembly GCA_963514005.1). The sequence continues at coordinate 25,287,721 of OY740797.1, read as the reverse complement.
CTCCCGATCTGCTGAACGTTTCATGGGCTCTGTCTCCAGGTAACTAATCGGAAATGTCGTGCTCAGTGAATGAGGGGATGAATTTGATTGATGTAAGTTATGTCGTTCCATCCTCCACACCGGACTTCTCAAGTAGCGCTCTGTGCTGTGTTACCTTGCAGCCTCCCAAGTGGATCCCAGATTGTCAGTCTCACCTCAACCATAAGGTCATGTGATAGGAGCAGAATTAGGCCAGTCGGCCCATCATGTCCACTCCACCATTCCGATATGGCTGATCCATCTCTCCCTTCCAACCCCACTCTCCTGCCCCTTCTCCATAATCCTTGACATCCGTACTAATCAAGAATCACTCCTCATTTTCGGAGTTGTAATCCCCTCAGAACCCAGTGGGAGCTATCAACCCCATTCCCGCTAATATCCTTAAAGCTATCTACCAGAGCTATCTCCGGACCCCTTTTTGCCCCCTTGATTTCCAGTTTTAGCTTATTCCTTAGTTCCCAAAGCTCCTTCAGGGATATAATCGTCCCCAGTTCTTATACCTGCCAAATGCCCCCCTCTTACTTCTTGACCAGAGCCTCAATTTCCCGAGCCCCTTCCCGTTAGTCCATTCTGGGGCATGTTGTGCACATCTTGGTTGCCACGGATGAGATTGGCTGAAATGCTCGTTTCCGTGCTGTAGGAGTCTAGGAAACTGGAGCACCCGTCAAAAACCTACACCGTTACAGGGAGAACCTAGAAACTCCATACAGCCAACAATCGTAGTCTGGATCGAAACTTGGTCTCTGGAGCAGCAAGTCAACAACTCTCCAACTGCGCCATTGTGCCATCTAATTTATTTTTCTGTTTTGTCTGTATTGCTTATATATCTGTGCAGCATCACCAGGATCTCGATCAACTGTAACACAATGTCCCAACCGCTATACTCAATTCCCATTACTATAGGCTAAACATATTGTCATGGTCACATGGAGCCATGGAGTCGTACAGCATGGAAACGAACCCTTCAGCCCAACTCGTCCATGGCAATTAAGATTCCACATCTGAACTAGTACTATTTACCCATATTTGGTTCTTCTCCCTCAAAATCTCTAAATCTATAACATATAATTATAATTCAGCAAAGCTAAACTGTATGCTGACATTGATAAAATGGACGGTTAGAGGAAGTGGTTGCAACATTTTCTGTTTTATGTCAGATTTTCAATTCTAGAGTGGTGCTGGTGAACGTGGAAACTACTTCCTAGTTTTCCAAGAAGATCACAATTGGGTCATTTCAGAAAAAAAAACACGAATTATTTCTAATTAAATGTACAAAAAAGCATTTGATGGAAAGTTAGTTTCCTTATGCAATATCCCAAGTGCATCACAGGGACAGGTTTTCGATAAGGCTGGGAAATGTCACCAGACATCTCAGACGATGGCAGGGGATTGGATTTGTGAATCGGAAGCAGCTAGGCTACAATAAATGCCCAGGCCACTGAGCAGGTATATAATATAAGAATTAGAAACACAGAAACATAGAAAAATAGATGCAGCAATAGTCCATTCGGCCCTTCCAGCCAGCACCGCCATTTAATATGATCATGGCTGATCATCTAAAATCAGTATCACTTTCCTGCTTTTCCCCCACAACCCTTGATTCCTCAAGCCCTCAGAGCTAAACCTAACTCTCTCTTCAAAACATCCAGTGAATTGGCCTCCACTGCGTTCTGTTGCAGAGAATTCCACAGATTCACAGCTCTCTGGGTGACTATTATATGGTTATTACAATTAAAACCAGTGCAAAGCCTATCTTAACAGCTCTAATCAAAATAAAATTCACCCGAATAAATCAACCATATTCCTTGACATTATCTTTCTTACTTTATCACTGGAAAATTGATCACAAGAATAAGTGTTGAATTCGGAGTGCTGGCTGTTACACGACGATGCCAGATCATCCCACATTGTTAGCATGAATCGACAACTACAGAGTCCGGAAAGTCAGGACAATGGTATAATTGACGGATGGATTACACAGAGCTCGGCCTCGGCTGATTATAATCTGTATCATTAAGAGTTCCCGTGGTAAGAGTCCATACATTGCAGCCCCATTTGTTCTTGGAACGACTCAGGAGAACAGGCAAGTTAGTGGAGCTTTGTCGGAGCTCAAAGGAACAGACCCGCTGAACTTTGGGATAGGCGCATAATTGGGGAAATATAAGGCAGGCTGAAGTGGAATTTAAATTGAGAGAGATCTGGGGGTGGAGAGCGTTCAAGTTCGTGGATGTGAATATGTGAATACATTTATTTCCTTGAAAGATTGAGGAGACTCAGTATGTTGATGAATATTCGACATACCCTCCTGATGGATTTACCCACCCGATCAGCAGCCGTGCCGGCATTTCCACCTAAATGACCCAGGGTATTCTGTGAAATAAACATGGTGCCGGAGCAGCCAATATAGGGGGGCAGAGAAGCTGAACGGGATGTAGCCAGACGGAGTGAATGAGCGAACACATTGAGAACATAGGCAGCTTAGTCAGTGTGATGCAGCCACAGGAAAGCATTGTATTTTCAATAGTGACAGAGTGAAGCATATTTGTACTCAGATGGACCCGCTGTCCTTGTACACAAAGCGCTGCAACTGCGGGGACAACAGGCGGCTGCTGTGCGGTAAATAACACACTGGTCTTCATTGCCAGAGGATCTGAATCCAAGATAAAGCGCTCTCCACTTCTTTACGGCCCGAGGTGGACCATTTGCTGAATATTATTGTCAGCGCTGGTTCCCTACAAAATGAATGATATCACTTGAATAAAAGGAGCACAGTTATGTGAGGGTGGGGATACGGGAAGAAGAAAGGAAGAGGCGGAGACAGTGGGCTGAGTGAGAGCTGGGAAGGGGAAGACAAAGCAGGGATTATCTGAAATTGAACAAGTCAATGTTCATACCTCTGGGGTGTAAACTGCCCAAGCGAAATAAGAGGTGCGGCTCCTCCAATTTACGGTGGGCCTCACTCTGGCCATGGAAGAGGCCCAGGACAGAAAGGTCAGATTCGGAATGGGAGGGGGAGTTTATGTGCCGGGAGATCAGGCTGGTGATTGCGGACCGAACGGTGGTGTTGGGCGACGCGATCGCCAAGCCTACGCTTGGTCTCACCGATATAGAGCAGCTGACACTTAGAGCAGTAAATGCGATATATGAGGTTGGAGGAGGTGCAGGTGAACCTCTGCCGCACCTGAAAAGACTGCTTGGGTCCTTGAATGGAGTCAAGAGGAGAGGTAAAGCGACAAGTGTAGCATTTCCTGCTGTTGCAAGGGAAAGTGTCAGGAGAAGGGGTGGTTTGGGTGGGAAGGGACAAATTGACTAGGGATTTGCTCCAATTCCACATTTCCTGCCCGTTCCCGCACAAACTTGGCTGTCTCAATCAAGGTTAAGAGGTGTTTTGTTTTAGTTAGGTTAACTCCTTTTTCAGCCTTTCAGCTTCAAGATTTATATTTGACAAACGTTTAAGATCCCTCTGTAAGTGTTGATAATCGTCTTTACTGTCACTACCATTTTACAGATATGTTTAGAGATACAGCATGGAAACAGGCCCGTCTGCCCACCGCGCCGATCACCCGTCACACCAATTCAATGCTATTCCATTTAGTCATCTCCTTCTTACAAAATCGGGGCAATTTACAGAGGAGCAGTCTCTCATGGACTACGTGATCCAATACCAGAGATTATGTGTCTATTATCGATAGGTATGGCTGCCACAAGTGCATCTGTACCCAAGGCACCCATGTGTGTTATTTCAGACAATGGCTCACCGGGTGGCTGTTTCATCTTGGCTCCTGTTTCGTGTAATTCTATGGTAGTATAATCCTGACAGTGGTTTCTGTGGTTTCAGATTGATCATCCAGCTGAGTTAATTGGTTATTTTCTCTCCATTCAGTGTGTTCGTTACTTTAGACTAGCTCCTATTATTGTTTTTTTATTCTCTTCTCGCCCTCTTTGCATTCTCTGTCCGACTCATCTATGCATCCAATATCCGCGTAACAATAATTCAGTGATAACGTAGGGCGTGCTTTTACTCGGACCCCCCACCCCTCCTTCCAGCCTTGCTGTTGAACAGTAGGTATCGATTTGCTTCAATTCCACCTTTCCTGCCCGTTCGCGCACTACCTTGGCTGTCTCAATCAAGGTTAAGAGGTGTTTTTTTTTAGTTTGGTTAACTCCCTTTTCAGCCTTTCAGCTTCAAGATTTATTTTTGACAAACGTTTAAGATCCTTCTGTAAGTGTAGATAATCGTCTTTACTGTCACCATCTTTTTAGAGATATGTTTAGAGAAACAGCATGGAAACAGGCCCGTCTGCCCACCGCGCCGACCACCCGTCACACTAATTCAATGCTATTCCACTTAGTCATCTCCTTCTTACACACTCGGGGCAATTTACAGAGGACAATTAACCTACCAACGGGCACGTGTCGGGGATGTGAGAGGAAACCGGAGCACCCGGAGGTCCTATGAGAACGTGCAAACTCCACACGATCAGAATTGAACCGGGGTCTCTGGTAATAGACAATAGGTGCAGGAGTAGGCTATTCGGCCCTTCAGGCAGCACCGCCATTCAAAGTGATGATGGCAGATCATCCATAATCAGCTCCACCAGCAGCGCCACTATGGTTGGAGGCTGAGAGGTGACATTATTGAGCGGAGAGAATCGGTGGGATGGACAACTACCTTCCTAGCCATCAGTGATGGGGTCTTAACTCTCCACAGTTTCTCTGACCGGCCCAGATTGAGGGAGCAAGTGCACTATCGCAGCCTAAAGAAGATGTAAATTACCAGAGGTTACATCAATTTCTCAGGTTTCTTATCCGGACAACTTTCCTCCCTTTCCTCGCTATCTTTGAAAGGAACGATACGGACCCTGCTTCTTCCACCGACCGCATACCCATCGCCCCCCCACCCCCCCCACCCCCAAGTACGTAGTGTCGCTCCCAACGATTCTCTGATCGCAGCCTGAACCCTTGCAGGTACGATCACGCTGATCAAAGCTCACACATTAATCGACCGGAGCATGTTCAAAGTTTATTAACACTGAGGAACTCGACAACTGAAAAAAGATAAGTGCAGAAATACAAATAATATACAGGATATATAGCTTTTAAGGAGAACGAGTGAAAACTCAATGACGTACAACTCCACAACGAACCAGGCACTAATCCGACCTCTGTGGGATGTGGACGCAATGCCGACGCTTTCATCCACACCAGTGGTTCTGAGGGAATGGAACGGACTTCCATCTTGGCAGTCCATTGGAATGTAGAGCTTTCACGTCGTCTCTGCCTTCTTGTGTTTCCTGTCCAGATACTTCATTGCAGCTTTGACCCATCCCTCGCCGGGTTTGGTGCAAATCTTCATATTCCTCCGGTTGACGAATCTGAAGCAGACCAGGCAGATGTGATTACCTGAAAGTCACTCACCACTTGTTCAAACACACTTTGGAGCAACACATTAAAATACTTACATGACAGCGGGTGTCGAGCACCAGGGAGCCGTCTTGTAGCTTTTAAGCCTCCAGTGAGGAATAGGAGTTGTTTCAAACGTCTCACAGCATTCCAGGGTTATCGATCCCACTGGGAGAGAGAGAGGAAGAAACAACGTTACACACTGAGGGATTTTCCAGCATTCTCCATCGCAGGTTACCGTACTGCCTCACGTTTACAGAAAATGCACAGCAAGTGGGGCATTGCTGCCCTAGGCTCTGTCGATGTTTCCGTGTTTTACACTAGCTGGCCAACCCCTCCTCCAACAATCTCAGCCCCCCCCCCACCCCCCACCATCAATACAATGTTACCGTCTGTTAACCTCTCACCCCCTCAGATGCTGTTGTATTCTTCCCTATTTCTCCCTCCAAATTTTACCGAGAGCCATTTAATGACACCACCAGTCGGAGGAAAACGGCAATGAGCTGCCCCAGACTGTTGCTCGCGGTTCATCGTCAGGAGAGTAGAATTAGGCCACTATACGCATCGTCTGGTCCGCCATTCAATCATGGCTGTTCCATCTCTCCCTCCTAATCACATACTCCTGCCTTATCCCCTTTACCTGTAACACCCGTACTAATCAACCTATACTAATAAGGAAGATATCTTACTCGGGCCGGCTGCAACATTCTGGAAACTGCAGATCACCAGGGCTCCTACAAGGGCAACGACGCAGAGCGCTGTCTTCATGGTTCTTCCTAGGATGGAAGTGCTGGATGGGGCCCAGTGACTGAGCAGTTTCCACTCCGTCTTCCTTTTAAAGGGTAGTGGGAGAGTCCGACCGCAATTCGGCGGTTGCCTGTAAAGTCCCCAAAATCCACATCGACTCTGCTGCGCCGAACCATGTCATTATTCCGGCGTTCCCTGAATTGGGAAGTACGGACGATTCGGCGAATGGTCTTTCCAGGGTTAAACTGCATAGAGCATCTTCCAGAACCCGGTTTCTGATTATCAATAGATATCACTTCCTTGACATCCGTAACCAAGAGGAAGAGAAAGCTGACATAAGAATTAAGCATGCCGAATAACAATTCACTGATTCAGATCCTGTGAACCCTGGTCCCGGACGCCCCAGTCAGGACAATCATATTCCCTGCATCTATCCCAACAAGCAGCTGCAGAACTTTGCAGACTGCAGTGAGATCAGCCCTGCAGGGAGTAAAGACTCCGTTTTGTTCACACTTTCACAAGACAATCCAATGAGCACAGGAGTGGGGTACAGGTCTGAGGACCCTTTATCGCAACTCGCTATAGCAGGGACATAATCATATGGCGGAGGGACCAGAGCTGACCACAAAATCCTAGATGTGGTGTTCCGAGTTCTGTAAAGAACGGAACGAGACATCTTTACCCTTGGTCAGATCCTCTGGCCATGAAGACCAAGTTGTCACTTGACGCCCTTTTTGTCTCTAGATGTTACCGTCCAGTGATTTATTTTCAAGGGGAACTGGGCCTACTGAGCACCAACATCGTTCATTGTATCACCATCGAATATACGCGGCCTTCCTGTGTTTGCATCACACTGGATCTGTTCGCCTGTGTGCCCAATATGATGCAGGGCATTTGGCCATTCACACCGCCTATCTCTGATCCTCTCCGATCTATCTGCCCCCTGGACCATCCCGGCGAATTTATATAAAATCAAGTGGACTCTGTCTCATCAGGTACTCTACAGTTCTCGTGAAGGCTCCTTAGGCTGAAACATTTACTCAGTTTTTCTATCCACATATGCTTCCCGATCTGCTGAGCTTCCTGAGCTCTGTGTCCAGATAACTAATCCGGATGTCGTGCTCAGTTTGTGAGGCCATGAATGTGATTGATGTAATTCATGTCGGTCTATCCTCCATATCAGACTCCCCAAGTGATGCTCTGTGCTTTGTTACCTAGCAGGCTCCCAAGTGGGTCCCATATTATCAGTCTCACCCCACTCATAAGGTCATAAGTGATAGGAGCAGAATTAGGCCATTCGGCCCACCAAGTCCACTCCGCCATTCCATCATGGCTGATCCATCTCTCCCTTCCAACCCCACTCTCCTGCCCCTTCCCCATAACTCTTGACACCCGTACTAATCAAGAATCACTCCCCATTGTCGGAGTTGCAATTCCCTCTGGACCAAGTGGGAGCTATCAATCCCATTCCCTGCTATGGTCCTTAATGCTATCTGCCAGAGTTATCTCTGGTCCCCTTCTTTTCCTCTTGATTTCTGTTTTTTAGCTTGTTCCTTAGTTCCCAAAGCTCCTCCGGGTATACACTGGACCCAGTTGCTTATACCAGCCCCAGGCCCCCTTGTATCTCTTCGCCAGAGGCTCAATTTCCCGTGTCCCTTCCCTATAGTGCATACTGGGGCTTGTTGTACACATCTTGGTTGCCATGGATGAGATGGGCTGAAATGCTTGTTTCTGTGCAGTAGGACCTGTTCACCAGGAGTCACGTTGTCTCGCTCGCTCTCACTGGAGCTTCTGAAGTTTATTATATCTCAGCGAATTGGAGTGAACCCATTTCCCCTTCGCGGCTGGCAGTAGTGTTCACCATGGGGTAGTGTGGTTTCATAGAACAGTGCGGACTCTCCCACTATGAGTCAAACACTTTCCCCTCACCATCACGCCATCTCTTGTGCTATTGTTGTGGACTTTCTGGCTGACCTTATTTCATTAGTTGGAGGTTGTCAACCAATATTCTTGACAGAATGTTTGTAAACCTCCCCATAAATCTCTCCCTAGTTCTTCTCCTCTCCTACCCAGCTCCGAGTTCATTTCCGTAGGCTTTTCCTGTGATTAACAGGGGACTTTGACAGAATATAGGAAGTACACAGACTCTATATGGATTTCAATAAGGCCTTTGACAAGGTTCCCCATGGAAGGTTGGTTAAGAACGTTCAATCTTTGGGTGTTAATGGCGGAGTAGCAAGATGGATGCACCAGTTGCTGAATGGGAGATGCCAGAGAGTAATGGTGGATGGCTGTTTGTCAGGTTGGAAGCCGGTAACCAGTGGGGTGCCTCAGGGATCTGTGTTGGGTCCACTGTTGTTCGTCATGTACATCAATGATCTAGATTATGGGGTGGAAAATTGGATAAGTAAGTATGCAGATGATACTAAGATAGGGGGTGCTGTGGATAATGAAGTAGATTTTCAAAGTCTACAGAGTGATTTGGGCCATTTAGAAGAGTGGGCTGAAAGATGGCAGATGGAGTTTAATGCTGATAAGTGTGAGGTGCTACATCTTGGCAGGACAAATCAAAATAGGATGTACATGGTAAATGGTAGGGAATTGAGGAATGCTGTGGAACAGAGGGATGTAGGAATAACTGTGCATAGTTCCCTGAAGGTGGAATCGCATGTAGATAGGGTGGTAAAGAAAACTTTTGGTGTGCTGGCCTTTATAAATCAGAGCATTGAATACAGGAGTAGGGAAGTAATGTTAAAATTGTACAAGGCATTGGTAAGACCAATTCTGGAGTATGGTGTACAATTTTGGTCGCCTAATTATAGGAAAGATGTCAACAAAATAGAGAGAGTACAGAGGAGATTTACTAGAATGTTGCCTGGGTTCCAGCAACGAAGTTACAGAGAATGGTTGAACAAGTTAGGTCTTTATTCTTTGGTGCACAGAAGGTTAAGGGGGGACTTGATTGAGGTCTTTAAAATGATGAAAGGGATAGACAGAGTTGACATGGATAAGCTTTTCCCATTGAGGGTAGGAAAGATTCAAACAATAGGGCATGACATGAGAATTAAGGGACAGAAGTTTAGGGGTAAAGTGAGGGGGAACTTCTTTACTCAGAGAGTGGTGGCTGTGTGGAATGATCTTCCTGCAGAAGTGGTGGAGGCAGGATCGATTTTAACATTTAAAAGTAAAGTGAATAGGTATATGGACAGGAAGGGAATGGAGGGGTATGGTCTGAGTGCAGGTAGATGGGACTAGGGGAAAATAAATGGTCGGCATGGACTGGAAAGGCCGAGAAGGCCTGTTTCTGTGCTGTAATTGTTATATGATTATATGGTTATATGACTGGCGTCCAGTGAGTTCACAATTAGCGTGTCAATGCCCAACCTGATCTCCAAGTTTGATAAACTGAAACGGAAAGTTTCCCTGATGCGGAAAGGACACAGTAACCACCCAAAATGTGTGTTTGGTTAAAGATGCAGCATTGAAACAGGCCTTTCAGCCCAGTAAGTCCATACCGACCAGCGATCACCCGTGTACTAGTTCTACCCCACACACTATGGATATTTTCAGAAGCAAATTTACCGTTTCGCCGTCCCGAGGGCTCTGGGACATGCTTTCTGAAGAACACGATAATGCAATGTCACATTCCAAATTTACGGCAGACTTTTCCATTTGTCATATGTTCACGTTTCTTGGTTGAATATTTTGGTAAAATCATCCCAATTCGACAAAGCAACTGTGTGGGATTCATAGGTTTCGCAAATGAAATGCTCAGTTTGATTTCCCCAATGCACGGGTTTGGTGTGATACACAGTAACCTCCCAATATGTGTGTTTGGTTAAAGATGCAGCACGGAAACAGGCCCCTCAGCCCAGTAAGTCCATACCGACCAGCGATCACCCGTGCACTAGTTCTACCCCACACACTATGGATAATTTCAGAAGCAAATTTAACTACAAATCTGTACATTTTTGGAATGTGAGCCCCTGGAGAAAAAACAGTGATCACAGGTAGAACGTTCAAGCTCAGTATAGGCAGCACCTGTAATCAAGATCACACCCGGGTCTCTGGAGCTGTAAGGTAACAACCCTGCAGCTGCGCCACTGTGCCACCCCCACTGTGTTCTGTCCTTTAATTAATTCTGGCTGTCCACTAACATTATCTCTGAACTAAACCATCCTGGAAATGTGCCTGCAGAATGTAATTCGATTCTGCGCAGTGCTGGGTGTCTTGCTACACGTCAGCATCTAGGAAGCCCCAAATCATATTGCAAGTGCTTCCAATAAAAAATAAAAATAAATTGAGAATCCATAGAACACAGAACTTAGAACTGTACCCCAGAGCAAACGGCCCCCATCCCAACATGTCTGTGCCGAACACAATGTCAAGACCACCTCTTATCTGACTGCATATAATTCATATCCCTCCATCCCCTGCATATCCAAATCCCTTTAAAAGGTTACCATTATATCTGCCTCAACCACCACCCCGGCATTGTGTTCCAGGTATTCACCACACTCTATGTAAAACACCTGCCCTGCTCGGCTCCTTGAAACTTTGCCCCTCTCACCCTGAAGCTATGCCCTCTAATATTTGATATTTCAATCCTAGGGGAAACAGGTTCTGAATGTCTACCCTGTCTGTACCACTCATAATGATCTCTATTTATCTCAGGTCTTGTCACAATCACCAGTGTTCCAGAGAAAACAATTCAAGTTGTTCAACCTCGCCCTGAGGCTAATACCCCCTAATTTAAATATCAAAATGTTCTCTGCATTCGTCCCAAAGCCTCCACAACCTTCTTATAATGGGCCAACTACAATTGCATGCAATACTCCAAATGCAGCCTAGCTAATGTTAAATAATACACTAACTTGCATTATGACGAGCTGACTTTCATTCAGTGTCACGATTAACAAGGCAAGCCTACCATATGCCTTCTTTGCTACTTTAGTTTATTTTGGTTTAGGAATATAGCGTGGAAACAGGCTCTTCGGCCCACCGTCTGCGTCGACCAATAACCACCCATACACTATTTCTATCCTACACACTAGGATCAATTTACAGAAGCCAATTAACCTACTGACCTGTATGACGTTGGAATGGGGGAGGAAACTGGAGCATCCGTCAAAAACCTACACTGTTACAGGGAGAGCCTACAAACTCCATACAGCCAACAATCATAGTCTGGAACTAAACTTGGTCTCTGGAGCAGCAAGTCAACAACTCTCCCACTGCGCCATTGTGCCATCTAATTTATTTTTCTGTTTTGTCTGTATTGCTTATATATCTGTGCAGCTTCACCAAGGTCTCGAACAATTGTAACACAACGTCCCAACCGTTATACTCTATTCCCATTACTGTAGGCTAAACATATTGTCATGGTCACATGGAGCCATGAAGTTGTACAGCATGGAAACGAACCCTTCAGCCCAACTCGTCCATGGCAATTAAGATTCCACATCTGAACTAGTACTATTTACCCATATTTGGTTCTTCTCACTCAAAATCTCTAAATCTATAACATATAATTTTCATTCAGCAAAGCTAAACTGTATGTTGACATTGATAAAATGGACGGTTAGAGGAAGTGGTTGCAACATTTTCTGTTTTATGTCAGATTTTCAATTCTAGAGCGGTGCTGGTAAACGTGGAAACTGCTTCCTAGTTTTCCAAGAAGATCACAATTGGGTCATTTCAGAAAACCCCCCACAAATGATTCATAATTAAATGTACAAAAAAGCATTTGATGGAAAGTTAGTTTCCTTATGCAATATCCCAAGAGCATCACAGAGACGGGTTTTCGATAACACTGGCTGGGAAATAGTCACCAGACATCTCAGACGATGGCAGGGGATTGGGTTTGTCAATATGAAGCAGCAAGGCTGCACTAAATGTTCAGAACATTTGTCCAAATGCAGGTATAAAATGTAAGAACTAGAAACATCGAAACATAGAAAAATAGGTGCAGCAATAGGCCATTCTGCCCTTCGAGCCAGCACCGCCATTTAATATGATCATGGCTGATCATCTAAAATCAGTATCACTTTCGTGCTTTTTCCCCACATCCCTTGATTCTTTTAGCCCTAAGAGTGAAAACTAACATTCTCTTGAAAATATTCAGTGAATTGGCCTCCACTGCTTTCTGTGGCAGAGAATTCCACAGATTCTCAACTCACTGGGTGAATATTATAGTGTTATTACCCTTAAAACAAGTGCCAAGCCTATCTTAATAGCTCTAATCAAAATAAAACTCACCTGAATAAATCAACTATATTCATTGACATTATTATTCTTACTTTATCACTGGAATATTGATCACAAGAATGAGTTTTGAATTCGGAGTGCTGGCTGTAACACGATGTTACCTGATCATCCCACAATGTTAGCAGGAATCGGCAACGACCAGAGTCCGGACAATCTGGACAATGGTATCATTACACTGGCGAAATGTGACGGGTGGATTATAATCTGTACGTTTAAGACGTTCCCATGGTAGGACTGCATGCTTTGCAGCCCCATTTGTTCTTCGAACAACAGGAGAAAAGGCAAGTTAGGGGAGCTTTGTTGGAGCTCAAAGGAACAGACAAGGACCCGCTGAACTTTGGGATAGGCGCATAATTGGGAAAAGATAAGGCAGACTAAAGTGGAAGTTCAAATGGAGAGAGATCTGGGGGTGGGAGCGTTCAAGTTCGTGGATGTGTATGTATCTGAAGACCTGTCCTGAACCTAGCATACTAATGCGATCATAAAGAGAGCTCACCAATATATTTACTTCCTTGGAGGATCGAGGATACTCAGTATGTTGATTAATTCACTCTTTAATTTCCTCAGGTGTGGCGAAGAGAGGATAGTTACTGTTTGCATCACGGCCCGTCCAGCAATTCCAGAGCTCAGGAATTAAGGAGATTTCAAAAAGTGGTGGACAAAGCCCAGTCCATCACAGGTACTGACCTCCTCACGATGGAAGGGATCTATAGGAGACACTGCCTCAAAAGGCAGCCAGCATTTTCAAGGCCCATATCACCTCGCTCACCCTTTCACTTCAACTGGTGCAGAAATCCGAAATCGTGACCTTCAGGTTCAGAAACAGCTTCTTCCGAACAGCCGTCGGGCAATTGAACACTGCCAACACCAAACAAACTACGAACTACCAGCTGTTTTGGTTGCACCACAGACCTCGTCATTTTGCAATAATATTGTTATTTTTATTCTATTGAACGTTTTTATGTTATCTATGAGTATTGTGTTTACAGACCAGTTGTGCGGGTGCAGAATTTAATTGTTCTGTTTTTGGAACATTCTTAAGCATTTATCTCATGACGCCAGTTTACTTATCACGGTGATAACTCTTCACCGATCACCCGGAGAACAGTTCACTGATCATGTTGAGACCTGATAACTCACCATCGTGACACCACTTCCAAAGTCACATTGATACAAGTTCACCGATCACTGCGATACCTGCGGCAGTGGAAACACACGCCGATCAGACTACAATCTCTCCCGCCGATTGGCTTGATCAAGAATCGCCCCAGTGCTTAGCTGTTTCTGGTCTCGGTCTGGCCGTCGGAACACCACAGTTTGGTCTCATGGCCGGATGAGCACGTTAGTAGAGTCCTTGGCGTTAAATATGGACAATCACGGGCATTCCGCTCCCGGTTTCTGTTATATAGGACGTGACCTAAAGAATAAAGGTTTTACCTGTCCAAACTCTTCTGTAGCTCGGGCCCTCGAGTCATAGTAACATATTTTTTGGATTACTTACAGCTGAATGGCAGCTTTACTGCAGCTGGGTAACCAAAACTGAGCACAATTTTCGAAGTGGGGCCTCATCAACGTTTTGTAAACTTAGCGCCCAATTTATATTCTAATTTAGACGCAAACCTAGCAGTCTGAAGAAAGGTTTCGGCCCGAAACGTTGCCTATTTCCTTCGCTCCATAGATGCTGCTGCACCCGCTGGGTTTCTCCAGCACTTTTGTCTACCTTCGATTTTCCAGCATCTGCAGTTCCTTCTTAAACACTTATGTTCTAATTTATCTGACTTATGAAGGTAGTGTGCCAAAACCTTTATTCGCAAGCCCCGAACACGCGACGCTAATTTAAGTGGGCTTGTTTTACCTGGACTCCTCGATCCTTCTGCACTGCAACACTCTCCATAGCCTTATCATTCACTGTTAAGGTTATGCCTAATTTGACTTCCAAAAATGCAACATGTTTCTGAATCATGCAACATTTATTTCAGGAATTATACTCATTTTGTCACTACTCTAGGTCTATGAGGCATCTTCCTGTTTTCCACAGACTTAGATTTTGCCCATGACATTGCACTACTAGCAGAGTCGAGACACATCCCTGAAGAAATGACAACCGTTTTGGAGGAGAATGCATCAAAGGTTGGATTAAAGATCAGCTGCCAGAAGACTAAGACCATGCAGACAGACTGGAGACCAGCAGCCAATAGACGAACTGATGATCAATGGGGAACGTGTGGAATTGGCCAAAAGGTTTAGCTATCTTGGCAGCATGTTCACAGCGGATGGAGATGTAGAGGTCAACATCAACTACCGAATTGGTAAAGCTGCATCAGTCTTCAGACGAATGCAGCCAATATGGTCTCATGGCCGGATATCAAAGATGATAAAAGTCAAATTCTTCCAGAGAAGCTGAACGGGACGTAGGCAGAGGGGGTGAATGAGCGAAACACATTGTGAACATAGGCAGCTTAATCAGTGTGATGCAGCCAAAGGAAAGCGGTGTATTTTCAATAGTGACAGAATGATGAATATTTGTACTCAGATGGACCCGCTGTCCTTGTACACAAAGCGCTGCAACTGCGGGGACAACAAACGGCTGCTGTGCGGTAAATGACACAATGGTCTTCATTACCAGAGGATCTGAATCCAAGATAATGCGCTCTCATTCACATCGTTACGGCCCAAGGTGGACCATTTGCTGAATATCATGGTCAGCGCAGGTTCCCTACAAAAGGAATGATATCACTCGAATAAAAGAAGCGCAGTTAAGACCCCAGCGTCATTCCGATGTCCACGCGATTGACCTTGACAAAAATTTCACAAACTTGGGATAGACACAAAAAGCTGAAGTAACTCAGCGGAAAAGGCAGCATCTCTGGAGAAAAGGAACAGGTGACGTTTCTTCAGACAGTCTGAAGAAGGGTTTACACCCGAAATGTCACCTATTCATTTCTCCAAAAATGCTGTCAGACCCGCTAAGTTGACCGACCTTTTTGTGTCTCTCTTCGGTTTAAATCAGCATCTGCAGTTCCTTCTTACACAAACTGGGTCTTTATTCGCCAGCAGGGAACAGTGAGGTCTGATTACACTGCAGCACAGACTAATTCCTCCAGGTGAGTAAATACAGGGATGATGTTTCTACTAACTGGACTGTTCAGAACCCGGCCCACACCCTCAGAATGAGGAACTTGCTGGTCAGGAAACTGAATTGTTTCGCCCTCTCCGGCACGGATATTGTGGGATTGCCTGAAGGAAGTGAGTGCTGCCGATACTGAGAATCTCGGGCCCAGGAAGTTGCACACTGCTCTTTCCAATTTAACATTGTCCCATAGTCCTCATCATAAGCACCATTCTCATGCATGGCTTTCCCCATCCTGTGCGCACCCTTTCAGCCTTTCGTGTTATTTCTTCGCCATGCTGCGTGTTTGACGATTCCTTTTTCATATTCACCCTTTCCTTGCCCCTGTCACCAAACATTTTACTCAGGGAGGGGTGTGATTTGTCACCCACTTCAGTGTTATCTGCAAACCTGTTAATCATGCCTTGCACATTCTAATCTAAATCATGAAATAAACCACAAAGAACATCTGGCCCAGCAACAATCACCTTGGCGCACCACTAGCACAGGCCTCCAGTCCGAAAAAGAACTTTCCGCCCGCATCCTAGAAATTTAGAAATATCTTATCAAACTGTGAGCCAGGTCTGGGGTTCTGATTCCCAATCTGTGACCACGGGGTAGCAGTTTCTAATGTGCCGAGTGATCCAGTACCGGAGATTATGTGTATGTTACCGACAGGTATTGCTGCCACAAGTGCATCTGCACTTAACGCACCCACGTGTCTTACGTCAGTCTCTTGTAAATCAATTTGGCCGGCACCCTGAGTCCACAACCTGGTGATCTAGGTAGACAAAGGCACGCCAGGTGGCTGTTTCATCCTGGCTCCTGTTTCTTGTAATTTTATGGTAGTATAATCCCTGACAGTGGTTTCTCTGGCTTCAGATTGATCATCCCCCAAATGAGGTAATTGACTATTTTCTCTCTATTCAATTTGAACGCTAGTTTGGACTAGCTCCTACTATTGTTTTTTATTCTCCTCTCGCCCTCTTTGCATTGTTTGTCCGGCTCATCTATATACCCAATATGGGCGTACCAGTCATCCAGTGAAGACGTTGCGCGTTTCTTCACTAGGCCCACCCGCCACTCCTTCCAGCTTTGCTATTGACTTGTTTCAATTTCACATTTCCTCGGCGTTCCGCACAGCCTTGGTTGTCTCAACTAAGGTTAAGAGGTGAATGTTCCAGGGTGGTTAACTCTCTTTTCAACATTTGAGATTCAAGGTTTTATTTTTGACACATGTTTAAGATCCCTCCGTGAGTGTTGATACTCGTCTTTACTGTCACCACCTTTTTAGGGATATGTTTAGAGATACAGCATGGAAACAGGCCCGTCTGCCCACCGCGCCGACCACCCGTTCAAACTAATTTAATGTTATTCCACTTATTCATCTCCTTCTTACACACTCGTGGCAATTTACAGAGGGCAATTAACGTACCAACTCGCACGTGTTGGGAATGTGAATGGAAACCGGAGCATCCGGAGGAAATCCAAGCAGTCCTGTGAGAACGTGCAAACTCCACACAACCAGAATCGACCCGGGTCTCTGGCAATGTGAGGCAGCAGCTCCACCAGCTACGCCACCGTGGTAGGAGTCTGAAAGGTGACATTATTGAGCTGAGAGAGTCGGTGGGATGGACAACTACTGTCCCAGCGGTCAGTGGTGGGTCTCCACAGTTTATCTGATCGGCTAAGATTGAGGAAGCAAGCGCACCATCGCAGCAGAAAGAAGACATGCACATTACCAGAGATTATATCCATATCACAGGTTTCTTATGTAGAAGAAGGAACTGCAGATGCTGATTTAAACCGAAGATAGACACAAAAAGCTGGAGTTACTCAGTGGGACATGCAGCGTCTCTGGAGAGAAGGAATGGGTGACGTTTCGGGTCGAGACCCTACTTCAGAAGATTGTCTGAAGGGGGTACTCGACCCGAAACGTCACCCCAGAGATGCTGCCTGCGCCGCTGAGTTATTGCAGGTTTTTTTAATGTCTAAGCAGGTAGTTGTCGCTCCCACCGATTCTCAGAGCACAGCCCGAACCCTTGCAGATACGGTCACACTGATCAAAGCGCACACACATTAACCGCCCAGAGCAGGTTCAAAGTTTATTAACACGGAGCAACTCTACAAATAAAAGAAGATAAATGCCAGAACTACAAATAAATTAACATAATATACAGGATATATCGTTGATAAGGAGAACGAGTGAATGCTTTATGACGTCCAATTCTACAACGAACCGCGCACTAATCCGACCTCTGTGGGATGTGGACGTAATTGTGACGCTTTCATCCATATAAGTGGAACGAACTTTCACGGACGACTCTCGAGAGTCCGTTGGAGTGCAGAGATTTCACTTCTTCTCTGTCTTCTTGTGTTTGTTGTCCAGATAATTCATTGCAGTTTTGACCCATCTCTCGCCGGGTTTGGTGCAAATCTTCATATCCCTCCGGTTGACGAATCTGAAGCAGACCAAGCAGATGTGATTAACTGAAAGTCACTCACCACTTGTTCAAACACACTTTGGAGCAACACATTAAGATACTTACATGACAGCGGGAGTCGAGCACCAGGGAGTTGTCTTATAGCTTTTAAGCCTCCGGTGAGGAATACGAGTTGTCCTAAACGTCTCACAGCATTCCGGGGTTATCGCTCCCACTGGGAGAGAGAGAGGAAGAGACAACGTCACACACTGAGGGATTTTCCAGCATTCTCCATCGCAGGTTACCGTACTGCCTCACGTTTACAGAAAATGCACAGCAAAGGGGGCATTGCTGCCCTCTGCTCTGTCGATGTTTGCGTGTTTTACACTAACTGGCGAACCCCTCCTCCAACAATCTCAGCCCCCCCCCCCCCCCCCCCCCCCCACCCAATCAATACAATTTTCCAGTCTGCTAACCTCTCACCCCCTCAGATGCTGTTGTATTCTTCCCTATTCCTCCCTCCACATAGCGAGGAGATTATTAAACTGGGAGCTATTCAACCACGAGACGCAGGGAAACGACAATGAGCAGCTCGCGGTTCATTGTCAGGAGAAGCCGGAATATTGGGAATAAGGATGGTCTCTTACCCGGGGCGGCTGCAACATTCTGGAAACTGCAGATCACCAGGGCTCCTACAAGGGCAACGACGCAGAGCGCTGTCTTCATGGTGCTTCCTAGGATGGAAGTGCTGGCTGGGGCCCAGTGACTGAGCAGCTTCCACTCCGTCTACCTTTTAAAGGGTAGCGGGAGAGTCAGACCGGAATGCAGGAGTTGTCTGTAAAGTCCCCAAAGTCCACATTGACCTTGCTACGACGAACTATGCCATTATTCACTGAAATGGGAAGTACGAACGATTCGGCGAATGGCATTTCCAGTGTTAAACTG
The DNA here is from genome assembly GCA_963514005.1 of Raja brachyura. The sequence continues at coordinate 25,268,788 of OY740797.1, read as the reverse complement.
CAAGGAGCACGCTGCATCTTCCAGAACCCGTTTTTTCAGTATCAGTACGTTTCACTTCGTTCAGTCAACCCCACAACATCCGTAACCAAGAGAAAGGCAACGTTAAGATAAGAATTAAGCTTGCCGAATAACAAGTCACTGATTCCGAGACTGTGAACCCTGGTCACGGAAGCCCAAGACAGGACAAACATATTCGCCGCATCTACCTCACCAAGCAGCAGTAGAACTGTATAGGCTGCGGTGAGTTCAGCCCCCGTTCTTCTCCCCTGGATAGAGTATAGGCCCCGTCTATGTGCACACTTTCACAAGACAACCCAGTGAGCACAGAGTGTGTACATCTGCGGACCATTTGTCGCACACCCTCTAAAGCAGGGACAGAAATCCTATGGCGGAGAGATCAGAGCTGATCACAATATTCTAGATGTGTGGTTCCGAGGCTCGTATAGAACTGCACGAGACATCGTTACACTTGGTCAATATCTTTACCTCTTGCAATAAAGACCAAGTTGTCACTTGACGCCTTGTTGTTTCAGGATGATGTCGTGCAGTGATTTGTGTACAAGGGCAGCTGGGCCTACTGAGCGCGGTCATCTTTCATTGTATCACCATCGAATATACACGGCCTTCCTGTGTTTGCATCACACTGGATCTATTCGCTTGTGCGCCCAATATAATGCAGGGAATTTGTCCATTCACTTCACGTATCTCTAATCCTCTACGGTCTCTCCGCCCCCGACCCTGGACCACACCGGCGATGCTATATCCGAATTTGACTTCCCTTCCATAAAAGCAAGTGGACTCTGTCTCATCAGGTACTCCCGATCTGCTGAACGTTTCATGGGCTCTGTCTCCATGTAACTAATCGGAAATGTCGTGCTCAGTGAATGAGGCCATGAATTTGATTGATGTAAGTTATGTTGCACCATCCTCCACACCGGACTTCTCAAGTAGCGCTCTGTGCTGTGTTACCTTGCAGCCTCCCAAGTGGATCCCAGATTGTCAGTCTCACCACAACCATAAGGTCATGTGATAGGAGCAGAATTAGGCCAGTCGGCCCATCATGTCTACTCCGCCATTCCGATATGGCTGATCCATCTCTCCCTTCCAACCCCACTCTCCTGCCCCTTCTCCAGAATCCTTGACATCCGTACTAATCAAGAATCACTCCCCATTGTCGGAGTTGTAATCCCCTCAGAACCCAGTGGGAGCCCTCAACCCCATTCCCCGCTAATATCCTTAAAGGTATCTACCAGAGCTATCTCCGGTCCCCTTTTTGCCCCCTTGATTTCCTGTTTTTAGCGTATTCCTTAGTTCCCAAAGCTCCTTCAGGGATATAATCGTCCGCAGATGCTTATACCTGCCAAATGCCCCCCTCTTAATTCTTGACCAGAGCCTCAATTTCCCGAATCCCTTCCCGTTAGTCCATTCTGGGGCCTGTTGTACACATCTTGGTTGCCATGGATGAGATGGGCTGAAATGCTCGTTTCCGTGCTGTAGGAGTCTAGCACTGTTCGTGAGGAGTCACGCGCTCTCGCTCGCTCTCACTGCAGCTTCTGAGCTTTACTATATCTCAGCAAATTGGTGTGAACCCATTTTCCCAGGCAGTAGTGTTCACCACGGGGCAGTGTGGTTTCATAAAACCGTGTGGAGTCTTCCCCTTTGGTTGAAACACTGTCCCCTCACCATCACCCCATCTCTTGTGCCGGTGTTGTGGACTTTCTGGCTTTACTTATTTCATTAGTTTGATGTTTTCAACCAATATTCCGGGCAGAATGTTTATAGAACTCGCCAGAAAATCTCTTCCTCGTTCCTCCCCTCCCCTCCCCTGCCCAGCTCTGAGTTGGCCGCAACAAATGTTTACGTAGCCCTTCCTGTCATTAACAGGGATGAATATCTGCGTGTCTCGGTGACATTGACTACATATAAGAAGTACACAGACGACTGGGGCACTGCGAGTTCACAGTTAGCCGCGTAATATCTCAATCGTTGTGGAGATCAAACATGACCTCCACAGGCCTCAAACATGACATATTGGGATATGCAGCAGGCGTACTAGTGAGCAGGCACCACATATAGTTGTTGGAAAACTGGACCAGGGTGTGGGTTATCTGCCTGTACATCACTTTCTGTTTCACCGTAGTTACCGTTTCGCCGTCCCGAGGGCTCTGGGACATGCTTTCTGAACAACACGATAATGCAATGTCACATTCCAAATTTACGGCAGGCTTTTCCATTTGTCATATGTTCACGTTTCTCGGTTGAATATTTTGGTAAAATCATCCCAATTCGACAAAGCAACTGTGTGGGATGCATAGGTTTCGCAAATGAAATGCTCAGTTTGATTTCCCCAAATGCACGGGTTCGGTATGATACACAGTAACCACCCAATATGTGTGTTTGGTTAAAGATGCAGCACGGAAACAGGCCCTTTTCAGCCCAGTAAGTCCATACCGACCAGCGATCACCCGTGTACTAGTTCTACCCCACACACTATGGATATTTTCAGAAGCAAATATAACTACAAATATGTACATTTTTGGAATGTGGGTGGAAACTGAAGCACCCGGAGAAAACCCAGCAATCACAGGTAGAACGTACAAGCTCACTAGAGACAGCACTCGCAATCATACCCGGGTCTCTGGAGCTGTAAGTCAACAATCTTGCAGTGCGCCACTGTGCCACCCCCACTGTGTTCTTCCTTTACTTAATTCTGGCTGTCCACTAACATTACCTCTGGACTAAACAGTCTTGGAAACGTGTCTGCAGAAAGTAATTCGATTCTCCGTATTGCTGGGTGCCTTGCTACACTTCAGCATCTAGTATCCCCAAATCTTATTGCAAATGCTTCCAAGGAAAAAGAAAAAAAGTAGAGAGTCCACAGATTACAGTACACAGAACTGTACAACACTGCAACAGGCCTCCAACCCAACATATCTGTGCCGAACACATTGTCAAGACCACCTCTTATCTGACTGCATATAATTCATATCCCTCCAACCCCCGCATATCCAAATCCCTTTAAAATGTTACCATTATATCTGGCTCACTCACCACCCCGGCAATGTGTTCCAGGCATTCACCACCCTCTTTGTAAAACACCAGCACCTTTAAACTTTGCCCCTCCTCATTTTAAAGCTATGCCCTCTATTATTTCATATTTCCTTCCAGGGGAAAAACAGGTTCTGAATGTCTACCCTGTCTGTACCTCTGATAATGTTATCTATTTATCTCACGTCTTGTCACAATCACCAGTGTTCCAGAGAAAATAATCCAACATTGTTCAGCATCTCCCTGTGGCCAAAACCCCCTAATTTAATTTTGGATCCAAAGCCTCCGCATCCTTCTTAAAATGGGCCGACTAAAATTGCACTCCATCCTCCAAATGCAGCCTAACTAATGTTAACTAATGCACTATCCTGCATTATGACGGGCTGACTCTTTTATTCAGTGTCACGACCAAAGAAAGCAAGCCTACCACATGCCTTCTTTGCTACTTTAGTTTAGTTTAGGAATATAGCGTGGAAAGAGGCTCTTCGGCCCACCGTCTGCGTTGACCAATGACCACCCGTACACGTTGTATTCTACGCACTAGGAACAATTTACAGAAGTCAATTAACCTACAAAGCTGCACGACGTTGGAATGTGGGAGGGAACTGGATAACCCGGCAAAAACACACACCGTTACAGGGAGAACCTACAAACTCCATACAGACAACACCCGTAGTCTGGATCGATACTAGGTCTCTGGAGCAGTAAGTCAACTTACAGAGTCCGGAAAATCAGGACATTGGTATAATTGACGGATGGATTACGCAGAGCTCGGCCTCGGCTGATTATAATCTGTATCATTAAGAGGTTCCCGTGGTAAGAGTCCATACATTGCAGCCCCATTTGTTCTTGGAACAACTCACGAGAACAGGCAAGTTAGGGGAGCTTTGTCGGAGCTCAAAGGAACGGACCCGCTGAACTTTGGGATAGGCGCATAATTGGGGAAATATAAGGCAGGCTAAAATGAAAGTTCAAATGGAGAGAGATCTGGGGGTGGAGAGCGTTCAAGTTCATGGATGTGTATATCTCTGAAGACCTGGCGTGGCCTTAGCATACTGATGCAACCATAAAGAGAGCTCACCAATACATTTACTTGAAAGATTGAGGAGACGCAGTATGTTCATGAATATTCGACATACTCTTCTGATGGATCGACCAACCCGATCAGCAGCCGTGCCGGCATTTCCACCTAAATGACTCAGGGTATTCGGTGAAATAAACCTGGTGCCGGAGCAGCCCAGTATAGGGGGCAGAGAAGCTCAACGGGATGTAGCCAGACGGAGTGAATGAGCGGAACACATTGTGAACATAGGCAGCTTAGTCAGTGTGATGCAGCCACAGGAAAGCGGTGTATTTTCAATAGTGACAGAATGAAGAATATTTGTACTCAGATGGACCCGCTGTCCTTGTACACAAAGCGCTGCAACTGCGGGGACAACAGACGGCTGCTGTGCGGTAAATGACACAATGGTCTTCATTACCAGAGGATCTGAATCCAAGATAAAGCGCTCTCATTCACTCCTTTACGGCCCGAGGTGGACCATTTGCTGAATATCATGGTCCGCGCTGGTTCCCTACAAAATGAATGATATCCCTCGAATAAAAGGAGCGCAGTTAAGACCCCAGCGTCATTCCTATGTCCACGCGATTGACCTGGACAAAGATTGCACAAACTGGGGATAGACACAGAAAGCTGGAGTAAATCAGCGGAAAAGGCAGCATCTCTGGAGAAAGGGAATAGGTGACGTTTCTTCAGACAGTCTGAAGAAGAGGTTACACCCGGAATGTCACCTATTAATTTTCTCCAGAGATGCTGTCTGACCCGCTGAGTTAACCCAGCGTGTTGTGTCTCTTTTCGGTTTAAATCAGCATCTGCAGTTACTTCTTACACAAACTGGATCTTTATTCGTCAGCAGGGAACATGAATTTCACTGCAGCACAGACTAATTCCTCTTAGTGGGTAAATGCCGAGATGATGTTTCTTTTAACTGGACTGTTCAGAACCCGGCCCACTCTCTCGGAATGAGGGACTTGCCGGTCAGGAAACTGGATTGCTGTCGCCCAGGTTTCTTCCTCTCCGGCACGGATGTTGTGGGATTGGCTGAAGGAAGTGAGTGTTATCGATACTGAGAATCTCGGGCCCAGGAAGTTGCGCACTGCTCTTTCCAATTTAACATTGTCCCATAGTCCTCATAATGAGCACCATTCTAATGCATGGCTTTCCCCATCCTGTGCGCACCCTTTCACCCTTTCGTGTTATTTCTTCGCCATGCTGCGTGTATGACGATTCTTTTTTCAAATTCACCTTTTCCCTGCCCCTGTCACCAAACATTTTACTCAGGCAGGGGTGTCATTTGTCACCCACTTCAGTGTTATCTGTAAAACTGTTAATCATGCCTTGAACATTCTCATCTAAATCATGAAAGAAACCACCAAGAACAACGGGCCCAGCCAGATTTACGTATAAGGTTGACAAGGTTAAGATTAGGGCCTCGAGATCTAGGGGGGGCCTCGCAGAGCCGGATTTACCACTGGGCTTCATAGGCTGAAGCGTAGGGCCTGGAAATCTAGGGGGCCTCTGGCCAAGGCAAGACACCTGCCATTCAACTCTAGGCGGGGCCCCCTCTCTATCTCTCTCTCTCTCTGTCTGTCACTCTCTGTCTCCGCCCGCCATCCCTATTCGTAGCTGGTGCGCACTGCTATGGCCAGCGCATCCTCCCCCTGCACATGCGGAGAACCACGGCCAGCACATCAAAAACCGCCTTGCGCATGCGCACTGCCACGGTTTCTGTTCTGCGCTGGGCACCAAAGATTGGGCACTTTCTCCCTCGCTTTGAATTGTGGGAGATCTGGCCGCCATTGCTGCCCGGTCGCCGCCTCGCCACGACCGCTGAAAACCAACGCAGAATCACTCCCTGACCCTGGATTTGGAGAAACGCCCTGGAGTAACACCCTGGAGTAACTCTTGCTTCTGGTTTCCTGGTCCTCCATAAATATTCTAAATGGAATTTAAACTGGAGGTGGTGGAGGGCTGAACAATAACAGTCTATTGCATTTTATCTGTTTATTTATTGTGTATATATATGGTCTATGGTATATAAACACACTGAACTTTTATCTCCTGTTCTGTATTATGTTTACATATTCTGTTGTGCAGCAGCAAGCAAGAATTTCATTGTCCTATCAGGCACACATGACAATAAAACTCTCTTGATCCTTGACTTGGACTTAAGCTAAAAAGGGTTCTTGGGGAAAAAAGAGGTACCTTAAATTTAGTTGCATCTGGTTGGGTAACTATGGTAGGGTGAAGACTATTCCATGCTTTAATTGTGCGGGGGAATTCCATGGAGCAGAAGAAATTGGGTGACATTGCGGGTAGAGGCCCTTCTTTAGATTCAATCTGGTTTTAGTGTTTTTAGTTTAATTTAAATATACAGTGTGGAAACAGGCCCTTCGGCCCACCGAGTCCATGCCGACCACCGATCACCCGCACACTAGTTCTTTCCCACACATTAGCGGAGTAAGTCACGTGTCAAGAGTGTTTTATTCTCTCACGTCCCAGTTGGAACAATGAAATCCTTACTTGCAGCAGCACAACAGAATATGTAAACATAGTAATCTGTAAACAATGATATAAACGAGAAAACAAAACGGTGTGTATTTATATATGAATATATAACTATATAAATATATGTACCCACACACAAACACACACACACACCCACAATTTCCCTCCTGGGATTAATATAGTTCTATCGTATAGTATTGTGTGTGTAGGAAGGAACTGTAGATGCTGGTTTAAACTGAAGATAGACACAAAAAGCTGGAGTAACTCAACAGGTCAGACAGAATCTCTGGACAAAAGGAAAATATTACATTTTGGGTTGGGTCTGAAATAGGTTCCTGCACACCTTTGGAATGTGGAAGGAAACAAGAGCACCCGGACAAAACCATGCGATCAAAGCGAAAAGGAGCAAACTCCATACAGACAGCACCCATATTCAGGATTAATTTTATGGCCAATGTACTGCCCCATAGTCTTGAACTTAATTAAAACATGCAGTAGCTGTAAAGGGGGACATAGTGTCACTTGGAGATTTAAAACTGAAAATGGATATTTTCAATTTTTTAGTAACCAATGTTATCAACGTATATTTTTTTGTGTATTGGAAAACAAAATATAGTGGCACAGCTGGTAGACATGCTGCCTCACACGCCAGAGATCTGTGTTTGATCCTGTCCTCGGGCACTGTCTGTGTTGAATTTGCACACAACCCAGAAGTCCAGAGAAATCCCAGCAGTCACAGGTAGAACGTAAAAGCTCAGTACAGACAGCAGGAAAAAGGAAGCAGAGACGCCACAGAACACAGACCTTTAAACTGTACACCACAACAACAGGCCTCCATCCCAACATATCTGTGCCAAACACAATGTCAAGACCACCTCTTATCTGACTGCATATAATTCACATCCCTCCATCCCCTGCATATCCAAATCCCTTTAAAATGTCACCATTAAATCTGTTCCAGGCATTTACCACCCCCTTTGTAAAACACCTACCCTGCTCAGCTCCTTTAAACTTTGTGCCTCTCACTTTAAAGCTATGCCCTCTATTATTTGATATTTCCATCCAGGGGAAAAAAAGGTTCTGAATGTCTACCCTGTCTGTACCTCTCTGTTATCTATTTTTCTCAGGTCTTGTCACAATCACCAGTGTTCCAGAGAAAATAATCCAAGTTTGTTCAACCTCTCCCTGTGGATAATACCCCATAATACCCCCTAATTTAATTATCATAATGTTCTCTGCACTCGATCCAAAGCCTCCACATCCTTCTTAAAATGGGCCGACTAAAATTGACGCAATCTTCCAAATGCAGCCTAACTGATGTTAAGTAATGCACTGCATTATGACGAGCGGACTCTTTTATTCAGTGTCACAGCCAAAGAAAGCAAGCCTACCACATGCCTTCTTTGCTACTTTCGTTTAGTTTAGTTTAGGAATGTAGAGTGGAAAGAGGCTCTTTGGCCCACCATCTGCATTGACCAATGACCACCCGTACACTAGTTGTATCCTACACACTGGGAACAATTTACAGAAGCCAATTAACCTACAGTCTACAACCTGCACGACGTTGGAATGTGGGAGGAAACTGGAGCACCTGGCAAAAACCCACACCGTTACAGGAAGAACCTACAAACTCCATACAGACAACATCCGTAGTCTGGATCGAAACTAGATCTCTGGAGCAGCAAGTCAACAACTCTCCCACTGCGCCATTGTGCCATCTAATTTATTTTACTGTTTTGTCTGCATTGTTTATATATCTGTGCAGCCTCACCAAGATCTCGATCAACTGTAGAATAACGCCCCAACCGCTATATCAATTCCCATTACTATAGTCTAAACATATTGTCATGGTCATATGGAGCCATGGAGTTGTACCGCATGGAAACGAACCCTTCAGCCCAACTTGTCCATGCCAATTAAGATTCCACATCTGAACTAGTACTATTTACCCATATTTGGTTCTTCTCACTCAAAATCTCTAAATCTATAACATATAATTTTCATTCAGCAAAGCTAAACTGTGTTCTGACTAAATGATCAAATGGACGGTTAGAGGAAGTGGTTGCAACATTTTCTGCTATATGTCAGATTTTCAATTCTAGAGTGGTGCTTGTGAACGTGGAAACTGCTTCCTAGTTTTCCAAGAAGATCACAATTGGGTCATTTCAGAAAACCCCCACGAATTATTTCTAATTAAATGTACAAACAAGCATTTGATGGAAAGTTAGTTTCCTTATGCAATATCCCAAGAACATCACAGAGACAGGTGTTCGATAACACTGGCTGGGAAATAGTCACCAGTCACTAGACATCTCAGACAATGGCAGGGGATTGGATTTGTGAAACTGAAGCAGCTAGGCTACAATAAATGCTCAGACCATTTGTCCAAATGCAGGTATAAAATGTAAGAATTAGAAACATAGAAATGTTGAAAAATAGGTGCAGCAATAGTCCATTGGGCCCTTCGAACCAGCACCGCCATTTAATATGATCATGGCTGATCATCTAAAATCAGTATAATTTTCCTGCTTTTCCTGCACATTCCCCACATTCCTTTAGGCCTCAGAGTTAAACTTAACTCTCTCTTGAAAACATCCAGTGAATTGGCCTCCACTGCATTCTGTTGCAGAGAATTCAACCGATTCACAACTCTCTGGGTGACTATTATAGGGTTAATACAATTAAAACCAGTGCAAACCCTATCTTAACAGCTCTAATCAAAATAAAATTTACTTGAATAAATCAACCAAAATCCTTGACATTATCATTCTTACTTTATCACTGGAATATTGATCACAAGAGTGAGTGTTGAATTTGGAGAGCTGGCTGTACACAACGCTACCAGATCATCCCACAATGTTAGCACGAATCAGCAATTACAGACTCCGGAAAGTCAGGACAATGGCATCATCACACTAGTGAAATGTGACGGGTGGATAACACAGAGCTCGGCCTCGGCTGATTATAATCTGTATCATTAAGAGGTTCCCATGGTAAGAGTCCATACATTGCAGCCCCATTTGTTCTTGGAACAATTCAGGAGTACTGGCAAATTAGGGGAGCTTTGCCGGAGCTGAACTTTGGGATAGATGCATAATTGGGGAAAGATAATGCAGACTAAAGTGGAAGTTCAAATGGAGAGAAATCTGGGGGTGGAGAGCGTTCAAATTCGTGGATGTGTATATCTCTGAAGACCTGTCCTGGACCTAGCATACTGATGCAATCATAAAGGGAGCCCATAAATATACTTATTTCCTTGGAAGATTGGACGAGGGAATTGAATGCAACACCTCCAAGTTTGCAGATGACACGCAAGCTGGGGGGGGGGGGGGGGGGGGGGGAGTGGCAGTGTTAGCTGTGAGGAGAGTGCTAGGTGGCTGCAAGGTGACTTGGATAGGTTGGGTGAGTAGGCAAATGCATGGCAGATGCAGTAAAATGTGGATACATGTGAGGTTATCCACTTTGGTGGCAAAAACAGGAAAGTAGACTTTTATCTGAATGGTGGCCGATTAGGGAAAGGGGAGATGCAACGAGATCTGGGTGTCATGGTACACCAGTCACTGAAAGTAGGCATGCAAGTGCAACAGGCTGTGAAGAAAGCGAATGGTATGTTAGCATTCATAGCAAAAGGATTTAACTATAGGAGAAGGGAGGTTCTGCTGCAGTTGTACAGGGTCTTGGTGAGACCACACCTGGAGTATTCCGTACAGTTTTGGGCTCCAAATCTGAGGAAAGACATTCTTCCCACAGAGGGAGTACAGAGAAAGTTCATTAGACTGATTCTTGGGATGGCAGGACTTTCATATGAAGAAAGACTGGATAGACTCGGCATGTACTCGCTAGAATTTAGAAGATTGAGTGGGGATCTTATAGAAACTTACAAAATTCTTAAGGGGTTGGACAGGCTGGATGCAGGAAGATTATTCCCGATGTTGGGGAAGTCCAGAACAAGGGGTCACCGTCGAAGGATAAGGGGGAAGTCTTTTTCACACAGAGAGTGGTGAATGTCTGGAATTCTCTGCCACAGGAGGATATTGAGGCAAGTTCATTGGCTATTTTTAAGAGGGAGTTAGATGTGGCCCTTGTGGCTAGGGCGTCAAGGGGTATGGAGAGAAGGCAGGTACGGGATACTGAGTTGGATGATCAGCCATGATCATATTGAATGGCGGTTCATGCTCGAAGGGCCGAAATGCCTACTTCTGCACTTATTTTCTATGTTTCTATGTCTATTGAGGAGACAGGATGTTGATGAATACTCGACATACCCTCCTGATGGACCTGCACACCCGATCAGCAGCCGTGCCGGCATTTCCACCTAAATGACCTAGGGCATTCGGTGGAATAAGCCTGGTGCCAGAGCAACCCAGTATAGGGGGTGGAGAAGCTGAACAGGACTTAGCCAGACGGAGTGAATGAGCGAAACACATTGAGAACATAGGCAGCTTAGTCAGTGTGATGCAGCCACAGGAAAGCGGTGTATTTTCAATAGTGACAGAACAAAGAATATTTGTCCTCAAATGGACCCGCTAGCCTTGTACACAAAGCACTGAAACTGCGTGGACAACAGACGGCTGCTTTGCGGTAAAGGACACGGCAGTCTAAATTACCAGAGGGCCTGAATCCAAGATAAAGCGCCCTCATTCACTTCTTTACGGCCCAAGGTGGACCATTTGCTGAATATTATGGTCAGCTCTGGTTCCCTGCAAAAGGAAAGATATCACTCGAATAAAAGGAGTGCCGTTAGGACTCCCCAGCGTCATTCCTATGTCCACGCGTTTGACCTTGACAAAAATTACACAATCTGGGGATAGACAAAAAAAGCTGGAGTAACGCAGCGGAAAAGGCAGCATCTCTGGAGAAAATGAATAGGTGACGTTTCTTCAGACAGTCTGAAGAAGGGTTTACACGCGAAATGTCACCTATTCATTTTCTCCAGAAATGCTGTCTGACCCAGCTTTTTGTGTCTCTCTTCGGTTTCAATCAGCATCTACAGTTCCTTCTTACACAAACTGGGTCGCCATCAGGGAACAGTGAGGTCTGATTTCACTGCAGCACAGACTAATTCCTAATGCAGGGATGATGTTTCTTCTAACTGGACTGTTCAGAACACGGCCCACACTCTCAGAATGAGGGACTTAACTGGTCAGGAAACTGATTGCTGTCGCCCAGGTTTCTCCCTCTCCGGCACGGATGTTGTGGGATTGCCTGAAGGAAGTGAGTACTGTCGATACTGAGAATCTCGGGCCCAGGAAGTTGCACACTGCTCTTTTCATTTTAACATTGTCCCATAGTCCTCATCATAAGCACCATTCTAATGCATGGCTTCCCCCATCCTGTGCGCACCCTTTCACCCTTTTGTGTTATTTCTTCGCCATGCTGCGTGTATGACGATTCCTTTTTCTAATTCACCCTTTTCTTGCCCCTGTCACCAAGCATTTTACTCAGGGAGGGGTGTCATTTGTCACCGACTTCAGTGTTATCTGCAAACCTGTTAATCATGCCTTGCACATTCTCATCTAAATCATGAAATAAACCACAAAGAACAACGGGCCCAGCAACAATCACCATGGCGCACCACTAGCACAGGCCTCCAGTCCGAAACATAACTTTCCACCCGCATCCTCTGCTCCCATCAATGAGCCCAATTCTATGTCCGGCAATCTTACCTTCCAGAGCAGACTATCATGCGGAATCAAAGGACTTGCTGTAATCCACATGGAGGATGTTCACGGTCTTGCCCGTGTCAACCTTCTTCGTTCGTTCTTCAAAAATTAAATCAAAACATGAGATATGAAGAAGGGTCTCGACCTGAAATGTCACCCATGCCTTCTCTCCAGAGATGCTGCCTGTCCCGATTAACTCCAGCGTTTTGTGTCTGTCACACGATTTCTATGTTATCCCAAATTTTCAGCCACTCCTTACACACTAGGGACAATTTGCAGAGGCCAATAAACCCACAAACCCACACATCTTTGGGATGGAAAACATAGTACCTGGATGAAACCTGCACAGTCACAGGGAGAATATACAAACTTCACACAGACAGCACCCAAGGTCAGAATCGAACCAGTGCCTCTCGTGCTGTGAGGTACAGCTCTACCGGCCATGCTGCTGTTGACCATCTCGGTCTATCCAAATGTATATATATCCTATCCATCAGTAGCATCTCCGGTGACTTGTCTATCAGAGATGGTAGACTCATTGGTCCATAGCTACCTGAATTTTTAACATATTGTGTAAAAATATTATAGAAACCATACCTGAAACTCGTCAAGAACAAAACCTGCACATATTTTCAAAATATGAGAAAAACCTCCAATTTTCAGAGTAGTAATTGTCCAACCAAAGCACGTTTGACATTGCGTCGGGCGCCAATGGACCAATCACGTGCTTTGTTTCATGGTAGCTGGGCGAGCACTCAGGGATCATGGCTACCTTCAAATTACATCAAAACAATAGCAAGGTTTCAAAGGAATCAAGGTAATGCTAACCTTTCTGATAATTTTCTTTTACAATTACTTTATCTATATAAAGTTATCAATGTGAACTGTTAAATAAAAATGATAAATAACAAATGTAGAGCTAGGGTTAGGATTAGGGTCAGTCAGCCAGACAGAAAGAAGCCAGTCGGTCGGTTGGTCAGTCAGCCAGTGATTTAAGATCGGTCGGTTCACCGGTGGGTGCTGAGAGTGGTTGGTCGGTCCGCTGGTGGGTGCTGCGAGTGTTCGGTTGTGCTGTCGGACAACCGGTGTTGCAGCGAGCGAGCGAGTGGACTGACGCAGCCGGCGCTATGGGGGTGCTGGTGGTGGCCTGGGTGGCGTGCAGGGCAGTGCTGCTCCCCAGCATCACCACGATGATCCAGAAGGGGATGCTGGCTGAGGTGGATGCGCTGCGGAGCCACTGGAAGGCTCCGGATGGGGGGCGAGTTAGGGTCAGGGTTAGGCATTTTCCTGTGAGTGGAAGATGCCTTAGCCTTACCCCAGCCTGGCACTGCCTCAGTCCCACTATGGCCGTGATCCCCACTCTGCACACTGACAGTCAGTGGGGTTCAGTAAATGGGGGAACCCACAGGAACTGCCGTCACCCATGAATTAGGCTATTAAACTTTTTTTTTAATGTAACGTGGACTCAGCCTTGTAGAGATCAGTGAGCCAGAGTACCACGGCACCTCCTTTGTCGGCAGGTTTGATTTTATCATGAACTGGGGGGCAGCGTTAGCTGTGAGGAGGATGCTAGGAGGCTGAAAAGTGACTTGGATAGGTTGGGTGAGTGGGCAAATGCATGGCAGATGCAGTATAATGTGGATAATTGTGAGGTTATCCACTTTGGTGGCAAAAACAGGAAAGTAGACTATTATCTGAATGGTGGCCGATTAGGAAAAGGGGAGATGCAACGAGACCTGGGTGTCATGGTACACCAGTCATTGAAAGTAGGCATGCAGGTGCAGCAGGTTGTGAAGAAAGCGAATGGTATGTTGGCATTCATAGCAAAAGGATTTTAGTACAAGAGCAAAAGAGGTTCTACTGCAGTTGTACAGGGTCTTGGTGAGGCTACACCTGGAGTATTGTGTACAGTTTTGGTCTCCTAATCTGAGGAAAGACATTCTTGCCATAGAGGGAGTACAGAGAAGGTTCGCCAGACTGATTCCTGGGATGGCAGGAAGAAAGACTGGATAGACTCGGCTTGTACTCGCTGGAATTTAGGAGATTGAGGGAGGATCTTATAGAGACTTACAAAATTCTTAAGGGGTTGGACAGGCTAGATGCAGGAAGATTGTTTCCGATGTTGGGGAACTCCAGAACAACGGGTCACAGTTTAAGGATAAGGGGGAAGTCTTTTAGGACCGAGATGAGAAAATAATTTTTTCACACAGAGAGTGGTGAATCTGTGAAATTCTCTGCCATAGAAGGTAGTTGAGGCCAGTTCATTGGCTATATTTAAGAGGGAGAATTTGTGGCTCTTGTGGCTAAAGGGACCAGGGGGTATGGAGAGAAGGCAGTTACAGGATACTGAGTTGGATGATCAGCCACGATCATAATGAATGGCGGTGCAGGCTCAAAGGGTCGAATGGCCTACTCCTGCACCTAATTTCTATGTTTCTATGTTTCTATCTGATCGGCTAAGATTGAGGGAGAAAGTGCCCTATCGCAACCAAATCGAAGACATGCAAATTACCATTGATTACATCTATTTCACAGGTTTCTTATGTAGAAGAATGGACTGCAGATGCTGGTTTATACCGAAGATAGAGACAAAAAGCTGGAGTTACTCAGCGGGACATAGAAACATGGAAAGATCCCCCCTCAGTCTTCTAAATTCTAGCGAGTACAAGCCAAGTCTATCCAGTCTTTCCTCATATGGAAGTCCTGACATCCCAGGAAACAGTCTGGTGAACCTTCTCTGTATCCCCTGTATGGCAAGAATGTCTTTTCTCAGATTTGTCGACCAAAACTGTGCGCAATACTCCAGGTGTGGCCTCACCAAAACCCTGTACAACTGCAGTAGAACCTCCCTGCTCCTATACCCAAATCCTTTCGCTATGAATGCTAACATACCACTTGCTTTCTTCACTGCCTGCTGCACCTGCATGCCTACTTTCAATGATTGGTGTAGCATGACACCCAGGTCGCGTTGCATCTCCCCTTTTCCTAATTTGCCACCATTAAGATAATAGTCTACCCTCCTGTTTTTGCCACCAAAGTGGATAACCGCACATTTATCCACATCATACTGCCATGCATTTGCCCACTCACCCAGCCTGCCGAAGTCACCTTGCAGCCTCCTAGCATCCTCCTCACACCTAACACTACCCCCCATGTTAGTGTCATCCGCAAACTTGGAAATGTTGCATTCAATTCCCTCGTCGAAATCATTAATATATATTGTAAATAGGTGGGTTCCCAGCACTGAGCCTTGCGGTACCCCATTAGTCACTGCCTGCCTTTCTGAAAAGGACCCGTTTACTCCTGCCCTTTGCTTCCTGTCGCCAGCCAGTTCTCTATCCACATCAATACTGAACCCCCAATACCGTGTGCTTTAAGTTTGTATACTAATCTCTTATGTGGGACCTTGTCGAAAGCCTTCTGAAAGTCTAGATGTAACACATCCACTGGTTCTCCTTTATCAACTCTGCTAGTTACGTCCTTGAAAAATTCTATAAGATTCGTCAGACATGATTTACCTTTCGTAAATCCATGCTGACTTAGTCCAATTATTTCACCACTTTCCAAATGTACTGCTATCCCATCTTTAATAACTGACTCTAGCAGCTTTCCCACTACCGGCGTTAGACTAACTGGTCTGTAAATTCCCCATTTTCTCTCTCCCTCCCTTTTTAATAAGTGGGGTTACATTAGATACACTCCAATACACTTATCGGCCTTTAATCCATTCAATTTACCTAACACCACTTCCCGGCTAACATGGATTTCAGTCAGTTCCATCTCATTTGACCCCCGGTCCCCTGCTATTTCTGGCAGATTATTTATGTCTTCCTTTGTGAGGACAGAACCTCGCCCTGTGGCTAATACCCCCTAATCTAATTATCATAATGTTCTCTGCATTCGTTCCAAAGCCTCCACAGCCTTCTTATAATGGGCCGACTACAATTGCACGCAATACTCCAAATGCAGCCTAGCTAATGTTAAATAATACACTAACCTGCATTATGACGAGCTGACTTTCATTCAGTGTCACGATCAAACAAGGCAAGCCAACCATATGCCTTCTTTGATACTTTAGTTTATTTTGGTTTTGGAATATAGCGTGGAAACAGGCTCTTCGGCCCACCGTCTACGTCGACCAATGACCACCCATAAACTAGTTCTATCTTACACACTGGGATCAATTTACCTGGATTTCACTGAATTCTTCCACCTTATTTGACTGCCGGTCTCCTGCTATTTCCGGCAGATTATTTATGTCTTCCTTAGTGAAGACAGAACCAAAGTAGTATTCAATTGGTCTGCCATGTCCTTGTTCCCCGTGATCAATTCACCTGTTTCTGACAGCAAGGGACCTACATTTGTTTTAACTAATCTCTTTCTCTTCACATATCTATAAAAACGTTTGCAGTCAGTTTTTATGTTCCCTGCCAGTTTTCTTTCATAATTTATTTTCCCTTTCCTAATTAAGCCCTTTGTCCTCGTCTGCTGAACTCTGAATTTCTTCCAGTCCTCTGGTAGGCTGCTTTTTCTGGTTAATCTGTATGCTTCATCTTTTGTTTTGATACTATCCCTGATTTCCCTTGTTATCCACGGATGCACTACTTGCCCTGATTTATTCTTTTGTCAAACTGGGATGAACAATTCTTGTAGTTCATCCATGCAGTCTTTAAATACTTTCCATTGCACATCCACTGTCAACCCTTTAAGAATCACTTGCCAGTCTATCTTGGCCAATTCACTTCTCATATCTTCAAAGTTACCTTTGTTTAAGTTCAGAACCTTTGTTTCTGACTTAATTATGTCAGTTTACAATTAATGATGCAGCATACAGAACTATTTTCATATTATAACACTTTCCAATAACTTACATTATTGCCTATAAAATTATACAGTGTTGATGTCTTTATTTCTATACCTAATCCATTTTTCCCATTTTCTATTAAACTCGTCTTCTTTCACTCTTAGAGAATATGTAATTTTCACCATGACAAATATTTCCTGTACCATGTCTAACCATTGTCTAAGTCTGGGTGTGTTCACTCCAAGCCAGTTTCTTGCAATGGCCTTTCTGCCAGCTGTGAGTAGGATTTTAATCAAGTAATGGTCTTCCTTCAGCACCACTGCATTTATATTACCCAGGTATAAAATGGGTAAAATGGAACATCTCTTGCAGACTGTATATCCTAATACCTCCGTTAATTCTGAATTCACTCTGTCCCAAAATGGTTCTATTTTTGGGCAACTCCTGAAGATATGTGCATGATTTGCGTCTGTTTGACCACATTGCCTCCAGCATATTTGCTGCCTTAGAATTTGCTTGCTTTTTATGTTAGGTGTAATAAAGCATAATCCTTCCTTTCTATTACATTAATCTCCTCTCTCACCAGCAACGCTACCCCACCTCCCTTTCCTTTCTGTCTATCCCTCCTGAATATTGAATATCCCTGGATGTTCAGTCCCAGCCTTAGTCCCCCTGGAGCCATGTCTCCGTGATCCCAACTATAGCATAGTCATTAATAGCTATCTGCACATTCAACTCGTCCACCTTATTACAAATGCTCCTTGCATTGAGACACAAAGCCTTCAGGCTTGTTTTTTTACAACACTCTTACTCCTTATACAATTATGTTGACGTGGTCCCTTTTGATTTTTGCCCTGGAAAACCACCACCTCTTATTCCCTGTTTATTATTTTTTTCTTCTTCACCCCCCCCCCACATGTTGCGTGTGAGTGCTTCCCTTCTCTGCCTCCTGCCTCAGACCCTGTCTACTTGGCTTTCTCTATTTGAATCCCTCCCCCAAATGTTCTAGTTTAAAGTCCCCCCCGGTAGCCTTTGCAAAATTCCCAAGCCAGGATACTGGTCCCCCTCGGGTTCAAGAGCAACCCGTCCTTTTTATACAGGTCACTTCTTCCCCAAAAGAGGTTCCATTGATCCAGAAACTTGAATCCCTGCCCTGTGCACCAGTCCTTCAGCCAGGCATTTCTCCTCCACCCTGCTCCATTCCTACTCTCACTGTTGCGTGGCACAGGAAGTAATCCTGAGATTGTTATGCTTGCGTTTCTTTTCCTTAACTCTCTTCCGAACTCCCTAAATTCTCCTTTCAGGATCTCTTCTCTTTTTTTACCTATGTCATTGGTACCAATATGAACCACGATCTCAGGCTCCTCTCCCTCCCTTTTCAGGATATCTTGGACATGTTCAGACACATCCCGGACCCTGACACCAGGGAGGCAAACTACCATCCGGGTCTCCGGACTGCGTCCACAGAATCGCCAATCTGATCCCCTAACTATAGACCCTACTTCAGAAGATGGTCTGAAGAAGGGTCTCGACCCGAAATGTCACCCATTCCTTCTCTCCAGATATGCTGCCTGTGCCGCCGAGTTACTCCAGTTTTTTGTGTATATTTCTATCTCAGGTTTCTTATCCGGACAAGTTTGCTCCCTTTTCTCGCTATTTTTGAAATGAATGATGCGGACCCCTCTTCTTCCACCGTCGCAGACCGCCCACCCCCGTAAGCAGGTAGTTGTCGCTCCCACCGATTCTCTGAGCACAGCCCGAACCCTTACAGACACGTTCACACTGATCAAAGCTCACACACATTAACCGCCCAGAGCAGGTTCAAAGTTTATTAACACTGAGCAACTCGACAAATAAAAGAAGATAATTGCAAGAAGTACATATAAATTACCATAATATACAGGATATATCATTGATAAGGAGAGCGAGTGAATGCTTTATGATGTCCAATTCTATAACGCACCAGGCAATAATCCGACCTCTGTGGGATGTGGACGCAATGCCGACGCTTTCATCCACACCAGTGGGTCTGAGGGAATGGAACGGACTTTCACGGACGACTCTTGGCAGTTCGTTGGAGTGCAGAGATTTCACTTCTTCTCTGCCTTCTTGTGTTTGCTGTCCAGATATTTCATTGCAGTTTTGACCCATCCCTCGCCGGCTTTGGTGCAAATATTCATATTCTGCCGGTTGACGAATCTGAAGCAGACCAAGCAGACGTGATTACCTGAAAGTCACTCACCACTTGTTCAAACACACTTTGGAGCAACACATTAAAATACTTACATGACAGCGGGAGTCGAGCACCAGGGAGCTGTCTTGTAGCTTTTAAGTCTCCGGTGAGGAATAGGAGTTGTCTTAAACGTCGCACAGCATTCCGGGTTTATCGATGCGTCTGGGAGAGAGGGAGGAAGAGACAACGTTACACACTGAGGCATTCTCCATCGCAGGTTCCCGTACTGCCTCACGTTTACAGAAAATACACAGCAAGCGAGGGCAGCAATCATTGCTGCCCTCGACTCTGTCGAATTTTCCGTGTTTTACACTAGCTGGCCAACCCCATCGCCAACAATCTCACCCCCCATCAATGCAATTTTCCAGTCTGCTAACCTCTCACCCCCTCAGATGCTGTTGTATTCTTCCCTATTCCTCCCTCCACATGGCGAGGAGATTATTCAACTGGGAGCTATTCAACCACCAAACGGAGGGAAACGACAATGAGCAGCTCGCGGTTCAATGTCAGGAGAAGCTGGAATATTGGGAATAAGGAAGGTCTCTTACCCGGGGCGGCTGCAACATTCTGGAAACTGCAGATCACCAGGGCTCCTACAAGGGCAACGACGCAGAGAGCTGTCTTCATGGTGCTTCCTAGGATGGAAGTGCTGGCTGGGGCCCAGTGACTGAGCAGCTTCCACTCTGTCTTCCTTTTAAAGGGTAGCGGGAGAGTCAGACCGGAATGCAGGGGTTGTCTGTAAAGTCCCTAAAATCCACATCGACTTTGCTCCGACGAACTATGCCATTATTCCCTGAAATGGGAAGTACGAACGATTCGGCGAATGGCCTTTCCAGTGTTAAACTGCAGGGAGCACGCTGCATCTTCCAGAACCCGTTTTTTCAGTATCAGTACGTTTCACTTCCTTCAGTCAACCCCACAACAGCCGCAACCAAGAGGAAGGGAAAGCTGAGATAAGAATTAAGCTTGCCGAATAACAAATCACTGATTCCGATACTATGAACCCTGGTCCCAAGAGAGATCTGTGAACGCGCCCAAGACAGGACAAATATATTCCCTGCATCTACCCCACCAAGGAGCAATAGAATTGTACAGGCTGCCGTGAGATCAGCCTTCGTTCTTCTCCCCTGGAAAGAGTATAGGCCCGTTTATGTACACACTTTCACAAGAGGTCCAGTGAGCACAGGAATGTGTACATCTGCGGACCCTTGGTCGCATACCTTCGACAGCAGGGACAGAAATCCTATGGCGGAGAGATCAGAGATGAACACAATATTCTAGATGTGGTGTTCCGAGCCCCGTATAGAACTGAACGACACATCTTTACACTTGGTCAGATCCTCTTGCAATAAAGACAAAGTTGTCACTAGAGGCCCTGTTCCTTGATGCCGTGCATTGATTTGTGTCGCTCCATCAACCACACTGGACTTCTCAAGTGGCGCTCTGTGCAGCAGGCGTACTAGTGGGCTGGCACCCCAGATAGTTGTTGGAGACCTGGACCAGGGTGTGGGTTATCTGCCCCTGCCTCACTTTCTGTTTCACCGTAGTTACAGTTTCACCGTCCCAAGGGCTCTGGGACATGCTTTCTGACAACACCATAATGCAATGAAACATTCCACATTTACGGCAGGCTTTTCCATTTGGGTGATGTTCACATTTCTCGGTTGAATATTTTCGTAAAATCATCCCAATTCGACAAAGCAACTGTGTGGGATTCATGGGTTTCGCAAATGAAATGCTCAGTTTGTTTTCCTCAAATGCACGGGTTTGGTATGATACACAGTAACCACCCAACATGTGTGTTTGGTTAAAGATGCAGCACCGAAACAGGCCCTCTTCAGCCCAGTAAGTCCATACCGACCAGCGATCACCCGTGTACTAGTTCTACCCCACACACTCTGGATAATTTTCAGAAGCAAATTTAACTACAAATATGTACATTTTTGGAATGCGGGTGGAAACTGAAGCACCCGGAGAAAACCCAGCAGTCACAGGTAGAACGTACAAGCACAGTATAGACAGCATCCGTAATTATACCCGGGTCTTTGGAGCTGTAAGGCAACAACCATGCAGCTGCGCCATTGTGCCACCCCCACTGTGTTCTTCCCTTTACTTAATTCTGGCTGCCACTAACTATCATCTGCCAACCTATTACAAATCTAAATCATTTGCGCTTTTGTGAACTACGAGTGTCCCAGCACGGATCCCTGTGGAACATTGCTATTGAAGGAGTGCAGCGTAGGTTTACAAGGTTAATTCCCGGGATGGCGGGACTGTCACATGCTGAGAGAATGGAGCGGCTGGGCTTGTATACTCTAGAATTTGGAAGGATAAGCGGGAATCTTATTAAAACATATAAGATGATTAAGGTTTTGGACACACTAGAGGCAGGAAACATGTTCCCGATGTTGGGGGAGTCCAGGACCAGGGACCACAGTTTAAGAATAAGGGGTAAGGCATTTAGAATTGAGATGAGGAAACATTTTTTCACACAGAGAGTTGTGAGTCTGTGGAATTCTCTGCCTCTGAGGGCGGTGGAGGCCGGTTCTCTGGGTACTTTCAAGAGAGAGCTGTTAAAGATAGCGGTCAGGGGATATGGGCAGAAGGCAGGAACGGGGTACTGATTGGGGATGATCAGCCATGATCACATTGAATGGCGGTGCTGGCTCGAAGGGCCAAATGGCCTCCTCCTGTACCTATTGTCTATTGTCTATTACTAATCACAGGCATTAAATCATGAACACAACCTTCTACCATCACCTTCAGTCGCCTATTGCCAAACAAATTTTACTAATGTGCTCTGGATTCCATGAGCCCAAAATGTTTATTCCAGGCTCCACGTGTGGAAACGTGTCAAATGCTTTATTAGGAAGCCCGACGTAAAGCTTTACTACGACAGGGTCACCAAAACTGAGCACAATACACGAAGTGGGGCCTCATCAACGTTTTGTAAACTTAACGCCCAACTTCTATACTAATTTCCCTGACTTATGAAGGTCGCGTGCCAAAAGCTTTCTTCGCAACGCCAACATGCAACACTACTTTAAGCGGGCTGAGGTATTTGAAGCATGACCTTAAAGGCAGGAGTTACACAAGACAGGAGTTACTCAGCGGGACAGGCAGCATCCCTGGAGAAAAGGAATAGGTGACGTTTCTTCAGATAGTCTGAAGAAAGGTTTGCACCCAGTATGTCACCTATTCGTTTTTCCAGAGATGCTCTCTGTCCCGCTGAGTTAACCCAGCTTTTCTGTGTCTATCTTCGGTTTAAATCAGCATCTGCAGTTCCTTGACACACAAACTGCGTTTTTATTCGCCAGCAGGAAATAGTGGGGTCTGATTTCACTGCAGCGCAGACTAATTCATCTTGGTAGGTAAATGCAGGGATGATGTTTCTTCTAACTGGACTGTTCAGAACACGGCCCACACTCTCAGAATGAGGGACTTGCCGGTCAGGAAGCTGGATTATTGTCACACAGGTTTCTACCTCTCAGGCACGGATGTTGTGGGATTGCCTGAAGGAAGTGAGTGCTGCCCATACTGAGAATGTCGGGCCCAGGAAGTTGCATACTACTCTTTCAATTTTAACATTGGAACCAACATTCCTAGAATTCCCCATACTTCGCATTTCAGGGAACGACGGATTCGAGTGACAGTTTCACGGGGATAAGGGGACTTTGCAGGCACCGCCTGAATCCCTGTGTGGCCGTTCTAATCTTTGGTTCTGCCAACCTATGTGAAAGAGGGTGAATGGGGTCTCCTCATTCGCTGGGCCAGACTCGGCAATGCCACCCTGGGAAGCATAAGATGAAGACAGCCCTCTGCTGGTTTGTTCCTCTGGGTCCTGTGATGATCTGCAGTTCACAGTACGCGGCAGCCGACCCGGGAAAGAGACTTTCATTATTCCTAGAGTTATTCGAATCCTGGCG
This sequence comes from Raja brachyura, assembly GCA_963514005.1. The sequence continues at coordinate 25,245,546 of OY740797.1, read as the reverse complement.
CAGAGGCTCAACCAGAGAGACCGACGTCAGGCAGAGCCACCGTGGGCATTGTCTTCATAGTCAAAGGTGCGGACAGGAGATTCTGCGGCAAAATCCGAGACTCAAGGATGGCGTATTGCCTCCCTGGTGCCTCAAGACGGAAGGGGAGCAGTCGATCTCGAAAAAAGTTAACTTGCAAGTCAAATCGGTAGTAAGGAAGGCGAATTCAATGCTAGTATTTATATCAAGAGGACTGGAGTACAAAATCAGAGATGTAATGTCGGGGGTCTATAAGGCGCTGGTCAGGCCGCATTTGGAATACTGCGAGTAAATATGGGCCTCATAAAGGGAGGATGTGCTGGCTGTGGAGAGGGTCCAGGGGAGGTTTACGAGAATGATTCCAGGAATGAGTGTGTTAGCATATGATGAGCGTTTGATAGTACTGGCCATCTACTCGCTGGAGTTTAGGAGGTTGAAGGGGGGGACATTGAATAATGAAAGGCATAGATAGAGTGGATGTGGAAAAGATATTTCCATTCGTGGGAGACGTTGGGACCAGAGGTCACAGCGTCAGAAGTAAAGGGTGCTTATTTTTAGAAAGGAGGGAGGAGGAACTTCTTTAGTCAGAAGCTAGTTAATCTGTGGAATTGATATCCACAGAGGGCTGTGGAAGCCAAGTCAGTTGATATTTTTAAAGCAGACATAGACAACAGACAATAGACAATAGATGCAGGAGTAGGCCATTCGGCCCTTCAAGCCAGCACCGCCATTCAATGTGATCATGTTGACCATCCACAATCAGTACCCCGTTCATGCCTTCTCCCCATTCCCCCAGACTCCGATAGACAAATTATCGATTAGAACGAGTGTCAATGGTTATGGGGAGAAGGCAGAACAATGCGATTTGGAGGCAGAGATCCTAATCAGAATACATAATTGAATGGCGGAATAGACTCGATGGGACGAATGGCCTAATTCTACTATAATTTGTGAACGTGAATATTCCGGCCCATTCTGACAACGAACATTGGACAAATGCCTGGGGCAGCTCCCTGCCGCTTTCCACAGGTGGCCAAGGAGGCTTTCGGCACGTAGGACTGCATCCGTCAGGGTATTGACCAGAGATGTTGGAGTGGTATATTAAAGTTGTACACGACGTTGATGAGGCTGCATTTGGCATATAATGTTCACTTTTGGTGATGTGTTTAATTAATGGGTTGGTGACACTCCGGTAAACACAAGTCTGGTCTGTTTCAGGTTCACCAACAGGAGGAATGTGAAGATTTGCACCAGAGTTGGTGAGATGTGGGTTACGGCTGCAGTGAAGAATCTGGAGAGGAAGCCTAATGTGGCCTAGACCGGAGTGTAAGCTATGAGGGCCAGGTGATCATGAGTTATACAGACAGTGAAACTCAACAGGACCACAGTGAAATTAGTGCGACAACTCTGGTGGGGGAAGGATGGAGAGAGAGGGGATGCAAGGGTTACTTGAAGTTGGATAAATCAATTTTAATACCGCTGTGTTGTAAGCTGCCCAAGCGAAATATGAGTTACTGTTCCCCCAATTTGCATTTCGCCTCACTCTGACAATAGAGGAGGCCCAGGACAAAAAGGTCAGTATGGGAATGGGAAGGGGTGTTAAAGTGTTTGGCAACAGGGAGATCACGTTGGCCAAGGCGGACTGGGCGAAGGTCTTCAACCAAACGATCGCCCAGTCTGCGCTACGTCTCGCCGATATATAGGAGCATTGTCAAAGGGGCACAATTAGGCCATTCTATCAAGGATGATCTATAATTCCCTCTCAACCGCATTCTGCTGTCTACTCCCCATAATCATTGACACCCTTACTAATCAAAAATCTGTTCAGCTCCGCCTTCAAACACCCAATGGCGGCCTGCATAGCCATCTGTGGCCATAAACTCCACAGATTTACTAACCTCTGACGAAAGAAAGGGTATGATCTCCTTTCTAAAAGTATGTCATTTTGTCCATAAGGCCCCCTTTGTCACCCTTTTATTTCCTTTTCCTCTCTAGTCCTCCATCTCTCATCCTATAAACTCCCACCCCACCCATTCACCTCTATCCACCCTTCACTAGCCACCGTCTGCCCCGTCCTCACCTCCTTTCCAGCATTTTCTTCCCTACGACAATCGGTCTGAAGGGTCCCGACCATTCCCTCTGTCTTCCAGAGATGCTGCCCACTCGCTAAGTTACTCTAGCACTTTGTTTTCGCTTGTATAATTGTTAAGAGCAGAACAAACGTAGCTCAGAATCGCCCCTCGAGCCAAATTTGGCATTCATTTGCAGTGAAAATAATTTGCGGTGCTGTGGGAGAACCGCGAAGGAAAGCCCAGCCTATGTTCTGGATAATTGTGAATCGCGGACGAGTGGCTTTATCTCCCACCAGCTACCCATTCATCTCGTTATCATAGAATCATACGGCATGGCAATAGGCCACGGCAATCCGAGGTCAAACGCGCAGGTCAGTTTACATTGTGCGTAGATGATTACATCTGTTGATTTTGAGCCCTCGCTAGTTTGTGATGACATGGAGATATGCGTGTAGTGGGTGGATTTCACAAGGTCCCTGCGGGGTTGGTACCCTTTTAGTAATTGAAGCTGAAGCTGGTGTGTTATGCAACCCTCTCCTCCCTCTGCTGTCTCCCAGGATTTGCTTTTCTTTGACTGCTTTGAAATAGGAGCTCTCGTTAGTGCCAGTATCTGAGAGAGGCCAACGGTGGGGTCATTCTTGGAGCGACTCTACGGAGGAGAATCGGAGGCATGGAGCTGGTACAGGTCCGGAGAATTTTCTATCCCGCACTTGCTGCCGTTGCGATCCCAAGTAAGTCGCGCGTGTCGCCGCTAATCTGATCCAGGCTATGGGCTTCGTTATGCTGATGCCACTCGGCTCTTGCACATCAACGCTCGCGAACCGGCTTGTAGTGGAAGTGGTGGATTTATTCGAAATCCACCACTTAGTCCGTAACACGTTGTGAGTTGTCAATTCGTATGCTGACATTTCGAACATGGAAGAGTACAGCATAGGAACAGACCCTTCGGCTAACAATGTCCGTGCCGAACATAATGCCACGTTAAACTAATCTTATTTGCATGTACCTCATCCACACCCCTCCATTTCCTGCATTCGTGTACCAATCTGAAAGGCTCTTAAATACCACTGCCATATCTCCACCACCAACCCTGTCAGCGCATTCCGCACCCACCACTCTCAGTATTAAAATACTTGCTCCGCACATCTTTAAATTGTTCCCTTTTCACCTCTAGCCTTTGACCTCTAGCCTTTCATACTCACACCTGGTAAATAGTTTCCGTGTCTACCATGTCTATGCCACTTCGAATTGTATATATTTCTATCAGATCTCCCCTAAACCTCTCCTTACAGCTAATGTTCTCTGATCCAACTTCAAAAGGGCACACAGTGCCGGAGTAATTCAGCGGCCAGGCAGCATTTCTGGAGAACATGGTGATCCATGTCTGACATGCTGATTTACTCCATCACTTCGTGTCCTTTTGTGTATTAACTAGCATCTGCAGTTATTTGACTTCACATTCTGGTAAACCTCTTCGTATCCTCTTCAAAGCCTGCACATACTTCCAGTAATAGGGCGACCAGAATTGCACGCAATACTCCGAAATGCGGTCAAACGAGTGTGCTGTGTAGCTGCTAAACGACTTCCCGGCTGTTATATTCAATGCCCCGACCGATGACGTTAAGCGTAACATGTGCCTTCTTTGTACTTCTATCAACTTGTGTTGCGACTTTCAGGGAGCTATGGGCATGAAGTCCAGTATCTCTCTGTAAACCAATGCTATAAATTGCCTTGCTATTACCTGTATACTTTCCCCCTACATTCAACCTCCCAGAGTGTAACACCTCACCTTTGCTTGGATTAAACTCCATCTGTCATTTTCCCACTCATTTCTATATACTTGTTCAGCCTTTATCACAGCTATATACTTTGAAGCCCTTCCTCGCTGCCTGCAACTCCACCAATGTTGGTGTCGTCTGCAAACTTACAAGAGAGTCATAGATAGAGCCATCATGGAAACATGTCCTTCGGCCCAATTCGTCCTTGCCAATCAAGATGCCCCATCTAACCTAATCTCATTTGCTCCCGTTTGGTCCATATCCCTCCAAACCACTCCTATCCATTTACCTATAAATCCCATCTATATTCACGTAATTTATTACCCAGTGGGCAATTATGTATCTCTGCAATTCTTTAAGACATGTGAGATGATGCATTTTAAGAAGTCAAGTAATGGTGCAACAAGGAACTGCAGATGCAGGTTAACAACAAAAAACCCTACAAAGTGCTGGAGTAACTCAGCAGCATCTCTGTAATAGTTGGTCATACGCAGGAAATGGTGGGGCACGAAGGAATATTGATGAACGTAAAATAAACTGTTATGTACAAGTCCATATATTCCCGAAAATGACAGCACAAGTGGATAAGGTGGTGACGAAGACAATTTTAATGCTGGCAATCGTTAGCCATTGCGGGGAATATAAGAGCTGGGGCGTCATGTTATAGTGTTATATATCGCTATAACAGGGGTCGTGCCTGGTACTGCACTGCAGTTCTGTTCGTCACACTAATGGAAATATTAATTGGACTAAGGAAGGTCCAGAGAACATTTACTAAGATGTTGGAGGGACGAAGGGCTATGCATTGGCCTCACCTTCACCCTGCGCCTGCATCTCAATAAGTTCCGAGCCCGGATTTGGGAGTACTTTCTAGTTGGAGAATATGGTGTGCGCTGCTGGTTTTGCTGAAAACCATGTTTGTATTGCTTTGCTTTGTTGGGGATATACAGTGGCTTGCAAACGTTGTCATACCCCTTGAACCTTTCCACATTTTGTCTCGTTACAACCACAAACATAAATGTATTTTATTGGGATTTTATGTGATAGACCAACACAAAGTGGCGCATAATTGTGAAGTGGAAGGAAAATAATACATGATTTTCAAAAATTTTTACAAATAAAAAACGGAAAAGTATTCAGCCCCCTTTACTCTGATACCCGTGAATAAAATCCAGTGCAACCAATTGCCTTCAGAAGTCACCTAATTAGAAAATAGAGTCCACTTGTGTGTAATCTAATCTCAGTATAAATACAACTGTTTTGTGAAGGCCTCAGAGGTTTGTTAGAGAACATTAGTGAACAATCAGCATCATGAAGCTCAAGAAACACACCAAACAGGTCAAGGATAAAGTTGTGGAGATGTTCAAAGCAGGGTTAGGTTATAAAAAAAATCCCAAGCTTTGAACATCTCACGGAGCACTGTTCAATCCATCATCCGAAAATGAAAAGAGTATGGCACAACTGCAAACCTACCAAAACATGGCCGTCCATCTAAACTGTCAAGGAGCGCATTGATCAGAGAAGCAGCCAAGAGGGCCATGGTAACTCTGGAGGAGCTGCAGAGATCCACAGCTCAGGTGGGAGAATCTGTCCACAGGACAACTATTAGTCGTGCACTCCACAAATCGGGCCTTTATGGAAGAGTGGCAAGAAGAAAGCCATTGTTGAAACAAAGCCATAAGAAGTCCCGTTTGCAGTTTGCCACAAGCCATGTGGGGGACACAGCAAACATGTGGAGGAAGGTGCTCTAGTCTGATGAGACCAAAATTGAAGTTTTTGACCTAAATGCAAAACGCTATGTGTGGTGGAAAACTAACACTGAACACACCATCCCCACTGTGAAACATGGTGGTGGCAGCATCATGCTGTGGGGATGGTTTTCTTCAGCAGGGACAGGGAAGCCGGTCAGAGTTAATGGGAAGATGGATGGAGCCAAATACAGGGCAATCTTGGAAGAAAACCTGTTAGAGTCTGCAAAAGACTTGAGACTGGGGCGGAGGTTCACCTTCCTGCAGGACAACGACCCAAAACATACAGCCAGAGCTACAATGGACACCACACTTTTCAGTTTTTTATTTGTAATAACATTTGGAAACCATGTATCATTTTCCTTCCACTTCACAATTATGTACCACTTTGTGTTGGTCTATCACATAAAATCCCAATAACATACATTTACGTTTGTGGTTGTAACGTGACAAAATGTGGAAAAGCTCAAGGGGTATGAAAACATTTGCAACCCACTGTATCTGCCAATTGTTTTGTTACAGTTAATCTGCTGGTGATCCTGGTCTTGTCCCGGGGACGGTGTGGTCTCACACGCTGCATCACCTGGTACCTGGTGGCCATGGCGTTGGCTGATCTGTCCGTGGTGCTGACGGACGTGATATTGCAGCAGATCGTCCCCTTGTACACATTCAACCCATTCTTCTTCCACATCAGGCTGTGTGGCCTCATCGACTGCCTCACTCACGCCGCGACTGACCTGTCGGTCTGGTTCACTGTCGCCTTCACCTTTGACCGATTTGTGGCCATCAGCTGCCGGGAGCTGAAGGCGAAGTACTGCCGGGTGAGGACTGCGGCGGCCGTTCTCGGAGTCGTGTGCGCGCTCAGCATTTTGAAGAACATCCCGTGGTATTTTCGCTACAAGCCCCTTTTTTTCTTTATGATCCCGTTGTTGTGCATAGTGGACCTCAGTTATTACACCTCACCTCTGTGGAAGGCTTTCGACCTGATGAATCATATTACCACCCCTTTGCTGCCGTTCCTGATGATCATGCTCTTCAACGCGCTGACCGTCCGGTGTATCGTGCTGGCCAGTCGAGCCCGCCAGCGGCTGCGGAGAGACGGCGGCGCCGAGAGTCAACCGGACACGGAGCTGGAGAATCGCAGGAAGTCCGTCATCCTGCTCTTTAGCATCTCGGCCAGCTTCGTGCTGCTGTGGACGACACAAGCGGTATACAGGATCCACGAGAGACTGACAATCAATCACATCATCCACCGCCTGGTAAAGCGGCGCCTGCCCTCTCTCGTCGCCTACCTCGGACCCATGCTGCAGTTACTGGGTACCTGCAGCAACACCTGCATTTACGTTGTCACGCAGAACAAAGTCCGGCAGCAGTTGAAGAAGGTCATCCTGTATCCATGTTGCCTCTTGACCCGGGTGCTGAGGTAGCAGCGAAACCTGTTCAACGAGAGCAGCCGCCTCCCTCTTCACCGGCCCCACACCATACGCGGCAAACTCTCACACCATGTGCCATTTAAAAGGTGTCTCCGTCACCTCCGGCAGAGACGCGGCTGGAATGAGCCGGCAGGGTGCGCATCTTCATGAGAAATAATAACATCATAAAGGCTGGGGATCTACAGTCAGACACAGAGCGAGGCACAGACTTCATCCCTAACAGTGTTAGAGACTGCGGCAGTGGAGCATTTGATTTACCAACTCTCTGTGTACGATCTAGTGTGCTGAATAAACTGGACAGTTCGGCGGATCCTTCATCCTGCACACCGGACTCCGCACATACTCGCTCTGCGGCGATGGTTTCGGTCACTCCACTCTCTCGAGTGAAGGGCCTCGGTCACTGTCTGCGCTTCCCGAAAGAGTGGCCTTGGTTACTGAGACCCCAGGAGTGTGTGTCCTCGGTCACTTCTCTCGCCCCATAGTGAGGGGCCATGGCCACTCCGCTTCTCGGAGCCAAGAGTGTCGGTCACTCCACTGTAACTCAGACGGTTCTGCAGGTCGTGTGGTGAGACATAGAAACATAGAAAATAGGTGCAGGAGTAGGTCATTCGACCCTTCGAGCCTGCACCGCCATTCAATATGATCATGGCTGATCATCCAACTCAGTATCCTGTACCTGCCTTCTCTCATCCCTTTAGCCACAAGGGCCACATCTAACTCCCTCTTAAATATAGCCAATGAACTGGCCTCAACTACCTTCTGCCGCAGAGAATTCCAGAGACTCGCCACTCTCTGTGTGAAAAATGTTTTCCTCATCTCGGTCCTAAAGGAATTCCCCCTCATCCTTAGACTGTGACCTCTTGTTCTGGACCTCCCCACCATGGGGCAAGAATGTCTTTCCTCAGATTTGGAGACCAAAACTGTACGCAATACTCCAGGTGTGGTCTCACCAAAACTCTGTACAACTGCAGTGGAACCTCCCTGTTCCTATACTCAAATCCTTTCGCTATGAATGCTAACATACCATTAGCTTTGGTCACTGCCTGCTGCACCTGCATGCCTACTTTCAATGATTGGTGTACCATGACACCCAAGTCTCGTTGCATCTCCCCTTTTCCTAATCTGCCACCATTCAGATAAACCTCACATTTATCCACATTATATTGCATCTGCCATGCATTTGCATACTCACTCAGCCTATCCAAGTCACCTTGCATCCTCCTCACACCTAACACTAACCCGCAGCTTAGTGTCTTCCGCAAACTTGGAGATGTTGCATTCAATTCCCTCATCCAAATCATTAATATATATTGTAAATTGCTGGGGTCCCAGCACTTAGCCTTGCGGTACCCCACTAGTCACTGCCTGCCTGACCCGTTTACTCCTACCCTTTTCTTCCTGTCTGCCAGCCAGTTCTCTATCCACATCAATACTGAACCCCCAATACCATGTGCTTTAACTTTGTATACCAATCTCTTATGTGGGACCTAGAAAGCCATCTGAAGGTCTAGATATAACACATCCACTGATTCTCCCTTATCCACTCTACTAGTTACATTCTCGAAAAATTCTATAAGTTTCGTCAGACATGATTTACCTTTCGTAAATCCATGCTGATTTTGTCCAATGATTTCACCACTTTCCAAATGTGCTGCTATCCCATCTTTAATAACTGACTTTAATAACCCTGATCAAACTGGCTTTATTCCAAAGCGTTATTCATATTATAATCTGAGACGAATAGCTAATGAAGACTTAGCAGTCATCTCGCTAGACTCTGAGAAAGCATTCGATCAAATTGAATGGCCCTATTTATTTTTGGTGATGGAAAAATTTCAATTAGGTGAGAAGTTTTGTACATGGGTTAAGCTTTTATATACCAATCCAACAGCCAGAATAATGACAAATCAAATGTCATTAAAAAAAATTGATTTATCTAAAGGTTGTAGACAAGGATGCCCGTTATCACCGTTACTATTCGCCCTTGTTATAGAACCACTAGCAGAATGAATTCGAGCTCATCCAGAAATATATGGGTATAATACTAAAAATACAGTTAATAAAATGTCTCTATATGCAGATGATGTATTACTATATATTACAAATCCAGAAATTAGCATTCCTAATCTGTTAAATCTTATAACTCAATTTGGTTTATTCTCGGGATATAGAATCAACTGGAAGAAGAGTGAGATTATGCCAATAATGGAACCTAATTTATATATATTGCAACAATCAACTTTTAAAATAGTGAATGAAAAATTTAAATACTTAGGAATCTATGTGACCAAGAAATATACTTCTTTATTTAAATCAAATTTTGTGCCTTTACTTAATAAATTGCATAAGAATATTCAATATTGGAAAATGCTTCCTATTTCAATGTTCGGTAAAATTAATGCAATTAAAATGATTTTCCTTCCTCAACTTTTATACCTCTTCCAATCAATTCCAATATACCTCCCTAAAAATGTCTTTAAAAAAATTGACTTTATTGTAACAAGTTTTATTTGGAATTATAAGAATCACAGAATAAGTAAAAAACACTTATGTAAATCTAAGACGAATGGAGGATTAGTCCTACCAAATTTCTTATTTTATTTCTGGGCAGTCAATGTCATAAAACTTAAATTTCTGGTTGGAAGATATGGATCAACAACCAGACTGGCTAAAGATGGAAAAGGAGGATTGTCTGCCATTTGAAATTGGCCCGATTTTCCTAATCCCTACAAAATTGAATAAAAAGATCTATAGTGAAAATCCAATAATACATAGTGGTATTTGAATTTGGAAACAAATAAAAAAGACATTAAAATTGGATAATTTATCACTTTCGCTCCCTATTGCAAATAATCCTTCATTTAAGCCTTCGGTATTGGATAAAGGCTTTGCACAATGGAAAAACTATGGAATCAAAAAGTTGGGACATCTTTATAGAAAAGGTGTGTTCCTCTCGTTTCTGGAGGTACAACAGAATTATGGATTACATTCAAATAATTTTTTTAGATATTTACAACTGAAAGATTATGTTAAATCACAAACACAAGAATACAGAATTAGAGAGTCAGAGATTCTAGATGAATGTTTGAATAAACATCCCAACACAGACAAATTAATATCATATATTTATAATATTCTGTTAGATAGCGGGAACCCGTCGATGGAATCACATAGACATGCATGGGAAAATGAATTAGTTCAACCCATAACGAAAGATATTTGGGATGAAAGTCTACAACATATACATCAATGTTCGTTAAATGCCAGACATTCTTTAGTACAATTTAAAATATTACACAGATTGCATTATTCTAAAACAAAATTAAATAGAATTTTTCCTACTATCTCTCCTATCTGCGATAAATGTCAATACTCTGAGGCTAATTTAACCCATACCTTTGTAAATTGCATAAAAATTAAAACATTTTGGGTGGATATTTTTAAAATTATTTCCGTAGTGGTTAATATTCAACTGGATCCCAATCCTAAATTAATAATATTGGGCATATCTGAATAATACCTAAAACTGACAATAAACCAAAGCAATTTCCTGGATTATAGTATAATAACTGGGAAAAAACTAATATTAAAATTTTGGAAAAACCCTGCATCCCCTACAATTAAAATGTGGATTATGGAGATGTCGGAGACCTTAAATCTGGAAAAAATTAGATTTGTCTTAATTGACAAACCAGAATTATTTATTAGAATATGGTCGCCGTTCATAGATTATTTGAAGGGGTAGAATGGGCCAGCGCTGAGGCTTGACGGAAGCTTGAACCCAGGACTAGACAAATAGTTTTGTTTTCTTACCTACAGACCTATCTCCTAAGTTGTATTATGGATAGTTTATTTTATGTTTCTAAGTTTTTTTTTTCTTTTTCCTAATTTTTTCTATCTATAAAAAAAAAGGTCAATGTTAATATGTAACTGATAAATGTAGACTCCTGCTACATTGGTAGTGGAGTCCTTGGAATCGTGAATATTTAATATGTAACCGTTTAACAAAGTTTGTAATGGTTTGGACTAAGATATGTACATGCCTCTAATAAAAGTTAACTCTAAAAAAATAAAAATAAAAATAACTGACTCTAGCAGTTTCCCCACTACCGATGTTAGAGTAGCTGGTCTGTAATTCCCCGCTTTCCCTCTCCCTCATTTTAAAAGGTGGGGTTACATAGGAAAAATGATCACTAATGTATCCACTATTTCTGTGGCTACTTCCTTGAGTACTCTGGGATGCAGACTATCTGGCCCTGGGGATTTATCGGCCTTTAATGCGTTCAATTTACCCAACACCACTTCCCGGCTAACCTGGATTCCACTCAGTTCCTCCATCTTATTTGACCCCCGGTCCCCTGCTATTTCCGGCAGATTATTTATGTCTTCCTTCGTGAAGACAGAACCAAAGTAGTTATTCAATTGGTCTGCCAGGTCCTTGTTCCCCATGATCAATTCACCTGTTTCTGACTGCAAGGGACCTCCATTTGTTTTAACTAATCTCTTTATTTTGACATATCTATAAAAACTTTTGCAGTCAGTTTTTATGTTCCCTGCCAGTTTTCTTTCATAATCTATTTTCCCTTTCCTAATTAAGCCCTTTGTCCTCCTCTGCTGGACTCTGAATTTCTCCCAGTCCTCAAGTAGGCTGCTTTTTCTGGCTAATTTGTATGCGTCATCTTTTGTTTTTATACTATCCCTGATTTTCCTTGTTATCCATGGATGCACTACCTTCCCTGATTTATTCTTTCGCCCAACTGGGATAAAGAATTGTTGTACTTCATCCATGCAGTCTTTAAATACCTTCCATTGCACATCCACTGCCAACCCTTTAAGAATCACTTGCCAGTCTATCTTGGCCAATTCACGTCTCATACCTTCAGTTACCTTTGTTTAAGTCCAGAACCCTTGTTTCTGACTTAATTTTGTCACTCTCCATCCTAACAAAGAACTCAACCATATTATGGTCACTCTTGCCCAAGGGGCCACGCACAACAAGACTGCTAACCAACCCTTCCTCATTACTCAATACCCAGTCTAGAATAGCCTGCTCTCTCGTTGGTTCCTCTACATGTTAGTTTAGAAAACTATCCCGCATACATTCCAAGAATTCCTCTTCCTCAGCACCACTGCCCATTTGATTCATCCAATCTATATGTCGATTGAAGTCACTCATTATAACTGTTTTACCCTTGTTGCACGCATTTCTAATTTCCTATTTGATTCCATCCCCAACTCCACTACCACTGTTAGGTGGCCTGTACACAACTCCCGCTAGCGTTTTCTGCGCCTTAGTTTCGCAGTTCTACCCATACCGATTCCACATCCTCCAAGCTAATGTCCTTTCTTTCTATTGCATTAATCTCCTCCCTCACCAGCAACGCTACGTTGGTGTTTTTGATGCATGTTCCTTTATGAGTGTGGCCGTCCATCTGGTGACCTATTGTTACTTTCTGCTTTGTTAGTTTTCATGGTGGGACACTCCGGCTTGTGGTGAGTGCGGAGCAGAGGTAGACAGTACTCAGGGAGTGAATGGACAAGGGTGTATCATTTGCTGAGGAGCTCAAAATAGATTGAACATTGTGGAATTATCGGTGCACATCCCAACTTCTGACCCGGGGAATAGAAGATGAATGACGGAGGAGCAGGATAACTTGGGGAGAAAGAGTTGGTGGGAGCAACGTGAGCGCACCAATGTGAGGACTGGAGAAAGGGTGGGCGGTGGGTTACTTGAAACTGGAGAATTCAATGTTCATACCATTGTGTTGTAAACTACGCAAGTGGAAGATGAGAGGTTATTTTTCCAGTTTTGGTGTGGCCTTGATCTGGCAATAAAGAAAGCCAAGAACAAAGAAGTCCGTCTGGGAATTGACACTTATCTCGCATCCCAGAGTTCCACGTGTCCCATTCACCCCCCATCTTTCCCATCACCCCTGTCCCATTTCACCCATATCCCTTCCTCTGGGTTAAGATTTCACACATCCTCCTTCCTTATCTGACACTTTTTTTTTAGAAATTGTCACCCCCCCCCCCCACCCCCCCACATCTGCATCCACATATCACTTGCCAGGCCTTTCCCCACCGCACCTCTTCTTTCCAATTGCCTCTCCTCCCTCGCATCCATCAGTCTGAACAAGGGTCCTGAGCCAAAGCGTCATCTGTCCATTCTCTTCACAGCTGCCTGACCACCGTTGAGTCCCCCGAGCACGTTTTTTTTCCCACAGAATTCCAGCATCTGCAGTTACTTGTGTCTACACAGGATGCTTGCCTTCTTTATCCAGGCAGGGCATGGAATATCGGCGCAGGGAGGTTTTGGAACAGCTGGTTCACTTGTACCGCATTCCCGGAAGGACATGAATGCACTGGAAAGAGTATATAGAATATTTACCAGGATCTTAAAAATACCAGGATGTTTCACACAAAGACTGATGGGTATATGGATTGATCTTCCAGAGGAAGTACCGTCTCATTGTCTGTAGCTCATTTAAAACCAAGCCCACAGCTAATAATGACGATTAATCATTAATTTTTTGCATATCTTTCATTTATTTGTTCTATATCTCTCTAGATCACAGACTATATCTCTCTTTTACATTTCCCCTTTCTCTCAGTCTGAAGAAGGGTCTCGACCAGAAACGTCATCTATTCTTTTTCTCCGGAGATGCTGACTGGCCCGCTGAGTTACTCCAGCTTTTTGTGTCCATCTTCGGTTCAAACTAGCATCTGCAGTTCCTTCCGACACATGAAATATATAGTCTTGGTCAGGTGAAAAAGATTATGGAGCATACTTACAAGGAAACAGCACAGCACGTGAACATCTCTCCAGCCCTCAATATTTGTGTTGAACCAAATTGGACTGGTCATCTCTGCCTGTATGTGTCCCGTGTCCCTCCATTCTCAGCAAGTTTTTGGCACTTTCTGGAAGCCCCTTGAACACCATTATTATATCTCTAAGGGCCACACATTCCAAATACCGGCCACTCACTTGCCCCACACAACACCTTCAAATATTGCCCCTCTAGTTTTGGCACTATAACCCCTGGTATTTGACATTTCCACCCTGGGGAAAAATGTCCTGAATGTCTGTCCGATTTATGCCTCATAAGCTTCTCTCGGGTCTCCCTTCAGCATCCAGTACTCCAGATAAGACAATTGAAATATGTCCAGAATCTCTTTTCATGCTAATATTCTGTAATCCAAGCAGCATCCAATTATAAAAACAAAGACACAAAGTATTGGGGTAACTCAGCAGGTCAGGTAGCATCCCTGGAGAACACGGAAGGGTGACTTATCAGATCAGGACCCTTCTTCAGACTTATTGTAGATGTGGGGAGAAGGGGGGTCGGAAAGAAAGGTGGAAGAGAGGAGGGACGCGACAAAGCATGGCAAGTAATAGGTTAATGCAGGCTGGGTGGGGGGTGTTTTGATGGGCAGATGATTAGACAAAGACCAGAGATGAAAACGCAGGTGAAAGGATTGAAGAGTTGCAAATTTTGAAGCCAGAGAAAGGAAGATAGGTGGAAGGGGAGGGGAAAAATAGGACCAGGTTGGGCACAGGGGAGGGGGAAAAAGGGGCTGTGGGGGACAAATGGGAGGGGGAATGGTGGGTTGTTGTAGGTTATATCAATAGCAGAATTCAATATTCATACACTGGGTTGTAAGCTACACACGAGAAATATGAGAGCCGATCCTCCAGTTTGTGTCAATTCCTATCCAAAGAAACCCCTTTGCATCCTCTCCAATACCCACGTGTCCTTCCTGTAATGAGGCGACAAAACTGCAAACAATGCAAATTTAACTTGACTAGTTTTGTAAAGCTACAACATGACTAGCTGACTCTTGTAGTCAATGCCCTCGTCAATGAAGTCAAGCAAATCATATATCTTCTTTGCACTCTACCTACTGTCGTTGCTCCAAGTTCCCAGGTGTTATTTCATCCTTGATGTGTTCCCTGGCTTTTGTTAAAACTATTTTTCGAAAGCCGAGTGCCAGCATGTTTTGTTGGGAATGTTAATAAGCAACATCCCAAATACAGATTAGATGATTTAAAGAATATAGTGCACATAGATCATGTGACAGTCTCAGCAAAATGTACTGAAATCACTTGGTGGGTGTGTGCACCACCTTTTGAATTCAAAGCTGGAGAGCCGAGGGCTGAATTTCTTCCCATCTGGAAAGACAATGATTTGAAAGAATAAACACTGAATGCTCTTCAATGGAAAACAATGCAATTTCTCAGGCAAAATGATGCCACCTGTGAAGATGGAGTTTTTGGATGGAATCATGCATGCCATTCGTTTTAAGCGCATTTGCAGGTGCAACCCTCATCATCATTATTATACCTAATCACTTCCCATGTTAAACTCTCAATGGAGTCCAGCAGATCACCTCAATCATTTTCACTGAGTGCTGACAATGCCAACTTTATAGTCACATCACAACAAATGATTTTTAAAAATTTGATGACATAATGACTCACCCAGTTCGGCATGTTAAACCATTAGAGGTAGGACCTGCAGGATGCCATTCAGTCCCTCAAGCCTGCCCTGCCATTCCATGGGATCATGACTGATCTGACTTTCCTCAAGTGCATCTTCCAGCGCTTTCTCCATTCTCCTTGATATCATCACCAATTATGAATCTACCTCTGCCTTAAATATATACAATAACTGGATTCATGGATCAAGCTGCCAGAGGAGGTAGTTAAGGCATTTTAAAGACACTTGGACAGGTACATGGATAGGAAAGGTTTAGAGGGTTGTGGGCTAAATATAGGCAAATGGGACAACTTAGAAGGATCATCTTGGTCAGCATGGACAAGTTGGACTGAAGGAACTGTTTCCGTGCTGTATGACTATACTCCTGCCCATGTCCTTGGTATAGTGATCAAGCCATGGTTCCTCAGGTGAAATTCTACAGTGCTGTACATCAAGGACCAATCACAAAGCCTTCTCCAAACTCCCAAGTGTTGCGAATGTGGCACCATCTGCATTCTTCAATTCTCTTATCCTTGTATAATTTATGATGTTTTTACTAATAAAGTTTGAAGTTTAGTTTTTTGTCATATATACCAGGTAATAGTCTTGCGTGCTAACCAGTCATCAGAAAGACAATACATGATTACAATTGAGCCATCCAGAGTAAACATACATGATCAAGGGAATAACGTTTAGTGTAAGATAAAGTCCAGTAAAGTCTGATTAAAGATAGTCTAAGGATCTCCAATTAGGTGAATAGTAGCTCAGGACCACTCTCTAATTGTTGATAAGAGTTGTTCTGTTGCCTGATAACAGTTGGGAAGAAACTATCCTTGAATCTGGAGGTGTGCGTTTTCACACTTCAATGATAACGTAAAAACATTCAATAAGCTGTTTCAATTAATTGACGTATCAATTAGCATCTCATTGCTTACTGGAACTACTCTTGGCACCTGCCTCCATCTCCACACATCCCTCACTCTGTGCACACACACACACAAGCTTGTTAGAGATGAGCCATGCGAAAATGCCACAGCAGACACCCCACACACATTTGTTGCTGCGACAAATGGCAATTTCTATTTGTAGTGTCGGACCATTGACAGTGAATGAATGATACCAATTGCTCTCACTGTGTGCTCCAAACTGTGAGGAAACAGAATGAGAGCAGCAGGCAGTGGGTACTACCGAGGGTGAAAGCCCAGGTTTTCTCTAAGAAGAGGTGTTTTGAAATTACCTATAATCATTGGGTAAAAGAGCAATCGTTATCCCCCTGGTTCATTACCAGAGGAACTTTTTTTAAGTTCCAGAAGGGTGTTTATTTGAGATGACCAGGATTCAACGCTGCATTGGAAAATAGAAAAGGCCAGTACACACAGTTCCTTGAACATCATCAATCCCTGTGAAAGAAGCTCAATGAGCAGGGAAATAACCAAATGTTCAGACTGGTTAAATCTTGATTCAGTACTCAACTGTTGAAGCAGCTTCTTGTCTGACTATGTGTTAATAACGGACACTAATTTATCCGACCACTTTAATAAATCTAAGAGAATTTATTCAAAGGTTTAAAATCACCCACTGCCTAGAAAATGCCAGCATATTTATCAACAAAATTCTGACTGCAGGCTCAATGACAAACTGCATGGAATGTGCCTGTGCATGATGGCAGAGACAGAGAACATGCCGAGTGAGAACAGGGACCTCAGACGTCCTTCAGGGAGTCCATGGGTGGGCTCTCCTTCCAGTGTGGGGGCCAAGTGGCCTGTATGCTGGGGCGTTCCTTCACTCGGTTGTAGTAATTCAGCAGATTTGGGTACCTTTTCTGAGAGAGTCTGAAATCAACATAAAAGATACATTGTTGAATTTTTCAGCCAGGAATATTTAAATTATCATACATACACAACAAGGTGTTTAGCCACTTAAATTCCTCTGTGCTGCAAATTCATATGGATGTTTGGTTCCAACACGGAAGTAACTAACAAAAGCCATCTCGAGGACCAGCCTGAGGGAACTTGGTGTTGCAACAACTGGCATTTACTGAATTTCTGGCAATGAAGACGTACCTGCGTCGAAGACGCAGCCCCTTTTTGAGTCACTAAAACTTGAAATAAGGCTGGCGGGACCAAGGGTTTGGTTTAGTCCAGGGGTCGGCAACCTTTTTTGCATAGGGGCCAGGACCCATATTTGTGAGCGGATGACGGGCCACATCTATTGCCATAGTTAATAAATGGAGGTAATAATACATTCTAACTAAATTAGTAATTAGTAATAATACATTCTAATAATACATAGTTTTCACGTGTTTTTCAATTAGTTTTCTGAAGTTTCCAGATCAACTGCGTGTCCCGGGACTGGCTGCAGTTCCCGGATCCCTCGCATCCCCGGGACTGGCTGTAGCGCCCAGATCGCCTGCGAGCCCCAGGACCAGTTGCAGTTCCCAAGTCGCCTGCGTGCCCCGGGACTAGCTGCAGTTCCCAGGTCAGGTGTGAGCCCCGGGTCTAGCTGCAGTTCCGCTGTCTGGTCCCAGCGGTTGCTCGCAGCCACCCGACCTACTGAGTAAGTTGCTGGCATGATCCCCGGCCCCCTCCTTCTCAACGCTCCTGCCCTCCCCGCTACTTTAACCCTGGCGGCCCAGCTGTGCTGACCCGGGCCAGACTCACCACATGTTGTGGAAGGAACCCTCTCCCCCCCCCCCCCCAGTGGTGCTGTCCTTTTACAGCGGATGTACTGAGGAATAGCCAAGTCTATCTTTCTGGACTAACAATCTAACCTTCAGCCTCCAAGATGCAGGTAAATTTTCGGGCCTTATTTTAGGGTAAAAAATAGTGTCTTAATTGCTGGGAAATATGGGTTCCATGTTCTTTAGTGTGAGAGTGGGCATTGACACCAGGCCTCTCAAGGAATTTTAGTTCAATAAGTCAATATCTGTGAAGCAAGTGGGTGAGAGATACAGTATGGACGGTCAAATAGGGAATGGATGTTCAGCTCAGTTTGGATCATTCTCTGACAGTTGCTAGCAGCACAGATGTTGTGGTGAGAGAAATGAGTTTGTGGAAAGGACTAGGCTGAAATTGCAGGGGTCTAAAGGGAAAGAGAGGTCACAGTATTTGGGGTTAGGCAACAAGGACTACGAGGAAGGACAGTGGCCTGTGGTGGGGCGAAGGTCTGTTCACCATGGAGAGGAAACTGGAGGTGGAGGGGTGGGAAAGTTTGTAGAAAAGTTAACATTGCATAGACCATATCCAAGGCACAGCACCCAGACCAGACCCTGTGATTGTGGCACTGCAACCCCAGCAACGGGCAACGTAGAACATAATTTCTCAAGTAGGGAATAAAGTTGCTGGTTCAAACTTTTGGTCAGAATACAGTCAAAAGTGACGGACAACAGCTATCTAAGGAACCAGGGTTGCAATTACTCATTTACCTAGCTCCATGGTGCTCAGTATGAGAGTTGGTATTGACAGCAGGCCTCCAACAAAGTTTTACGACAAAAGTCAACGTGTGATGGAAGCGAGAGAGTGCAGGCACAGTTGGCTGGAGCTAATGGGCTAGGTACTGTTGTTCTGCAGGAATTTCCATCTGAAAGGCTGGTTTTACATCAGCAACCACGTAGGACAAATATAAAGGTGCAGATGGCAGAGTCCTGCCCCTTTGTTCTGACGACCGGGGTTTGATCTAAACCTCCTGTGCCGTCAGTGTGGAGTTTGCACATGCTCCCTGTGACCTCAGAGGCTCCAGTTTCCTCCCATATCTCAAAGACTTGGTAGGCTGCTTTAAATTGCCCCTGGTGTGTGGGGAGTAACAGAATCTGGGTAGAGTCAATGGTAATAAAAATGAGAATGGATTGCAGGAAAAATGGAAATGCTTAGAGTTGGATAATGCTTAATGGGCTGAATGGCCTCCTATATTGTAAGGAAATATGGAAACTGAAGATAGACCAGGATGTGTTCTCTGCTGGCTGGACACAAAATTTCAGCTCAAAGCCCATCATCACCCAAGGATTGTGTTGCACCGATCTTAAATCCAGTTGACAGACACAGTGAGACGATCAGTAACTCACCCAAATCGGACACAGAAGGCCAGATGTGGAAACAGCATGATGTCAGCCATAGTGAAGTTTCTTCCTGCTATGTATGACTGTGGTCCCATCTGACGGGAGAAAAGAGTGTGGTTAGAGCACACACTTATGCAATCATAGAATCATCCTTGACAGGAACAGGCCCTTCGGCCCCACTCGTCCATGCTGACCAAGATGTTAGTTTGTCCCACTTGCCTGCATTTGGACCATGTCTGTCTAAACCTTTCCTATTCGTGCACCTGTCCAAATGCATTTCAAATGCTATTATCGTGTCTGCCTCAATTACCTCCTCTGGCAATTCATTCTATGCACCCACCACCCTCTGAGTGAAAATAGGTGCCCTGCAAGTTTGTATTAAAACTTGCCCCTCTCACCTTAAACATGTGTCCTCTTGTTTTTGATTCTCGTGCCCTTGGTAAAAGACTCTGTGCATTCACCCTACATGACCGCGGCATTCAAGAAACTTTTGGATAGGCACACAGGTATGCAAGGAGATATGTGCACACTGAAAAGAGTTGGTCTTGGCATTATGTTTGGCACAAACATTGTGGGTCGAAGGGCCTGTTCCCTTGTTGTATTGTTCCATATTTGTTTAATTTAGTTTGGAGATACAGCGCGGAAATGGGTACTTCAGCTAGGTATGTTGCAAAACTTACCTTGAGCAGCGCTGCAGTTCTGCCGCTCCCCGTGTGTGCGACTTTGGCGCCTTTCAGAGGGGGGCGGGCTTAAAGTGCCGTTTTTCGACAGACTGGGATAATCGATGAATGTCGGGCGATTTTGTTGCGGAAGAAAAATCGCTCCGACATTTCATCAATTAAGGTACTTTTAAATTACTCTAGATTATTTATTAACTAGAGTAATTTAAAAATCACCTTCAAAAGCCGTGACCTCAGACAACCGGAAGGATTTTGCGTAGGGGAGAAAAAAAGGTAAATAGTTTATTTTTATATTAAAAGTTTGTTTTTCGGGAGGCTTTAATAATATTTTTATGTTGCGAAATGGGGTCCCAAAAAATCTATGAACAAACAGTATTTTTCCCCCCGACTTCACCGCTAACCGCAGCGTTCCAATCCACCGCATTCCAGTAAAACCCACTCGCTAGTTGATTTAAATGGCCATTAATTTACAGGAATCAAACACTAAATTCCTTCCATTTGGCCCAGAAATTCATGAAAATGAGATTTAAAAATTATGTTATAGTGTGGATTATTGTGTGAATGTTATTTGGACACTTAGGCAATTTAAAAAAAGTTTATCTTTTCTTAAGAAATGGATTGATGTTTAGATCTACTCATTGAATTTTGTAATTAGCTACAATTAGATAACTAATTATATGCTTTAATTTCAGGTGATCCAAGTAAGATTGTTTAATATTTGTTTCAGAATGCTTCAATCTATAATAACTGAAAATTTCATTGAGTTCTCTTAATTTTTAAGAAAGTTATGGGCTTTTAACTTTTCCAGATCACAGCTTTTGAGTTAAGTCAATTGAAAGGCAATGGAGAGCAAGATGCTAATTTCCGAGTGTGAAAATGGCCATAACTTTCTTAATACCGAAGATATGAAAGTAAATTAGGTGTCAAATCAAACTTCTTTTTATGCTTTATCTGATGGGATAAATTGCAGACTTGATTTTTTAAATCTCAAAATTTTGTAACATTGCTACATCAGCCAGCCGAGTCCGCGCTGACCAGCGATTCCCGTTCACTAGCACTATCTTACAGGCTAGGGACAATTTACAATTTTTATCAAAGGCAATTAACCTAGAAACATGCACATCTTTGGAGTGTGGGAGAAGTGACCAGAGCATCCCGAGAAACCCCACACGGTCAATGCACGTGGTAGAGTGTTGATACAAGAGGATGTTATCTTGGGGCCCCTAACTTGGAGCTCATTTCCCACACACCTGCTCATGAGCTGTTTTTGCAGGCAGTGTTTTCTATGTCTCTTGCCATAAATCAAACACTGACATCTCCCCAGTCCTGTGTGGGACGGTTACCAAAGAATAAATTGCCTCAGAGTGCCTCATACTTGTTAAATTCCATGTGCCACTCCTTGGCCCAACTGATCAAGGTCCTGCTGTAAACTTAAGATCTCATTCCTCGCTGTCCATGCACCCACCAATTTTGGTGTTATAGAAACATAGAAACACCCCTTAAGAATTTTGTAAGTTTCTATAAGATCCCCCCTCAATCTTCTAAATTCCAGCGAGTACAAGCCGAGTCTATCCAATCTTTCCTCATATGAAAGTCCTGACATCCCAGGAATCAGTCTGGTGAATCTTCTCTGTACCCCCTCTATGGCAAGGATGTCTTTTCTCAGATTTGGAGACCAAAACTGAACGCAATACTCCAGGTGTGGCCTCACCAAAACCCTGTACAACTGCAGTAGAACCTCCCTGCTCCTATACTCAAATCCTTTCGCTATGGTTTTTGATGACCTACTGCCCACCCTGACTGTCTGCTGCCGTTGCGATAGAAAGTTCAGGACCCAATTACATGTGCCAGCATCAACCCCCAATAACACCAACTTCTCCACCAGCTGCTGCGGAATGATTGTGTTAAAAGCAGAGCTGAAGTCTATGAAGAGGATCCTGGCATAAGTATTTTTCCGATCAAGGTGTGGCAGTACGAGGTTCAGTGCTGTTGAGACTGCGTCCTCTGTGGATCGGTTGGCTCTGTATGCAAACTGCAGTGGGTCTAAGTCGGCAGGTAGGCTATTTTTGATATGCTGCATAACCAGTCGCTCAAAACACTTCATTACTATGGGTGTTAGAGCCACTGGTCGAAAGTTATTATGGATTGCCAAAGGTTTTATAAATATGTAAAAACAAAAAAAAGGATTAGTGAAGTCCTGTACTGAAATCTGTAAATTCATAATGTGAAGTGACAAAGCAGTTCAGAAAATACTTTGTCACTGAAAACAACACAAATAACTTTCCAGAAATATTGGTGAACTATAAATCTACAACGTGAAAAACTAAAACTAATTTGAAAAAGTATTGAGAAATTAAAGCTACTGAAAACTGATACATTTCCATTTCCCAATAATCTGAAGTTTTTAATGATAAATATTCTGGAAAAAGATGTGGACCACGGAACAATTCCCATGGATTGGAGGGCTATTATGGTTTATGTAATCCCTCAAAAGAACAGATATAGTCAATGGTTAGTATAACATGGGGAGTGGAGAAGATGCTGGAGGCTGTTGGAAACAATGAGACAACAGGACAGTGGGGAAATATCAACTGGATTGGAACTGAACATTGCTTTCTGAAAGTAAAAAGCCTACATGCAAGGTTAGTGTGTAACACCACATCACATAGAATTATGGGTCATCCAATGGCACAGATTGAAAATTAGTTCACAGGATAAATTTTGATTTTGAAATAAATTGATATTTTGCAGGATGGTGGGCCGTGACTAGTTGTGCAGCACAGCAGTCAGTAATTAGCCTTTACTATTCATCATAAAGCAGTGCTACAATGTTGTCAAAGGAGGTAAATATATGGAATAAGCTGCCAGAGGAGGTTGCCGAGGCAGGTACACGAACAGCATTTAAGTGACACTTGGACAGATAAATGGAGAGGAACCTTTTTGGAGAGATATCGTCCACATGTAGACAAATGGGACATTAATCGGCAAGGGATCTGTTTCAGTGCAACATAGATTAGGAACAATGAAGAGCATGTAAAGTGGATTCAATGCAACTCAGGCACAACATAATATAGATAAGTATGCCTCTATGAGGTTCACCACTTTGTCAGGAAAAGGAGAAAGGTGGGATGTTACTGAAGCAGATAGAAATAGGGGTGCGTTGATATACATACAGAGTTTGTGTTCTTGTACATGAATCACTGAAAGCCCAGCATAGTAAAGAGGAATGATACAATCGGGGGGGTTTAGAGTACAAGAGCAAGGATGCAGCTTTATAGGACTTATGGTTAGGCCATTTTTGGAGTACTGCATGCAGTTCTGGTTGCCCCATTACAGGGGTGTAATGGAAGCTTTGGAAAGGGTGCGGAGGAAGTTTACCAGAATTACGTGTAGGAAGGAACACCAAAGATAGACAGAAAAAGATGGAGCAACTCAGTGTGTCAGGCAGCATCTCCGAATAAATAGTCGATGTTTTAAGTTGACACCCATCCTCAGACAGAATCAGGAGGGAAGAGGGGGAAGAAGGATTTCTTCCCTGACTCTCAGTCTGAAGAAGGGTCTCGACTTGAAATGTCATATATTCCCTTTCTCCAGAGATGATGCCTTACCAGAATTATGCCTGGTTTAGGGAGTATTGGCTACAGGGAGAGGTTGGACAGACTTGGATTGTTTTCTTTGGAATGCTGGAGGTTGAGGGGAGATTTGATAGACATGTATAAAATTATGAGAGGAATAGCTAGTGTGGACAGTCAGTGTGGAAAATCTTTTTCCCAGGATGGACAAATCAAATTCTAGAGGGCATAGCTTTAAAGTGTGAGGGCCGAAGCTTAAAGGAGATGCGTGGGACAAGATTTTGTTTTAAAGTGGTGAGGGCCTGGAACGTGCTGCCAGTTGTTGGTGGTTGAAGCAGACCTCTTGAAGCAGACCTCCAGAGAGAACAATGGAGGGGATAAACGAGTTTCTGAATGGGGAGAAAGTATGAATATGGTGCATGATGAAAGATCGACCAAGACCATATCAAAAATAAGAGCAGGGTGAATAGTCCGGGCCAGCTCCTATTATATATATTTCCAGCAGCAACTTAACCATGGCTCATGCAACTGCAGATCAACTTCACTAAACTGCTTGTAATCTTCAAATAAAGGGACATACCTTGCACAGATATCCTTCCCAGAGTTTAAACTCTGAACTCAGCATAGACTTGTTCCTTGCCAGTGCTGTGTCATGTCGCTCAGGTTCTGGAACCCTCCAATTGTAGAAGAGGAAGTCAGCTGTGGTTGCAAGGACAGCAAGGTTAGAATGACTCTTTCCCTCAGGAATAGCGTTGAGAGGTTCCTCTCACTTTGCCACTGGTATAGCATGTGTGTAAAGAAAGTGAATGCTTATTCTGAATGTTGTGCATCAAGTCATATCACACTTCTGGAATGGAATCGCCACGTCGATGCCCTGTCCACCAGTACAGGATAGGCATCACCGGCGACTAACTGGAAAAGGACTGTTGTCGATTTATACTCCCATTAAATGAGTGCGGTAGAATTTGCGGGGACGGTGTGGGTGGTATTACTCAAGTTCCTTGAGTTTGCTGCTCTAAGAAGTCTTAACAAAAGTTGAGGACAGGGAATCATGCTGCCCAGTAGACAATGAGCTGCATCAGGATTGAGGACTTCATCTTTAAACTTTCATCTGTAATAGGGTAGCGCAGTGGTTGAGTTGCTGCCTTACAGCGCCAAAGACCCAGGTTTAATCCAGACTATGGATGCTGTCTCTACAGAGTTTGTACTCTTTCCCTGTGACTGGGTGGGCTTTCTCCGGGTGCTCTTGTTTCCTCCCACATTCCAAAGATGTACAGGCTTGCAAGTTAATTGTTTTCAGTAAAATTGTAAATTGTCCCTGGGAAGGACATTCTTGCTATTGAGGGAGTGCAGCGTAGGTAGTTTCACAAGGTTAATTCCAGGGATGGAGATACTGTCATATGTTGATAGAATGGAGCGGCTGGGCTTGTATACTCTGGAATTTAGAAAGATGAGAGAGAATCTTATTGAAACATAAGATTATTAAGGGATTGGACACGCTAGAGGCAGGAAACATGTTTCCAATGTTAAGGGAATCCAGAACCAGGGGCCACAGTTTAAGAATAAGGGATAGGCCATTTAGAACAGAGATGAGGAAAAACATTTTCACCCAGAGAGTTGTGAATTCTCTGCCTCAGAAGACAGTGGAGGCCAATTCTCTGGATGCTTTCAAAAAAAAGTTAGATAGAGCTCTTAAAGATAGCAGTCAGGGGATATGGCGAGAAGGCAGGAATGGAGTATTGATTATGGATGATCAGCCATGATTATATTGAATGGTGGTGCTGGCTCGAAGGGCCAAATGCCTACTCCTGCACCCATTGTCATTGATAGTGCTAATGTATGGGGTGGTCGGCGTGGATTTGGTGGGCTGAAGGGCCTGTTTCCGCACTATATCTCTGAAAGAAAACGTATGCAACAGATGTGATTGGATATGATGGGACACTGAATGGGGGTGCTGAATTTAATTATCAATGATTGCCTTTGCCATGAAGTAGGCCCAAAATAGAGGAACGTTTAGATAGTACACAACACATTCTCTAGAGATGTTTTCACTTGTGGGTGTGCCACAAACAAGGGGGCATGGTGACAAAAGTGGCCGGTCATTTGAAACTTCTCTCAGAAGGTAACAAATCTATAGAACTCTCTGCCGCAAAGGGTGGTGGCGGCCAGATCATTCGATCAGTTTCACTAAGAGATAGAATAATATTGAAAAGATGGAGGAATTGAAGCTTATGGGAGCTGGGGCAGAAGAAGTGTTGAGGACAGACAGCTGAGGAAGAGTTGAGAGTTGATAGAATTCTATAGATTATGAGAGGCAAAGATAGGGTAGACAGTCAGCACCTTTGCTCCCAGGATGGAAATGTCAAATACGAGAAGGCATTGTTTTAAGGTGAATGGGCCAAAGTTTA
The DNA here is from genome assembly GCA_963514005.1 of Raja brachyura. Next base: position 25,219,306 of record OY740797.1, on the reverse strand, counting down.
AAGGAGTTATGTGGAACAAGTATTGTTTTTATACTGATGACGGTGGGTGCCTGGAACATGCTGCCAGGGATCGTGGTGAAACTAGATACGATAGTGGAGGTTAAGAGACACTTATTTAGGCACACGTATATGCAGGGAATGGAGGGATAGGGATCATGTGCAGGCAGGCAGGTAACTGTTTGTTTGGCATCATGTTCAGCATAATCAAAGGCCCATTCCTGTGCTGTACTATTCTAGGTGCTATGTTTTCTAGAGTCGTATCATGAACCTTCATTGCCATGGACTGCAAGGGCAGGTTGAGAGAGGACACTGGTCTTGCAGGTTTTGAGTGCAAAGCCCATTCTCCTTTGCTTCGGTATATCAGACAATAACTGCTTGAAATTTGGCATGAAGTACATGCTATATATGCATAACCTATACTCCATAGTTTGATTACCGAACTTGGGTGATATCTTGGATGTGGAGTGGGAACAATGGAAGTTGAATAGCTATCCAGGTCCCTCTCAAGCGACACTTATCAGCCCATGTTTCAACCATGGCTTTTGGAGGATATTTAACAGTCAATTGCACCACAATTGGGGGGGGGGGGGGGGGGGTCTGTTGTCACATGCTCGACGGTGCAGGCACAGATGACATTTCCTCCCCTGAAGGATGCCAGTGATCCAGATGGGTTTTATGATTATTAGCAGTTGTTTATGGGCATCATTACCATGACGAGTTACTTTCCTAAATACCAGATTATTGACCAAATTGAAATTCTAGTTGCCATGGTGAATTTGACCTCAGATCTTTGGATTATTCAACTTGGCTCTGTTGGGTACTCCTTGGATGCTTGGGCAGTAGATGTCCTGAACAGTGATGAAGAAACTGTGTGTCATGTCTGTCAGCAAGGTGCCTTGCCACCTGTGCTCTCAGCATCCATCACCAGCTCTTTATGGCAATGTATTTCTACTCATAGTCTGCATTTAGAGGTTGAATTTCCAGTTTTTGATTAATTAACATGGATTTTCAGGTTTTCAAACCTGTACTGGAGTTATTTGGTATTCAGGCTGGCAACCTTCCTCCCACCCACTCTGTGTTGACATTTGCCCCAGCTGAGATCAGAAGCAATCACCTCCGTCCCGCTCACCACCCCTGTGACAGCCCCAACCACCCACAGGCTGAACATAACAGCTTGGTCAGAAGCTCACCCATTTTTTGGTGCAGAGTTACCACTTCAAACATCCGCTGGTAAACCAGAGACTGCTCTGCGGGGCCATCTGGAATCAGTTGGTTGCCTTGGGACTTGAATTGATTCTGCAAAGCAATGAAGAAACACATCCCAGGGAAACATGAGCAACATACCTGAGATAGTTGCAAACAATGTCAACACAAGGAATGGCAGCTGCCAGTTTACAAAGAAAAGCTACAAAGTGCTGGAGTGATCCAGTGGGTCAGCAAGCATTTCTGGAGAACATGGGTAGGTGACATTTTGGTCAGGACCATACTTTAGACTGATTGTAGAAGGTGGGAGAAAGCTGGAAGAAAGGCCAGGCCAAAGCCTGGCATGTGATAGGTGGATACAGATGGCAGGGGGGGGGGGCTTTGATTGGTATGGTTGGACAAGAGACAGAGGTGAAAAGACAAAAGGCAGAAATAAAGAGAAGAGGCATGAAATGTGAAGCTAGAAGAAGGAATATAGGTGGAAGGGGACAGGGAGGGGAGAAATGTTTATGCTGTTGGATGTAAGCTACCCAAGTGTAATACGAGGTGGTATTCGTCCAGGTTGCATGTTGCCTCACTCTGGCAATGGAGGTGGTCCAGGACATAAAGGTCAGTATGGTATGGGAAGGAGAGTTAAAATGGGGAGCAAACAGGGATTCAGCAAACCTTGGCGGACAGAGCCCAAGTGTTTGGCGAAATGGTCGCTTAGTCTACACTTTGTCCGGCCGATCTCAAGGAGGCCACACTGGGAGCACCAAATGCTATGGATGTATCATGAAGTCATACAGCATGGAAAAAGGGCATCCAGCCTAACATGCCCAAGCCAACCAAGATGTCCCATCTACACTAGTTCCATGTGCCCACGTTTGGCCCATATCTTTCTAAATCTTTCATATTCATGTACATGTTCAAACGTCTTTTAAATGTTTTATTTATTATATAATGGTACTTGCCTCTCATAGCCCTGTCCCTAGCAAACTATACATTGCAGCTAAAACGTCCCAATCCCACATACCTATCCACTCACTGAGTTCATCCACCCAACCCATCTCTTGCATTGAAATAAATGTAATTCAATTCAACAATCCTTTCAAGGAGTGCAGTCCATGTACACTCAGCGGATTTAGTTTAGAGATAGTGTGCAAGGATCTCCAAGTCCCCACCTACACACTAGTTCTGTTGTACACACCAGGAGCAATTTTTAGAAGCCAATTAACCATGGCCGTCCAAAGGGGGGGTGCGTTTGGTGCGACCGCACCCCCACTTTTCCCCCCAGAGTAAGAGAAAATCCTGAGGTATAAAAAATTGAAAAAAATACATCAAAAAACATTTTTTTTTAAATCAGATTTTAAAAAATCCGCGTTTCCAATTTGTCGGAAAAGCGCCCAAAAGTAAGAAAAAATCCCGAGGAAAAAAAAAAATTGGAAAAAAAAAAATCAGCGTTTCCAATTTGTTGGAAAAGTGCCCAAAATTCTGGTTCCGGCCGCTGGATGATTTGGGAGAATAAAACTGCAACCATCCGCGCCTGCGCAGTTGGGGAAGTGACACAAAATGACGCCGCCTCTCCACCTGTGCGCAGTGGGCCCGGGCGGGATCAGACTGCCATTTGCACTCCACACATTGAGCTCGATGCCTCGTGTTGTCTACTTCAGGTAAGTAGTGGAATATTGCGTTACAGGAAGGGGGAGTCCTTTTTATCCTTGGTTCAAACTACCCATGAGGGGGTCTAATCTGGCCCGCGGGATAAGGGAGTGCCCATTTCACCGGGCCGGGGGGGAGGGTGCGGTGTGCGGTGTCTGCCCGCCCAGTCCAGCGTCTCCATCCGCGGCGTCGGAGCCTCACCAACGGCCAGCCTGGCGACCAGGAGAATGTTCTCCCATCGCCGGGCGGGAGTGGCTGAATCTGAACCCAGCGGCTGTAACTCCAACACCAGACGCCGCTGCGGTGGGGCCCGCTCCCCCTGCCGCCGGGGCACAAGCCATCTTCCCCCCACTGGTCCCGCTGTTTGTTGATTTTAGCTCTGCATTCAACACCTTTGTGCCAGAGCTATTATACTCCAAACTGTCCGAGTTGACTGTGCCTGAACCCCTCTGTCAGTGGATCACCACCTTTCTGACAGACAGGAAGCAGCATACGAGACGGGAAAGCATATCTCGGACCTGCAAACACTCAGCATAGGAGCACCGCAAGATGCGTACTCTCCCCTTTCCTCTACTCTCGCCACACCAATGACTGCACCTCCATAGACACCTTTGTCAAGCTTCTCAAGTTTGCGGACGACACAACCTTGATTGGACTGATCCAGGATGGGGATCTCTGTACTCTTTTCAGTTTGACATCTTTCCTATAACATGGTGCCCAGAACTGAACACAATATTTTAAATGCGGTCTCACCAACGTCTTATACAACTGCAACATGACCTCCCAACTTTTATACTCAATACTCTGACTGATGCAGGCCAAAGTGCCAAAATACGTTTTGACCACCTGATATACCTGCGACACGACCTTCAAGGAACCATGCAACCATCAACCATTCCTCTGCCCACCTGGCTAATTGATCCAGATCCTGTTGCAATCTTTCACAACCATCTTCACTATCTGCAAAACCACTCACTTCTGTATCATCAGCAAATTAGCTAATCTTGCCCTGTTCTGTGACGTTTCATAGAGTGCTGGAGTAACTCAGCGGGTCAGGCTGAGTATAGAGGTTGGGAGGTCATGTTGCAGTTGCATAAGAAGGTGGTGAAGCCGCATTCAAGAGTATTGTATTCTGTTCTGGGCACCATGTCATAGGGAAGGTGTCATCAAACTGGAAAGGGTACATTGAAGATTTACGAGGATGTTGCCAGCGCTAGGGGGCCAGAGCTAGAGGGAGAAGTTGAGTAGGCTGGGACTCTATTTCATGGAGCACAGGAGGATGAGGGATGATCTAATAGAGGTGTATAAAATCATGATTTGAATAGATATGGTTGAGTCTTTTGCCCAGAGTAGGTGAATCGAGGAGCGGAGGACATAAGTTTAAGGTGAAGCCGAAAGATTTAATAGGAATCTGAGGGGTATGTTTTTCACACAAAGGGTGGTAGGTGTATGGAACCAGCTGCCAGAGGAGGTAGTTGAGGTGGGGACTATCACAACATTTAAGAAACAGTTAGACAGGTACATGGATAGGACAGGTTCGGAGGGATATGGATCAAACGTGGGCAGGTGGGACTAGTGCAGATGGGACATGCTGGGCCGAAGGGCCTGTTTCCACCCTGTATCACTATGACTATCTATCTTTCCCTCTCAAACCCATTCTCCTGCCTTCTCCCCATTACCTCTGACACCCGTATCAATCAAGAATCTATCAATCTCCTCCTGAAAAATTCTCCTCCATTGACTTGACCTCCACAGCTGTCTGTGGCAATGAATTCCACAGTTCACCACCCTCTCACCTAAGAAATTCCTGCTCATCTCCTTCCTAAAGGAATGTCTTTTAATTCCAAGGCTGTGGCCACTGGTCCTAGACTCTTCCACTAGTGGAAACATCCTCTCCACATCCACTCCATCCAGGCCTTTACCAGGCTGGGACAGACGGCAACAGCTCCCCCCCCTCCTTTCCTATGTTCCTTTCCACCCATAAACCTCTCTCTGCCTTTACATTTCATTCCTCTTTCAAATCTGCTCTACTTATCTACATGCATTTTTCTTCTTAACTTTTGAGTCCCTGCCTTAACTACCTCCTCTGGCAGCGTGTTCCATACACCCAGCACCCTTTGTGTGAACAAGCTACCCGATTCCTGTTGATTTATGAAATATTGGTCATAGATTTGGTGCAAAAATGCTCCAAAATAAGGCACAGAATGCATTAGAGAGCATCTAAAACCCCCAAAACCCTGGCATCGAGGGACTTCACACTTCGCACTTGTGATGTGCGCAGCGCGCACATTATTTCACATTAAATTTTCTGTAATCCTGTCATGCCACCCCCCCTTTTTTGGAAAGCTTCGTACGGGCCTGAATTAACCTCCAAGTCTGCACGTCACTGGAATGTGGGAGGAAACCCACTGTACTGGCATCGAACAGGTTCCTGGCGCTGCACCACCCTAATTTACCACACTTCCAGTCATTGAAGTACACCCTGACGGACGAGTCAGTAAAAAGGACTTTGCCGGGGCAGCAGTGGTCTGCACTTCAGAGCTGCTTCATCTGTAAAATCGGCTTACTCAACGTTCATTAGTCATAGGCTTTAAAAACGGAAATAAATATTGGCTAGTCATTTTCTGCATTTCAAAATTATACTCTGATTTGTTTTATCTATAGGGAATTGATTTGATGATTCATCTTCAATCCACGAACTCGGAAACCTCACACATACGAGGCACTCTGGCCGACCGAGTGCACATCGATCCGAGTCAAGCGGGTGGTGGGACTTGCTCACCCCTTCCCGGGGCAATGGGACTCTTAACGAGGCAGTGCTTCTCGAGAGGCACTTCCGTTTGATCCGCCCACTGAACAAAATGTCTCCCGAACTTTGCAGAGACTTGGAATCATTTCAGAGATTCCACTACGTCCGAAGGCTGCCCCACATTTTCTCTGAGCCCGGGAACTTCTCGCTCTTTGCCGGATAATGGGTGGGTGAAGATCTAGCGGGAGGACGGCGGTGTGTGTGCCCGTGTCTATTCACTCACCTCCAGGTACAGGCAGGCCGCCATCGACTCGTTCACGATGTTGCCGTTGTGCACAAAGGTGGGGAGCTGAAACAAAACGAAAGCAGTTACTCGCCGCTGAACTGTCTCCCAAATCGCTGGCAGTCTCCCCAACTTTACAGGAGAGGAGTTGCCGAAGAGTTTAAAACTCGAATTGTCCTTACTTCTCCCCGGGGGTTGAGTGCCAGAACTTCGGGCGACTTGTGCTCCTGTTTGTCGAAGGATAGCAACTTCTGTGGGATGTTGAGCACCTGTTTCTCCTTCAGCGCTATCATCAGGCGCCAACAGGGTGGCGAGCCCGATCCCCAGAACAGCATCGTCCGCTCCGCCATCGCCAACACTCTGCAACCCTCGCCGTTAAATTTTGCAAAGTCATTCCGAGCCCGTCAGCTGACCTCACCCAGTGGTGCAATATCGGAAAAGACTGTGGCGTCCTGGTGATTATATAAGAAGGCGGAAGTTCCTCTTGCCGTCTGCCATTCAATAAAATCTTAGCTGTTTGTTAACGTCCACTGCAACAACCCGCTTCCCGCCTGGCGATGAAGAAGATAGTTACCACTACGTTACAAATAATAAGTTCATAAATCACAGGAATGGCATTATGGTTTTCGGCCCAAAGAGTCTCCACCACCATTCCATGGCTGATCTATCCTTCCTTCCCAAGCCCATCCCCCTGCCTTGTCCCCATATCTCTTGACACCATGACTAATCAAAAATATGTTAATCTGTCTTAAAAATATCGAATGACTTGGCCTCCACAGCTGTTTGGCAATGAATTTTAAAAAATCACCACCCGCAGACAAAATAAACTCTTCCTCATCTCCTTTCTAAAATCACATCCTTTTCATCTGAGGCTGTGTCCTAGACTCCCACTAGCAGAAACATCGTCTCCTCATCCACTCTGTCCAGGCTCTCCACTATTCGGTAAGTTCAATGAGATCCCATCTCATCGTTCTGAACTCCAGTGAGTACAGGCCCAGTATGGTAAAACGCTGATCAAAATGTAACCCAATTATCCCCAGGATAATTCCCATAAACCTCCTCTGGACTCTCTCCAATTCCAGTACATCATTTCTCAGATATGTGACCCAAATCCAATCTGCCCACAATACTCCAAATGCAGCTCAGTATTACGGCTCAGTATTATATTATAGTTTTTTTTATATTCTCGTCCTCTTGAAATAAATACTAACATTGCATTTGCCTTCCTCACTACCGATTCAACTTGCAAAAAAAAACTTTTGGGAATCCTGCACTAGCACTCCCAAGTCCTTTTGCATCTCAGATTTCTGAATCCTCTCCCCATTTAGAAAATAGTTCATGCCTTCATTCCTACAACCAAAGTGTATGACTGCACACTTTGCTCTGCTGTGTGTTCACATACCTTGTATGAAGTGTCTCACCGCACCATTTCATACAAAGTGGCCAATGTACATTTGCCACTTCTTTGTCCACTCTCCCAACCTGTCCAAATCCTTCTGCAGAGCCCCTGCTTTCTCTACACTACCTGCCCCTCTACCTATCTTCATATCATTCGTACACAAAGCCTTCAATTCCGTCATACAAATCATTGAGATACGGGAAGAGTAGCGGCCCCCTATGGAATACTACTAATCAAAGATTATAGAAGAGCTCCTCTATAATCTTTGCTACTAATCACTAGCAACCAACCAAAAACTCCCTTTCTTCCCACTCCTTGCCTTCTGCCATTTAGCCATCTATCCATGTAAGTATCTTCCTTCTAATACTATGGGCTCTCATCCTCTTTAGCAGCCTCACATGCAGCACCTTATCAAAGATCTTCTAAAAACCCAGGTAAAAACATCCTGTGACTCATCTTTTTCTATCTTGCTATTTCTTCCTCAAATAATTCCAAGATTCATCAGGCAAGATCTCGTCTTCACAAAACCATGCTGACGTTGGCCTCTTTTATCATGTGGCTATAAGTATTCGGAAACCTCATCCTTTCTAAATCGACTCAAAAATCATAACAACCACTGTAGTCAGATTAACTGGCCTATAGTTTCCGCTCTTTGGATATTCAGCCCCTACCTCCGAACCTCTTTCTGTGACATCGCTGTGATGCCCACAACATTGTACATAACAATTTCTATGTGCCATAAGCTCAAACACTGGCCATCTGAGATATTACATTTTGTCTCACTTGCCTTAATTGCACCAGAAGTGCTGCGTTTGCATTGAAAGAAAAAGTTTTGGATTTATGCAGTCGCCAATATCTGACACAGCCAATAGCTAAATCTTAAAATATTAACATTATTCTCTATGCCCAGCTGACTCTCTGATCCCTGCAAATAGTGCTCCAAGTACAACTAATCATTAATTGGCATTCCCTGCTATACAGGGGGATTGTTTCTGGAGGGACATGTTATCCCTGGTTCAGGGAGCACTGGGAGGCCTATTCAACAATGCAAGCTATAGTTGTGTACTAGACTAAGTGGGATCTGTTGGGTCCCTGTCACAGAGGAGGCTTGGTCCACCAACACAACATTCCACCACTCACCCATAGCCCCCACCTGCACAGGCACAGCTCATTTACCCTCATCCCTAGCACTCTCCGCCTCCTCTTTACCCTCCGTCTTCTTTCCCATCTCCTCCTCCCCTCCCCAATCCCTCCCTCACTCCCTCCTTCCCCTACCCTCAGTCACCCCCTCTCTCCATAACTCCTCTCCCCCACCTACCCCCCCTCCTATCCCTCTATCATCCACCTCCCCACTCCCCCTTTCCCCCCCCACTATCCTTCCTCACCTCCCACACTGCCCTCTCTCGTTATTCCACACTCCCTACCTCCCCCACCCCCCTCTACTCCCTGTATTCCACCTCCTCCCCCACTCTCTCACCTTTTTACTCTCCTCCTACCCTCCCTCACCTCTCCTTTTCCCTACCCTCAGTCACTCCCTCCATAACTCCTCTCCCTTCCCTACTCCCCTCCCTCTATACCCTCTCCTCCCCCACACTCCCTCCTCACCATCAATAATTGATGTTTCAATTATTCATCCTATCAATAAACATTTAGGTCATCTGGATGGTCCCAGATGATAGTCACTTGTAATCTCGTGGTGATGACTGCATTTCTTTATGCTTACCTGAGGATACCTTTGAAACACTCTCTGACCTCTTCCTGCCTGGGTGCCGTGACTGCCCTCAGGCACAATACCATGCTGCAAAACCATGGGTTCAGCGTCCGCTTTTCCATATTTCCCTTTAACAATTGAAGCCATTCGGCCTTTCCAGTCTTGCCAATTCACAAAGAAATCACACTCCCAACTAATTTGCTTTGTAACATATTCTCTGTGCCCTCTCTTCAATTCTATCATCTCCAGTACAGATAATTTACAGCGGCCGATTAAGCTACCATTCTGCACATCTGGGATGTTGGAGGAAACTGAAGTACCTCAGGGAAACCTCATACAATGACAGGAAGAACATAGAGTATCATGCAGACAGCACCGATGGTCAGGATTCAATTGGATTGCTGCACGTAACAATTGCAGCTGTGCCACTGTGTAACACCACATGATATGTAAGTTACTGTATGGTAATCTTACTATTGTAGTGAGACCAGGCAGGTAGAGCAAAATGTTCTTTATTAATGAAACAACACTCGAACTACACATGTACCTGGTCAGGAATAAACGATGTAAGCTCTAGTCGTGAGGAGCACTAGCTACTGAACATACTGAAAAGCCCGCGAACGAACCCCTGGTCACGTGACAGCCCCGACCAATGACGAGGGTTCTGAATGCACAGCTTCACCACTAGGTGCCGCTACATGACGCCCCCCAGAACCAGAGGAAAGAAAACGAGCTCAGTTCGCAATATTAAATCCCTCCCCACCTATGTTCAAGACACCTCAGACACTCTCCGTCGGCTCCACGCATTCCATTCCCCAGGCCCCCATCCTCTCATCTTCACCATGGACGTCCAGTCACTATACACCTCCATCCCCCACCAGGATGGTCTCAAAGCCCTCCGGTACTTCCTCGACCAGAGGAGCAACCCATACCCATCCACTGACACCCTCCTCCGCCTAGCGGAGTTGGTCCTTACCCTCAATAACTTCTCCTTTGACTCCTCCCATTTCCTCCAAACACAAGACGTAGCTATGGGCACACGCATGGGCCCTAGCTACGCCTGCCTCTTTGTCGGGCACGTCGAACAATCTTTGTTCTCGGCGTACCAGGGCCCCACCCCCGACCTTTACCTCAGTTACATTGACGACTGCTTTGGTGTCACCTCCTGCACCCACAAACAACTGACTGACTTCATCCATTTCACCACCAACTTCCATCCGGCACTCAAATACACTTGGACCATTTCCGACATTTCCCTACCATTCCTTGACCTCACCATCTCTATTGCAGGTGATACATGCATCCACTACAAACCGACATCCACTACAAACCAACGGACTCCCACAGCTACCTAGACTACTCTTCCTCCCACCCTGCTTCATGTAAGGACGCCATCCCCTATTCCCAATTCCTCCGTCTACGCCGCATCTGCTCCCAGGACGAGGTGTTCCACACCAGGTCATCACAAATGTCCTAGTTTTTCAGAGAATGGGGTTTCCCCATCCCCACTATAGATGAGGCTCGCACCAGGGTCTCCTCCATACCCCGCAACACTGCCCTCTCTCCCCATTCCCCCACTCACAACAAGGGCAGAGTCCCCCTGGTCCTCACCTTTCACCCCACCAGCTGGCGCATACAACAGATAGTCCTCCGCCAGTTTCGCCACCTCCAACGTGACCCCTCCACTCGCCACATCTTCCCATCTCCCCCCCTGTCTGCCTTCCGCAAAGACCGCTCCCTCCGCAACTCCCTTGTCAATTCTTCCCTTCCCTCCCGCTCCACCCCTTCCCCGGGCACTTTCCCTTGCAACCGCAAGAGATGTTACACTTGTCCCTTCACCTCCCCCATCCACTCCTTTCAGGGACCCAAGCAGTCCTTTCAAGTCCGACAGAGGTTCACCTGCACCTCCTCCGACCTCATCTACTGCATCCGTTGCTCCAGATGCCAGCTGATCTACATCGGTGAGACCAAGCGGAGGCTGGGCGATTGTTTCGCCGAACACCTCCGCTCGGTCCGTAATAACCAACCCGACCTCCTGGTGGCTCAGCACTTCAACTCCCCCTACCATTCTGTATCCGACCTCTCGGTCCTGGGCCTCCTCCATGGCCAGAGTGAGCAACACCGCAAGTTGGAGGAACAGCACCTCATATTCCGCTTGGGGAGTCTGCATCCTCTGGGCTTAAACATTGAATTTTCTGAATTCTGTTCACCCAGGCTGCCTCCTCCCCCCCCCCCCAACTCTCCCTCAGCGCTTGGGCCCTGGCATTCCTTCTCTATCTCCCACCCCCCACCCAAGTCGCACTAGCTTCTCATTTTCACACTACAAACAGGTTACAATGGCCTGTTTCCTTTATCATCAATACTTTTTTGCATATCTTTCATTCATTGTTCTTTATCTCTCCACATCACTGTCTATATCTCTCGGTTCCCTGATCCCTGACCAGTCTGAAGAAGGGTCTCGACCCGAAACATCGCCTATCTCCTTCGCTCCTTAGATGCTGCTGCACCCGCTGAGTTTCTCCAGCTTTTTGTGTAACCAATCTGATCTCCCGGTGGCTCAGCACTTCAGCACCCCCTCCAATTCCAAATCCGACCTTTCTGTCCTGGGCCTCCTCCATGGCTAGAGTGAGTCCAATTGTAAATTGGAGGAGCAGCACCTCATATTTCGCTTGGGTTGTTTACACCCCAGCAGTATGAACATTGACTTCCCCAATTTCAGGTCGTCCTTGCTTTCTCCCTCTTTCCCCTCTTCCCAGCTCTCCCACAGCCCACTGTCTTCCTTTTTTCTTCTCCTCCCCCCCCCCCCCCCCCCCCCGAGTCTGAAGAAGGGTCTCGACCCAAAATATCACCCATCACCCATTGCAGAGTTTCCCCAGCATTTTTGTCTAACTTGGAGACGGATGCTTAGTTTCCAAAACATAAATGTAAGGTATTTTACAAGCACCATTAGTGATTCTTTTCCATGGCCATCGGGCAGGCGGGGATCACAAGTGCCTAATCAATTGTGAGCTTGGTTTCAGTTTGAATGGTGTACTGTTGACCTGGACAAAGGTTACCTATCCATTTTGGGGCGCTTAGTTTAGTTTTGAGATAATAACATGGAAACAGGCTCTTCCACCAAGTCGACGCCAACCATTGATCACTCTTTCATACCAGTTTTATGTTTTCCACATTCTCATCCACTCCCCGCACACGAGGGGCAATTTTTCCAGTGACCATTAACCTACAAAAACCTCCCACCCAGCTGGAAACTAGAGCACTGGGAGGAACTCACATGAACGCATGAAGAATGTTTAATCTCTACAAAGACATCAACCAGGTCAGAATCAAACCCATGGCACTGTGAGGCAATAGCTCTACCAACTGCGCTACCGTGCTGCCCTCATAGTCACTGAGTGGCACGTTTGTTCCCGATTCATGAACTTTCAGGCATCTCCAGTCGATTCCAGTTGCAAGAGGAGAGTTGATTGTTCGCAGCCTGTTGTTAATCAACTTCTGATTTTTTTTTTTCAGCAACTGTCCCATTTCCCTGTAAGTCGACAATTACCTGAATATCTGTTCAGGCCAAGCACACACATTGCAGCAACAAGTTTCTTTAAAATAATTTGTCCTGGGGCTCTCGGAGAATCGCATTGCGCATGCTTCGCTGGAACCTCGCGGGCCCATGCCGCTGAGAATTGTGGGTTGTTGTGGGCTGCGTTGCCCTGGTAACGGCGGGCACAGGACAGCGGTGGTAACTGTGGACCAAATATTATAGAGAAGCTATAATCGTTGCTGGGGACCACTCGCCTGGCGTGCCAACCCCCGGGCCTGGGGTGTGGGAGTGTTACCCCGCAGGTTTGTACAGTATCGCGGGGTTGCTGGTGTCTTATAGTCTTGCGTGTAGGAAGGAACTGCGGATGCAGGTTTACACCGAAGATAGACACAACAAGCTGGAGTAACTCACCGGGTAAGGCAGCATCTCTGTAGAAGAGAAATAAATAGGAGACGTTTTGTGTCGAGTCCCTTCTTCAGTCTTGTTCGGTGGTTTGTCCGTGATAGAAAATAAGCGCTGGGTCAGCTTGTTGGCGACGGGACGTACATCATGAGTGGTCCCCATGAGTATCGATGAACAGAGGAATCTTGGCGGCAGGAAGATATCATGGTGAAGAAGACAGGTCTTCATTAATTGAGGATGTGAATAGAAGAATATATAGGTTCTGCTACAACGTTATTTAATATTGGTTTCAGCTATAGTTCCGGTCACCACATAAGAAGAATATGATAACGCTGGAGAGGGCGCAGAGAGATTCGCCGGGATGATGAATGGGATGGACCATTATGAGGAGAGAGTAGGTCCGTTTTCCCTGTAGTGGGGAAGTTCAGCATTGACATAATCGAGGTACCTAAGCTAAATAAATACAGGAAACAGAAGGAGACTATTGAAGTAGATAAAATTAAAGAACAGATTTAGGATAAGGGGGTAAGAGATTTAAAGGAGATCTGAATGGAACATTTTACACCCAGATAGTGGTGTGTATCTGGAATACACTGCCTGAGAGGAGTGGAAGCAGACTTGCTGACTGCATTTAAGAAGTGTCTCGATGAGCACTTGAGTTGCCCAAACATATGTTATGGGCCAAATACTGGAAGATGTCATTAATAGGCATAGTGGGCCAAAAGGCCAATTGCTGTATGACTAGGATATCAATAGGCAGGTAAGGTAAAACATTGTTAATGCCTCGTCCTAAGCCAAATCCCAAACTGTGAGGCCTTCCATTGGCTCTGATGCACAGGATATAGTGTGTAATATGACCCCCAGGTTCCACAAATACAATCTTTTAAACGTTGCTACAGGATGAGATTAGCAGCTGGGGAGAAGAAAATATTCAAGGATGCTTTCGCAGTTTCCTTGGAAAAATATAGTCAATAGTGCTTTATTTGTCACATATGCAACTGCACAATGAAATTCCTTTTGCATATATTACACGTGCGGGCGCTGCCATTTTTGGCACCATTATTCAAAGTCCAAAGTCCGGTCAGACTGCACGCTCGATGTACGGGAGCAGTTCCTGTGAACTGATGTCCCTCTCCTTTTCTCGCCCGGTCATCTGTGTGTCCCAGGGGTGCCTCTTACAGCTTACTGCAAGGTGCTGTAGGCATTACCATGGTTTACCCTCCGAACGGTCCTTGCAATTAACAATGGTTTGATACAATTGGCAATGCCTGTGAAGCTCATGTCCCATGAATACAGCAGGCAGGTAAAATCCCACTGATTCCTGTGAATCACTGACCTTTGACTGCTCAAAGTGGAGAAAGAACATTTGGGATGGAATTGGGAACTCTTGAGTTCATGCATTGGGAGCACTTCAGAAACCCATGTGTGAAAGAAAGTCATTGTTCAACATGAGGAACAGACCAAGAAGGAAAAAAAAACGACAATATATATGAAGCAGATACATGTCATTAGCTCTGATTAGAATCGGGTGTTTTATAAGGACTGAAAAAATATTTAGCATTTCATTTTGTGAAAGAAGGTACACTGCTAATTTGGATTTCAAATTTAATAATTCATAATTGAAACATTCTTCGACTTCTATCTACAAATATGGGAGTGAACTGATTTGAGTTCTAGTGAAAGGTCGACAACCTGAAGCATTAACTGCATTTCTGTTTCTACAGATTCTACCCAACCTGCTCAGCACCTTCAGCTATTTCTGTTTTTATTAGCACTTAAGATAAACAGCTAGAATTCGATGAATTATTACATTTGTTTAAAATACTGTCTGCTCACTTCTGGACGATATCTCCCTTATGTGTCTGGGCTAGCCTTGTGTGACTCTGGATACAGCAATGTGGTAATTTCTTCACAGCTTCCTCAGTTCAGGATTAATTGGGGACCACACAAAATGTGAAAACCTGTGACGCCCATATCCCATGAATAAATAAATGTATATTTTGTTATTGTTTAGATTGCAGATCATTTTTGTCAGGAATGGGAGATTACAGCATGGAAATAGAAGCTGGGAACCACCTGGGTGAGTAAGCTGTGAGTAGGTCTTTGAAATGATGCTGATATCTAAATTTTCATTGAAGAGAGAAGAAAAGTGAAGCCAGTCTTTCTTAAGTCTAATAATATCTCACCAGTGGTCTTCATCTATAAATATCATAATATTTAACATATTTGCTCATTTGAACAATTAAAATAATTACCTGCTTGCTATCACTTACTATTTTGAAGGGAAATTCGTCTATTAACACCATAACGTAAGTAAGCTGGGAACAGAATCAGGTTTGGTTGTAACTTTGGTTCAGGCAAAAATATCATGTGTATAGACACAAAAAGCTGGAGTAACTAAGTGAGACAGGCAGCATCTCTGGAGAGAAGGAATGGGTGACGCTTCGGGTAGAGACCCTTCTTCAGACCTGTGTATATGTATGTAGATTCCTGTTAGCATGAACTTTGCTGCCTATTGATGCCATTATCAGGGAAGTGCTGCCTTGATGTCAAGGGCAGTCTCTTTCTCGTTCTCTTTCCCCTTCTTTGTTTCAACACATTTGTTAATGTTACAACAAAGCTGAAAAGATCTCTGTAGTCCAGTAATCTTGTTGCAGAATATAATTTTACACATTCAGAATGTAGTATTACAGGTAGCAAAAAAGTGCAGATCAGAAAGAAGTGCAGGGGCTGCAAAGTGGGAGTCTTTTCTGAGCCTATGAGACATCCATTAGCTTATGGGGCTCATGCAGTAGTCTGGTAACAGAGGGAAAGAAGCTATTCCTGAATTTAGAGTTGCATGCTTTCAAGTTCTTGTATCGTCTGCCCAGCGGGTAAGAGGGGATGAGTGGGGTGTATGTTACCTTTGATTAAGCTGGCTATTTTCATGACGTAGTGTAAAGTGTAGAGTCGATATGGGTGTGTGTGGGGGGGGGGGGGGGGGGGAGGTTTACATAATTGACAGAATAAGGGATACTGTATTTCAACATATTTTGTTTTGGGAATGATTGCTGATCGAGGGGAATGATTCATTGGTTTGGAGTTGTCTTGCGTTTAAGAGAACAAATGCATCTGTCAATATTCCAGATTACTGGGTAGTTGCCAACAGAAGTAGTGAAATAACTTGGCAGGAGACATGTTTGGAGATGAAGCACAAATTGTCATCAGCAGTATCACTTGAATTTTGATTGGGCTTAGAGTTTTTTGAGGTATGCTAGGAATATGGGGCAAAATACATCTTGTCCCACCGCTCTGTAACAGAGATACATCCTAGAGATACGATTCAGTGAAAGGCTGACATTGCACACCACTGCCATATTTGAGCAAGTATTTCAAATCAGAAAGAAATTACATGAATTCCAACCCTCTGTACACTTTTACTTAATGTATTTACAGGTATGGAGCAACCCTTTTTTGGGAAAGTAAGTGCAGCTGTGAGAAGCGATGGAAAATGCAACCTGCTGGAAGGTGACCATCTGTTTGATCAAGGAGAAGTGAACTGCAAGGCAATAAGTGAAATCAAATGCACAAAGGACCAGGAAAATGCCATGAAGGGCATAGGGTCCAGGTGAGGATCTTGTCCTGGTCAATCTGAGTTATTATTTCCATTTATTACAAGTAACCCAATGTATTGCCAACTCATTAGTCATATTTCAATCGGAAAAGTTAAAATGTGCAAACTCTTTTTCAAAAGTCAAAGAAACTATAGAAATTTGAAATTAAAGCAGAATTTGTTGGAAATACTCACTGAGAGGACAGAGTTAACAGCAAAGCAGAACCAAGAAATAAGTAAAAAGCATTAAGAAATTGTCGTGCTACAGAGTTAAGAATCAAGAAGACAGGTTGCAGCCTTATAAAACTTCAAATAGGCTGCATTTGGAGTATTCCATGCAGTTCTGGTTGCTCCATTACAGGAACGATATGAGGGATTTTTGGAGAGGGTGCAGAAGAGGTTTACCAGAATGTTGCCTAGATTAGAGGGTATTAGCTAAAAGAAAAACAAGAGAGGCACAAATAGGGTGGGCACAGAACATTTTCCCCAGGGTGGAAATATTATAGGTTGGAGGGTATAGGCCTCTAACAGGTAGAGGGACAGGTAGTGGAGCAGTAGCAAGGTGTCTGCAGTACTTGGACAGGTTGGGAGAGTGGACAGAGAAGTTACCGATGGGATACTGTATTAAAAAGCATGCAGTCATTTTATTTGGAAGAAGGAATAAAGGCGGAGACTATTTTAGAAAGGGGAGAGGATTCAGAAATAGTTGGTGCCAAGGGACTTGGGAGTGCTGGTGCAGGATTCCTTAAACATTGATCTGCAAATTGAATTGGTAGTAAGGAAGGCAAATGCAATGTTAGCATTCATTTTAAGTTGACTAGAGTATAAAAACAGTGATGTAATGCTGAGGCTTCATAAGGCAATGGCCAGACCTAATTTGGAATATTGTGGGTCGTTTTGGGCCCCATATCTGAGGATGGATGTGCTGACGTTGGAGAGGGTTCAGAGGAGAAGAATGATCCCAGGGATGATTGGTTTAATATATCGTGAGTATTTGACAGGTCTAGGCCTGTACTTGTTGGAGTTTGGAATGATGGGAGTGGACGTGGCCAAGTATTTTCACTAGTGAGAAAGTCTAGGACCAGAGGGCAAGCTGCAGAAGCAAATGATGTACATTTAGAAAGGATATGAGGAGGAATTTCGTTAGCCAGAGGGTGGTAAATCTATAGAATTCATAGGCATTTTTAAAACAGAGATTGACAGCTTCTTCATTGGTAAGGTTGTCAAACGTTGAATGAATTTGGCAGAAGAATGAATTTGAGAGGAAAAGATAGATCAGCGATAATTCTGCCCCTATGACCTATGAACTTATGAGTCTGATGTTGGTGTCTTAGTTATCTCGATGCTCCAGAGATGCATGTAGGTCCATGAACATGTCTGCTGTGGACCTGATGCAATGGTAGGCAGTGGATAAAGTCTGTTTGGGAGGCTGATATTCATTTGGGCTGTTAAATACCTATAAATTATATTGTGATTTTTATCCACTCCCACAAGTCTCATGTCTCATGCTTTACCCTAATTTACTACTTTCCCCCAAAGTCCAAACTTATCCTTATTCATAACTATCGTAAAACCCATGAAATAGTCATCATTATTCCCAAGGTACTAATCATACCTCCTACATTCACAAAGTGCTGGAGTAACTCAGCGGCTCATCAGTATATCTGACGGACCAGGATAGGTGCTTTTAAGGTCGGTACCCTTCTTCAGACTTCTTTAATCAAGGCATTTGACAAGGTCCTGTTGGATCCCGATCTGAAACATTGTCTATCCTGGCCTACTGAGTTACTCCTGCACTTTTTGTAAACCAGCAAGTTTATTCTTTGTGTCTCCTGCATTTACGTACCATTTGTTAATATATATGGTAAACATCATAGTTTTCGGTATTGATCACTTGGGCACGCCACTTATCCCAAACTTTGAATTAAAAACATATCCATTCACTAGTACACTTTGCGTCTTATTGCCAAGCCAATTTTGGAACCAATTAGCCAGCTCATTCTAGATCCTTTATGCCTTAACCTCTCCCACTGTACCATGCAGGATCTTTTCAAAAGCTTTGATTAGAAAATACTTATCATTATCCTTGGAACATTTTCACGATGTAATCCCCATATTCTCTTTGAAAATGTTGCTGATGCAATGCATATACTGTATCTCTAATAAACCATGTGACTTTTGCAGGGAAAATTCTTGATTTGAATCCCAAACCCCACAGCAATACAAATTTCTTACACAATTCTCAATTATTGTCTGATTCATCTTATTCACCCTTCTGTTTATTCTCACACACACACCTCAGATGCCTCAGAAAATTAACACTGGTGTTTCCATAAAAATTGCACAGCCCTCTTTGTTTGTCCATCAGAACATGGTTTATGTAAAATAGATGAAGGTGATCTTTTTGGAAATTTTGCTGTTAAGACAATGCAAACTTTTCCTTCAGTAAAGCGACCAATCTGATGAAAAGTGATGAAAAATGCAAAGGTGACTATCTCTCTGAGCTGGAAATGTCTAAGTGCATGGAGATAAATGAATTCAATTCAACAGAACATAAAGAGAATGCTGAGGACCAGGGGCCAAGGTGAGGAACTTGTCCTGTTATTGTTTCTGTGGTTCAATTGGTATCCTGGAAATTGCAATCCAATAATATAATTTTACCCAGGTATGAAAGAGATATTCATTTGATTGCATTTCTCCGTATTTTCACTAATACCTTGCAAATCATCACACTTTATTTAATTATTGCATTTATTGAAAACCTTATTTGAAATTTTACTTGTAATGCAAGGAGGGTGGGGTGCGAGGTGATATGCATAGTGGAAGGTACCATTGTCTCCCCAGCAAGTGAAACAGATAATGGTCACATGACGTGAGATTCTGACAATGTTCGGGCATACGCAAATAAATAACAAGTAATATTCACACCACAGAAGTGCCAGAAAATGTCCATCTTCAACAAGAGTGTCAAATCTGCAATTCTTGTTATTGAATAGCATTTTCATTGCTGCATTCTCCACCATATGTATCACCACTGATCGGTAATCCAATTGCATAACCACTTTCGGAACACCCAGAGGTTGGGTACTTTGCAGAGTAACTCTCCTTCTGACATCCAAGGCCTTTCTACCACAGTGGAAAGTGAGAGTGATGGAATGCCCTCAACTTGCCTAGATGAGTGCTGTACCAGAAATGCTCAAGATGCGCAACGCCTTCCAGAACAAAACAGCTTGCTTTATTAAAAGACCATCAATGACCCCAACCTTTATTTGCTCTTACTTATTGGCTATACAATATACCGTGGGCACTTGCCTGAGCTCCTACGCCACCAACTCCCAAACTCCTAACCTTCACCATTAAGCAGGACAAGGGCTGCATGGGAACACCATCACCTCCAGGTTCTCTTTCAAGTCGCATACTATACTGTCTTGGAAATACATAGTTGTCCTTTCATCTTTGATTCCAAGCCATGAAATTCCTGCCCATAAGCATTGTAGGAGTAGCTTTGTGGGAAGAACTGCAGCTGTTTAAGAAAGTTGTTCACCACCTTCTCAAGGGCAATTAATGGTGGAAAATAAATGTTAGCATTGCCTGCAATGCCCGGATTCAGAAAAGGAATTGAGAAAAACTATGCATGCAGTACTTTCAATTGAGATGCAAATGATGAATGGAGGAGCGTTTCATTCAATCACTCTGTATTACACTGCAGCTCAGCTGGTTTACCAGTCCTGTAAGGAGGAATGGCACTGTTGGATCTACCATCAATAACAAAACAAATATTTGTATGTGACTTTAGAGCAATAAAGCACCAGAAGATACTTTACACAAGCTTTTCAAACCAAATTTAACATAAATCTGTGTTTGGGCAAATTACTGGGTAGTCGGTCAAATACCTACTTGAAGAGGATGGAAAAGTAGAAAGATAGTCAGATTTGGTGATGGAAACTCAAAGTTGGTCTTGTTAGCTGCAAACATGGCCAAATGGGAGCAATCAAAATCTGGGATTCTCAATTGAAGGAGCAGAAATACTTTGGAGGGTTGGAGGATCTTACAGAGAAAGAAATGGAGAGACATGGAGTGATTTGAAACCGTGAATGTCAGCTTAAAAACAATTATTGCTAGGCAGCAATTGATGCAGGTTAGTGAATACAGGAATAATGAATGATTATGTTTTGGCACGTCACATCCGAAATATGGTGGCTTTGGAGAGAATCATGAGGAAATCTGCAAGGAAATTATTGGAATTCTTGTCTGGTGGTTACAAACGAAAATTAAAAAATGCAAATGCTGGAAGTCAGATGTTTAAACATAAAATGCTGGGAAGGTTCAGCAGGTGACGCAACATCTGTTGAAAGGGAAATAGTTTTAAAGTTTCAGACTGAAATCATTTGCCAGAAAAATGAGCAAACAAAATTTAAATTGTCAAGTTGGGGAAGAAATATATGCGTGAGTGAGGTAGGGTTGCCGTGGAAATGTAGAAATAATGCAGTCAATGGGTGCAATTCGAGATTAATAGCACATCAACAAAATGTTAGACTGCAGGGCCGATGGTGCAAATGGAAACAGAAAAATGAGCCAATACGACAGGTGGATGACTCAGGCAGCACACTGGAGCAGCGGTAGTGTTTGCTGGCTTACAACACCAGAGACCCTGGTTTGAACCTGACCATGGATGCAGTCTGTATGGAGTTTGTACATTCCCTCAGTGACCGTGTGGATTTTTTCCATGTGCTTCGGTTTCCTCCCTGCATGCAGGTTTGTAGGTAATTTGGATTATGTAAATTTTCTCTAGTGTGTTGGATAGAACGGGTGATGATTGGTCGGCGCAGACTCAGTCGGCTGAAGGGCCTGTTTCCAAATTGTATCTCTAAAACAAAAAAAAGGGAAATTGTAGCAGAAATGGACAGTTATAATGCAGAAAGAAAGTGAGTTATCAGAAGTTGTATAGTGGGATATCGTCTGAAAGGCTGTAATATATTTAGAATGGAAGATGTGCTGCAATTATTTAAACTGTGTTCGGCCTCAAAATCACAGAAAGATGGATCAGAGTAGAAGTGTGGTGAAAAACTGAAGTGGCATTTCACAGGAAATTCAGGATTAAGCTGGACTGAACACATGTGCTTTGCATAGTGATCACTGAATTTGCATCTGATTTCACCTGTATCAAGGAGATCACATTGAACTCAAAATGCTGTACACTGGAAGAAGTGGCACTTGTCTGGAAAGAGGGTTTGGGTCCCCAGATGGTGGAAAAGGAAGAGGTGAAAGGATAGGAGTTGTATGGGAAAGCATTGTGAGGTTGTTGTTGATGGAAGAGGTCTTATGATGGAGTCTAGTTGCAGCTAGTGGGGGGAACAAAAGCAATAAATGTGGTGGCCGTGGGATGCAGTATTCTGATCAGGAAACTATCCTTGCTCTGTTCAGATGAGAGCAGATTTTCCACACGGGTGCCCCTGAAATGTATTCTTTCCTCCACCATAGTGGACATGCCAAGGTTTAGGAAGAAGGAGGACAGAAGCACCTTTGTGGAAAGTCTGATCTTCAAAGTAAATATGACAGATGTAGGAACTGGACAGTGGATATAGGAGGCTGGGTGGGGGAAAGATGTCCTGGATAGCTATGTGAATCTATAGGCCCATAATGGATATTTACAGTAAACCTACCCCCTGAGATGGAGCAATCCAGATTTTGTAGGACTGTTGCAGAAATGGACTGATGAGAGCTGGATGGAAATTGGCAGTGTACGGAGAGAAAGTTTTGAGTTCCGTATATATGCATGAAGCAGCAATAATGCATTGCTAACTCACTTTCTACATGAGAACCGATCATTTCTGCTGTAGGTCACATGTCTGTGATGTTGGCTCATTTTTCCTGTCTCCATGGAACACCCTGATGTGCTGAACATGCACCATAGTCAGCGCGGTAGGAGGCGGCTATTTGCATACATTGTGTATGCAAGCAAAGAATCTCACTGTGCTTAGTCACATGTGACAATAAATTATTCCTATTATCTTGTAGTACTTAACACTCTTTATCATACTGTGTCAGCTCCACTTAACCCAGGTGACGAGAGAACCACTACAACTGATCCCCATGGCAACCCTGGTCTCTCCCAATCAAGATATTTTCTTTTGTAGACAACATCCTTCCCTACATCATCTCTACAATTTAAAATTAATATATATTTTTTTAATTCTCAGTTTTCATTAAAGGCCTTTGACCCAAAATATTAATTATGTTTCTCTTTCCACATAAGCTGCCATGCCGGCTGAGTGTTTCCATCATATTCTGTTTTCATATTCTGCAATTAAAATGCTGTAACATTCCCTTTGGTCTGTTTAAATTACAGCACAGTTGTTCCACCAACCACCTTGTTGGTAATGAGAAACGGGAGGCCACAAATGGAAACTGCGGAATATCAAGGTGATACAGTGCAATTCTCATGTGACGAAGGTAGAGAACCTGCAAGAAGTCAAGGAGAATGCAACCTGCAATCTGATCAAGAAGGAGCTAAATTAATGAAAAGAAAAAAATTAAATCCCATAAAACACCAAGAAAATGCTACAAAGGACATGCAGTCCAGGTGAGGAACTTGTCCTGTTGAGCCTGAGTTACTGTTCCCAAGGTTCCAATAGGGCCTTTTGCTGGAACAGATGATTCAGTCAGGCGCTCTTAACTCTTCAGATCCATACTTTCAGAGAAAGTAAGACGTTTAAAAGTGGGTACTCACTTGTATTTCCTCAAGCATCTGAACTGATCTGTTTACATAACTTTCCATTATTTCTCTCTTGGTTATGGAGGCATACAGCACAGAAAAAAGCCCTTCAGAATCAATCCATGCAGACCAATATGCAAGACCATCTAAGCAGGTTCCATGTACCTACAAATGGACCATATCCCCCTCAACTATTTCAATCCATGTACTCGTCCAAATGTCTTTTAAATGCTGTTTTAGAACCTGTTTTAGAAATTTTTCAATTTTCTATCCATGTCAACACCCTACCTCCAATACAATGTGCTCTAATTTTAGTCACCAGTCTCCCGTGCGGGACCTTATCAAAGGCTTTCTGAAAGTCTAGATACACTACATCCACTGGCACCCCTTCATCCATTTTACTTGTCACATCCTCAAAAAATTCCAGAAGATTAGTCAAGCATGATTTCCCTTTCATAAATCCATGTTGACCTGGACTAATCCTTTTACTGCTATCCAAATGCTCCATTATTACCTCTTTAATAATTGACTCCAGCATCTTTCCCACCATCGAAGTCAGGCTAACTGGTCTGTAATTCCCCGTTTTCTCTCCCGCTCCTTTCTTGAAAAGTGGGATAACATTAGCTATCCTCCAATCCACAGGAACTGATCCTGAATCTATTGTACATTGGAAAATGATCACCAATGCGTCCACTATTTCTAGAGCCACCTCCCTGAGGATCCTGGGATGCAGACCATCAGGCCCAGTGAGAGGTTGAAAGTAGGTATGGCAAGTGATGAAACGAGGTTCAGTTGTCAGAATAGGCAGGAGTACGGCAGGGAGCGAGGAAGGACTGTCGGATTGAATGCATTTATTTTAGTGCAAAAGGCCTGACAGGTATTTTCGGATGAACTAAAGGCATGGATGGGTATGAGCGACTAGGAAGTTTTAGCTATGCAGAAATCTGGCTAAGAGAGGGACAGGACTGGGAGCTTAATGTTCCAGGGTAAAGATGCTACAGATGAGATAGAGGTGGGGGTTAAAGACATGTTGCATTATTGATTAAAGAGAATGTCATGGCAGTGGTCCAAGATGGCATTAGTAAACGGTTCGCCCTCCTCCACCCTAGTTGTTGTACTAATTTTACTGTTGTCCTGATGAGTTAATTGTCTGTAACTTATTTTCACCTAGCCCACAGCTAACACTGGCCTGTTTCTTTTATCATCGTTACTTTTTTCGATATCTCTCATTCATTTGTTCTATATCTCTCTATATCACCATCAATATTTCTTGATTTCCTTTCCTCTGACTCTCAGTCTGAAGAACAATTTCAACCCGGAACGTCAATTATACCTTTTCCCCAGAGATGCTGCCTGACCCGCTGAGTTACTCCAGCTTTTTGTGTCTATCTGCGGATGATCACCTTGTTGGGAGGATTCTGAATTGGGGCAAGACCAGTTTGATGGTATTTGACAGGAACTTGCTAAAGTTGATTGGTGTAGGTGGTTTGCAGGGAAAGGGACATTTGGAAAATGGGATGCTTTTAAAAGTGAGTACTAGAGTTCAGGGCATCCAGAGATTTTTTGTGCAATGAGGGAAAGAGGGTAACGAGAGAGAGAATAGGACCCTTCAGAAACCAAAGCAGTCATCTGTGTGAGCAGCTGCAAGAGATGGGGAAGGTCCTCAATGAGGATTTCTCCTCTGCTTTTTACCAGGGTGAAAGTCATGAAGACTGGAGAATTTGGGACAGTTAATGGAGATGTCTTGAGGAAAGTCTGTATTATGGTTGAGGAGGTGCTGATGTCCTAAGGTGTATGGAGGCAGTTAAATCTCAAACGCTTGATCAGATATATCTGAAGACATATCAATGTCGGAAAGTAGAGGGTGCGGGAGGGAGGTGTCCCTTCTCCCATTGGTATGGAGCTTTTGCATTTTTCAGCTTGAAATTGTGCAATCTGGTGCATACTGTAGCGAGTCTTTTAACTCCCACTTGAATGCAATATTTATGCTTTAAATTGGATTAGCTTTGAATAAGGTTGGGCTAAATGTCATTCCGAATTACATTCCATAGTCGAGCCAGGCTCTGATCAACAGGTGCACCACATGAATGATCTTAGTATATTCATGTATGGAATTCAGATTATAATCAAACATTGGCCCATGTTGACCAACCTGAGTCTCACTGCATAGCTTCTCTCATTCCTGTCCCTGAGTCCAGCCTTACACCTGGCCCCCTATTCTACCATGATCATAGCTGCTTACCTGCTTAGGTTCCCAGTGCTGAACACTCCCATTGTCCCAGCTTTGACTGCACACCTAGTACTATTCCAAACCTCGACTCTGGATGCACACTTAGCCTTGCTCTTAGCCCCTTTGCACTGACAATATATCTGGCCCACACATAAAGCCCCATATCTGATGCCCTGGACTTAACCTATTACGTTCAAGTCCATAGGTGCTTATCTATGACGGTAATCTTTTATGGGGCACTTCACAGACCAAATTTTGTATAACAAAATTTGCTACATCCATTGCATTCCTTGTTATCTAACATACTAGTTACTTTGTCAAATAAGTCATCAATTGGTTGAACACAATATCTCATCCATAAAATTATATTCACTCAGTGGTATGTATTCTGTTACCATTTCCTTCATTTTCCTAATAAACTGTCCTGAAGTCATTTTCACCCTCAATATTTTCAGTATATTGCTGTCTTCCTCTCAGCTGGGACTTTTCCAAAATGCAAAGTCCAATAACTATATATTTACGCAATATTATTCTATTAAATGTGATCTTGAGAGTACATAATATTTTCTGTGGTATTCATAACACACCAATGATAAAAAATTTTTGTTTTGATTGCACCTACCAACATGCATACATTATTATATAATAGTTAATATGTGCCGAGAGCAAATTTTTGTTCCAATGCTCCCCATTCCCAATGACTTTTACATTGAAGTGATTGAAATCCTAGTGAAGTTCAAATGGCATTAAAAAAACCCCTCCGAAATGGATGATATTCATTACGTGGTTGGTTGGAGTCAGTATCAGCACAATTACTATATTAAACTTTGAATCTTCAGATATCCTGGTTCAAGCTAAAACTAAAGACAAATAATAACCTCCTCACTCATTCCCCTGCAAGTATCTCTGTCACTCCTTTAAAATATGCTCTTTCTTTGAACAAGCTCTTAAACATCGCATTTGAATCAGTTTCCATCTGATTACACTCCTTGAGGATGTTCATCTACATGTTCAATTAATAAAACAACAAGATTGGGGACATATCTATTCGACCTGTCAAAGGAATTTGGGGGGTGTGTGTGTGTGGGGGGGGGGGGGTAGAAATAGTCAGTGAGGTAAACAAACATAATAGTTGAATGGCAAATGACAATAGTGCTACCTTCCCAATATTTAACTGAAGGAAATAATGGGTTATCAGGGCTGTATGTTGTGACAGACAGCCTGACACCTTGCATGTCACTTATCCCATCCCCCTGGATATTCCGGATTAATAAATTAAGGTTTTGTCAACTAATTACAAATCAGGCTAAATTCAAATCAATAACATTAGCCAACTCCGAAACGCGAAGCGCTGAGCATTGGGGATCCAGATATCATGGACAACTGGCCTCAGTTCCCCGCTCACATCTGGCTGTGCTCTCTGTCTGAACCAGGGGCCTTGGAGTGTTTTTGAAAGTGGGGAGGCTGAGCCTTGGGGGTACCTGGCGAGGGAGTGGAGCAACCAAGTGAGGGGAGGGTGTGGGAGGGGGTAATAACTTTTTGAAATTTGACGTATTAAAATCATGTTTTAGTGCAATGTTGAAGTATGATTTTAATGATTTTTGTTTGAAGTATTTTTAAGAGGTAGCTTTTTAAGGGGTAACTTTTTCCACACAGAGGGTGGTGAGTGTATGGAACAAGCGGCCAGAGGAGGTAGTTGAGGCAGGGACTATCCCAACATTTAAGAAACAGACTGATACATGGATAGGACAGTTTGGAGGGATATGGACTAAAAGCAGGTAGTGTAGCTGGGACATGTTGGCGGGTGTGTGCAAGTTGCACCGTAGTTCACACTGTATCACTCTATGACTACATTATACCTCCACCATGCATGAATGCTTCAAAATCAAGTGGTCAAGTTTTATTGCCATATACTCAAGCATAGAAACATAGAAAATAGATGCAGGAATAGGCCATTCGGCCCTTCGAGCCAGCACTGCCATTCAATATGATCATTGTCTGTGTGGACTTCAACAAGACATCTGATAAGGTTTTGTGTGGTAGGTTGATCTGGAAGGTTAGTTTGCATGGGATCCAAAGAGAGCTAGCCGACTGGATAAAGAAGTAGGTTCATGGAACATAGAGGCTGATGGTGAAAGGTTGTTTTTGGACTGGAGGCCTGTGACTACTGGTGTGCCTTGGGGATTGGTGCTGAGCCCATTGCTGATTGTGGCTTATATGTTTCTTGTCATCTAGTGATGCTGCCTGACTCACTGGGTTACTTTAGTTCTACGCAACATTACAGCATTTGCAGTTCCTTGTGTGTCCCTTTCACTGATAATCAATTTTTTGAATCACATGTTATACCTTCAGCATTAGGAGAAGTACGATGCTGTACTACTATATATTCTAACATTCCTTTATATTACTGTTCCTTCTACAGCTCAGTTATTTCATTATTTGCCTCATCCGATTTGGAAGATGGAAAAGTGCAAGCAGAAACTATGGACGATCATGGTGAGTAGGACATGAGGAGCCTTTGAATTGATGGCCACACCTCTGACGTTAAATGGTGGCAGATTTTGTGGACAATGCAAGTGTCTTCCGATCACATAATCTTTCTGTCATTTTATATCAATGGGTCTTCTTTTGTGTCAATCTTCCATGTTTCAAATGTGGACATTGCTGTCATCGTCCGTCCTGAAAAGGATGCAAGCTTCCGGCGACAATCAGTGGGAGCCATCACTTGTTGCAATAGATGATGGTGGTAGCAGAATTAGCTCAGGATACTTCCAGTTACCAGCCCTGTGACGTGGACGCTTCTGCTATGGGGCCTATCAATGTGGTGGTTCTCATATGAAGAAAACATTGCTCATTGCTGCAGCATCATTAAATTAGGATCGACAGTCAGAACCATTTTCCCAGGGTCAAAATGTCAAATACTGGAGAACATAAGTTGAAGCGGATTTAAGTTGCAAGACCTTTACACAGATAATGGTACGTACCTGGAATGCGCTGCTGACAGGGAGAATTTGTGGTGCAAGCAGCTACTATACTGATGTTTATGAGTTATTTAGACAAGCCATGAACATGCAGAAAATAAAGCAACCAGGATCATGAGCAGGCAGATGGGATTACTTTAATTTGGCATGATGTTTGCCATAAATATAATGGTTTGAAGGGTCTGCTCCTGTGCTGCATTATTTTATGCTCTCTGTTCTATGTAACCAAGTCTTTCCACAAATTCTCCCTACCACTTCTTTGCTGGGTCTAAGTCTTGCAACTCCCTCCGTAATAAGACTGAAAATGCCAATTTACCAGAAGATTTCATCTGATTGGATAGCATGCAAACAAAGATTTACACTGTACCTCGGTACATGGGACAATAATAATCCTAAACCTAAGAAGAATTGGAACTGTTCAAAAACATTGATCACCAACAGGGATAGGGAATAATTGTTGGATTAGCCAACAACAGCTTCAAAGTGAATAAATAACGATAAAAGTTTTTTTTTCACAGTTCAGTTCATTATATGCAGTTATCTCTCATGAAAATATTCCATAATATTCCAATTTCCTCACAATATTAGTCTATAGTACATTATTCACAAAATTCGGAATATTTCCATACTCAATACACCATTCGGTCAAATATCCCTTTCACTCTTTAGGCTCAATCTATGAAATATCCCATGGCATTCACAATATTACTTTGCAATATGGCTTGTGAGATATATCGCAACACTTTGTGATAGACTCCATATTTTTGTTGTGATGCACTACAATATATTCTATGCTACTTCTCAGTAATGGTGTAAAGCATTTTCACACCATTCTCAGATTGTTTGATATATCCCATCCACCACTCAGTGTATCCCAACACACATCATATGCTCCACAGTAATATTCTGACATTGGTCAATCTGTACAAACTGCCTAACCCTATTTATTTGGTCACACATGAGATAAAATAATGCACATTATCCAGTTTTTAGTAAACCTTGTTGTTATTGTGTTTCTAGCCAATGAACACATCACTTGTGGTGAAGAAAGAACTAAATCAATCAATCAAATGAGAAGCGAGCAAAAATGCGGAAACATGCAGCTGTCTGAGCAGGAATGGACTAAGAGCGTGGGGACAAATGACCTCAACTCAACAAAACGTCAAGAGAAAGCCAAGAAAGACTTGGGCCCAAGGTTGGAACCTGTTCTGTAATGTCCTGATGAACAAATTATTATTAAGTCCATCAAGTCTATGCAAACTCACAGGTCAATTCCATTATCCCACAGATTTTCCCTGAAAACTAATCATGCCACATTATCAGCACCCCCCTCCCCCCCCCCTCCCACGGCCGTACTCTACCTATATTATGGACAATTTATGGTGTTCGGTGGACTTTTCAACCTGGCAGATTTGAGTCGTGCAAATAAATTGGAGCACCCAGAAGAAACCAATGCAGTCAAGGGGAGAATATGCACACTCCACACAGACAGCACCTGAGGTCAGGATAGAACCCGGTTTGCTGGAATTGAAGCAGAGGTTCCACAAGCTACAATTTGTATTCTGGGTTTAGGTCAATAAAACACCTCAACAGGGTTTACACTGGCATTATCAAATCCCAGTACCCAGATCCTTTCTCCTCCTCTCTGTGCTCATCTCCCATAAGACGTAGGAGCAGAATTAGGCATTCGGCCCATCGAGTTTACTCCACCATTTGATCATGGCTTGATTTATTTTTCTCACATCCCAATTCCCATATTTTCCTTTATACCCCCTCTTTCCTCCCCCTGTCCCCTTCCAACCATATCCCATCCTCCAGCTTAGCATTTTACTCTTTCTCTTCTTTCCTTATCTGACACCCCCTTGTCTACTTTTCATATTGTGGCTTTTTCACTAACTCAACTCGTCTGCCAATTAGCCCCCCCTGCCCCACCTATATCCCCACCTATATCCACCTATTACTTGCCAAGCTTTGCTCCAGTGTCATCTCTCTTTTCCAGTTTTCTCCCCCCCCCCCCCCCCCACTCCAATCTGAACCAAAATACCATCTGTTCATTTCCTCCACAGATTCTGTCGGAGCTCCTCTTGCATTGTTTTGTGTGTGCAAGAAATAGTTGCAATTTCTTTGTACTTCTCTTTTTAATCAAACCATATTGGCCAGCATACTGTATCAGGAAGTGAGGGCAGATGACTGGAAAGTGGGAGGTTTTAGGGAGAGTTTTGAAGGAGAATGGAAAAATGTAGGGACAGATATTCAGAACTCTATGAAGATTATGAAAACATGGTTGTTCCGTAGTAATTGAAGTTGACAATCTTACTGCAGTGACATTTTGAATGTTATTTTAATATTGACAGAAAAAAGCATATAAAAAGAATAATGTGGCATAATATACTTGCCTTCCTTTCTGATCAGCTGCAGTTAATTTTTAAAGCACATTTGCTTCTACCCTTTTTCCTGCTTAACTTATAAAGTAAGGCTTGCTCTGAACCTGAAACTTTAGTTATTTGCAACTCTGCAGAATGACAAAAGAGTTCCTGAAGCAGCTCTGCAAGGACCAGAAGCTCTACCAGACACCATACCTGAACGATATACTCTATTTGCACTTTAAAGGTTAGTATTATTTCATTAAATCCATGCATGGTTATCTGCTAAAATCGGACTTGCTTATTGTCTCCATTGGGCTTGAGGAACATTGAAAATAGGTACAGGAGGAGGCTATTTGGATCCTCGAGCCAGCACCGCCATTCCTTGTGATCATTGCTGATCATCCCCAATCAATAACCCGTGCCTGCCTTCTCCCCATATCCCTTGATTCCACGAGCCCCCAGAGCTCTATCTAACTCTCTCTGAAATCCATCCAGTGATTTGGCCTCCACTGCCCTCTGTGGCAGGGAATTTCACAAATTCACAACTCTCTGGGTGAAAAAGTTTTTTCTCGCCTCAATCTTAAATGGCCTCCCCTTTATTTTAAGACTCCCCATTTTTCCTGCATATAGCTTGTCGAGTCCTTTTTTAATTTTATATGTTTCTATAAGATAACCCTTCATCCTTCTAAACTCTAGTGAATACAAGTCTAGTCTTTTCAATCTTTCCTCATATGACAGTCCCGCCATCCCAGGGATCAATCTCGTGAACCTACGCTGCACTGCCTCAATCACAAGGATGTCCTTCCTCAAAGTAGGAGACATAAACTGTACACAATACTCCAGATGTGGTCTTACCAGAGCCCTATACAACTGCAGAAGAACCTCTTTACTCCTGTACTGAAATCCTCCAGTTATGAAGGCCAAATTCCATTAGCTTTCTTCACTGCCTGCTGTACCTGCACGGCAACTTTCAGTGACTGGTGTACAAGGACACCCAGATCTCGCTGCACCTCCCACTTACCTAACCCCATTGAGATAATAATCTGCCCCCTTGTTTTTTCCGCCAAAGTGGATAAGCTTACATTTATCTATATTATACTGCATCTGCCACGCATCTCCCCATTCACTCAACCTGTCCAGGTCACCCTGCAACCTCCTAACATCATCTTCACAGTTCACACTGCCACCCAGCTTTGTGTAATCCGCAAACTTGCTCGTGTTGCTCCTAATTCCCTTTTGCAAATCATGAATATATATGGTAAACAGTTGCGTCCCCAACACCGAGCCTTGCGGCACTCCATTCGCCACTGCCTGCCATTCTGAAAAGGACCCGTTCACTCCTACTCTTTGCTTCCTGTCTGCCAACCAATTTTCTATCCATTTCAACACCCTATCCCCAATACCATTTGCTCTAATTTTAGTCACCAGTCTCCCGTGCGGGACCTTATCAAAGGCTTTCTGAAAGTCTAGATACACTACATCCACTGGGTCCCCCTCATCCATTTTACTTGTCACACCCTCAAAAAATTCCAGAAGATTAGTCAAGCATGATTTCCCTTTCATAAATCCATGTTGACTTAGACTATTCATTTTATTGCTATCCAAATACCCCATTATTACCTCTTAAATAATTGACTCCAGCACCTTTCCCCACCACCGAGGTCAGGGTAACACGCCTGTAATTCCCTGTTTTTTCTCTCGCTCCTTTCTTGAAAAGTGGGATAACATTAGCTATCCTCCAATCCACAGGAACTGCTCCTGAATCTATTGTACATTGGAAAATGATCACCAATGCGTCCACTATTTCTAGAGCCACCTCCCAGAGGATCCTGGGATGCAGACCATCCTGCCCAGGGGATTTATAATCCTTCAGTCCCATTAGCCTACCCAATACTATTTCTCGCCTAATGAAAATTTCTTTCAGTTCCCCTACCCCCTTAGACCCTCTGTCCTCCAGTACATCTGGGAGATTGTTTGTGTCTTCCTTAGTGAAGACAGATCCGAAGTACCTGTTCAATTCTTCTGCCATTTCCTTGTTACCCACAATAATTTCACCCATGTCTGCATTCAAGGGACCCACTTTTGATTTTGCTACTCTTTTTCCCTTAACATATCTAAAGAAGTTTTGACTGTCCATCTTTATATTCCTGGCCAGCTTCCCACGATGACAGACACAAAAATGTTTTCAGTGTTACCCTGGTTTTATTAATATAATAATATCCTAATCATGAATTTGGGAGTATGTGTAATCCACTTGAAGATCGAAGCTGACAGAAATACTGAACATGTACAATTCCTTCTGATTGTTAATTTAAATTTCAGTTTCACTACAGTTCTTGCATATCAAGGCACCGTGTCTTCACATCTGCTATTATTAAAGAATATTAAGTTTGCTTTTTTAGACATAGAGATACAGTGTGGTAACAGGCCCTTCGGCCCACCAAGTCCATACTGACCACAATCAACTTGTACACTATCCTACACACGAGGTACAATTTACAATTTTTACCAAAGCTAATTAACCTACTAACCTGTACATCTGTGGAGTGTGGAAGGAAACCGAAGCACCCAGAAAAAAATCACGCAGTCACAGGGAGAATGTACAAACTACATATAGACAGCACCCGTAGTCAGGATAGAACATGGGTCTTTGGCACTATACCGGCAGCAACTCTACCCCTGCGCCTCTGTGCTGCCTCTGTACAGCATGGAAAAAGGCACCTCCCCAATTTGTCCATGTCGAATAAAATATATCATGTAAGCTAGTCCCAGTTGCCAGCGTTTTGGCCCATATTCCTCTGAACCTTTCCTATCTATATACATATCTAAATGTTGTTTAAATGTAGTATAATGCCCCAATTGCTTCCTCTGGCAGCTTGTTCCATATACCCACCACCCTTTGCGTAAAAAGGTTGCCTTCAGTAGCCAATAAAAGGCAGGGGTGCAGAACACTGGGAGATTGTTTCTTAAAAAATCCAGCAGAGTTGGTGAGCAGCCATGTTGAAAGGAGAGAAAGCATTCTTGAAGAATAATTGAGAGTGGAGAGAAATCTGCATTTTGATTGAAAAAATGGCTTTGTTTCAAGTGAAGGTGGGACATTTGGAAAATACATTTCATTGGCTGAGAAAAGACATAGCAGGGAATAAAAAAGTAGGCAGAGTTTGGCAGCGCGGCCGTGTTGGGAGAGAGGCTGAGGTTAAATGGTCTGAGGGAAAGTGCAGTACTGTCGCTTTGGCTCAACAGGCGCCAGTGAGAGAGCTGAGAAAAAAATAAATAGCAGGTTAATGTGCGGTGTATATTTCTGGGTAATTCTACCTTTTTGATGTCCTGGTAATAGCAGGTGGATAGTGCAATGTTCGTCCTGCTGGATGTTGCAAGTCAGGGACAGTTACAGGAAGTAGATGGATGATCATAGGAAATGTAGTAGGCAGAAAGTACAGGAATCACCTGAGGCCATTCCCCCTTGGCAACAGGTATATTCCTTTGGATACTGTTGTGGTACCTAGAAAAGATCATCCATACATTTATCTCCTCCCGCCTAGATTACTGCAACGCCCTTTACACTGGCATCAGCCAATCTTCCTTGTCCCGCCTGCAACTGGTCCAAAACGCCGCAGCGAGACTCCTGACGGGCACCCGAAAAAGGGACCATATCACCCCGACCCTGGCCTCTCTCCACTGGCTCCCTGTGCAGTTCAGAATAAATTTCAAGACCCTCCTCTTTGTCTACAAAGCCCTCAATGGGCTTGCACCCACCATCATTAAAAATCTTCTCACCCACTACACCACCTCCAGATCCCTCAGATCGGCCAACTTGGGGTTGCTGAATGTCCCGCAGTCTAGGCATAAGCTCTGGGTCGACCGCGCCTTTGCGGTCGCAGCTCCTAGACTGTGGAACAGCATCCCCCTCCCCATTAGAACTGCCCCCTCCATCGACTCCTTTAAATCTAGTCTAAAAACGTATCTGTTCTCCCAAGCCTTTCCTGATGTCCTCTGAGTGAGGGCTATTTGTATATATGTATGTAGCCTGCTTGTGTATACTACTCTTATAACAAATGTAAAGCACTTTGGTCAACGAGAGTTGTTTTTTAAATGTGCTATATAAATAAATGTGACTTGACTTGACTGTTGTGGCAGAGGACTAGTCAGGGAAGAGGAGCAACAGCAGCAATTGTCCAGCCAGCGGTGTTGGGTCTGGCTCTCAGCGGGGAAGTACAAACTGTGATTCCGTGCTACTTGCAATGAACTAGAAAGTTTTAAGTATAAGAAAGGTAACACTTGATTACGCTGATCAATCTATGGTGGGTACACTCCCAAATCAAGATATTCTATACCTTAGAATTGAGCTGCAGTTTACAGAGGGCACATACATTTGTACAGACTCAGTGCCAAGTGGCAAGTTATTGTGGACTCATTCACTGAAGCATATAATTGGATGGAGCTTACATTTAGGTCCTCTACCAACTTGTCCCAACTCACTGCCTTCTGATAGTAAAGGATCATAGTGAGACTGAGGAAAATGGAACCACTTCCGTAATCTTGCAAGGTACTACAAGTCAAAGACAGACATGGGATTCACATGATGAGATTCACCATTCTCTTGAATGTTCCATCATAGCCTTGGGTGAACTGAGGAAAAGAGGTATTTGAACACCTTGATTGATCAGGCAGTAGTAATCCCTGTTCACATGTTTGCTTCTGGGAACTGGGACTTTGTAAAGCAGATATTTCTAAGGACTGGTAAAATACCACCAAAGCAAACCACCAAATCCTTCAAATTCACTGGAAAGATAGGCGAACAAAATCAGCGTCCTCTATCAAGCCAACATCCTCTGAACTGCGGGCCTTGTTTCTCTTAGCAGGCCACATCATTCACATGACCAATACCAGATTCCAGAAACCGACATTATGGGAAAAATCTACCAGCAAGAATGTATTCAAAGCTTCCTTGAAGTAGGGCTCCACCCCTGCCGACTCCTAGGAATCTCTGGCCCATGACTGCTCAGGGTGGACAATGAGCACTCAGAATGGCATTGAGATATTGGGTCCATCTTTTGAGAGCACATCAGTGGAAGGGGTACATGGACAGGAAAGGTTTAGAAGGATATGGGCCAAAAGCAGGTAAATTACACTAGCTTAGATGGGCATTTTGGTTGGCATGGACAAGTTGGGCTGAAGAGCTTTTTTCTGTGGTATATGACTTTGTGAGAGAAAACAATAATAGGAACCTTCATGTTGGAAAGTTTGTTCACAATTACCAATATCATTGGTGAAATATTTATGATGTTATTTTCCAATAACTGAATGGAAGCACCAGCTGAAAACAGCAAACTTGCAAAAGGAATGCATTCTTGAGGCTATGTTCAAAGGGCTGATTTCACCAGCCCAGCATAGGTATTTTTATATTTTCTATTTATTTGTAAATTATTAAAGTGCTTCCATTAATGACATTATAGATTTGATTTTCTTTTTGGAAGCTACAGTTGTTTGGAAGCTGCAGGTTTTCCAGCTGAAAAATAAAAATATTCATTTCATTCTGTGGTGGGGTATATTTTTCTCCATTTTAAATGGAGTAATTAGTTAACGTGAGCTGTTGGATGCAAAGTTCAGGTGCTGTAGAGACGTGAGTATACTGCATATAATTTAGCTTTTTGTTGCCTTTCAGATCAGGTGTTTGTATTTGATGAGCACTGACTGCTTTTCCTTATGTAGGTTTCTCCTGCATTGAGAACCTGGAGGAATACACTGGGCTGAGATGCCTGTGGCTGGAGTGTAATGGCCTGTCAAAAATAGGGAACTTGGAAGCTCAGACAGAGCTGCGCTGCCTCTTCCTACATCAAAACCTCATTCATAAAATAGAGAACCTGGAGCCTCTTCAGAAACTGGATTCGTTGAACCTCAGCAACAACTACATAAAGACCATTGTGAACCTCTGTGAGTGGAAGTATTCTTAAACTTAAGACATGATTGCATTATGGAGTTATTGGCTCTCTTCTCTTTACTGATGGGTTTTTTTTTTATTACTCATTGAACTGAATGGTACTCAGTCACCTGAATGGCCAGGGAAGAAAATGCAGGTTTTGCATGAAACTGCAACTAGCAGTATCAAGGTTTCAAAGCAGTTCCAATCAAATTCAGCTATGCAACATCCAGTGTGACTGATGCATTTTCTCTAGTTGACCACTTAACCCAACCACAGATCCTGTTCTATGTGTTCTTCATTCGGACATTCTCTCATCATTGTAGATGTAGCCAGAAAATGACCAACCATGGCTTGTTACCAACTCCCGCAGTGTTATAGTACTTTGATCAATTCTTGAACCAACTGTCTTCCTCAATCTTACATGCACCTTGCCCTTGTGGACAGTAATTAAATATGCCAGATTCCACATTATATTGATGGCACTGGGTTTCATATTTGGCAGCCATAAAATCATACATCAGAGAAACAAGTCCATGTGACTGTGCAGTGCCCCAGTTCCTTCCCACATCCCAAAACTGTGTAGGCTGGTAGGTTAATTGGCTGCTGTAAATTGTTGCAGTGTGTAATTAAGTGGTAGCATCTGGGGGTGAGTTGATGAAAATGTGGAGGGAATAAAAATGGGATTAATGTAGGATTAATATAATGGGTGGTTGATGGTTGGTGGGAACAAGATGGGCTGAAGGGCCAGTTTCTTTGCTGTGTGACTGCCCATTTGTATAAATCCCATTTACCAGTCCATCATTACTCAATGTTACTCGAATTTTCTATGTCTTGGTAATTCAAGGACTCATCCAGATACACTTTGAATATGGTAAAACAATGCCTTCCAGAGAACTGCACTTTACTCTAGTATTATGGTCACTGATCCAGTTGCTGTCGCTTAAACCAGACTGAATCAGGTATTTACAACTTCAGCATTCGATTTAACCCTGAATAAAGATTCCAACCCAATAACATAAAGATAGTTACATTCCACCGAATAACATCATCCATCTGACCTGCCTCAGCAACTCATATTGCCATTATCCCTAAGGTTTAATCTACAATAGTTTAAAAGCCTCCAATTCTTTCTAAAATAGTAAAATCCCCATCCTTAATTAAGTTCTTTCATTGCCTTGTCTTCATTATTTTTTGAACATTCATCCACTGAATCATCCTACCACAACCAGAGAGCAGTGCTGAACTAACATCTAACTCTTTGACTTTGCTGGCTTTACCTTGCACTAAACATTATTCCCTTATCATGTATCTATACAGGGTTAGTGGATTGTTGTAATTATGTATTGCCTTTCTGCTGACTGGTAAGCACGCAACAAAAGCTTTTCACTGTACCTCGGTACATGTGACAATAAACTAAACTGAACTGAACCTTATCCATTGCCTGTACACAAAAGGCTGGAGAAACTCAGCGGGTGCAGCAGCATCTAAGGAGCGAAGGAGATAGGCGATGTTTCGGGTCGAGACCCTTCTTCAGACCCTTATCCATTGCCTACTGTTTCCGCTGCTCCACCTCTAATGCGTGCCTTTGCCCCACCAACATTTAAAGTACTCTGCAAATTGCTTTGCCTCTTTGTACTGCTGCAGACACCTGACCTCCTAATTATTTGGGCCATTTAAATACATTTAAAGTGCCGTTTGGACGGAGAGAGCAGACAGCTTGTCTGTTCTCTGGCCTTGGTGGTGAATGGTGCCTTCAATTTAGAATGGTTTAGTGTGAAGAATGAGTCCACAAAAGAGCCCAGCATCATACCTATCATGTTGCATCTTTTCACATGTATTAGACCAAAATTGATAATGTAACCTCCTCTGTTATGGCCATGTTAACTTTGTTTTTCTTTAAGCTTGCCTGCCAGTGCTCAATACATTGCAGATGGCTCACAACCAGTTGTGTAAGGTGCAGGATGTTGAACACCTGAAGCAGTGCCCTAGCCTAAGTGTTCTTGACCTTTCATACAATAAACTCGATGACCCGAATATTATCACTGTCTTCGAGATGATGCCGAACCTAGTAAGTGGCTTTCCTGTCTATTTTCTATGTACACATGAAAACAAATTTATTTAAAATGTAATGTGGAGCCCGGAATTCAAATCTAAACTGTATGACTGAAGTATTACATTTCCATATAATT
This sequence comes from Raja brachyura, assembly GCA_963514005.1. The sequence continues at coordinate 25,180,387 of OY740797.1, read as the reverse complement.
TACCATAGCAATAGGAAGGTCTGAAATAAATCAGCAGTCTCTCTTATGTGACAAGAATAATAAAAAAAATAATTCTGGATCCTGGATTTTAATCTTGCTTAGACTGTTAGAACAAAAGACTTCTCAACAATAGGTTTGTGAGAATTGAGCTTATTGTGAGCATGTCCAGATTTGGGGAATGTCCCAAAGCTACTTTTGGAAGTGTGTTTGGGAGGCTGATATGAGAACTAGATATAATCGCTGGGACGTGAGACGTTTCTGACACCCATTTCCAGTGTTAATTGATCAGACGATGAAAACTAAAAACAACTTCTCGATATTTAGTTGATCACTTTACAGCCAATGATATTCAACTCAATTCAATTCAACTTTAATGTCATTGCACAGATACAAGTATGGGTACAACGAAATGCAGTTTAGCGTCAGTTCGTAGTAATAGTAAAATAGAAATAAATACAGAATGCAGACAATGTGGACGGAGAGACTGGAGAAATCTATCGGCGGGACTCCGAGTTCAGCAGTGTGATGGTGTTGTTGTGGAAGCTGTTCCTCATCCTACTAGTGCGGGACCTGAGGCTCCTGTACCGCCTCCCTGATGGTAGGAGGGCAAACAGTCCATGGTTAGGGTTGGAGGGGTCTTTGACGATCTTCCCGGCCTGTCTCAGACACCGTCTTCGGTGGAGGGCATCCATGGCAGGGAGCGGGGCACCGATGATGTACTGGGCGGTTTTCACCACCCGTTGTAGTGCCTTCCTATCTGCTACGGTGCAACTGCTGTACCATACCGTAAAGCAGGTGGTCAGGATGCTTTCGATGGTACAGCGGTAAAAGTTGGTCAGGATCTGGGGGGACAGGTGGGCTTTTTTGAGCCTCCTTAGGAAGTAAAGGCGCTACTGCGCCTTTTTGATCAGCTTGGAGGTGTTGAGGGACCAGGCCAAATCCTCCGAGATGTGTACCCCGAGGAATTTGTAGTTGGAGACCCGCTCCACCTCAGTCCCGTTTTCATGGATGGGGGTGTGTCTGCCCCCTCTGTTCTTTCTAAAGTCAACAATGATTTCCTTCGTCTTCTGGGAGTTGAGGACGAGGTTATTGTTGGCACACCAGGTTGTCAGGTGCTGGACCTCCTCCCTGTAGGCTGACTCGTCGTTGTCACTGATCAGTCCTACCACCGTGGTGTCGTCGTCAAATTTTATGATGGCGTTGGAGCCATACTTAGGGATGCAGTCATGGGTGAAGAGGGAGTAGAGGGCTGAGCACACAGCCCTGTGGCACGCCGGTGTTCAGTGTTATAGTGGAGGAGGTGAGGTTGTTGACCCTAACAGACTGTGGTCTGTTAGGGTCAACAACCTCAACCTCAACTGTGGTCTGTTAGTGAGGAAATCCAGTGTCCAATTGCAGAGGGAGGTGGAGATGCCAAGACCGCTGAGTTTGGTGATCAAGCTAGTGGGTATGACAGTGTTAAAGGCGGAGCTGAAGTCAATGAACAGCAACCTGATGTAGGTGTTATTGCTGTCCAGGTGGGTCAGGGCAGAGTGTAGGGCCGCCGATATGGCATCCTCTGTAGACCTGTTTGTCCGGTAGGCAAACTGATGGGGGTCCAGTGTGGGGGGGAGGCTGGCTTTGAGGTGAGCCACGATCAGCCACTCAAAGCACTTGGCGATGACAGGGGTGAGTGCCACTGGCCGGAAGTCATTGAGACTCCCTTTCGCTGATTGTTTGGGCACTGGCACAATGGTAGATGTCTTGAGGCAAGTGGGGACGACACCCTGGGCCAGTGACAGATTGAAAATGTCAGTGAGGACCAGGGATAGTTGTCCAGCACATGCCCTGAGCACCCGCCCGGGGATGCCATCGGGGCCGGCAGCTTTGTGCTCATTCACCTTGCTCAGTGCATCTTGTACAGCAGAGGTGGAGAGACTGAGGGGTTGTTCATTCGGGGGTGGAGCAACTTTGAATAGGAGTTTAGAATAGGAATAAGGCAAGGAAGAAGGGAGTTTAACAAATTATATTTCACACAAGTAGATGAAGATAGAAATAGGGCACAGGAAATTTCAGGTAGGAAAAGACAGGAAAAAAATACGAGAGAGACCAATCAGCAACACCAGCCAGGTAAAAAGAACCACATTTGTCATTATTACTATGTTGTAGAACAATGTGATGCCATAGGACTGTTTTTCACTTTTTTTACACAGCGCGTGTTGAACCTGATGGGAAATGAAGTCATCAAAAAAATCTCTAACTACAGGAAGGAGTTGACTGTGCGCCTGAAGCAGCTAACATACCTGGATGATCGTCCAGTTTTTCCAAAAGACAGGTACGTATTAGAGCAGTACCTGAGTGGGCTAAAGTTAAACCTATTCATCCCCTGAGATCTTTTCTAAAAATCATTTTCTATTAGAAGTGTTGCTCCTTGGGCAGGCTAACATGAAGGCAAAATGCCTCACAATCGAAACTGGCCCTTGTAACTTAATTTTTATTGCAGCTACACACCCAAATGAGCATTTCCTGCAATAGATTTCTACTTCATTTTGATCTTCTTTTAACTTTCTTCAACACGTCCTTCCAAAGTTTGATATTTTATTGACCAATATTTAGCAGTTAACTGATCACATGGTTTCTGGTTCAAAGAATATTAAATATAAGGTCATTGGGAAAAGTCACTTAATTTTAGTTTTCAGTTAGACAATCAAATTCATATTTGCTATTTTGTACTATTTATTATATTCCACTATTGTGCAGCATTGGTGGGGTGATCTGTCATGTTTATACAGTGCTTGTGTGCCATGTCATTGGCTAAATGCCAATGTTGCTTTGAGTTTCATAATATAAAATTAGATTGTAATTTTCAAATTCTTCAATGCGGGACCGATTCTGTTCAATAGAACACTTTTTAACAAATCATGTAAATAATTCAAAATAAAATTCAAAATTTTAATGCTATATTGTAAACTGGAAACATCCATTGCATGAGTTGTTCAATTTTGTTCATTGAATGTTGGCACCATCAGCAATGTATATTTGATCTGATGCAAGAGAGTGTGTTTGGCCCATTGCGCCAGACTGTACAGGACAGCAGTTCCATTCTCTGGATAAAATTAGTGAACAGATAAGACGTTTGCTACAACCATTTTACCTGGTGCTGAGCAATAAACTGCAGATTTAATAAACATTTAAACACAAGTACTGTTCCACAAACAGAGGTCTGTGGTGCAATATTTGGGCATTAACTGAGAAGTTCCATTGCCCTTCACATAGAAAGATATAGTTATAAATGGAAACAATGTAATGGCCCATAATGGATATGCAATGGAAGACATTGGATAGGCAATGGAAGGCATTTAAAGACTGCATGGATTAACTACAACAATTGTTCATCCCAGTTTGGCAAAATAATAAATGCGGGAAGGTAGTGCATCCGTGGATAACAAGGGAAATACAATACAATACAATACCGTTTATTTGTCATTTGAACCTCACATGAAGTTCAAACGAAATTTGGTTTCTGCAATCATACAAGAAAAGAACCAAGACACACACCAACACAATTTACACAAACATCCATCACAGTGAATCTCCTCTTCACTGTGATGGAAGGCAAAGTCTTGTCTCTCCCCTGCTCTCCATTTCTCTCCCGATGTCAAAGTCAAAGCCCCCGGCGGGCGCTAGCAAGCCCCGCGGCCATTTAAAGCCATGTCAGGTGACGTAAGGCCCTGCTCTGGGTCTTGATGTTAGAGCCTCCGGCGGCCACTTGCAAGTCCCGTGGCCGTTTTAGCGGCGCCGGGCGATGTAAGGCCCTGCTCCAGGTCACTTTCAACCGTGCAATTCGTGCGGGAGAAGTTGCCGTTGCGGGAGCTCCGAAAAGCGGTCTCAAACCAGGAATCCGCGATCTCCCTATGTCACCGTTCACCGGACCTGCAGCTGGAGCCTCTGAGTTCCGAAGTTGGGCCGCAGCAGCGCGCCACCACAACTCTCCACACTACGAAGCCGGCCCTCCCCGCGATGGTAGGTCCGCAGCTCCGCGACTGGAGCCCCCAGGTCGTTCCGGTTGGAGGCCGCTCCACGGTGCTAGGCCCCAACGACAACGGTCCCGACAGGGAAATGATCAGGTTCCTGTACAGGGAAGAGATTAAAAGTTTCCCCCACCCACCCCCTGCCCCCCAACACATACACAGTTAAAAACCCACAACAAACTATAGCCTCAATGGGACAAAAAAATTAAAAAAGATAGACGGACTGCACTATCCCTGATTATCCCGGTCGCATCCGGTGGGCTGCGACGTCGGTCACGCCGCCCACCGGATGCGACCGGGATAATCAGGGATAGTATCAAAACTAAAGATGAAGCATACAAATTAGCCAGGGAACATAAAAATGGTCTGCAAAAGTTTTTATAGATATGTGAAGAGAAAAAGGTTAGTTAAAACAAATGTAGGTCCCTTGCAGTCAGAAACTGGTGAATTGATCATGGGGAACAAGGACATGGCAGACCAATTGAATTCTGTCTTCACTAAGGAAGACATAAATAATCTGCCGGAAATAGCAGGGGACCGGGGGTCAAATGAGATGGAGGAACCGAGTGAAATCCAGGTTAGCCGGGAAGTGGTGTTGGGTAAATTGAATGGATTAAAGGCCGATAAATCCCTAGGGCCAGGTAGGCTGCATCCCAGAGTACTTAAGGAAGTAGCCCCAGAAATAGTGGATGCATTAGTGATAATTTTTCAAAACTCTTTAGATTCTGGAGTAGTTCCTGAGGATTGGAGGGTAGCTAATGTAACCTCACTTTTTAAAAAGGGAGGGAGAGAGAATACGGGGAATTACAGACCAGTTAGTCTAACATCGGTAGAGGGGAACATGCCAGAGTCAGTTATTAAAGATGGAATAGCAGCACATTTGGAAAGTGGTGAAATCATTGGACAAAGTCAGCATGGATTTATCAAAGGTAAATCATGTCTGACGATTCTTATAGAATTTTTCGAGGATGTAACTAGTAGAGTGAATAAGGGAGAACCAGTGGATGTGTTATATCTGGACTTTCAGAAGGCTTTCGACAAGGTCCCACATAAGAGATTAGTATACAAACTTAAAGCACATGGTATTGGGGGTTCAGTATTGATGTGGATAGAGAACTGGCTGGCAGACAGGAAGCAAAGTGTAGGAGTAAACGGGTCATTTTCAGAATGGCAGGCAGTGACTTGTGGGGTACCGCAAGGTTCAACTCTGGGACCCCAGCTATTTACAATATATATTAATGATCTGGATGAAGGAATTGAATGCAACATCTCCAAGTTTGCGGATAGCACGAAGCTGGGGGCAGTGTTAGCTGTGAGGAGGATGCTAGGTGGCTGCAAGGTGACTTGGATAGGTTGGGTGAGTGGGCAAATGCATGTCAGATGCAGTATAATGTGGATAAATGTGAGGTTATCCACTTTGGTGGCAAAAACAGGAGGGTAGACTATTATCTGAATGGTGGCCGATTAGGAAAAGGGGAGATGCAACGAGACCTGGGTGTCATCGTACACCAGTCATTGAAAGTAGGCATGCAGGTGCAGCAGGCAGTGAAGAAAGCGAATGGTATGTTGGCATTCATACAAAAGGATTTGAGTACAAGAGCAGGGAGGTTCTTCTGCAGTTGTACAGGGTCTTGATGAGGCCACACCTGGAGTATTGCGTACAGTTTTGGTCCCCTAATCTGAGGAAATACATTCTTGCGATAGAGGGAGTACAGGGAAGGTGCATCAATGATTCCTGGGATGGCAGGACTTCCATATGAAGAAAGACTAGATAGACTCGGCTTATACTCGCTGGAATTTAGAAGATTGAGGGGGGAATCTTATAGAGACTTACAAAATTCTTAAGGAGTTGGACAGGTTAGATGTAGGAAGATTGTTTCCGATGTTGGGGAACTCCAGAACAAGGGGTCACAGTTTAAGGATAAGGGGAAGTCTTTTAGGACCGAGATGAGGAAATCATTTTTCACACAGAGAGTGGTGAATCTGTGGAATTCTCTTCCACAGAAGGTAGTTGAGGCCAGTTAATTGGCTATATTTAAGAGGGAGTTAAATGTGGCCCTTGTGGCTAAAGGGATCAGGGGGTATGGAGAGAAGGCAGGTACAGGATACTGAGTTGGATGATCAGCCATGATCATATTGAATGGCGGTACAGGCTCGAAGGGCCGAATGGGCTCCTCCTGCACCTATTTTCTATGATTCTAAAATATTCATGTTTGTTTGTAGAAGTACATAAATCCTAACCAATCTACATGTATTCTCTTGCAGAGCGTGTGCAGAGGCATGGGCTCGAGGAGGATGGACTGCTGAGAAGGAAGAGAGGGAACAATGGGAAACAAGTGAACGGAGAAAAATTCAGGAAAGTATTGATGCCTTGACAGCGATAAAAAAGAAGGCCGAGGAGAAACGTAGGCTGCAAGAAATGGAAGCAAAAGGTAGAAGCTGAGCTGTTGCTTGAAATCTTTAAATGAGCTACACATTCTGCACACTTCACAGACCTAAACCATTAATCTGTTTTGTGGAAATAATTCTTCTGAGGGGCAGCTTGAATTGGGTTATGAATGCAATGTGCTGATGTCAGACTCAAATTCAACGTGAGCATTTCTTCTCCATGAACCTAGTTTGCAAAACACATCTACAAATAGTTCTGCAAATGAATGTTTCCATGTTCCTACTCTGTTTGGAGCCACATTGAATATCTTTAGTCATTTACTGTGACCTATGGTGCCAGATAAAGTCAAACAGCATGGAGACAGGCCTTTTGGTCCAACTTGTCCTTGATGACCAAGATGCACCTTCTAAGTTAGCCCATATATTGAAATGAAATTGAAATGCCTTTATTTGTCGTTGTCAGCACTGCATACAACAAAATTGTTATTGCCACTCCATTGGTGCATAATATACAAACATTAAAACACAGGACACAATTTAAAAACAATGTTAAAAACTAGGCATCAAGATAAGTAAGTAATCAGTATTGCACATGGTGATAGTAAAGTGCAAGGTGGGTAGCAGCATGGAAGAGTGCAGCATGAATAATACTAAGTGGGGTTTTTTTCTCGATGTATATCCCGATTTGGCCAATATCCCTCTAAATCTTTCCTAGCCATGTATTTGTCCAAATGTCTTTTAAATATTGTTATTGTACCTGCCTTACTACTTCCACTTCCTTTAGCTCTCGGCACTTCAATAATATTATCCCAGCATGTCCAACCTTTCCCTATATAGCTCAGGCTCTGAAAAACTTCGCAGAACTTGTCTAATGATAATTCATACATCTGAGCCAGTGCTCCTGAAATTTCTTCTCTAGCCTCCCTCAGATTATTTTGATATATGTGATCAGTCCAGGAGATTTATTTACCATTATGTTTTACGATATCCAGTTTGTTCCAGATTGTAATATGGGCTGTCCTCAAGACGTTGCCACCGATTTTCCCGTATCCTTGGCTTCATGTCTTTTTCCTCAGTAAAAAAAACAGCAGAAATATTTATTGACTACCTTGATCATCTCCTGAAGCTCCACACATAGACGGCATTTAGTTTCTGAGGGACCCTATTCTTTCATGGTCATTGTTCCCTTTAATATACTTACAATATCTCTTTGGATTTTCCATAATCTTATTTGTCAGTTATATCCTGCCCCTTTTCACCCTCCTGCTTTCTTTCTTAAGTATGTTTCTCAATCCCCTATACTCCTCCAGGGGTACAGTTGATCCAGGCTGGGTAAGTTCATGTCCCATGCCTCCTCTTTCTTTTATTATCCATGGTTCCTTACTCCTGCCTGCCTTGTCCTTTACTCTTACAAGAACAAGCGTACCTTCTTCTTCTTGCGTATGGCGTGCACAGCCTAAAGTTGTAGGACAACTTGTTCTATTTGATCTTATTTGATTGTGCACACCGGGTTGATTGCATTCGTTGAAACTGGGCGGACCACGTGAAGGTTGCAATCTTCCACCCCATGCGTACCTTGAACTGTCTTTTTCACACATAAAATAATCCCACTTTCCACATGTCACTTTGCCCACAAACAACCTACTCCAATCAAGGTTTGTGAGTTTCTGTCTAATACTATCAAAGTTGGCCTCGCCCCTCTTTAGTACATTAGCCATTAACAATTTTAAAGCTATGTTTGAAAAAACAAATTTCATTGCAATATTGTGCAAGACACAACACTGGGTTGGATGTAAAGTTGTGTTTTGAAGAAGTGGTGAAATGTGTTTATCGAGACACAAGGAACTGCAGATGCTGGTTTGCAAATAGACATGTGCTGGAGTAAATCAGCAGGTCAGGCAGCATCTCTGGAGAACATGGATAAATGACGTTTTGGGTCGAGTATTTTTCAGTCCGCAGAAGGGTCCATGTTCTCCAAAATTGCTGCCTGAGTTCTGCATAAGTCACTCAGGCACTTTGTGTCCTGAAATGTATTTATATTTTGTTGTGCTGTAATCCTCCTTATTTTATTTCTAGGTGAAAATTCTTCTACAGAGATTGTGCCTGGCACAATACCTTATTCCTCAGATGCAGAGACCCAACTAAAGATTGATAAGTTTGTGCATAGTGTATTAACAATCCAGGAGGAGATTCCAGCGTACTGGCAACAAAAGACAGAACGGGAAAGTCCAGACTTTGCTACCAAGAACCAGCTGGGAATATCAGCTTTGCTAATGGCAGACCAGAGAAAGCAGCCTTTCAATTCAGAGAGAGCGAGTGAGGGTGAACTTATGCAGTCAGAGGAAAGGACCACCTCGTCTTCACTTGGTAACTCTGACCAATTGCAGAGCACTGCCTTTGGTGATGCTGCAGGTTAATGTGCATTAATTATATTGCCACTTTATGATCTCACTGAAACTTGCAGAACAATTGATAACGGTGAAAATCAAGGCAGCATTATCCTTTGACTTGCAGGAAAACAACGGTTTATTTATAAAAAAATGCTTATCACTAATTCCAGAGGACACAAGCGAAAGGCCAGGGGATGTCACGCATCATATCACACCAGTACAGGGCCTGTCCCACCAGCATGCAACTCTATGCGATGAGCGCGACCTAACGTGGTCGCTTGAGCCGTCCGGCGTCGCGGGGCCGGTCCCACTCCGATCGCCGGAGCCGTGCGGAGTTCGTCCCAACATCGCACGGGGCTCCGAAAAACTGACCATATTCAAAAATTCCGCGCGGCAACGGCTTGTCGACTCGCAGTCGCCTCGACGCATTACACACCGCCTCGATGTCATGCCTCCGTGACCCTCTCTGTAGGTACCTCCGTGACCCTCTCTGTGTGTGGCTCCGTGGCCCTCTCTGTGTGTGCCTCTGTGCCCCTCTCTGTGTGCCCCTCTCTGTCCTGGCGAACTTACCTTTAAGACTTCGCTCCAAGTTCGCCTCACTTTGCGCCGCATTGCGCCACTCACCCGACCTCCGCACGGCCCTCGCTGCCGGTTTGGTCCCGCTTGCCGCATGCAGGCGCATGCTGTTGGGAACGGTCCTGTACAGGCATCACCCGACCTCCGCGCGGCCCCCGCTTCTAGTTTGATCACGCTCATCGCATGGAGTCGGATGCTGGTAGGACAGGCCCTTAAAGCTTTTTCTGAAACTGCATCTTGGCTGGAATTATCAGCTATGCATTTCCTGCTTCAATTTATTATGGGCATGTTTGGATATGCTAATTTATGTTATATCCTAAATACGTTGAGTTATTAGTGAGGAAATCCACATTGCTTTTGTAGTTGGTGTTCTTGATGAAGCACTCTGAATATAGATGGCTTTTCCTACTTTTGAAGCCCAAGTGTATACTCTGCATTGTAGCGTCTCCAGCGTCTGATTCTGTGATGCACTAGCACATTCAATGCAGTTGGAGCATGAGGAGCTCCTATTGTCTTGCACGTGAACACTGGAATCATTGGGTTAATTTCCAAAGTTCAGAATAGTTCCAAGGAAGTTCAGTAGAACAAACCTATCACTATAATCCAATCCACTATCTGTTGTAATTTCCCAAAATAACCCCAATCCCAGCAGGAGTTTTAGCTAGAAATTGTGGCAGGGGAGTGAGCTGTTACGGGATTAACTGTTGTAAATGGGCTTTAATCTCTGTGGGGATCAAAATCCACTTTTAAAACATCCAAGGGTAAACTGTGGGAGTAAAATATCTGACTTTCCTTTTTGGTGCCCTTTGTCTCTGTTTTATCCATTCAGTGTCTCTTACTTAAAGATGGCCGAAACACACCTTCTTGTGTCCTTTTGTCATCATGGGTAAACCTTGTTTGTCAGACGTTGCTATCATCTGTCTTTTCCCATTTCATTTCCATGATTGCCCAGGGGGTTCAGATGGTCTGCCTGCATACCCTATTCCCTAACCCCCAATTGCTTCCTGAAAGGATTCCAGAACTCCATGCCCTATGTCAATGCATCGATATCACTTCATTAGTGCTGGGCAACTAATTGACTATTTTGACCATTGGCATACAATTTGGTCTCAAACATCCTCTGATTCCTTTTAACTTGCAATCTTGCAATGAAAACATTGCTGTGGTTTCTCTCTGATCTTGGAGAATACAGAGGTGATTGGCAGCTGCTAACAAGACGTTTTCTGGAATTTCAGTCCTGAGACATAATATTCTATTATTGTCACCATCATTTCCTCTTTAGTAATCACGGTTGATTTTCAACTAGATCATGTTTGTACATCAGAAACAAATGTTTTAATGATTTGTATTACTGGCTGCCCAGATAGAAGGGACATTTTTAAAAAGGTTAACTGAAGTACTTTTACCCTGTTGATTTATCATTGTAGTATATCTGTTTTAAATACTCTCGCTCAGTTTGTCTTTCTGATTGGTTAGATACGCCATCAAAGTCACTGACAGCTCAGGCGGTACTAGTGACAGAACTGGATAAGACAGATACTATGGAGACCATCTACTTGGAAGGGGAACAACATCTTTACATTGATGTGAGTTGAAAATAAATGGTCCGAATTTATCAACAGATCTCAGGAGTCCATATGACTCCTGATGGCTGTGCCACCACTTTGAAGGTTGCCCTCTATTTGAAAGAACTAATCAATCTCTCATGCTTTTTCCTGGTAAGTCAACTTTGCAAGGATGTCAGTCTATCTCACTCCCTTTTGATGGTCCCTATTGAATATGCTTTCGTCAGTTTTACAGATGGCACTACTCTAGGATAGAGTAGCTGTAAAATAATTATTCCATCCCATACTGTTTGTTTTGTTTTTACCTTTGAATCAGTTTCTAAATTCGTTTTGCCAGTGGAAAAAAATATTTTTTAAATAACCAATCAAAATCGTGCATGATCAATCACATCGATTAAATCTGTGCAATCCCAGGGCAATCCCAGCTTCCTTGGTTTGTTCACCTAACTGAATCCTCTCCACATTATGCTTCACAAAAAGGTTCTTTGAGGCTTTCTAAGGTATTAACAGCCTTCTGCTGGGATGGAATTGGTTGCATCTGAGCCCTAACTAAATATATAAATATTCAGCAAAACCTCTTTCATTTTGCATTGCCGGTAGCTGAGAATTTTGTCTTTTTTTTTAAGCCATGAAAAGATTTGTGTGTGCAACCCCTTTGCCTCCCCATTTCCAATCTCACTTTAAAATTGTATTACTTTATTTATTTTGCCGCTACTCGTTCCCACCAGTAAATTTCAGAATTTCACTGTTTCACATGTGTCCACTTCACCAGTTTACCTTTGGCCTTTGGAAGCATGTTAAGTATGTATTGAGATACAAGTCAGCTGTGACCTAATTGAAGTCAGAACAAGTTTGAGGTGCTAGTGATCTGCTTCTGTTCCTATTCCTGTTCCTGTGGAGGGCAGGGATTCAAGTTTCTGGATCATTGGAACCTCTTTCGGGGAAGGAGTGACCTGTATAAAAAGGACGGATTGCACTTGAACCCAAGGGGGACCAGTATCTTGGCGGGGAAATTTGCAAAGACTACTGGGGGGACTTTGGGGGGAGGCACTCAAATAGAGATAGCTAGGAGACGGTGTCTGAGGCACAAGGCAGAGAAGGGAAGCACTCAGACCCAACATGTACGGGGGGGAAGAAGAAAAAAATAATAAACAGAGAATAAGAGGTGGTGGGTGTCTTAAAGGTGTGAGGAGAAAGAAATAGGGGTATAAAATGACAATAGAAGCAAGTGGTAGCAAGGTGAAAATTAATAGTGGCTGGCAGACAAATCCAGGAAAAAAATCAAAAGGGGCCACTTGTCAACATAATTGTATAAAGGGTAAAAGTGTTGTAAAAACAAGCCTGAAGGCTTTGTGTCTCAATGCGAGGAGCATTCGTAATAAGGTGGATGAGTTGAAGGTGCAGATAGCTATTAATGACTATGCTATAGTATGGATCACGGAGACATGGCTCCAGGGTGACCAAGGCTGGGAGCTGAACATCCAGGGATATACAATATTCAGGAGCGATAGACGGAAAGGAAAAGGAGGTGTGGTAGCATTGCTGATGAGAGAGGAGATTAATGCAATAGAAAGGAAGGACATTAGCAAGGAGGATGTGGAATCGATATGGGTAGAGCTGCAAAACTCTAAGGGGCAGAAAACGCTAGTGGGAGTTGTGTACAGGCCACCTAACAGTAGTATTGGAGTTGGGGTTGGCATCAAACAGGAAATTAGAAGTGCGTGCAACAAGGGTAACACAGTTATAATGGGTGACTTCAATCTGCATATAGATTGGGTGAATCAAATTGGCAGGGGTGCCGAGGAAGACTATTTCTTGGAATGTATGTGGGATAGTTTTCTAAACCAGCATGTGGAGGAACCAACGAGAGAGCAGGCTATTCTAGACTGGGTATTGAGTAATGAGGAAGGGTTAGTTAGCAGTCTTGTTGTGCGTGGCCCCTTGGGCAAGAGTGACCATAATATGATTGAGTTCTTCATTAGGATGGAGAGTGACATAATTAATCAGAAACAAGGGTTCTGAACTTAAACAAAGGAAACTTTGAAGGTATGAGCCGTGAATTGGCCAAGATAGACTGGCAGGTGAATCGTAAAGGGTTGACAGTGGATGTGCAATGGAAGGTATTTAAAGACTGCATGGATGAAGTACAACAATTGTTCATACCAGTTTGGCAAAAGAATAAATCAGGGAAGGTGGTGCATCCGTGCATAACGAGGGAAATCAGGGATAGTATAAAAACTAAAGATGAGGCATACAAATTGGCCAAAAAAAGCAGCCTACCAGAGGACTGGGAGAAATTCAGAATCCAGCAGAGGAGGACAAAGGGCTTAATTAGGAAAGGAAAAATAGATTACGAAAGGAAACTGGCAGGGAACATAAAAACTGACTGCAAAAGTTTTTATAGATATGTGAAGAGAAAGAGACTAGTTAGAACAAATGTTGGTCCCTTGCAGTCAGAAGCAGGTGAATTGATCATGGGGAACAAGGACATGGCAGACCAATTGAATAACTACTTTGCTTCTGTCTTCACTAAGGAAGACATAAATAATCTGCCGGAAATAGCAGTGGACCGGAGGTCAAATAAGATGGTGGAACTGAGTGAAATCCAGGTTAGCCGGATGTTGGGTAAATTGAACGGATTAAAGGCCAATAAATCCCTAGGGCCAGATGGTCTGCATCCCAGAGTGCTCAAGGAGGTAGCCACAGAAATAGTGGATGCATTAGTGATAATTTTTCAAAACTCCTTAGTTTCTGGAGTAGTTCCTGAGGATTGGAGGATAGCTAATGTAACCCCACTTTTTAAAAAAGGAGGGAGAGAGAAAGCAGGGAATTACAGACCAGTTAGTCTAACATCGGTAGAGGGGAAAATGCTAGAGTCGGGTATTAAAGATGGGATTATTAGCGCATTTGGAAAGTGGTGAAATCATTGGACAAAGTCAGCATGGATTTGCAAAAGGTAAATCATGTCTGACGAACCTTATAGAATTTTTCGAGGATGTAACTAGTAGAGTGGATAAGGGAGAACCAGTGGATGTATTATATCTGGACTTTCCGAAGGCTTTCGACAAGGTCCCACATGAGAGATTAGTATATAAACTTAAAGCACACGGTATTGGTGGTTCAATATTGATGTGGATAGAGAACTGGCTGGCAGACAGGAAGCAAAGGGTAGGAGTAAACCAGGCACGTGCCGTCAGGGTAGGCAAGGTAGGCACTGCCTACCCTGACTAAAATTATGAAATGGCAATTTTTAAATATAAATAGTAAAGGCATGGGAGAATTATGCCTGTCTAAGAGATCGATCTCTTAGGTAGGCATAATTCTCCGTGCCTTTCACCCGCAGCGCTTGTAACACGGGAAGCTCTGTGCAGCCCCCGTGCCGTCAGCGCTGCCTGAAGCCGTCAGATTCAATGGGAGCTGAAGGCAGCAGAAATTCTGCCTTTGCAGCACTGCGCATGTGCATCATCTTTCTGCGCATGCGCATCGCGAGTTTCTTGGCGGGATGTTTAAATATGGATTGCCATTATTTTAATAGTATCTTAGCAAACAAATGGAGAATGGACTTAATGTACCAATAATGTGGTAAGTGCATTTCTTTGTGCTTTATGTTTTTAAATACTGTAGTTCCCAGGGTGGGGGGAGAGCTCCGTTCACAGTGGTCAGATCGGGGTCAGTAACCCACTTGCCATGCTCCGGTCTGAGTGCAGGTGAGATGGGACTAGGTGAGAGTAAAAGTGTGTGAGGGGTGAGAAGTCCATGCCGGGTGCCGGCCGGCCGCAGCCACTGTTCAGATTGTTGGGAGACGGAGCTCAGGGTTCGCCTCTTGAGCTGCTTTGGTGCCCAGGCGTAAGTTGAGGTGGAAGGTGGTTGGGGGTGCGGGGGGGGGGGGGGGGGCTCGTCTTCTGAAGAAGGATCTCGACCCGCTGAATTACTCCAGCAGTGTTAAAGAAGGAACTGCAGATGCAGCAAAATCGAGCGTACACAAAATTCTGGAGAAACTCAGCGGGTGCAGCAGCATCTATAGAGCGAAGGGATGGGTGACAGGAGGGTCTCGACCTGCTGAAATTCTCCAGCATTTGGATCTAAACATCACCCATCCCTTCCCTCTAGAGATGCGGCCTGTCCCACTGAGTTACTCCAGCTTGTGTGTGTCTATCGTTGAATGGGTGACGTTTCGGGTCGAGACCCTTCTTCGGACTGAAAATAAAACTTGCCTCGCGTGAAGCGGCTTGTAAATTAAAACATAAAAACAAGAAATGCTAGACTCATTTATGTGCTCCTATTCATTTACCTGGCCTGTTGCTGTCCTCCCTCGTCCACCGTGAGCGCTGGACAACTCACTGGGTGCAAAACTCCGCTGCATTCCGGGCGGAGGGCGATGATCACCCGACTGACCGGCAAGTAGAGGCGGCGGGTCGGTCAAGCCCGGCTCCCCGCCACTGGGATAAACAACACTACTGGAGTAAACTCAGCGGGATCTCTGGAGAAGTCTGAAGTAGGGTCTCGACACGAAATCTCACCCATCCCATCTCTCCAGAGATGCTGCCAGTCCCTCGGAGTTACTCCAGCATTGTGTGTGTCTATGGGTTACACAAAAAGCTGGCGAAACTCAGCGGGTGCAGCAGCATCTAAGGAGCGAAGGAGATAGGCGACGTTTCGGGTCGAGACCCTTCTTGTGTGTGTCTATCTTCGGTGCAAACCAGCATCTGCAGTTCCTTCACAATCCCACACTCTCGGCCCCGGGGGGTGGATGGAGCATCACACGTGGATACAACCCACTCACTGCCCAGACTTGCCCCTCCGGCAGGTCTTTAACCGCGTCCTAAAGCCGTTCGTGTTAATGAAGGAACTGCAGATGCTGGAGAATCGAGGGTTACACAAAGCTGGAGAAACTCAGCGGGTGCTGCAGCATGAAGAAGGTCAGCAGGTCTGAAGAAGGGTCTCGACCCGAAACGTCGCCTATCTCCTTCGCCCCTTAGATGCTGCTGCACCCGCTGAGTTTCTCCAGCTTTTTGTGTAACCCCCATCTCTCACCTGCCGTTCACCGGCTTCGCTCATGTCAACCGCGTCCCGCAAATCCTTAAATTCCCACAGCCAAGTAACCTAAACTGGACCCGTGAACGCGCTGTCGGAATTTAAAGATTTGCGGGAAGCCGGCCGTCGAGCGGCAGGTGAGAGATGTTCAGACGGAGAGCACTGCCAGAGGTGAGTGGGGACCAGCAGAAGGGGCTGAAGTGGCAGGGTCCCGGCGGCCACTCGCAGTCACCCGAGCTGCTTCCTTCCGCGGAAGTGGCGGCCAGTTCTGCTGTCCGTGTCCGGCAGGTGAGAGATGGGGGTTACACAAAAAGCTGGAGAAACTCAGCGGGTGCAGCAGCATCTAAGGGGCGAAGGAGATAGGCGACGTTTCGGGTCGAGACCCTTCTTCAGACTCAGTCTCAGTCTGAAGAAGGGTCTCGACCCGAAACGTCGCCTATCTCCTTCGCCCCTTAGATGCTGCTGCACCCGCTGAGTTTCTCCAGCTCTTTGTGTAACCCTCGATTCTCCAGCATCTGCAGTTCCTTCTTTAACACGGAGGGTGAGAGATGTTCAGACGAAGAGCACTGCCAGAGGTGATCAGAAGGCGCTGAAGAGCAGTCGGTTCTGGTGTTGGGTCCCGGTGGCCGCTCGCACCCGAGCTGCTTCTATTCCCGGAAGTGGCGGCCAGTTCTGCTGTCCTTGCCCGGAGCGCTGCGGCAGCGGTGAGTGAGTTTGATATGATCTCTGTCCCCCTCCTTCTCAAAACTTCTCCCTTCTCGCATATTTAACCCCTGTCGCAGGCTCCCCACACGCTGTGAAAGGAACTCCCCCTCCAATTGGACCCTTGAATTAGTATTGTCATTCCATAAGATGACAACTGATTCAACGTCCCGATGTGCTCCCGTTTTTCCCACCATCTCTCCACCTGCCTTCATCCTCCGCCCCCCACCCATTCAGCAATTAAAAAATGAAGGAGATTTAGAACCCTTGGGAATTTTGAATTGTTACTTATTTTTATTTTTTTACGAAGAGAACAATCTGCGCATGCGCGGTTTTAAGATTTTTTGAAAGCCGGCTGACTGCCTACCCTGAGTAATTACTCACGGCACGTGCCTGGAGTAAACGGGTCCTTTTCAGAATGGCAGGCAGTGAATAGTGGAGTACCGCAAGGCTCAGTGCTGGGATCCCAGCTATTTACAATATACATTAATGATTTGGATGAGGGAATTGAATGCAACATCTCCAAATTTGCAGATGACACCAAGTTGGGGGGGTATAGTTAGATGTGAGGAGGATGCTAGGAGGCTGCAGGGTGATTTGGATAGGCTGAGTGAATGGGCAGATGCAGTATAATGTGGATAAATGTGAGGTTATCCACTTTGGTAGCAAAAACTTGAGGGTAGACTCTTATCTGAATGGTGGCAGATTAGGAAAAGGGGAGATGCAACAAGACCTGGGTGTCATGGTACATCAGTCATTGAAAGTAGGCATGCAGGTGCAGCAGGCAGTGAAGAAAGCAAATGGTACGTTAGCATTCATAGCGAATTGATTTGAGTATAGGAACAGGGAGGTTCTACTGCAGTTGTACAGTGTTTTGGTGAGACCACACCTGGAGTATTGCATACAGTTTTGGTCTCCAAATCTTGCCATAGAGGGGGTTCAGAGAAGGTTCACCAGACTGATTCCTGGGATGTCGGGACTTTCATATGAAGAAAGACTGGATAGACTCGGCTTGTACTCACTGGAATTTAGAAGATTGAGGGGGGATCTTACAGAAACTTACAAAATTCTTAAGGGGTTGGACAAGCTAGATGCAGGAAGATTGTTCCCGATGTTGGGGGAGTCCAGAACAAGGGGTCACAGTCTAAGGATAAGGGGGAATTCCTTTTGGACCGAGATGAGGAAAACATTATTTACAAAGAGAGTGGTGAGCCTCTGGAATTCTCTGCCAAAGCAGGTCGTTGAGGCCAGTTCATTGGCTACATTCAAGAGGGAGTTGGATGTGGCTCTTGTGGCTAAAGGGATCAGGGGGTATGGAGAGAAGGCAGGTAGGGGATACTGAATTGGATGATCAGCCATGATCATATTGAATGGCGGTGCAGATTCGAAGGGCCGAATGGCCTACTCCTGCACCTATTTTTCTATGTGTCGATGTCTATGTTTCTATTCTTCAAATTAGCTGGTGGGTAAGAGGCATTAGTCAAGGATAGCATTTTAATTCTTGTTAAAGGCATGCTACCATTCATATTTCTTGAGAAAACAGTAGGTATTGTATTCCTATGGATTCGGCTCTTTTTAATCTATCTAATTTAAGACGACTGTGTTATAACCCTAGCTGTGATAAGGTTTTCATATTACAGAAAGCAGATAAGGAGACAAAGTCCTGTGATGTGCAATCACATTTTTTCAAGCTTTTAATCAAAATGGACATTTATGTTGATGGATTTAATTATAGATTTATGTTCGTATCTCATGTGATTATTGCTTGTATTTAAAAGTTGGTTATCCTTGAAGAATCTTTAATCAATTATTTGCACATATCGAGAGTTGTTTGCTATAAATAATTTCACTGACAATAGTTTCAACTTCGTGCTGCTTTGCAGGATTTACCTGATCTGGAAGATGTAGATATGAGTGACCTATCAGAGGCTGAACAGACTTTAAGTGACAAGGTAATCCACTGTGTTTTGTTCACTTCCAATTACTTTCCAACTGTATTTGGCCTTGACTTTTATATTGTTAGTCAACCCACTGGATCTTTGGGCAATTGAGCAATTTGGCTGAGTTCCAGTTTCTATGCCATGAGTTTAAAGAAACTGCGTGGAAACAGTCTCTTCGCCCACTGAGTCCACACTGATCATTGATCACACGTACACTTGTTCTGTTATCCCAATTTCGTATCCAACACACTTGCAATTTACAGAAACCAATTAACCTACAAACCTACATGTCTTTGAAATGTTGGAAGAAACCAGAGCACCCAGGGAAAACCCATGCAGTCACAGGGAGAATGTACAAACTCCATGCAGACTGCACCCTTAGACAGTATTGAACCTGGGTCTCTGATGCTGTGAGGCAGCAGCTCCATAGCTGCATCACTGTGCCACCATGACTGATGGATAATGCTGGCCCACTCTGGACATGCCTGCACCTTGCAGAACTGGCATGAAATCATTCATATTTTTTAATGATACTTCCATGGCTTACTTGAGGAGAACTGAATCAGATAAACACACCGAAATGTCACCTATCCATGTTCTCCAGAGATGCTGCTTGATCCACTGAGTTAGCCCAGCACTTTGTGCCCATTTGGATGATTACAATGTCCCTTGGAATGCAGTAATCCCATTGAGCTATCCGATTTAAAAGTTTACATATATAGACCATTACAACAAAAACAACTGTGATACGTATTATCCCATTCACTTGCAATATATCCCCGTTTCAAATTATATACGCAGAACTGTTTCAGCACTTATTTTGACTGTCCTTCTAATGCTATTTTGAAGTAATGTATTCTGATTGGAAACATTGAGTGAAAAATCATTTTTGAAGAGCTTCTGATTCTTTTGCCATTTATTTTTAAGACTTGAATAAATTGTTCATTATTCTTCATGCGACACTATATCATCTTGTCGCATGAAGAATAAAGATATGGGACAAACAAAATCAAAGCATCAGAAATAGGAAGTAATGTAAATGTACAAAAAAAAAAGGGAATTTAGTATGATAAAGAGATTAGAAGAATTGCACTTAATTTGCTCAGTTTAATATTCCAGGCGCTGGGGTTCACAGTTCATCTATTTTTCTACTTATTTTTACATACAAAAGAAAAGTAAATGAATTGTTAAACTAGTTTTTAATTTGTGTAGCAGGCTTCCATCCAAATTCTTTCATATCTGCAGTTTTATAGTAATTTTACTTCTTGCACTCTTTTTTTTCCCCTGCCTTCCCACTTCCTTCCGAACTGAGCTGATTTGCACAGTTATAGTACTGCTGTTCCGTAAGCTCTCTTCCTGTTCGTGCAGTCCACCCTTGTGGAATTATTCCTATTGTCTTCGGAGGTGCAGACAACACATTGGAACCTCTTCTAAATGCATGCTGGCAGCAGGTTTTAACTAAATTGCCAAAGATAATTACCAACAGAATTATAAGTACTATTCGCATGATTAGGTTGTGTGTAGTTTATTGAATGGCTGATGATTATAATCTAAAATCAGATTGAAGGACTGTTCTTTTTAAAACGCCATGAAGGAGATCTGTGAACTTGTTAAGCGGATGATATCTCAGAGTACATTCTCAGAAGTACAACTCGTATCTCAGAGTATATTCTCAGAAGTACAACTCAAAAATATTAAATATTCTATTCTTCTTTCAGACAAATCATCACGCAATGATTGAAGTACTAGCTTCTAGATGTGATTACAATAATTCCATCTTGGAGGATGGAGTACAAACCCTAATAGAGGAGATAACTAAGCAACCTAATGAGGAAAGTTCTACAAAGGAAAAAAAGTTTATTAGTCCATCCGGCCAGGAGACAACAAAAGGAAGTTTGGATCTAAAGCCTGCAATACAACAGGGTATCAGTGAATTAGGAAGCTTGTTGATTAGTGAAGGAAATCCTGAGAAATGCACAACTGAAATGAATAACAGTTTTTTGATGGAGGTAAACACCCTATCCGATGAAGGTGAGGGTGATAAGCCTAAGAAGCTGCTGGTTGAGGAAATCTCCAACCAGCTTTTTATGGAGAACATCAAGAAAATTACACCATCAAAACAAGGTAAAATTGATGAGAACCAATGTTGGGAAATTATCCCAAGGTGAAATCACTTGCTGATAATAGGAAATAAATATGAGAGTAAAATAACCAATGAGAGTTGGAGCCAGGGATTAACCTATGGAAAAATGCTGAGAATTAGCATTGGGAAATAGCCCAGGGAAGAAGTGCAGAGAGCTGGTATGGAAGATAATGTGGGGGGTAAGAACAGCAGAGACATGGGAAATCAGAGGAAAAGAAGCACTGATAAATTGGCACCAGTAAATAACTGGGTGAAATAAGCATTGAGAAGTGACAATGGGAAATAACCCTGAACTTAAAAGCAATTAGAACTTATAAACTCATGTTCATGTGTCATAGGAGCAGAATTAGGCCATTTAGCCAATTGAGTCTTTTCCACCATTCAATCATGGCAGATCTATCTTCCCTCTCAATCCCATTCCCTTGCCTTCTCCCCTTCGACATCTATGCTAATCAAGAACCTGTCAATCTCTGCTTTGAAACTATCTGGTGACTTAGCCTCCACAGCCATCTGTGGCAGTGAATTCCACAGATTAACCACCCTCTGGCTAAGGAAATTCCTCCTCAATTACTTTCTCATGGTACGTCCTTTTATTTTGAGGTTGTGCCCACTGGTCCAAAACTCTCCCACTCGTGGAAGCATCCTCCCCACATCCACATCCACTGTATCCAGGCCTTTCACTACAGTAAGTTTAAATGAGAACTCCCATATCCACACTCCTGCGACTATAGGCCCAGAGCTGTCAAACGCTCATCATGCATTAACCCAATCATCCCTGAATCATTCTCATAAACCTTCTCTGGATCCTCTCCAATGTAAGCTTCTTCAGATATGCACCCCAAACTACTCACAATACTCGACACACAGTCGGACTAGTGCTTTATAAAGCCTCAGCATTCCATCTCTGCTTTTGTACTCTAGTCCACTCGAAGCGAATGCTAATATTGCATTTGCCTTCCTTAGTACCGATTCAACCTGCAAATTCTCTTTTTGGGAATCTTGCAGCAGCAGTCCTAAGTTCCTTTGTACCTCTGATTTCTTCCATTGAGAAAATAGTCCATGTCTTTATTCCTACTACCAAAGTGCATGACCACACACTTTGCTACGCTGTATTCAATCTGCCATTTCTTTGCCCATTCTCTCAACCTGTTCAAGTTCTTCTGCAGTCTCCCTGCTTCCTCTACACTACCTGCCTCTCCACCTATCTTCGTATCATCCGCAAACTTAGCCACAAAACCATTAATTCCATCATTCAAATCATTAATATAAAAGAATAGTGGAGCCAACACCGACCTCCGTGGAACACCACTAGCCAGTGGCAGCCAATCAGCAACCCTCCCCCTTTTTATTCCCACTCTTTGCCTTCTGCCAACCTGCTATCCATGCTAGTATCTTCCTTCTAATACCATAGACTTTCATCTTGTTTAGCAACCTCACGTGTGGCACCTTATCAAAGACCTTCTGAAAATCCAGATAAACAACATCCACTTACTCTCCATTGTCTATCCTGCTACTTGCTTCCTCGAAGAATTTCAACTGATTTGTCAGGCACAAAACCATGCTGAATTTGGCCTATTTTATGATGTACTTCGATGTACTCGGAAACCTCATCCTTAATAATGAACTTTAAAATCTTACTGTTCACTTAAAACAGTTTCCCAATGCTTTTGCAATGCTCCCTGCTTGAACAATGACATAACATTTGCAATTTTCTAGCCCTCTGAGACCACTTCTGACTCTAGTGATTCTTGAAAGATCAATACTAATGCCTCCACAATCTCCAAGTTACCATTTTCAGAAGCATGAGGTGTAATTCATTTGGTTCAGGTGACTTATTCACCTTGAGACATTTCAGTTTCCCAAGCACCTTCTCCTTAGTAATAGCCACTCCACTAACTTCCGTCCCTGGCTCTATTGAATTTTTGTCATGTTGCTGGTGTCTTTCGCTGTGAAGCATGAAGCAAAGAAAAAAACAGTAAATGTGTCTGCCATTTATTTATTTCCCACTGCTACTAATGGCAGAGAAGAGCCTCAGTGAAGAGGCACCAGCAGCTGAGGTATGGATTACATCTGTAAATGGATTGATGCTGTATGATAGCCTGTGGATTAAGGCAGGGAAGTTTGATTCTGGGAGATAATCCAAATGAGTCCCAAACGGTCTTTTGGACAATTTAGGCTTCAGCACGCAAATATTTGTATGTTGACCAGGTCTTGTATGTCTTTGTGGCAAAATGGCAGGTCAATGCTAGATGCGTTGCATTTATACTCACAATTGCTTCATGTTGCACTATGTTGTGGCTTGCATGGTAATTTAGAGGGTCAAGAAAGAGTTATTGTTCTCTTTGGACCTTCTGCTTCTTTAAGTTTGCAACACTATTCACTTCGCACAAGGTGCTTTCCTGTACAGCATGGAGAACAAAATATGTACCACCTCCTTTCAATAGTTCAATGGTGCTTTATTTGTCACATATGCCACTGCACAGTGAAATTCTCTTTGCGTATACAACACATGCTGGCACCACCATTTTTAGCACCATTATTCAAAGTCCAGTCAGGTAGCGTGTTCGATGTACTTGAACAGTTCCCGTGAACCGACGTCTCCACTTCTCTCCTCGCCTCGCCCAGCCATCTTTGTGTCCTGGGGCGCCTCCTGCAGCAGACCTTGAAGGGACTGGAGGCGTCACCCCGGTTCACCCTCCTACCGACCATTGATCCTCGCGTCCAGCGTCTCCAGCTCACTCCCAATTACGCCATTCGATGAGCCTTTGGGCTGGTTACTAGTCCCACCGTCCAACGAGCCTTTTGGTGGGTTCCCAGTCCCGCCGTCCAATGAGCCTTCAGGGAGGGTTCCCAGTCCTGCCGCCTGATGAGCCTTCGAGTCGGTTTCCGGTCCCATCCACCAACGAGCCTTCAGGCAGGTCATACCGGCTAACAACCCTTCAGGTGGGTTCCCGGTCCCGTCATCTGACGAGCCTTCGGGTGGGTCACCGGTTACGTTGACCAACGAGTCTTTGAGTGGCCCATGATGAGCCTTTGGACGAGACCCCGCTGACCGATGAACCTTCCGAGCGAGGTCCCACCGATATTTCATTGGACAAGCATGACATGAGCTTCCTGTTATCTCTTAATTTATTTGTCTATTCCCGGAGTACTCAGTTTGGTGTTAAGAGCACAGGTGGTAGTGTTGCAGTCTCAGTGTTTGAGCAACCTGGGTTCAGTCCTAACCTCTGTTGACGAGTTTGCACATTCTCACCTTGTTCATGTGGATTTTACCGGGGTGATGTGGGTGTCTGGAACCAGAGGGGAGATGTTGGGTGTGTGAAGGAGAAAATGTAACGGAGATAAACTAAGAAATGGATTTGACATGATTTCTCTGAGAGGCAGCGTAGACCTTCATTTCATGAAAGCTTAGCATGGAAACAGTCCCTTTGGCAGGCTGTGCCTGTGCCAATATGCAGCTACTCATTTACCCAAATCCTGTGCTAATCCCCTTTTATTTTCCCCACATTTTCATCAACCCACTGATTATATCAGTCAGCTGTATGCAATGGTCATTTTCTAGGGGTCATTTAACCTAGCAATCTGCACATCTTTTGGACGTCGGACAAAACTGCACAGTCAGAGGGAGAACGTGAAAACTCTGCACAGACAGTACTCATGGTCAGGATTTAGACAGCAGCTCTACTCACTGTTCCACTCTAGTTTGTGATAATTATTTATTAAAACACAAAGGCGGATTATTTGGTTATTGATTCCTAACAGAATATGCTTATATTTGTTTATTGTCATAAACATCAGGGCGCAGTGAAATTCATTGATCACATGAAGCTCACAGTGTAATCGGTATACATACAATAATAACACATGTAACTATAAATACAATAATGAGTGCAAACAATAGAATGGTGCAAGATTGTGGAGCAAAATCTGAGCAAGGCAGAAGAACATAAAAACGCATTGAAATAGCTGAATACGGTATAATTATGAGTAAGTGTATGTGACAGTACTTCTGGGAATAGGGTGGGAAAGAGGTGTTTGGTTCAGGAGTTGGAAAGCAGAGGGGGAAAATCTAATCTTAAGTCTGGATGACTAAGCTTTGAAGTTCCTGTATCTTCTCCCAGAAGACAGAAGGGAAACGGCCAGGGTGACAAGCATGCTTGATGACATTTCAAGCCGCCTTGATGTACAATGCTGTGAAGGTAGACCAGATGGAAGGAAGGGAAGAGCCTGCGATGGACTGGGCCGTGTTTTCTATTCTGCAGATTGAAGTCTCAAAATCTGAGCAGTTGCCTTACCAGCTTGAGATCCATCCCATCAGAATATTTTCTATGGAAGATAGACACAAAATGCTGGAGTAATTCAGCGGGATGGTCAGCATCTCTGGATAGAAGGAATGGGTGACATTTCGGATCGAGATCCTTCCTCAGACTGAGAGTCAGGAAAGAGAGAGACTTGGAAGGGTAAGGTGTGAAAATGAGACATCAAAGGGGACGTAGATCAAGGAAAATGTAGAATAGATCGTTGTTATGACTTGTTATAAATAAAGTTCTATTGTATTGTATCATATCATTAGCTAGGTGACAACGAAGCATACAAAGATAAAAATTTAATCAGGAGGACTGACTGGTTGGAGAGCTAGGATGGAGAGGCATGTAGAGAGAAAGAAAGCAAGGGTCACGAAGTTGGAGAAGTCCATATTGTCAATAGTTAATAGGGGGACTAAGAAATGTCACTGAGAAGTCGTATTAAAGAAAATCCTAAGGGCTTTTATATATGCATTAAAAACAAGAAGGTAATCAGAGAGAAGATAGGACTGCTCAACTATAAAGGAGATAATTCATGCTTGGAGTCAGCGGTGTCGGACATGGAGGCAGGAAGATCAGGGTGGGTTATACTAATATACTGGGGCAGTTTGAGATATAGAAGGAGGTCATATTGGGGCTCTTACAGAGCATTAAGTGGATACATCTCTCTGTCCTTGTGGGATCTATTTTGGTTAGTTAGAGAGCCAAAAGAGGAGATTGCAAGTGCATTGATGAAGATCTTTGTCTCTTCACTAACCACAAGCAAGCTCCCGGAGGACTGGCCAATGTGCTATTCCTTTGTTTAAGGAGGGAAGTAGACATTGTCCTGGAAATTATAGGTTGGTGAGCCTCACATCAGTGGTAGGGAAGCTGTTGGAGTGGATTCATCAGGATAGGATTTACTTCCATATGAAACAGAATGTGGAAATTAGGGACCGCCAGCATGGCTTTCTGCATGTCAGGTCACATCTTCCATAGATGCATGGATATGCAGGAAATGAAGGGATATCGATAATATGCAGGCTGAGGTGATTAGCCTAACTTGGATTCATGTTCAGCACTACATTGTGGGCTGAATAACATATTCTTATATTGTACTATTTATAGTCGGAAAGTATCAACTTTAAATGTAACTTAATTAAACTGCATTTATTTTCACTAGCTTGCTACACATCCTTTATTGTAAACCACATCACATGTAGATAGAATTGTACAAATGTAAACAAGGATGGTATGTAAAGAAAATAATCATTCAGGTATTTGCCCTCTATTTCCTGATCTGATGTGAATCTGATCTTGCAGTGTAGATATCTAAGATGGAAATCTCATTCATTATTTTATTTTTATTCATCATTTTAGAACCTTGCCCAAAGGATCAACAAATTCAAGAAGAATTAGCAAATATGGAACTAGGACGTATCAACATCGAGGACATTGAGTTTGGACTAGATTGAGAAGTCCATATTAAAAGACATTAGATTTTTTTTACAGGAAATGTAACTGATATATAGTTCTTGTTAGACAAAAAATGTTAATTTTCCTTGTTACTTAACAATATTGTGTTCTAAAATATATTCTTGAATCTATTTTGCTTTATATTTTAATAAATGATTTTATATTTATAATATTACACCAAAAAAGACTCAGAAGCCAAGGTGTGGAGGGAAGGAAACATGGGTTCCATCCATGGGGATGGAATAAAAATAATGAAAACGCCCAATATGGTGCAATAAAAAAACAAAATCCTAAGTCCCGAGTGCAACCCAGACAGGCAATGCCAGATATCCAGATTTGATTGTTTGCACGATTTCCTTGTAAATGCATGGGTTCCACCGGGTTCACCTGTTTCCACCCGCATCCCAAACAATGTGTGGACTGGTCAGTTAATTCTCAGTTGGAAATTTTTGCTGATTTGCAGGCAAATGGTAAAATCTGTGGTTGGGGCAGTATTGGAGAGGAGAATAAAAAAATGGATTGGGCTCCTTCCAGTGTCGCTGTATGGTCCCTATACATGACTGAATACCAGTCAAAATGTTGTTTTTCCAGTAGTAATGATATTGTGTTTCCTTATGGCTTTGTGCATGATCTTGAGGCTTTCTTTTGTTTGCTTAGTGATGTCTTCTCATTACTCTGAATCCCCAATGGACCTTGATTTTTTTAAATCTTCCTTTCCACGCAATGCAAAACTCAATTTTCATCCAGTCTACCTTAAACTTTCCTGTGGATTAAAGTTCGGAGAATAAAGAAGCTACTCCAGTAACTTCAATCTGAATTACTGAAGAATTTCTAACTGCTTCTGGTTATGAAAATTTGTGAACGATAAGTGTAGCCCCATGATGATTTTAGTTCCGGTTTTTTGGAGTGAATATTAAATGATGCATTGTTGGCAGCAATCAGATTTATCTGTGTCATTTATAAATATGATGTGTTCAATTACTCTGAACGTTAGCATTGTTACTAAATAAGCAGATGACACCTAAAATCTAACGGAATCAAGGGATATGGGGGAAAAAGCAAGAACAAGTACTGATTTTGGATGATCAACTATGATCATATTGAATTGGCATGCTTGTCTTCATTGGGAAAGGTATTGAGTACAAACGTTGGAAAATTATAGACGATAGACAATAAGTGCAGGAGTAGGCAATTCGGCCCTTCAAGCCAGCACCGCCATTCAATGTGATCATGGCTGATCATCCACAATCAGTACCCCGTTCCTGCCTTCTCCCCATATCCTCTGACTCCATTATCTTCAAGAGCCCTATCTAGCTCTCTCTTGAAAGTATCCAGCAAACCGACCTCCACCGCCCCCTGAGGGAGAGAATTCCACAGACTCACAACTCTCTGGGTGAAAAAGTGTTTCCTCATCTCCGTTCTAAATGGCTTACCCGTTATTATTAAACTGTGCCCCCTGGTTCTGGACTCTCCTAACATCGGGAACATGTTTCCTGCCTCTGGAGTGTCCAAACCATTAATAAGATCCCCGCTCATCCTTCTAAACTCCAGAGTATACAAGCCCAACCGCTCTCAGCATATGACTGTCCCGCCATCCCGGGAATTAACCTTGTGAACCTTCGCTGCACTCCCTCAATAGCAAGAATGTCCTTCCTCAAATTTGGAGATCAAAACTGCACACAATACTCCAGGTATGGTCTCACTAGAGCCCTGTACAACTGCAGAAGGACCTCTTTCCTCCGATGAGATGGCATGTTGGCCTCTTGTTATGAAGGCCAACATGCCATTCGCTTTCTTCACGGCCTGTTGTACCTGCATGCTTACTTTCATTGACTGATGAACAAGGACCCCCCAGATCCCGTTGTACTTCCCCTTTTCCCAATTTGACACCATTTAGATAATAATCTTCCTTCCTGTTTTTGCTACCAAAGTGGATAACCTCACATTTATCCACATTAAACTGCATCTGCCATACATCTGCCCACTCACCCAACCTGTCCAAGTCACCCTGCATTCTCATAGCATCCTCCTCACAGTTCACTCTACCACCCAGTTTTGTGTCATCTGCAGATTTGCTAATGTTACTTGTAATCCCTTCATCTAAATCATCAATATATATTGTAAATAGCTGCGGTCCCAGCACAGAGCCTTGCGGTACCTCACTAGTCACTGCCTGCCATTCTGAAAGGAACCCGTTAATCCCTACGCCTGCTGCCGATGCTCCGGGCCCGACATCGGGAAAGGCCGCTCCAATCCATGGTGTTAGACCACGAGGGAGGCGACATGGAAAATGTCGCCTCTCCAGTGGAGGAGGAGGAAAAAGCGGTTTCTCCCTTTCCCCTTCCCCCCCCCCCCCACATAAGCCATACCGAGAGACAACCAAACTGACACTAGACGCACCAAAAAAAACAAAAAAGTAGAAATGACAAAGAGACTGCTGGCAGGGCAGCCATCTTGTAGCAGCCCCACCGACCACTGAGTTACTCCAGCTTTTTGCACCTATCTTCGGTGTAAACCAGCATCTGCAGTTTCTTTCCAACACAGCGTAGCAACATGGATTGTGGTCTGTTACAGAGTGGCGGCCAGTGGATGTGGTGTATCTGGACTTTCAAAAAGCCTTTGACAAGGTCCCACACAAGAGATTAGTGTGCAAAATTAGAGCACATGATTTTAGGGGTCGGATAATGACATGGATAAAGAACTGATTGCCAGACAGGAAGCAAAGAATAGGAATGAACGGGTCCTTTTCTGAATGGAAGGCAGTGACTAGTGGGATGTCACAAGGCTCGGTGCTGGGACCCCAGTTGTTTACAATATATATTAATGATTTAGACGAGGGAATTAAATGTAACATCTCTATGTTTGCGGATGACACAAAGCTGGGTGGTAGTGTGAGCTGCAAGGATGATGCTATGAGGCTGCAGGGTGACTTGAATAGGTTGGGTGAGTTGGCAGAAGCATGGCAGATGCACTATAACATGTATAAATGTGAGGTTATCCATTTTGCTGGCAAGGACAGGAAGGCAGATTATTATCTGAATAATGTCAGATTAGGAGAATTGGGAGGTGCAACGAGACGTGGGTGTGCTTGTACATCAGTCACTGAAAGTAAGCATGCAGGTACAGCAGGCAGTGAAGAAAGCCAAAGGCATGTTGGCCTTCATTGCGAGAGGATTTGAGTTTAGGAGCAAGGAGGTCCTACTGCAATTGTATAGGGCTCCGGTGAGACCGCACCTGAAGGATTGTACGCAATTTTGGTCTCCTAATTTGAGGTAGAACATTATTGCTATTGAGGATGTGCAACGTAGGTTCACCAGGTTAATTCCCGGGATGGTGGGACTGACGTATGATGAAAGAATGTGTCAACTGAGCTTGTATTCATTGGAATTTGTGGGGCTGGTCCCCCAACGCAACATTCCACCTCTCCACCAATTCCAATATATATATACACACATGTATATACATGTGTGTACACACATATATATACACACATGTATATACACACATATATATACATACCCTCCACTTCACACACACACACATGTACACTCACTCACACACAAATACACTCACACACAAATACACTGACACACGTGGCCTCTCCCTCGAGATGTTGCAGAGTGACTGACTCACGTCCAGGCATCCGGGGTTTTATAGTTGTGCCCCCACCCGGAAGGGGTGTTACCTTCAACCGGGTGATTGACAGGCGAGAGGACCTAGCAGCTGACCTCAAGGTTTTTTAAATACTCATAACAGGTATAGTTGCGCTCGGGGGGGGGGGGGCCTCAGCTGACAGCTGAAAAAGGCTAGCGGCTGCCAGCGGCCGCCAGTGCGCTGTTCCAAGACCCCACCCACGGCCGTGTCGGAGGTATCCACCGTGAGAGCCGTTGGGGCCGTGGCCCGCAGATGTACGATCATAGTGGTTCTTGCCAGTGTCTCATTTGCGCCTTCGAACGCAGCCTCTGCCTTGGGGGACAACACAAGTTCCCGTGGCTTGCCAGCGAGGCATTGGAACGGGGGCACATGATTCTGGCCGCCGCCGGCATGAAACGGTGATAGAAGTTGACCATACCGACAAACTCCTGTAGCCCTTTGACAGTCAGGGAACTGTCGGATGGCCTCCACCTTAGAGGGCAATGGGGTGGCACCCTGCGAGGTAACATGGTGCCCCAGGAACAAAATAGTGCAGAGGCCAAACTGACATTTGGCGGGATTAACTACCAGTCCATGGTCTTGGAGCCGCTGGAACAGCGTCCGCAAGTCCGTGAATTGTTCCAGTTGGGAGAGGCTCGAGTCCATGATGTCATCCAGGTCGATGTAAATAAAGTCCAATCCCCTAACCACCATGTCCATCAGTCGCTGGAACGACTGCGTGGCGTTTTTTAAACCAAAAGGCATACGGAGCCACTCAAAAAGCCCAAACGGGGTGATGGTGGCGGTCTTTGGCACATCCTCTGGGTGAGCAGGGATTTGATGATAACCGCAGACCAAAAAAAACAGCGGAAAAGCTCCCGCGCTCATGTGACCGCACCAGCTAATCGCGAGGGTTCAATATTAACAGGGCCATCACTAGGTGCCGGTACAAGGCCATTTAGGACTGAGATGAGGAAAAACGTTTTCACCCAGAGAGTTGTGAATCTGTGGAATTCTCTGCCACAGAATGCAATGGAGGCCAATTCACTGGATGTTTTCCAGAGAGACATCGATTTAGCTCTTAGGGCTAAGGGAATCAAGGGATATGTAGGTATGTTACAATACCTACCTTTAGCAGCGCTGCAGTTCTGCCGCTCCCCGTGTGCGTGACTTTGGCGCCTTTCAGAGGGGGGCGGGTTTAAAATGCCGTTTTTTCCTAGGCAGTCCAAATCGATCCATGTCGGGCGATTTCGTCGTTAAAGAGAAATCGCTCCGACATTTCATTCATGAAGGTATTTTTAAACTACGCTAGATTATTTATTAACTAGAGTAGTTTAAAAATCATCTTCTAAAGCTGTGAATGCTGACAGCAGAACGGACCTAACGTAGGGGAGAAAATAAAGTGCACAGTATATTTTTACATTAAAACTTGGTTTTTAGGAAGGCTTTAATCACATTTTCATGTTGCGAAAAGGGGACCAAAAAAATGTATGAACCGGCTATATTTTTCATACCGACTTCACCGCAAACCGCAACGTTCCAATCCACCGCATTCCACTAAAACCCACTCGCTAGTTGATTTAAATGGCCATTAATTTACAGACATTAAACACTAAATTCCTTCCATTTGGCCTATAAATTAATGAAAATGAGAAATAAAAGTTCATGTTATATTGTGGATTATTGTGTGAATTTTATTTGGACACTTAGGCAATTTAAAAAGTTTATCTTTTCTTAAGAAATGGATAGATGTTTAGATCTAGTAATTGAATTTTGTAATTAGCTACAATTAGATAACTAACTAATTATATGCTTTAATTTCAGGTCATCCAAGTAAGATTGTTTCATATTTGTTTCAGAATGCTTCAATCTATAATAACTGAACATTTCATTGAGTTTTCTTAATTTTTAAGAAAGTTATGGGCTTTTTACTGTTCTAGATCACAGCTTTTGAGTTGTCAATGGAAAGGCAATGGGGAACAAGATGCTAATTTCCGAGTATGAAAATGGTCAAAACTTTTTTAATACTGAAGATATGAGAGTGAATTAGGTGTCAAATTAAACTTCTTTTTATGCTTTATCTGATGGGATAAATTGCAGACTTGATTTTTAAAATCTCAAAATTTTGTAACATTGCTGGGATATGGGGAAAAAGCCGGAACGGGGTCCAGATTTTGGATGATCAGCCATGATCATATTGAATGGCGGTGCTAGCTCGAAGGGCAGAATGGTCTACTCCTGCACCTATTTAAAATAAGTTTCTGTGCAACTACGAGTGGGACACTCGACAGTTACGGCACTGCTTCCCCGAGCGGGAGAGGTAGTGGGCAAAGATTATAGAGGAGCCTCTATAATCTTTGGTGTGGGGGGGTGGGCTTCAGCCAATCAAGATCACGCTGCCTTGCTGATGTCAGGAGAGGCGCGGCGCAGGTTTGTGAGCCAATGGGATGATGGTGAGTCCTGGCTGGAGCCAAGGGGCGGGGCAGAGCAGCGAGCGCATGCGCACGCGCACTGGCAGAGTGGACGCGCGAAGAGGCGGTAAGGCAGGGTGGACGCGCGCTGGCGAGTGTTTAGTTTCGGGAACGCGAGAGATCGGCTGCGTGTGTCAGCTGGTGCGGTGGCGCGCCGGGTGTGGTATACGCAGCGGAGCGCGCGCACGAGCAGGATCCCCAGCCCCGGAGACAGAGGCCGTGCCGGCTGCAGCCAATCCGCCTGTCGTCGCAGCTCCGGGCCCCATCACGTCCACCGGTTATGATTGAGCGACCGGAGACGGCCGTCTGCGGCCTGCCGGTGAGTGGAGGGAGAAGGGATCGGGTTGAGTAGAGGGGGTGTGGTCTGGTGGAGGGTCGGATGGAGTGGAGTGTCTGATCGTGAAGGGGGTCGGGGGAGGGAGAGTGGTGGGGTGGAGGGGGAGAGAGGTGGGATGAAGATCCGGTTGGAGGAGGGGGGGGAGATGGGTGGAGGGGAAAGGGGGTTTCATAGGGGGATGGAGAAGGAGGGTTTCGTCGGGGGGGTTTGGTGAAGGAGAGGGGAGAGGTATGGTTGAGAGACCAGGGCAAAGGAATTGGTGGTCGGTGGGGGTTAGGTGGAAGTGGGGAAGGGAGGTCATGGACGGAGACGTAGAGGAGAGGGTGGAAGTTGAGGGCGGCCAGATGAAGGGAGTGTGTGACGGGCATCGGGTGGGGAGAATAGGTGAGGGTTTGGGTGGAGGGAATGGCTGAGAGTGGTGGATGAGGGAAATTGGGTGGAATAGGAGTCGGTTGAGCGTGGGTGTCAAGTGGGGTTAGAGGATGAGGGGACATGTGAAGGGGAAGGATATTGCCAAGGTGAGTGTGGAGGTAGACATTGGAAGTAGGGGGAGAGGAGGTTGGGTGAAGGGCTTTCTGTGGAGTAAAAGTGGAATGTAGTGAGGGAGAGGTGAGGTCAGTGGAAGGAGTGGGTGATCGGATGGGTGTAGAGTGAGAAGGGCACAGTGGCGAGAGGGGGTGGATGAGGGGGGGCTGGCTGGATGGAGTGGAGGATGAAGGGGATCCAGTGGAGATCGACGGATAGAGGGCAGATGGGGTGGTTTAGTGGAGGCAGGTGGGGATGGGAATTAAGGAATTATGAGGCCAGCTAGTATGGACTCGGGTGAGGAAGAATGGTTTGAAGGTGTCTTCTGGGATATCACGGTGGGAGGTGGAGGGGGCTGAAACGTGGGTAGTGGTTGGGGGAAACTGAAGCTGAGTGTTCTGTTCCAATGGTGGTGGCAATCAATGGTAGAGGGTCAAATCAGATGGTTTGGAGTCGATATCTAGGATGTGCGGGAAGGATGAGGATGTGAGGTGGAGAAGGGCTGCTGGGGAACGTCTGGCAGTGGGGGTGCATGGTTGAGTGTTGAGGAATGGAGGTTGGGTTTAGGAGTGAGGGAGGGGTGAAGGTGCGAGGGACCAGTGGAGAGATGAGTAAGGCAGTGACGTAGATAGTTAAGACTCTCTTGTTGGAGATGGGTCATTGCATGGCGTTATTGTTGTGCCAATGGTATTTCATAACTTGTGTCTGAATGTGGTGGGTTTAGGTCTTGCTGCATGCAGTCATGGTTGCAAATGGCATCCATCGTCGATAATTCATTTGTGCACATCTCCACCTCTGACCTTATGATAGAAGGAAGGTAATTGATAACTTGCCCACACTGACCAACATGTTCCATCTGCACTAGTCTCACCTGCCTACGTTTGGCCTATAGCCCTCTATACCTGTATAGAGGGCAATAGTACTTGCCTCAACTACCTCCTCTGGCAGCTCGTTCCATACACCCACCACCCTTTGTGCGAAAAAGTTACCCCTCAGATTCCTATTAAATCTTTCCCTCTTCAACTTAAACCTACGTCCTCTGGTTCTTCATTTCCCTACTCTGGACAAGAGACGTTGTGCGTCTACCAGATCTATTCCTCTCATGAATTCATACACATCAATAAGATCACCCCTCATCCTCCTGAACTCCATGGAATAGAGTCCCAGCCTGCTCAACTTCTCCCTATAGCTCAGGCCCTCGAGTCCTGGCGACATCCTCGTAAATCTTCACTGTACCCTTTCCAATTTGACATCCTTACTGTAACATGGTGCCCAGAACTGAACTCGATACCCTAAATGCGGCCTCACCAACGTCTTGTATAGAAACATAGAAAATAGGCGCAGGAGTAGGCCATTCGGCCCTACGAGCCAACACCGCCATTCAATAAGGTCATGGCTGATCATCCAGAATCAGTACCGCCACATAACTGCATATAACATGACCTCTCAACTTCTATCCTCAATATTCTGACTGATGAAGGGCAATGTGCCAAAAGCCTTTTTGACCACCCTATCTACTTGAGATGGCATCTTCAAGGAACTATGTCTTGCACTCTTAGATCCGTCTGCGCTACAACACTCACCAGAGTCTCACCATTCACTGTGTAAGTCCTGCTTATGTTAGACTTTCCAAAAAGCAACACCCCACATTTCTCGGTATTAAATCCCATCAATCATTCCTTAGCCCACCTTCCCAACTGATCAAGATCGTGCTGCATTTTTTTGACATCCATCTTCACTATCTGCAATACCACCCATGTTTGTATTGTCTGCAAACTTGCTAATCTTGCCATGTCCGTTCTCATCCAAAGGATTGATATAGATGACAAACAGTAACAGAACCCTGAGGCACACAACTATTCAGGGATGCTGTTGGCAGTTACTGCATCTTAATCATTGCTAATCTATTTGAAAGAGATGTAAAGAGGGATATGTATGAGGACAGCGGAGACAGTTTGTTAGAAATGAGATGCAGAGTACAGCAGTGGCTGAAAATGAAATAATTGAGAATTCTAAAAATAGTCTCACTCAGATAGATCGTCAGCCATTCCAGTCTGTATTTCAGATTTCCAGAATTCGGTATTTTTGGTTTTATCTCCTGTGTAGGCACAGCATTTGTCGTTCATTTGTTGCTAGCTGAGCTATACGTTGAAGATCAGTCAGACAGTTTTAAAATTCTTAATCTTGTTTTCAGATTTCTTCATGGCTCAACTATGCTCTCTTGGTTCTTCTTCGCACCCTCACACTTGTTGCTCTTGTTCTGTGTGCATTGTGCACCTGCACTTTTTGTCACTCCACAATTGAATGCTTTTCAACTGGTGACAATGCCCTAAGCTATGGAAATCTCCCCAAGCCCCCTTACTGAGAGTCACGCCATAAAACTGCGTCTTCTTTATCATCATCTGTGGACTCCTATCCTAAAACCTCTTGTTTGTATTGTTGCAAAATTTAATTTTGTAAGGTATAAACGTGGGAACATTTAGTCATCTGGCAGATCTTAGTTATTCAAGAAACATGGGAAGCAGAGAACATACAGTGGCTTGCAAAAGTTTTCATACCCCTTGAACTTTTCCACATTTGTACGTTACAACCACAAACGTAAATGTATTTTATTAGGATTTTATGTGATAGACCAACACAAAGTGGCGCATAATTGTGAAGTGGAAGGAAAATGATACATGGTTTTCAAATTTTTTTACAAATAAAAAACTGAAAAATGTGGCGTGCAAAAGTATTCAGCCTCCTTTCCTCTGATACCCCTAAATAAAATCCAGTGCAACCAATTGCCTTCAGAAGTCACCAAATTAGTAAATAGAGTCCACTTGTGTGTAATCTAATCTCAGTATAAATACAGCTGTTCTGTGAAGGCCTCAGAGGTTTGTTAGAGAACATTAGTGAACAAACAGCATCATGAAGCCCAAGGAACACACCAGACAGATCAGGGATAAAGTTGTGGAGAAGTTTAAAGCAGGGTTAGGTTATAAAAAAATATCCCAAGCTTTGAACATCTCACGGAGCACTGTTCAATCTATCATCCGAAAATGGAAAGAATATGGCACAACTGCAAACCTACCAAGACATGGCCGTCCACCTAAACTGACAGGCCGGGCAAGGAGAGCATTAATCAGAGAAGCAGCCAAGAGGCCCATGGTAACTCTGGAGGAGCTGCAGAGATCCACAGCTCAGGTGGGAGAATCACCCTGAACACACCATCCCCACAATGAAACATGGTGGTGGCAGCATCATGCTGTGGGGATGCTTTTCTTCAGCAGGGACAGGGAAGCTGGTCAGAGTTGGTGGGAAGATGGATGGAGCCAAATACAGGGCAATCTTGGAAGAAAACCTGTTAGAGTCTGCAAAAGACTTGAGACTGGGGCTGAGGTTCACCTTCCAGCAGGACAATGACCCTAAACATACAGCCTGAGCTACAATGGAATGGTTTAGATCAAAGCATATTCATGTGTTCGAATGGCCCAGTCAAAGTCCAGACCTAAATCCAATTGAGAATCTCTGGCAAGACTTGAAAATTGCTGTTCACAGGCGCTCTCCATCCAATCTGACTGAACTTGAGCTATTTTGCAAGGAAGAATGGGCAAACATTTCAGTCTCTAGATGTGCAAAGCTGGTAGAGACATACCCCAAAAGACTTGCAGCTGTAATTGCAGCGAAAGGTGGTTCTACAATGTATTGACTCGGGGGCAGAATACTTTTGCACGCCACACTTTTCAGTTTTTTATTTGTAAAAAAATTTGGAAACCATGTATCATTTTCCTTCCACTTCACAATTATGCACCGCTTTGTGTTGGTCAATCACATAAAATCCCAATAAAATACATTTATGTTTGTGGTTGTAACGTGACAAAATGTGGAAAAGTTCAAGGGGTATGAAAACGTTTGCAAGCCACTGTACATGACAGAGGTTCAGAGAGAAGCAGAGTGGGAATGACTGGGATCTGGTAAAATGAGACAGCTGTAACTCTTACATCTTTTTCCTTTCAGTATGCCCGTTCCTTGGAAGGATATGTGGGATTCGCAAACCTCCCAAACCAGGTGTACAGGAAGTCAGTGAAACGAGGTTTTGAGTTCACGCTGATGGTTGTGGGTAAGTTATGAGGGAAATGATATTATGTCTACATGAAATAACAGAAAATGTAAAGTCTTAGCGTTAATTAGGAAGCATAGTAAAACTAGGTATAGCCACCTTGCATTCACATGGTGGTTTTAATCATTGTTCCCTCATTCACTATCTACACCCTGGAGTCGTTATTGACAAGAATCGAAAATGGATAACCCCATGAACATTGCGGCTAGAAAACCAGATCAAAGATTATTCTTTGGCAGGTGAATAGTCCATTGGCTCCTTGAGGTCTTTCATCCATTCACAGGAACAAGTCAGAAATTTCAGTGCACTCTACTTGCTTGGATGAGCCCAGCTATAGTAAGAACCTGTACACCATGAGAGAGGGCTGGACAGTTATGGGTTGAGGCAACATCCTTGTTATTGTACTGAAGGCATGAACTCTTGAAATCACTGCACTTCCAGTAAGTTATTATGGTACAGGTACAATGTTGACATGTACCCAATAATTTAGAAATTTGCAAAGCTATATCTTTGCAAAAGAATGACAAATCTAATCCAACTAACTTTGCCCAGTGGTGGAAACTTATCGATACATCTGTCAAGTGGTACTTCATAAAGCCCTGTTTGGGTTTTGGCAGACCACTTGTGCTGGAGATTTTATTGCAAATTTGGTCCAAAGATGGATTGAAGAGCTGAATTCCACTGATGAGAGTGACTGCCTTTGACATCAAGGCAGTTTTTGACCAAATATAGCAATAATGAAGAAGGGTCTCGACCTGAAACATCATCCATTCCTTCTCTCCAGAGATGCTGCCTGTCCTGCTGAGTTACTCCAGCTTTTTGTGTCAATCTATAGCAATAATGACCCCTGATGAAACAGATTATTGGCAACAAAGGGAAAACACTCCGGTGATTGTGGTTAATTTTTGTATAAAAGGAAATGATTCTAGTTGTCAGAGATCAGATGCCCCAGACCCATAATATAATTCCTGGACTACTTCAGTGTACTATTCTGGTTCTAACCATCTTTAACTGCCTCATTAATTTCCCTTTCTTCCATCATTATGTCAAGAGTTGAGATGATTGCACGATGTTTGATTCCGCAAATTAAGCAGTCCATATCAGCATGCCGCAAAGATGGACAACTTTCTAGCATGAGCAGTGAAATAGCAAGTAACATTTGTGCCACTGAAGTGCAAGGCACTGGCCATCTCCTAATGAGAGATTACAACCAGTATTCAGTAACATTGCCGTTTGTAAAGTCACCCATCACATATGTCTTCTTGAATGTAGCCAAAAAGCAGACACTCAGCCACATAAATACCATTGCTACATGCTGGGTATGCTATGGGGAGTGATTTAACACCTGCCCCACAGGCTCTTCCACACAATATAAGGTACATGGTTGAATACCCTCTGCTTGTCTGGATGAATTTAGTGCCAACAATTAGCAAGAAGTTCATGAACATTCAGGACAAAGTATCTGACTTGATTAGTGCCTACTGACCAAGCTAAACATTCACTCTCTACACTTGTAATGCACAGCGGCTCTGGTTTGCACCAGACGCAAAATGCACTGGGATCGCATTGGGCTATTCTCACAGCAGCTCTCAGAACTGTGACGCAACATGTTGATTAGTACAGGTGTCAGAGGTTATGGGGAGAAGACAGGAGAATGGGGTTCGGAGGGAGAGATAGATCAGCCATGATTGAATGGCGGAGTAGACATGATAGGCCGGATGTCCTTATTCTACTTGTATTCCTTATGACCTTATGAACATGAAGAACGACATGGGCAGCAAGCTTCATGGGGCATCATTACCTGCAGATTCATCTCCTACCC
Organism: Raja brachyura; assembly: GCA_963514005.1. Next base: position 25,140,990 of record OY740797.1, on the reverse strand, counting down.
ATGCGTTGTCCTGACTTGGAACAATATCACTGTTTGTGTATTATCTTTGGGTGGAAATCGTGGAACGTCTTTCCCAATATCAAGGTTGAAGTACTTTTATGAGGACTGCAACAGAATGGGATATTTCTGCCAGACATCCCTCTCCACAATCTTACCTGCGTAATGTGTCCCTCAGCTTTGCTGTTTGTGACGCTTAATACTGCTGTCTAACTGCCGTTTGTGCTCATTTGATCTCGACCAAATAGCGATTCTGTTTGTTCTGCTTCTTTCTTTCCCACCTTCACCGCAATTGAAACTAACTTGTATTCTCTTTGTTCCAGTACTGCCAAAAGGCTTTTTGACTTTTTCTTTCCATAAATGTACCCATCCTGATGAGTGTTCCCAGGATTTCCAGTTTTTGTTTCAGTTGCTGGAAAATCGGTGGTGAACATGTATTATGTTACAGCAGAACTATCTATATTGTTTTACTGTGAGGGTGGGTGAAGGATGGATAAGATAACTGTGAAAGGGCGAGGCCAGGATTGCCCATGGGGATAGGTCATCTGACTGATGGATTAATGGAGGACAAACTATTATAATTTGCTTATAAAAGGCTGTAAAATGCGGGCAGTTAGAGAGCATGAAAACACACAAGGGAAGTAAGGCCCTGAATTGCAGGACTTTAAGGTGTGCCAGCTAATCTGGTGATGCTAAAGGAAAGAGGAAATATAAAATCAATATCACAGATAGATGATTTTGCTCGCTCGACAGAGAAAGCAGGTTACCTGAAGTTGTTGAATTTGATATTGAATGCACAAGGCTGCAGTGTGCTGAAACACAAGATGAGGTTCTCAGGTTGGCAGTATTATTAGTGCAGGAGGCCACAGACAGGGTTGGAGTGGGATATGTAAGTAAAGTACCCCAAAGTACCTGTAGTTTAGAGATATAGCGCCGAAACAGGCCCTGCGGCCCACTGAGTCCGGTCCGACCAGCGATTCGCGCACACTAATGCTATCCTACACACACTAGGGACAATTTACAATTATACCAAGCCAATTATCCTATAAACCTATACGTCTTTGGAGTGTGAATGGAAACCGGAGATCCCGGAGAAAACACCGCAGGTTACGGGGAGAACACACAAACTCCGTGCAGATAGTACCCGTAATCAGGATCAAACATGGGTGTCTGGCGCTATAAGGCAGCAACTCTACTGCTGCGTCTCCTTGCCGCCCAGTACATTAAAATCAACCTACAATGAGTCAAATAATCTAAAAGACAATTTTTACTCAATTTATCAGGATGACACTTTTAGATCATAGAACAACTGAGGAATAAGTTCTTCCGCCCACAATGCTTGTGCGGAACGTGATGCCAACGCAAACTCTTACCTGCCTACGTATAATCCACATCTCTCCATTCCTTGCATATCCATGTGCCAATTCAAAAGCCTCTTAAACACCACTATTGTATCTGCCTGTCGTACCACACCCAGCATTGCGTTCTAGGCACTCATCACCTTTTGTAAATCTCCTTTAAACTTTACCCCTCTCACCATACATCTATGCTCTCTAGTATTGGATATTTCCATTCTGGGGAAAAAAGGTTCTGACAAACTACCCTATCTCTGCCTTTATATACTTCCGTTTTATATACAGGTGCATCATCAATTTTCCAGCAACTGATGGTCCGGCACCTCCTTTAATATGGAAAAAATTACAAGATCGCACTTGAAATCCCCTCCCCGGAAGTCCCTGAAAATATGGCACTTAGGATGGGCGAGGTGGTCCATCTTGACCTTATCGGGACTTTTGTGGATGGACTTCCGATCAGTGGGTTGAATTTTCATCATGCGGCCAGGGCTCAGGAACTCCAGACCGGACGATCTGTTCCCATAAATGGCTTTCGCGGCCGGACTTCCGATCGGCAGGACAAATTTTCCCTCTGCGGTTTGGGCCTCTGGAACTCCAGCCCAGCTGCAGCCGGCAAATCCCTTCCTATAGCCAACTTCTGAGGCTGACATTGTGCTGGAAAATCGGTGGTGCACCTGTAGTTCCATCAGGTCTCTCCTCAACCTCTGGTGTTCCAGATAAAACAATTCAAGTCTGTCCAATCACTCCTTGTAGTGAATACCCTCTAGTTCAGGTATTTTCTGCCCATTGTTTCTGAGCTGATCTAGATCCCACTGTACTTTGACAGACTTCCTTGCATGACTCTAGCAATCTTTGAGTAATTTGCAAATTTACCAACCAACCCATCTACATTTACATCCAAGTCATTTATATATATATATATATATATATATATATATATATATATATATATATATATATATATATATATATATATATATATATATATATATATATATATATATATATATATATATATCACAATCCACAGAGTTTGCGGCACAAATCTCTGCCGAACTCCACTGGTTACAGACATCCAGTCTAAATATCATCTTTTCACCATAACACTCTGTCTTCTATCAGTAAATCAGTTATGAATCCATATGACCAAATCACTGATAATCCCACGTATCTTAATTTGGATCATCCTACCATGGGACACTTTATAAAATGCCATACCAAAATCCATGTAGACTGCGTCCACCACCCCTCTTCTATCATCTCAGTCTTCAAACGTTCGTCTGAAGAAGGGTCTCAACCTGAATCATCGCCATTCGTTCTCTACAGTGATGCTGCCTGTCCCACAAGGAGTTTTGGATTATATACCAGCAATTGCTTTGGCTAGGTATGAATTATTTCTCGTGCTGTGTTCCATTTATTGTTTTTTTGTTGCAAAATTCATGCTACAATGAGAAGGTTGTACCAGTGAACTACTGCAGCATCCAGTCGACTGGCTGGTTGGAAAAGACCCATGGCATGACCCACATCCAGGGTGACCTGTGTTTGGTGTACACATCTAACCCTATGATGCCTGGTTGAGATTTATCTGTACTGTTAATTTTTCTTTTTTTTCCCTTCAGGTGAATCGGGCCTTGGCAAATCAACATTGATCAATTCACTCTTCCTGTCAGACCTATACTCCAAGGAATATCCTGGTCCGTCACTTAGGATCAAGAAAACTGTACAGGTAATTAAAAATTTGCAATTCTGGAAATCTTAAATAAAAGTAGAAAATGGTGGAAAACCTCAGGCAGCATCTGAGAAAAGAACAAGCAAGTTATTTCTTTTTTCATAGATGTTGCTTATCTTCCTTAATTTTCTTAAACTGTACAGGCGATTTGCCGGTTGGCTGTGAGCTTCTTCATCCACTGTGTGCTGCAGTTGAGTTTGTGACATAGTACAATTTTCTATGCCTGATGATTTATAGTGTTTCATTAGCTGCAAGGTGTATTCTAAATGTATCTAATTTAACGCATTGGTAGAGCCCATTTGTCAAAGTAGAGGTTATCCTTGGTGCGAAGAAGGGAGTTTGTCTCCACAATGGCTGTGCAGTGGTCACTCATAGAAACATAGAAAATGGGTGCAGGAGGAGGCCATTCGGCCCTTCGAGCCAACACCGCCATTCATTGTGATCATGGTTGATCGTCTGCTATCAATAACCCGTGCCTGCCTTCTCCCCGTATCCCTTGATTCCACTAGCCCCTAGAGCTCTATCCAACTCTCTCTTAAATCCATCCAATGATTTGGCCTCCACTGCCCTCTGCGGCAAGGAATTCCATAAATTCACAACTCTCTGGGTAAAAACGTTATTTCTCACCTCAGTCTTAAATGACCTCCCCTTTATTCTAAGACTGTGGCCCCTGGTTCTGGACTCACCCAACATTGGGAATATTTTTCCTGCATCTAGTTTGTCCAGTCCTTTTTTAATTTTACATATGTCTCTATAAGATCCCCCCTCATCCTTCTAAACTGCAGTGAATACAAGCCACTCTTGATACTGTCATGGGCACATACATCAGGAGATGGTGGATTGGTGAAGTTTGGTCATCCCTTGCTAATTCTCTCACCACTTGCTGCACACCAAGTGATCATGGCTGATCGTCTGCTATCAATGAAACATGAAACAGCGTTACTTTTCACAATTTGTGTGATTGAGCAGTGATGGTTCTCTTGAGATATTCTTAATGATATATTGAATGATCTGTCTTCACTACATTACATGTCCTTGGTGTTTTCCCTACTTTTCCCTATTCCAAATCAATGTGAAGTCTTGCGTCATCAGCTGAAGGCTAGCAATTGGTGATAATCAGCAAGCAGTTTCAATGTCTGTGATGGACTGATGTCATGAGGATTAGAATTCATGTTGACAGATACAACTCCACATTGTCCAATAGTATAATTTGTACGATTGTTTCTTCATGTGTTTGTTGCTTGTGGAGTGCTTTATTTTGTGTGCATGTGTGTTGGAAGCTTTCTGCTATTCCTGGTGGCTTTTGGGATTCCTGAACACCATGATCTTTTCAAAGGCCTATCTGTGGTCCAGGCTCACCGGATCCTGACTTATTTCAGCTTTAGTGAATATGTCTTGTTAATATTTTGGGCATTTGTCTACTTGTGTAGATACTTATGGTTGTTGGAACCATCAAGTGCATGCTGACTCCCACAAAGTACTTGGAGTTCCACGAAGATGGCACATAAAATGTGGCAACTGTTGTGTACAGACTCAGTATGGTCCACTGTGTTACACTCTTATATTTATTATAGTGTGCCTAATGTCTAGCAAGATTGTCACTGAACGATATGCAAAAAAGAATTTCACTGTTCTTGGGTACACGTGACTAAGTACCATTGAATGATTGCCTGCCTTTTCTTTTTCTTTTTTGTTCTTGAAATTTGCTCACACCCCTGCTCTTGCCACTTTCACTGCAAATGTGTGTTAGTTTTAGACATGGTATTCAGTGGCCTGAATGCAGTTTATCTGTTTGTTTCCAGGTTGAACACGCAAAGGTTCAAATTAAAGAAGGAGGAGTGCAGCTTACACTAACTATTGTCGATACCCCAGGATTTGGAGATGCGGTGGACAACAGTAATTGGTAGTTTCAGATTTTACTCACTACGTCTCTTGTATCTTATAATTGTAACTGCCATCTTGGAAAGTTGTCAGATTTTTAAAGAAAAAAATACAGTGGCGCAGTGATAGAGTTGCTGCCTTACAACGCCAGAGATCCTCTGTATCTGGATCTGGATGTAGTACGCTGAAAAGCTCTAGGTAGAGCATCACTCAGCATTAACTACAGGTGATGTTTGTGCGGAGTTTGTATGTTTTCCCTGTGATCATGTGGGTTTTCTCCAGGTGCTCTAGTTTCCTCCCACATTCCAAAGACGTACAGGCTTCTGTAAATGATCCCTAGCGTGCAAGATAAAACTAGTGTACGGTGATCTTTGGTGCCACGGACTCAGTGGGCTGATGGGCTTGTTTCTCTAAACTAAAGTGAAACATGCAAGTGTAAGAAAGCACCCCAAGTGCTGATGGTGTCTATTATTGATTTGTAATCTTTCTGGTTTCCTTGCAGTTGGCAGCCAGTTGTAAATTATATCGACAGCAGATTTGAAGAATTCCTGAACTCTGAGTCACGAGTGAACCGGCGACAGATAGCAGATATGCGAGTGCACTGCTGCCTGTACTTTATTGCACCCTCAGGACACGGGTGAGATTTGCATGGGAGTTGTTGGCAGTTGCCTGAAAAACACACGCTACACACACTACACACACTCAGAGCTGGGGCCAGGGCAAGTGGGGAAACGCTATCTAAATAATTCCTGCGGTGCAAAGCCAAGGTGATACAGACACGCACCACGATGAACGGGAAGGTTGGCACTGTAATTAAGAGAGCTAAAGCACAGAGTACGGTAAGTCCTTTAAAAGAGGAGGGGGGGGGGGGGGAGAAGGAGTAGAGACAACTTTTAAGAAGCCAGAGATACACGGCTGTGAAGTTCGGTGGACATTTAACATTACTGGTCAGTTCCTTGGTTCTGAAAACTACTGCTTCCCTTTTTTCCCCAATGAGCCAATGAAATTCACCAATCACCACCGGCTCCAACCTACGAGAACCTCTGAGAACCTTAAGACCTCCTGGCGACCCACCAACGGCTCGAGGATTTGTACTAATCTCCATGGCGACTTAATTCTGGACGCCGCTAATTTTTCAGCATGTTGAAAAATTCTCACCGACCATAATGCGACTAGTTGCCAAAATGTGGGAACTCCTCACGACCATGAAGGCAACTCCCCGGCAACCACCCGCGAACATGTGGCGACTGCAAAGTCTCCTGCACTCGCCTAAAAAGTCGCCTAAGTGGGACAGGCCCATAAGCAACAGATCAAGTCAAAGCTTCCCAGTCACCAATCCAGCCGGTTGCACTCCCCCGACAACTCAGAACCCTGCACATTCCTTCCTTTCAAATGTTTATTCAGCTCCATATGAATGTTACAATTAAATCCCCCTCCTCCCTTGAATAAATTCCAGACATTCACCACTTACTGCTAGGACTATGCTAGGAAATGAATATCCTTCTGTCTCTTTAGTCAGTCATATCAAGTTCTTTACCTGTCCACCACTGAAAGCTATCCTGCCTTCATCTACAGCCGTCGTAATTTTAAATACCATTCTGGGATCGCCTTCCAGGTATCATTTCTGTAATCTTTACTGTATACTCATAAATCTTCACATCCAGAAAATGTGTTTAGAATTGAACGCAATATTCCGTCTACACAGCTGTACCCCACCCCCCACCTTCCCTCCACCACAGATGGGTCTCCCTCCACCCCTTGCTTTGTTCGCAGCTAGGCCTCACACCCAGCCTCATCTATCCACAACTGGGCCATACTCCTGGCCTCGTCCGTCCACAGCTGGGCCTCACTCCTGGCCTTGTCCATTACAACCCGTTCCCACTTCTGCTCAGCCACTGTCTAGGTTGCACTTGCGCACTTTCACATGTGCCACAAGCGTTCCCTGCATTCACCAACCTGAGCTCTGGTCCATGTGTCCTTTTGCACCCTGTTCCGAGACACTGCACCTGCGCAGAGGTGAAATAAACGTTTACTCAGAGAGCCATCGTTGGTGCGAAGGGTGGAATATATTAGAGGAACGTTGAATGTGAGCAGCCAGGGAGAGAAGAATGATGTTCACTGCTTCCTTAACGCAACAGTTCCTATTGCAGCTCCTAGTTAGATTCTCCCACTCTCTTGCAGGCTGAAGCCCCTGGATATTGAATTTATGAAGCGTTTACATGAGAAAGTGAACATCATTCCACTTATTGCTAAAGCGGACACACTCACAACTGAGGAGTGCTACCACTTCAAGAAACAGGTAAAGCAATGCCCGGTGATGTAGCAGTATTAGATACTGTAGTGTAATCGGGGTCTGTCCGAGGGCAAGTCACAGTGTAACCAGTGGTCACTGTATATCCAGGGTCTGTTCCTTTGGGTGGTCACTGTGTAACCAGGGTCTGTTCCAGGAGGTGGACACTGTATTACCAGGGCTTCCCCCTGAGTGATCACTGTAACCAGGGTCATTGCAAGTTGGAGGAACAGCACCTCATGTTTCGGTTGGGTAACATACAACCCAGCAGTATGAATGTTGAATTCTCCAATTTTAGGTACCATACAAACACCCCCTCTCCGCTCCTTGACCCCCTTCCTCCATTAAAAGTCAGTTAACCCTAGCCAACACTTGGCCTATCAGAGAACCACCCTGCCTGAGGTCATGTGCTATCAGCCCTGATTTGTCCTGGCCTTTTCTTGCTTCTAATTCCTGCTTACAGCAGTCAGCCTGAAGAAGTGTCCTGACCTGAACCGTCACCTATCTATTTTCTCCAGAGGTACAACTGAATTACATCAGCTTTTTGTGTTTATCTGTTTCAATGTTATTCTGGTCCAATCATATCAAGTGCATTCTCTTGTCAGATGGTGATTCAGACCAATGTGATGAGTGGGGGAATTATATGTTTTACCGTGACTCTTTATAAAGTTAGTATTAGTATTGATACGCATTGATTGAGACACAAACTCAGAACGTTTTTGCTATTCTTGTGATTTTTCTTTTCTCCAGATTATGAAGGAAATCAAAGAACAGAAGATTAAGATTTATGAATTCCCAAATACAGAAGATGAAGATGATAATAAATTGGTGAAGAAATTTAAGGTAAATGCTTATTTGTCTTTCTGTCCATTCGGAGCCCTTTGGAGATTGACAAATTCCTGATTAGCAAGGGTGTCAGGGGTTATGGAAAGACAGGAGAATGGGGTTGAGAGAAAAATAGATCAGCCAAGATTGAATGGCAGAACAGACTTGATGAGCCAAATGGCCTAATTCTGCTCCTATAACTTATGAACTTTACGTAGAATGTTTCTCACTGCGTTCTAATCGGGGAGTATTTGATGAAACATCTCGAACCTTAATCTGCATGTCTTTTTCAACGTTTTGATTTACTGAGCCCGACTTTGTTTGGAAACCTGGAACTGTGCCCTTTTACCTATTTCAAAGGTCAGTTATGGATCAGTTTTTTGGAGAATGCCACCAATTGCCTCCTGCCAAATAGGACAGTACCATGGCGTTGTTCTCACTGATGGAAGGCAATAAAGTCCAAACTTCTTCCTCTTTATTCTCCTGCAGTAGGGGCAGTCGAAGCATCTGCCGTCGGGACGATTGAAGCTCCCATAGCTGGCGATCTAAGCTCCCAAATGCTGTCTGGATCAGAGAGTATTGGCTATAAGAAGTGGTTGGACAAACTTGGATGGTTTTCACTAGAGCTCTGGAGACTAAGGGGCGGCCTGATCGAAGTATATAATATTATGAAGTATATAAAATTCTGAGGCATATAGAATATATTAATTACTATATAGACCAGCACAGCATAGGAAGTATATAGAAGTATATAAAATTATGTGAGGCATAGATAGGGTAGATGGCCAGAATCTTTATCCCAGTGTAGAAATGCTAGATTAGAGGACACAGCTTTAAGGTGAGAGGGACAAAATTTAAAGGTGATGTGCGAAGTAAGATTTTTACACAGACTGGTTGGTGGATGTTTGGAACGTGCTGCCAAGGGAAACATTTAGGTTCCTAGTGAAATTTATAGGTAACCTTCAATGCATGCACTCTCCATGCATTTAATTTGTCCATGATCTTCAATTTATTTATTTATTTATCTATCGTCCATTTGTCTTGTCTATTTATTTGTTTGTTTATTTATTATCCGATCTTAGAATTATTTTTATCAGATCTTAGAACAATTAGACTTGTGAAACATAGATCAGAGTGATCAGAGCAGCTCTTCAACCTTGATCTCCTGTTTGTTGAGGTCATCACCTTACACATTTTTGTTGATCACCCTATTCTTTGCTTAACCTAGTGCTGAGGAAATTGACCGAGGAAAATTAAAGGAAAAACTGAGACTTTGAGGTTTTCTTCAAGAGACTTTATTGAATTATATCATGGAGAGATAGTGGCAGTTCTCTATCTTTGCAGCAGAATTAGCCGACAGTTATACTGCGCAGTTAACTTTTTTGTTCAATGTAATTATACAAAAACATACTTTGTCCTTGGTTATATGTTTTCCAGTTACTACCATATACTACATGTGTATTCATTATTTCAATAGTCATAATATAAATTTTGTTAATGTTAATCTTATTCAACAACAGATGATTAATACAAGTCAAACATAATACAAGGGCATCTTGACATTATTCTATCTCATCTTTCAAGCAGACCATGCCACTGGCCCCTCTCTGAGCCAATCAAAAGCCCCCCATTTACTACAACGTTTCTGGCTGCTAGCTGCAGGGGGCACGGGTGGTCTTGTGTTTACAGGGTTAACTATTGTGATCCAGCATTCAGTAACTTTCCACTGCAAAACAGGCTTCCTTATCCCTGTATGATCATGAGGATGTCTCAGTGTAGCCTTGAGTTCACAAGCTCTTCTTTGTGTTTAGCGAACTTGTTTTCTTAACACTATGGACCACACCAGCACCCGGTCTATTTAGCCTAATCTGAAGAGTACGATTACTCGAACAGCTCATTACTTCCACACCTCGTGGCTAAATATCTATCCTGCACACTTGATTATACCCAGCAACTGAAGTCTACTGTGTTGTGGGATAGAAAATTTCAAAGATTACTCGCCCGCCATGCATGATCTATCCTCAAGTTGATGGACCCTCATCCTGAAATTCTAGCCCTTGGTTCTTGGACCTCCTAGCAGGAGAATCAGCCTTCTTTGCATTGATCCTATTAATGCATTTTACACTAGTTTAGGTGCCAATGGTATTTCCTCTAATATTTTTCCAAGTTTCAGTGAGTTCAGATATAGCCAGTTCAAACTCATTTCATGTTATTGCAGGTTGACACACTGGATCTGTGCTTCGTGTGCTCCAGTCCAGTTAAATCTTTCTTGAAGTTTTTGGGGAGAAATCAGGAGAATGCAGTTGAGAGGGAAAGATAGATCGGCCATGATTGAATGGCGGAGTAGACTTGATGGACCGAATGGCATAATTCTGTACCTAGAACTTATGAACTAAGTACTGAGCCAATCGTGCACACACACTTTGAAGTGTGGGTTTGTCATAGCTTTTGATGAGTAGTTTCAATCATCATTTCTTTTGTACTCCATACTTGACTTTCAGCAAAGCAAACTTTGTGAATTAGTGTCAATCAAGAATGCAAGTGACTCACCATTTTGAAAAGGCATATTGTGTTCTAATTAGAGAAACATAAGGGAAGTAATAGTGAATATGAATGACACCATTGTTGTGACCCAAAACTGAAAAACTGTTCGGGGTGCACATCCACATTTGCCCGTAGTACTCCAGTACCAGATGCTGGATACCCGATTTGTCACCATTTGAAAATCATAGTCTGATCACCACTTCAGCCTCCACTGTTTATCCCACACTCATGATGTAATCTGTATTTACCTGGATAGATATGAAAGTTCATGATAATTTCTTCTCTCCCAAGGATTGTGTACCCCTGGCAGTCGTTGGAAGCAACCTTGTCTTTGAGGTCAGTGGGAAAAAGGTCAGAGGTCGGCAGTACCCATGGGGAGTGGCGGAAGGTAAAAGTTCTGTTGAGCCTGGATTGTGCATGTGAGATTTTTAAACTTTTCAATGTCAAAGACTGCATGGATCTGACTATTTACCTAGGCTTTCGACCTTAAACCAGTGCACAGGTGGACAAAGCAATAAACCCTTCAACCTAGTTTAACCATTCAGTTTCATCTCAGTTGATCAGTGACACAGCAACAAATTTACAGTTGAGGTAGCTTGATTTGCTTTGGAATATTATTAAGAAATAAATTGGACAAACAAAGCTTAGAAGGTGTTGAACACTGTGTTTGGATCCTGGAACTTCTCTCCACAAATTTTCACCCTGTAATTGATAAAGTTCATAGATTTAACAGCTTTTGCACAAATCAGCAAAAAATTGGTATTAGATCACACAATGTACTAGACATATATATGCGCATGTGTATATATATACATATACATATATGTGAGTGTGTATATACAGTGGCTTGCAAAAGTTTTATGTGATAGACCAACACAAAGTGGCGCAAAATTGTGAAGTGGAAGGAAAATGATACATGGTTTTCAAATTTTTTTTTACAAATAAAAAACTGAAAAGTGTGGCGTGCAAAAGTATTCAGCCCCCTTTTCTCTGATACCCCGAAACAAAATCCAGTGCAACCAATTGCCTTCAGAAGTCACCTAATTAGTAAATAGAGTCCACTTGTGTATAATCTAATCTCAGTATAAATACAGCTGTTCTGTGAAGGCCTCCGAGGTTTGTTAGAGAACATTAGTGAACAAACAGCATCATGAAGCCCAAGGAACACACCAGACAGATCAGGGATAAAGTTGTGGAGAAGTTTAAAGCAGGGTTAGGTTATTAAAAAAATCCCAAGCTCTGAACAACTCATGGAGCACTGTTCAATCCATCATCCGAAAATGGAAAGATTATGGCACAACTGCAAACCTACCAAGACATGGCCGTCCACCTAAACTGACAGGCCGGGCAAGGAGAGCATTAATCAGAGAAGCAGCCAAGAGGCCCATGGTAACTCTGGAGGAGCAGCAGAGACCCACAGCTCAGGTGGGAGAATCTGTCCACAGGACTATTAGTCGTGCACTCCACAAATCGGGCCTTTATGGAAGAGTGGCAAGAAGAAAGCCATTGTTGAAACAAAGCCATAAGTAGTCCCGTTTGCAGTTTGCTACAAGCCATGTGGGGGACACAGCAAACATATGGAGGAAGGTGCTCTGGTCTGATGAGACCAAAATTGACGTTTTTGGCCCAAATGCAAAATGCTATGTGTGGCGGAAAACTAACACTGCACATCACCCTGAACACACCATCCCCACTGTGAAACATGGTCGTGGCAGCATCATGCTTTCCTTCAGCAGGGACAGGGAAGCTGGTCAGAGTTGATGGGAAGATGGATGGAGCCAAATACTGGGCAATCTTGGAAGAAAACCTGTTAGAGTCTGCAAAAGACTTGAGACTGGGGCGGAGGTTCACCTTCCAGCAGGACAATGGCCCTAAACATACAGCCGGAGCTACAATGGAATGGTTTAGATCAAAGCATACTCATGTGTTAGAATGGCCCAGTCAAAGTCCAGACCTAAATCCAATTGAGAATCTCTGGCAAGACTTGAAAATTGCTGTTCACAGACGCTCTCCATCCAATCTGACTGAGCTTGAGCTATTTTGCAAAGAAGAATGGGCAAACATTTCAGTCTCTAGATGTGCAAAGCTGGTAGACATACCCCAAAAGACTTGCAGCTGTAATTGCAGCGAAAGGTGGTTCTACAAAGCATTGACTCGGGGGGGCAGAATACATTAGCATGCCACACTTTTCAGTTTTTTATTTGTAATAAAATTTGGAAACCATGTAGCATTTTCCTTCCACTTCACAATTATGTGCCACTTTGTGTTGGTCTATCACATAAAATTCCAATAAAATACATTTACTTTTTTGGTTGTAACGTGACAAATTGTGGAAAAGTTCAAGGGATATGAAAACTTTTGCAAACCACTGTATATATATATATGTGTGTGTGTATATATATATAAAATAAAATAGATTACATTTCCCAATCGTGCTTTAAATCCTGTTGCACTGCATCCTGTTTATCAGTGCCAAAAGCACAAATACAGGCTTTAGACCACCGTTTATTACATAACAAAAAGAGAAATATTGATGCTAATAAGCAGGTCAGCCTTGTTAGAGTAGGATGAGTACCTATGTCTGTATGATGAGGATGAAACTTGATTTAATTTTTTCTCAATCTTTCGCAGTTGAAAATGGAGACCATTGTGATTTCTCCATTTTGCGCAACATGCTGATCAGGTAAAGTTCATTAGACAATGGAAATGAATCGTTGAATCATTGTGTCATTGCAGCACAGTGTGACTTGTGCTCCGTAACTGTAATTAATGACACATTATTCTTTCACTATTTCATTTTCATTTGAGAGTGCTGATAAACTCCATCCTTGGAGGCAATTAGTCTTTTTATATAAGACAAAAGAATCTCAGTTTCTGAGCTATGTATATTTAACGTTCCAATCTGATTTGCTGAGATATATTCCAGGGTTGTTGGTAATCAGGGAAAATGTTTTTGCCATCCACAAATGGTGTAGTTGACCTGGGAATGAGCTACATTGCATTCTTGGGATATCGTATATGGTTAGTGAAGGTACGAATAGGAAGATAAGACAGATGAATGCTTGTTGAGAACCTGGTGCTGGGAGCAGGAGTTCAGGTTTTTCGATCATTGAGATCTCTACTGAGTCAGAGGTGACCTGTACAAGAAAGATAGGCTGAGGGGTGACCTTAAGAGATTTATGAAATTATGAGGGGCATATGTAGTGTAGATTGTCTTTTTATCTGGTAGGAGAGCCGAGAAGTAAATTTGGGGTGAGAGTGGAGAAATTTGGAGATCTGTCTTTTTTTTCCACATAGGGTGATGAATAACTGGAACGAGCAGCCAAAGGAGCTGGAGGCAGTTACCACGTTTAAAGATGTTTAAACAGATAGTTAGATAGGAAAGGAATTGAGAGATACAGGCCTCATCCAGGTAAGTGGCCCGGAGGCATCATGGTAGACATAGACAAGGTGGGCTGACAAGCCCCTTTTCACTGTGGCATTATTCTGTGTGTTGATGGGTGGTTTTGGCTATTGGGGAATAAACTGTGCTCCCGGGTTTGACACATGCTTACTGTTGAGTTGTACTTGTGATCTGCAAGGAAGCTGCAACTCACGTCCTAGTCATGCTTTGATTGCAGGACACATATGCAGGATCTGAAGGAGATTACCAACAATATCCACTACGAGAACTATCGAAGTCGAAAGCTGGCAGCTGTGACGGGCAATGGAGTTGACGCCAGTAAGACAAAAGGCCGCCTCACCAGGTGAGCTCCATGGAAAATATGCTGCCTGTAGCCCAGTTAGCTTGCAAAACAAACCCACCATAAATTTATCCACATGCCGATTAATGAGATGAGCAGTAACCAAACACCAGATTTGAGCTGCAGCACATTGAGCTGTGTACTCGAACTTTGTTGCACTGCCTTTCCCCCATAACCTCTGACATCCTTATTAATTAAGAATCAAGATCTCTGTCTTAAAAATATCCATTGACCGATCAGATATATCCTAGGATATTGTGGGAAACCAGAGAGGTAATTGCGGGAGCCCTGGTTGAAATTTAAGAGTCATCCTTAAATTCAGGAGAGATGCTGGAAGACTGGAGGGGGTGGCAAATGCTGTGCCTCTTTTCAAGAAGGGCTACAGGGAAAATGCTGGGAACTATAGACTGGTGAGCTTAACATCTGTAGTTGGAAAGTTACTGGAGGGTATTCTGAGGGATAGGTTATACAGGCATTTGGATGGGCAAGGGCTGATTAGGGATAGTATGCTTTGTAGCATACTTACTAACCAACCCATCTGCATGTACATCAAAATTGTTCACATTACAAATAAACAGAGGTCCCAAAACACATGCATGCGGAACTCTACTGGTCAGGGACCTACAGCCAGAACAATATATCTTTCCACCTCAACCCAGTATCTTCTATGAGTAAGCCAGTTCTGAATCAAACAACCATGGACACAACAACAATAACAAATAAATAAACAAATTATTAGTTATTCTAAGAAAAACAGGCCATGACAGTGCAAAAGAGCAACCATAGTACAAAGCCCTTCGTGAATTAGTGTTGAGTTAGGGTTGTAGTTAGGGTTGTGCAAGGTGTTTCAAGAACCTGATGATTAATAGGGAAAAAACACTTTTTGAACTTGGAGGTTACAATTTTCAGGCACCTGTAACTTCTTTCCACGTCAGCAGTGAGAAGAGTGCGTGGTCAAGATGGGGTTGTTTTTGATTTTGCTGCCTTCTTGAGGCATTGCTTCTTGTAGATCTCTTCAAAGGTGGGGAGGTCAATACCAGGAACTCCCCAATGCTGTCTCGTCCATGAAGACAGGTTTATGATTCCTTGGCTTTCCCTTTCTGAAGTTAACATCAGCTTTTTGATCTTGCTATCGTTGAGAACAAGATTGTTGTCTAGCACCATTCAACCAGATTATCAACATCCCTCCTGTTCTCTGATTTGTTGTTGCTTGTTATTCGTTAAAGCTGTGGTATCATTGGTGAACATGGGTCTGAGATGTTACATTGAGATGGTCAGTGAGGAGGAAGTGTTGTTATCAATCCCTAGTCTGAAGTCGGCTGAAGAGAAAAGCTGTGATCCAATTGCTCAGTATGAACAGAGTCCCAGGTCCCGAGTCTGATGATGAGTTTTGTAGGAATGTTCCTGATGTCCAAATGGTCCAGTCGAGAGAGGATCGGCAAGATTGCATCTGCTGTTGATCTTTTGAGTCAGGTGGTCCAATTTTCCAACATGCAGGCTAGTCGTAGACTTCTCTGATGGTGGAGTAGCAGTGGTCGCGAGTATTTAATCCTCTGTTTTGCTGGAGATGTACTAATGGTAGTTTGGAAGTCTTCTTCAAGCTAGCTTGTTGAAATCCTCGGCAATGATGAGGAAGACATTGGCCAACGCCGTTTGGTGTTTGTTAATGTCGGTATATTGTCCCTCGCATGCTGGTCGATTATCTGCCTGGGGTAGGTTGTAGACTGCAGTCATGACAACTGAGGTGAATTGCCTGGGGAGATGAAAGGGAGAGCACAAGGTCAATGGTCCAGGTGGGGGACACAAGACTGGACAAGCTTGTCTCCTCTGTGTCCTGAGGTTTTTCTCTCGCTCCCATTCCCCCCAAATGGAACCAGGATATGGGATCTCCCAGTTGTTAATTATTTAAACTCCCCTTCCCATCCCGTACTGATGTTTCTTTCCTGGGCCGCCTTCATTTCCAGAATGAGGCCACACACAAACTGGAGGAACAAAACTGGCACATCTTATTCCGCTCTGGTAGCTTACAAACCAATGGCATGATCATTGAATTCTCCAATTTTAGGTAACCTCTAACAACCTCCACCTCCCCCCTTCCCCTGTGCTGCTCACCTGCACTCACGCCTACTTCTCTCCTCTCGCTCCTTACATTCCTTCCTCTGGCTTCACAGTTTGCAACTTTTCAATCTATCTCACAAATTCTGCTTTAATCTCTGACATTTGCTCCAACCATCTGTTATCCGCCACTAGCCCCCAATCACCTGTATCCACCTATTACCTGCCACACTTTGTCTTGCCTCTCCTCTCTCCCACCTTTCTACCCCCTTGCCCCACTCCACTCCACAATTAGCAAAAGAAGGGTCCCAACCCAAAACTCACCTATCATGTTCTTTAGAGATGCAGTATGAATCGCTGAGTTGCTCCAGTACTTTGTGTCCTTACGTTGGACCACCATGTACAAGCACAGGGTTTACCGGGTTTTGAGGACTTGAGTTATCATTGAGACGGGATATACTGGGACTGGAGTTAAGGAGGCTGAGGGGTGACGTTGAATAGTCAGTTTTTTTCCCAGGGTAGGATAATTCAGGACTAAAAGGGCTTAGGTTTGAAGTGACAGTGGAAAGATTTAACAGGAACATGTTGAAGAAGGGTTTCGGCCCGAAACGTTGCCTATGTCCTTCGCTCCATAGATGCTGCTGCACCCGCTGAGTTTCTCCAGCATTTTGTGTACCCTTTAACAGGAACATGATGGGCAACTTTTTCACATATAGGCTGGTATTTAGAATGAGCTGCCAAAGAAAGTAGTTGAGGCAGCTACATTAACAGCCTATAAAAGACATTTGGACAGGTACATAGATAGAAATGGTTTAGAGGTTTAAAAGGACAATGGGAGTAACACTGCAAACTAGTGGCTGATGAATCTAACCTCACTGGAAGATATTCAAGATGTAACTGTTTTCTAATAAGTCACTGAATGGAATATATGACATGGATGAGAATGAATGGGGTATGATTAGTAAGTTTACAGATGGAAAGAAAATTGGTGGTCATAGATAGGGAAGGTTGTTGAAGACATAGATCAGTTGTAAAATTGGATAGAGCAATGGCATAAGAAATTTAATCTAAACAAGTGTGATATAAAGCACTTTTAGAGATCATATTCTAGTTAGGTATGTAGAGGAAATGGCAATGATGTTAACCTTCCCTGAAGGTGGCGACAGGGTAGTGAAGAATGATTTGTCACCCTTGCCTTCATTAGTTAAGGAACAAGTACAGGAATTGAGAACTTGAGTACAAGAATTATGTTACATCTTAGCAAGATTTTAGTGAGACAACACTTTGAAGTATTATGTGCAGTTCTGGTTGCCTATGAAGAGAAAGGATATCATTATGGGGAAAGGGTGCAGAAAAGACCTGTAAAGGGCCTGTCCCACTTGGGCGACCTAATCCGCGAGCTCTGGCGAGTTTGCCTTCGACTCGCAGCATGGTCGTAGGAGGTCTTCGTAACTCTCCTTCATGCTCGAGAGTGGTCTCTGCGTACTCGAGGCCTCAGCTAGGTCGCGGCATTTTTTCAATATGTTAAAAACTGCCCGCGAGTAAAAAAAGGACACCATGGAAAAAATTGATACTTATTTTACTCGTAGGTTTAGTTGTAGTAGGTCGGCATGTTAGTCATAGGTAATCGAGGGTAGTCGAAGGTAGTTGTAGATAGTCTTCCTCATAGTCGAAGAAGGTCGACTCTCCACTATTCACTCTCCACTATTCGGTGTCCAATTTTTCCGAAGTTAGTCATAGCTAGTCTTCAACATAGTCGAAGGAGGTCTTCTACATAGTCGAAGGAGGTCTTCAAAATGTCATTTTTTTAAACTCTTCTAAACTCGCCAATTAGGTCGCCCAAGTGGGACAGCCCCTTAAGGATATTACTGGGACTGGACAGCTTGCGCTATATGAAGTGACAGGATAATTTGGAATATTTTTCCCTGGAGTGTCCATAATTCCCTGAAAGTGGCAGCACAGGTGGATAGGGTAGTGAAACAGTCACGAGTATTTAATTGTCAGCAAAACATAAGTGCTGGAGAAACTCAGCGAGTCAGGCAGCATGTGGAGGGAATGGATAGGTAATGTTTCAGTTCAAGGCCCTTCAGATTGATTGTAGTAGGTGGGAGAAAACTGAAAAAGAGGTGGGTCAGGACAAAGCCCATGCTATAGGTGAGGAATGGGTTGATTGGCAGATGATATTCACAGGCGAGAGATGAAATGGAGACAGAGGTGTGTCAGATAAGGAGAAAAAAGGAGTAAAATGTAAAGCAGGGTGGAGGGATATGTGGAAGGGGATGGTTTCTGGGGGAAGGGGGGGTGGATAGTGGGTGAAATGGGTGTGCGCAGGAAAGGGGGTGTGGTGTTACATAAAATTGAAGAATTGGCATAAAGCAGGGAAATGCGTTTAGAGTGCTTAGACATCACAGGCGAAGTCGGCCAAAACATCTTGTTTCTGTGCTGAATATTTATTTATTATTTTATGAGCAGGATGCAGGTGTTGACCTTTACGCTTGACCTTATTGTACTAACATTAAGGATAGTTAAAAGGAGAAACTGGAGAGCGCATCCTTTTTTGTGAGACTTCCTGTGCCAGCTGGCATGCGACTTCCTTGTGGAAGGTACATCAGTAAATGGTCACGGAGTCTGCTGTTCAATCTTGGGTTTGTTTGGCAGACGATAGGCCTGATCATGCTCACTGCCTGCCCAAAACAAATTGAGGCACAGGTAAAGTGCAAGAAAGTAATTGACTTTTATTAATGCAGGAGCCCTCTCGCTGAGATGGAGGAAGAGCGTCGAGAGCATGTGGCGAAGATGAAGAAAATGGAGACTGAGATGGAACAAGTGTTTGAGATGAAGGTCAAGGAGAAGAAACAGAAATTGAAGGACTCTGAGAATGAAGTAAGCTTTTCTAACCACCATCCCCACCCCACATCTCCATTGACCCTTCCATACGCTTTCTGCACCTTCCTCTCTCTGTAGCCTTTGACTGCAACTAATGGCATTTTGGTGTCTTGTAACCCATCCAACTTGGTGTCCTCTGCTTGTCCCAGAATATGTAATTCTGTCCCTACCTGGCCACATCTGTACTGAAAGAGAGTGGTTGGTTTGAATTGGACATTACCCAGCGAGCATGACTGATGTACTCAGCCATTTCAGAGTGTTCTAGAAACTAAAGGTGCTCTTCTTCCTTTCCTGTCGCCACTCCCTCCCTCTTCACTCCTACTCCACCCCCTTCTCCCTTCCCTGGATTCCCCTCCTTCCGCTCTTACTTTCCCTTTCCTGCCGCCTCCTTCCTTGCTACCCACACTCTCTCTCTCCTCCTCCCTTCTCTGTCTCCATGCCCCTGTAGCTGCAGCGCCGACATGAACAGATGAAGAAAAACCTAGAGGCTCAATACAAGGAACTGGAGGAGAAGAGGAAGCAGTTTGAGGAAGAGAAAGTAGCATGGGAGGCAGAGCAACGCTTGTTGGAACAGCAGAAATTGGATGCTTCGAAGTTAGTGGTAATTGTACTTGTGAGAGTGTATGAGGAGGTATGTGTGGGGGAGACGCTGAGTGTGAATGGGCATTGTATAGCAATGGGGAGACCTGCTCTTGGGTGTGGGCTGAGAAAATGAGGGAAGAGTGTGACAAAGATGACTGTGGGAGGTGAAGTGTAAATAAGGGAGTGTGTACAGCTAGCTGCAGGTATGAGGGCGATGGTATATGAAAGGAGAGTGGAGACAGTGAGCATGAGATGAGGGATGTAAGCTTGCATGCTACTGCATGTCACTGCCCTCCCAGGACTCTTCCTCTTTTTCTGCATATTGTGGGTGCTGTGTTTGAGTTAATTAACTCTTTCTTTTTCCATCCTTCCCAGAACAATGGAGAAGAACAAGAAGAAAGGGAAGATCTTCTGAAGAGGTTTATTATTAGTGGAAATGTTTTAAGGCTCATTCCTTTGGCCATACTGCAACGGAGAGACATTGCTTAAATCTGATCAGACAATTACTTAGCTCCCTGCAAACCCAGGACTAGTGAAAAACACAGTAAATTCTTCATATGTTCCTGGCACTGAGCTCCTTTACAGTGGGCCTCTTGTTGTCTTGTCTTAATATCCCATGAATCACAAGCTGTGTGATGCAATGATGATATTTGGTACCTGCTGCTCATGCTGCATGCTCCTCATACTGTCCCGTCCCCACCCCCCCCCCCCCCCCCCCCCCCATGTGAGAGTAAAACTCAGCTCCACATTCTGTCTGTTTGGTGTGTGATTGCCACCTAGTGGCAGGTTCTTCATATGCCACACACTCATCCAACACAAGGATCACATTGAGGCCCCATCCAGTTTGGCCATTGTATCCTCCTCTGGTATTAATTTCTTCAGCAAGTTGTGCAATTCCAGTGCTGGTAATTGTGATTTGCAAAAGGTCAGCAGTCTTTGAGCTCTCGTCGGTTCACACTGGGCCATAGAAACAGATCACTGCATTGCTGATTTTAATCATTCAACACAAAACAAAATGAACAATTTTTGTTTCATAATTTAAGTGAGGTTATATTTAATGAGTGGGTTGAATATAGTTGAGTCACGTGCGATAACAATCATTACAAGTGGGCAGGACAGAAACATATTGATTCTCTATTTGTATTGGTAATTTCACCAGCTCAAATGTCCCATGGATTCAGGATTGGTTGGTCATGAATGGGCCACCTGGTTGCCAGTCATGTGCAATGATTCCCTGTATTTGGAGTGACTGGTTTTCTGAATGGGGGCAGGAGCTTCTGTGTGGGGAGACGCCCTGTCCTCCAGTCAAGCAAACCGATCAAGACGCCCTGCCCTTCATTTCAGTTGATACAATGACGCAGGTAGAATTCCAGAGACCTGGGTTTGATCCTGACTACGGGTGCTATCTGTACACAGTTTGTACGAGCTTCCTGTGACTATGTAGTTTTCTCCGTGTGCTCTGGTTTCCTCCCACATTCCAAAGTAGTGCAGGTTTGTAGGTTAATTGGCTTCTGTAAATTGCCCCTAGTATGTTGAATGCGAAACTGGGATATCATAGAACTTGTGTGAATGGGTGATTGTTGGTCAGCATGGATTTGGTGGGCCGAAGGACCTGTTCCTACACTCTATCTCTAAACTTAAACTAAACTTGCATTTGGCCAGCTGCAGAGTTCATGGTGACACTTCAGATAATTTCACATCCAGCCCAGGAGGGGTGTCAGAAGAAAATTGTATGTTTTATCCAGTCTGGCGGCTACATTTCTTGAATCGACTGACTGTTGGAATGTGTTGTGTAAGTAAGGTAGAAGAGTGCTGGAGGATCTCGACAGGTCAGCAGCATCTGTGGAGGAAATGGACAACTGACGTTTTAGGTTGGGTCCCTGCATCAGAGTCTGAAGAGCCAAAACATTGTCCATTCCCTTCCTGAATGCTGCCTGACCTGCAAAGTCCTTCCAACATTTTGTGTTTTGTTCAAGATTCCAACACCTGCAGTTTCTTGAGTCTCAAATATGGTATAGGTTTACTGTGCTACTCTGTTACACGTAAATCCCGGGCAACCCCGTTTGTTCATATGCTTCCTGTGGCCGTGTCCGTTGAGAAGCTGCACTGTTCCCTTCTTCCCACAGGTGCTTGTGTCTCCTGCTTATTTTCTTTGCTAGTTTAGCATGGGGAAACAGGCAATGCTTTTAGATCACTGCTGATACATTTGTAAAATTGGTGTTGTAAGACATTACTCTGCTTCAGCTCCAGGGTGGATCCCAAACCATGAATGACACAACAGCCAGAAGGTTGGTATTATTTTTCTCCCCAGCTGATCCATTTTCTTTGCATATGAAGGATCAGAAGTTTCAGCCTTGTGTCCAGACTTCTCACTGCTTTGTGGCCACTTCCTCCTCTGTACTGGTGACTCTGTACTAGGACGTGCACCCACATTTTCCATCCTCGTCCTCTTTTTTTTGGTCTCTAATCTTACCCTTTCTTTCTCTCTCAGCACTGGGTGTCTCCCTGTCACTGTCAAGGTCTTTGAGTGCTGGGATGGGACTATTAACCCTTCTGCTTTTTCACATGTGCTCTGCATTGGGGCTTCTCAGCCTTTCTATGTTGGGAGGGGTCCCTTCCTCTCAGCCTCCCCCCTCCTATATTCTCTACTTGCTGTTCTGTCACCCAGTGCCCTCACCAAATCCCTCTCTTGGAAATGGCTTTTTTGATCTGCACTGTGGTGTCTCAATGTTAGCTCTGAGTAGTGAGCTCTCCCTTATTGGCTCACCCTACCCTATGTTGTATCAGTGGCCCTGTGCATTTTCTGCCAATAATTTGGTTCACTGTGATAAACTACCATCAGCCATGGTGTAGGAGGAGGAGGAGCAACGACACTTCAGGGAGAGGAACTGGGAGCTGTCTCATTGAATTGAAATGTTATCTTTGGTGTTTTTTTTTAAAGAAATAAGCTTTATTTGATGTTTTATAATCTTCACTGCCACTTAGTATACATATTGAAATAAACAGATAATCTCTCCAGTTCAAGCATTCCACTTGCGGATGTCTCTGTTTTTGCTTTATACAAGTTCAGCCTGACCCCCACAGCTTGTACCCATGGTGTGGGTGTGGTGACGTGAATGGCTAAAATTATGGCAAATCCGGTATAAGGAGTTTTGCTGCTGGTGATCAGTGCCAGCAGCTCACAAATCAGGCTACTAAACTAGAACATGAAGAAATGAAAAGGGATATCTGCACAGAACTCCCCAAAATCTGTGTGCATATCCGAGCAAACTCCTTTTATTTATTGGTTTTGATTAGTGCTGATAATCTCTGAATGCCAATATCTATTTGTACTATTGAGCAGAATTTAGTTAACTGTCATGGATTTCCTATCCATGGATTACTCAGCAGGTTGGGCCTATTCCACAAGGTTAGCTGACCAACCTATGTCAAACATATTAAAGAGTAAAATAATGCATTTACTAGAAATTGGCTCCCCACAATGCATAATTGCATTCCTATGACTGGGTGGATCAGGCTCCCTATTCCTGTGATCTGATAGCAGACTGTGATATGATGGAAGCATTAAAATAGGGTGATGTCACCTCCATCCCCTTCTGTTACACAGCAGGATGATGCATGGGGATTTGCCCACTATATTACAAAATCACTAAAAGCTACAAAGGTATGGTGCATGATGATCAGGGGTAATACCCACCAGGTGTACAGATACATAGAAGACGTATTAATCTGAATACTTCCATACTGACTGCATCCTTGACATTACCTTTGGGAACTCCTCTCCTGGGAAGTTTCTTCATGGGCACTGGCATGCCTGCCTTTTTGTCGATTACATCAGTCTTTGTTCCAAACGTACGTTGACACTATCCCCAAACTCTCTACTACATTGAAGACTGCATCAGGATTGCTTCTTGCACCCATGCAGAAATCATTAGTTCATTAACTTTGCCACTAATTTCCACCTTGCCCTCAAATTCACATGGGCTATCCCTGACACCTCTCTCACCTATCGTGATCTCTCTGTCTTTATCACGGGCAGACTATTGAGTTAGTTATCCAGTATTAACCTAGTTATCTGGTCAATGCTTCCTCCTGTAGTGTCTGGGAGCTCAATATGCAGGGGTATTCAATATTCAGGAAGGATAGACTGAAAGGAAGAGGTGGGGGGGGGGGGGGGGGGGGGGGGGGGGGGGGGGGGGAGGGGGGGAGTGGTATTGCTGGTTAAAGAGGAGATTAATGCAATAGTAAGGAGAGACAGCTTGGATGCTGTAGAATCTGTATCGGTAGAACTGCAAAATAACCAAGGGCTGAAAACGCTTGTTGGAGTTGTGTACAGACCACCAAACAACAGTAGTGAGGTTGGGGATAGCATCAAACAGAAATTAGAGATGCATGTGGCAAAGGTACAGCAGTTATCATGGGTGACTTTAATCTACATATAGATTGGGCTAACCATATTGTTAACAATACTGAAGAGTATTTCCTGGAGTGTCTATGGGGTTGTTTTCTAAGCCAATATATATATATATATATAGGAACCAACTAGAGGGCAGGCCATCATAGACTGGGTATTGTGTAATGAGGAAGGATCAGTTAGCAGTCTTGCTATGGAAAGCCCCTTGGGCAACAGTGACCATAATATGGTGGAATTCTGCATTTAGGTGGAGTGTCACAGTTAAATCAGAAACGGAGCCAGAGGAAGCAGCAAACCAGAGGACTGGGAGAAATTCAGAATTTAACAGATGAAGACAAATGGGTTAATTAAGAGGGGAAAATAGAGCAAGAAAGACAGCTTGCAGGGAACAGCTTTAGATATGTGAAGAGGAAAAGATTAGTGAAGACAAATGTAGATCCCTTACATTCAGATACAGATGAATTTATAATAGGAAACAAGGAAACGGCAGACCAGTTAAACAAGTACTTTTGTTAGGAAGACATAAACAATCTCCCAGAAATACTAAAGGACCGAGGATCTAGCGTGAGGGAGGAACTGAAGGAAATTCACAAAAGTCATGAAATGGTACTGGGTAAACTGTTGGGACTGGAGGCAGATATATCCCCAGGACCTGATGGTCTGCATCCCAGAGTACTCAAGGAGGTGGCCCTGGAAATCGTGGATGCGCTGGTGATTATTTTCCAAAGTTCTCTCGGCTCTGGATCAGTTCCTGTGGACTGGAGGGTAGTAAATGTAACCCCACTTTTTAAGAAAGGAGGGAGAGAGAAAACAGAGTTATAGACCAGTTAGCCTGACACCAGTAGTGGGGAAGATGCTGGAATCGATTATTAAAGATGTAATAGCAGCGCATTTAGAAAGCAGTGACAGGATCGGTCATAGTCAGCATGGATTTATGAAGGGGAAATCATGCTTGCCTAATTTTCAGGAATTTTTTGAGGATGTAACAAGTAGAATGGATAAGGGAGAGCCAGTGGATGTGGTGTATCTGGTCTTTCAAAGAGCCTTTGACAAGGTCCCACACAAGAGATTAGTGTGCAAAATTAGAGCACGTGGTATTAGGGGTAGGGTATTGACATGTATAGAGAACTGGTTGGCTGACTAGAAGCAAAGAGTAGGAATTAAATGGTCCTTTTCAGATTGGCAGGCAGTGACTCGTGGGGTGCCAAAAGGCCCAGAGCTGGGACCACAGTTATTTATAATCTATATTAACAATTTAGATGAAGGAATTAAATGTAACTTCTACTAGTTTGCAGAAGACAAAGCTGGGTGGCAGCGACGAGGATGCTTTGAGGCTGCAGAATTACTTGGATATGTTGGGTGAGTGGGAAGATGCAGTATAATACTTTGGTTATCCACTTTGGTGACAAGAACAAGAAGGAAGTTTATTACTGAAAGGTGTCAGATTAGGAAAAGGGGAGGTGCATCGAGACCCAAGTGTCCTTGTACATCAAGTCACTGAAAGTAAGCATGCAGGTATAGCAGGCAGTGTAAAAAGCTAATGGGTTGGCCTTCATAGCAAGAGGTTTTAAGTAGATAGGGAAAGGAGGTCCTACTGCAGTTGTACAGAGCGCTGGTGAGACGGCACCTGGAATATTATGTGCAGTTTTGGGCTCCTAATTTGAGGAAGGACATTCTTACTATTGAGTAGTGCAGCGTTGGTTCACCAGGTTATTTCCCGGGATGGCAGACGGACATATGTTGAAAGAATGTTGAAAGATTGACTGCTTATATTCACTGGAATTTAGAAGGATGAGAAGGGATCCTATTAATGCATAAAATTGTTAAGGGATTGGACATGCTAGAAGCAGAAAAAATGTTCCCCATGTTGGGGGAGTCCAGAACCAGGGGTCACAGTTGAAGAGCCAAGAAACATTAAGTGGGATAGATGTCATGCAGGCCGGCGTGTAATAGGAATGGGGTAATAGGTTTGATAGCATTTACACGTTATAATAATTGTATTGTTGTAAATGATGGAAAAACAAATGTCTTTGTGAGTGTTGCTGTATCACAGGGACCATATGCCACTATCTGCATTAAATGGTATGATAAGAATGGCTGGGAATGTACTCTACCTCGTCATAATGTCATAATCCTGGGTCTCACAAAACAAATCACCATGGAGACAAGGAATTAATAATAACATTGGCTGAACATTTGATAATAGTAAACGTTGTTTTGCTATGAAACCAATCGAATGTGACATTAAGGACATTTATTGTAAGCAAACTACCACCATCACCATCCCTCCATGTTGACTGGAAGGCACTAATGAAGGAGGGTGAGATGATCACGATTGAATTGTGCCAGAACTCCAAAGCTATTCGGAAACACAGCAGAGAAATACAGAACATTTAAAAAGATGAACAGTGGAAAAGGGCCTGGAAGTGTGGTATTGATATTTGCACAGTTGGGATAAGTCGATGGGGCGTTCTCTTAGTGGGTTGCGGGGAGATTTGAGCCGGGATTAAGTAATTGACTCGTATTACTAAAGGTTAATGATTGCTGTGCGGTCAACTATCGAATACTATATGACCAGTAGGTGGCGATGATATGCCACGTATTATGTGTGCTCGCCGCCATGTTAAATACATTTCCTCTTTAGTCCATGTTGTTTCACAGCATGAAAAAAAAACAGCATTATTATTCCTTTCACACCCCTTTCAAAAGAATTTCATTTAAAAAATAGAAATTACATCGAATAAAGTTGATAAGTTTTATGATTAGATTTCTCGCCCAAGTAAGCTCCCATAAGGACCAGGCGGTCTTGTGAAGCGCGAACTTTTAATTTTCAATGCCTTTCAGCGTGAATTGACCGGAATCTATGATATTCAGCTGGTGTGATGCCATCAAGCTAACAAAATACCACCAAGCAGTCAGCAACTTCCTACACAAACTAACAAACCTGCCCATCACAATAAAAACATTCTCAACAAAATTTTGGTCAGGAGAAAACATTGGACATAGAACAGCACAGCACAAGAAACGCCCCCCTCTGCACACTATGTGCCTAATATTATGCCAATTTAAACTGGTCAGCTGCCTGGACATAATCAACATCGCTCTATTGCCTATCCAGAAGCATCTTAAATGCCATGATGGTATCTGCCTCCACCACCACCCCTGGCTAGTGCATTCCAGGCCCCCACCACTCTCTCCAGTTCAATCCTTTTGTTTGTTTATTATATTATTCATTGAGTACTGTGTTTATAAAACTTTTATGCTGCCGCACGTAAGAATTTCATTGCTCTGTTTCAGTTCATATGGACTACCTATGTACTGATAAAACATGGTAGAGTTGCTGCCTCACATCGCCAGAGGCCAGGGTTCAATCCTGACCTGGTATGCCCTGTGCGGAGATTGCGCGTTTCCTCCATGTACTCCAGTTTTTTTCCTCCCACATCTCAAATACGTGCCGATTTGTATATTAGTTGGCCTCTGCAGAGTTCCACTTGCGTAGGTATTTAGAAAGTGAATGGTTGGCCGTAGGTCGGCGTGGTCTGGGTGGGCCAAATGGTTCAATGGTGAATGGTTCAATGGTGATTTTATTGACACATGAACGAAGTGCCAACACAGTGAAATTGTTTACCTTAAAAACAGTCCAGTGGAGCATTGCAATACCCCGATCCCCGATTAGCAAATGTACAGAAACATACTGAACCCATTTGCAAGAGGCGCCATGTTTTGACGCCATTTTCCAAGTCCACGCTCCCGATCTTTCGAGCCATGCAGTTTCAAGCAAGTCCATGCTTTTTTCCGATCTCCAGCCATTTCGTTCCTTGGAAATTCCGTAAACAAGAAGGTACGATTTAAGAAGTTATGTATGTCTAATGCTGATATTAATTTAATCTTCAGGGTAACACCAGGAAAACAGCTGATAGTCCATGGAATCTGCCTCCACCCGCTGAGATTCTCCAGCATTTTTGTCTAACTTCCATTTTTGATTTGTTTTGTTTTTGCCCATCACCTTCATTCTATGTCCCTTAGTTATTATTTTCTAGAAACTGTTTCTCTCACTCCACTTTCACTCTAATGTGCTCGTGATTTAACATCCCATGGTCAAATCCCCAAGGTATCTTTTCAATTCTATGGGAAACTTCTTTCAGCTTTTACAATCTATCCACAGAACTAAAGTCCCTCATCCCTGGAATCATAACCATAAATAGATACTGCCCCTCACATGTCACCGCAGAGGCGATGTCGTTTAGAATTACAGCATGAAAACAGGTCTCTCGAGGTCGGCTGCGGGTGGCACCCCCTAGAGACGAAGGTTGGCGGGCAAGGGGAGAGGGACGCAAGCAAAGATACTAGAGGAGGTGACACCAAATAGAAGCTAAGCAGGCCTGTGGAACCGGCAAACACGGGTAGCAGATTTTTAAATTGGAGGCATCGGATGGAGCGAGGAATCAGTTTCCGCCTCTATCATTGGATCCTCGATGTTCTGACCCACAGACAGAAATGAGTGACGGTATGTGACAGCATCTCCTCCACAATAACAATCAACACTGGTGGCTCGCAAAATTGCGTTCTCAGTCCCTTACAATACTTCCTTTACACTCACGACTGTATAGCTAAATTCGGCTCAAATTACGATTTCACGTTTGCAGATGATACTATTGTCAGAAGGTACTATCGGCAGAAGGCACAGAAGTTTCAAAGCAGAAACCACCTGACTCAGGAAAAATGTCTTCCCCTTCGTTATCAGGCATCTGAACGCTCTTTGCATAAGCTACGTTCGATTCACCACTACGTGGTGCACAAGAACACCACTACGATTCACCACTACCACCACACACCCCATTGTGGACATTGGACTTTGTCTAAGGAGTTAATGTGCTGCAATGCTTAGAAATGAGAAAACTATGTCTATTTCCCCTTTGCTGTATCTATTGTATTTGAGTTTGAACTGATTGTATCTATGTATGATAATCTGATAGGCTTTGATAGCATGCAAGACCAAGTTTTTCATTGTACCTGTGACAATAATAAACTCAAACCTAAATGTAAAATGACCGGAGAAGACAGGAGAAATTGTGAATTTTCTTTTGCAGACGAGTTAAATTGAATGAGTTTCAGATGGAAGGAGGTGATGTGCGCCAGGGAGTTGTCAGTGTCTTAGGATGCCGTCTGTGTTCCAGGATGCCGTCTGTGTTCCAGGATGCCGTCTGTGTTCCAGGGAGTAACTGAAATCTGAGAGAGGAATGGGCGAGACGTCCAGTACAAATAACATTTCGGGGAGAAACATGGCATTTAATGTTTTACATCAGTGTTTCACATGGACGACAAAATTATTCTCTCAGTCAAGTTTCATCTGCCCAACAGGTCATTATTTCGAATTATATTCCTTCGCAGGGACCGAATATTCCCATATTTCTGCTTCAGCTAATATTTCTTATTTCAACATCTGCCAGCAACACACTTTCTAAAATATTTACCGGTAAAAATGTTTGTGCACTCCTTTCTTGTGCAAGTCCCAACAGCAGTCAGATTCGGCATATCTGCACAGTGGCGTACTCTAACAGGTAAAACAAATCAATACCGGAACACTTCTTCTCATGATAATTCAGCTACACATGACTCTCGCCTTCTTAGTTACAGAAATATTCTGCTAAACGTTTTATTCAGGCTTTTCAATGGCTCTGCGTCATGTTTACAAGAAGACTCCAGAAATATCACGGTTTAGGCGAAGCTTCAATATTGCTTGTTAATTTATCACTGTATTCCTTCTTGTCCGTTGCCTTTCATGCGTTCGGAATCTAAACAAATAATTGGTATTTAAAATAGTGTATACCATCATGTTCCGAAATGTTTTATAATTCCACAATACTAATTAAATTGATGACCTTTAAACTAGATTATAATAATTAATTAATGATATGTCAAATAACATTTAGCTGCAAGCTTTCAGACCAGACTTGCAGTACTGAACAAATACGCGCAAAAGCGCAGGCTCAGCACGTTCACACCCAGAGAGAAAAACTGGCATAAAACTCTAACAAACCCATGCTCATGAAAACCCAAACCACCTAAACAGACGTGCGCTCACAGATACGCACACGCACGCGCACACGCACACGCACACACACACACGCACACACACAAACACACGCGCGCACATACACCCACACACGCACAGACACGCACACGCACATACACACAGACAGGCTCGCGCACACACACACACACACACACACACACACACGCACACGTATACACACGCACGTATACATACGCGCACGCACACACGCAGGCACACAAGCACGCACATACGCACGCACTCACACGCACACGCACAAACACACACATAGACGCACACAAACACACACACACGTACATACACTGAAACACACACGCACACACAAGCTAGCACACACACACAGAGCCACACACACACGAGCGTGTGCAATGAGCAATAAATAATAATCCGCTCTAATTTGAAGTTGTCAGAATTGCCACATTGACGTTTTTATTAACAGATGGCAGTTCGTCTGGTTCAGGTTAATGTAGTCTCCAGCTCATCCAATTATTTGTTTGTCCTGCTACATTATTTGGAATTCATCGTTCATTGTTCATTGTTCCAAGTGGATATCTAGAGATTATTCACAGCCCTTTCGTTCTTATCTTTTGATAAACCTGCGCATTTGCCATGGTGTGGCGTATATTCAATCACCTCCTTCATGATCTATAAAATCAATGGATTTTGTAGTTAGCTCACAACCGTGTACAGTCGCCCAAATGGTTCGCAAAACACTAGGAAGAAGGAATATTCCACTCGCCGTTCTGGAGAAAACCGCATTTGTCTCCGTGTTTGTTTCACATATTTCAATCGCTCAAATGGATACTAAAATCGTTACGAAATATTATATTGAAGAATGTTCGAAGGGAAATGCTTGTCCTGTTTTTGTTGTATTCAAAGGCGTTAAGACGTGATCAGGGTAATGTTGCACCAATTTGGCGTTAGCCTGTTGACATTAGATTTGGAATAACCGTGACAAGTATTGGGCGGAAAGAATCGCAGAATCACGTCTTGTTCGTAAGCTCCTGATGACTTTCTAAAGAATTGTATAGATTTTTGAGGCAGTCCATCTTTTCGCATGGGCATACATTTCCTTCATATGGTATTTAATTAATATTGCATTTAAAGTATTTAAAGTATTTAAAGGATTATTGCCGTTGGAAAGGGTGCAGAGATATTTACGAAGATGTTGCCAGGACATTTGCCAATGTGTCCCAGGCCCCCACTACTCTCTGCGTAAAAACCTTGCCCGCACATCTCCACTAAACGCCCACCCCCAGAAATAATTTAGCTTTTTAAGCAGTTGAGTGCTACCTGAAGTTTAGAAGAAGACATGCAATTATAGTAGAAATCGAAACACGGGCCCATATTTGAACTCGTAACTACGAACATTTCCCATCAACATGAGATACTAAAACACGGCATCACCAAAGTCCCATGGAGCTTCATAATGACGTATTGACTCTTATATTAAACACCGCTAATACTGAAGGTAAGCATACTATTCGCCTTCTTTACCACCCTATCTACTTGTGTTGCTACGTTCAGTGAGCAATGAAGCTGGACTCTAAGATACCTCTGCACATCAATGTTAAGTGTCTTGCCATAAACTGTATCCTTCCCTGTTACATTCAACCCCCGAAGTACAACATTTTAATTTTGCACTGGTTAATCCCCATCTGTAATTTCTTCGCCCATTTTTGCAACTGCCCGTATCCCGCTATATCATCTGACTGTCAGCATTTCCTCACTGACAGCATTTCCTTCAATGTTGGTGTCGTCAATAAACCTACTCAACAACCCATCTGTATTTATATCCAGGTCATTTATATGTATCCAATCCAATCTTTCAATCCAATGTGCAAGGGCTCAGTAGGAAGAGTACAACAGTTGCAGCGAACTGTCCTCGGAAGCAATTGTGACGTAAAATCCATGGAGGGAAGGTATTTGAAGAGCGTTCTCAAATTACATCATCGCCATAATACGACTGGGAACATATACTGCGAAATATCTACTGCCGTAACCCCTTGGGAGTCGTGGGTTTAAAATAAAATAAACATGACATCTGTAAGATTTGTATTTTACCCGACTTAGTTTAACAACTGTAATCAACAAAACAATATTAAACACTCTATACGTGGATATCCACTAATCGGTTAATTGAGTAATTATGACAGATATAACGTTGGCTTTCGTTTTTCACTAACAGTTTAGTTTAAATTAGAAATACAGTGCAGAAACAAATGCCCGCACACTAACACTATCCCACACACACCAGGGACATTTTACAATTATACCAAGCCGATTAGCCTACAAACCTGTACGCCTTTGGAGTGTGGGAGGAAACCGGAGCTCCCGGAGTAAAGGCACGCACGTCACGAGGAGAATGTACAAACTCCTTACAGACAAACCCGTAGTCAAGATCGCACCCGGGTCTCTGGCACTGTACAGCAGCAACTCTAAAGCTGTGCCACCGTGCCGCTCGCTGTTTCCCTCTATTCTTTAAATGAACCCGAAGGAAATTTCACTGAATCTTCCTTACCTTCCTGTTTACGGAATTGACATTTTCTCCGACTGAGAACTGTGACGGCAAGGCAAACGCATACGCTCAATGCACATCCACAAACCAAGAGGAACAGATGTGTTTTTTCTTTGGCTACGAGTATAATCATTAGCATTAATCATCTTTGGAATAATTATCATTTATGTTGTACGCAGCTTATGCAGCAAATTTTATAAGCCTATTTTTTGTGGTGTGCTGTGCACTTTCCGCGTATGCACAACAAACTCACGGACGCAGACTGTTATCCTTCGCCAATTAAAATATTACATTTATGAATATTGTTTCACTTTATTCATATTTATTTCGCTGGAACGACTATACAACTCGAGCTCATTATGGGAACAAGCAATTATCTTTATAATTTCTTTGAGTCAACGGTAATGAAGTTTTGATTTACAAAATATATAAACAACATTCTGACCATATCTCTCAATAAGTAACAAAGGATTTAAGACCTGACCAAAATTCGTAGTCAGTTCACTGAGGGAAGAAATTGGTTTATATGTATTTGCCTCTCTCTTTTTCAGGCCAACCAGTTCAGACGTTGACCCTGCTGCTCATCTTGTCCGGAGCCATCACCATGCACCCATTCCCACCAAACCCAGTTTACACTCTCCATGTTATCGTTAACTACCCCTGTTTCCGGTTACAATACAAACCTATAGACCAGGAGACATCTGCAGAGAAATTAACCGTCCAATGGGCACATCTTTGGGGCACGGAGGGCACGGGAGTTCTAGGAACAAACCCGTGCATTTATAGGAAAAACGCAAATTCCACAAAGTGGATTAATTTGGTCATGCAGACTGACTCAACCCGGGCTACTGTAGCTGGGAGGTAGGCACAAACATGCTGGAGTAACTCCGCGGGGCAGGCAACATTTCTGGAGAGAAGTAATGGGTGACGCTTCGGGTCGAGACCCTTCTTCAGATTGTAACTGGGAGGCAGAAGCTCTACCAGCAACACAGTGTGCGGCATCATGGAATTGATGATGACATTTTTACGCAATTCACATTTGTCATTGCTTTTATTGGCATTTATCATTTTTGGAAACAGGCGCAGAACGACTATCTTTGGTGGATATTCTACAAAATTGACATGCCCATAGCAATGGGAATGAAAATAATATGAAGCTGTTTATTGCGGCCTCTATTGTCAGCACATGAAACATCGCCAGCATCTTACCCGGATTAAGACTGGCATCAACGTAAATAGCCATAGCTGGACTCTGAAGTGTGAGGTGGGTTACCAGACAGGTATACAAAGCGCCACTCCCGGACGGCTGCAATGTTTCCAAGCTGCTGGATGCTGCATAAGTTCCGTTTGTGTTCAGGATTTTACTTGTGCTGATACCAGTCTTAATGTTGGTGTCATTTTTATACCAAGTGAAGATGAGAGACTCCGGGTAAAACTCTCCTGTCCTGCACACAAGGACGAGATTGGACGAGTTTTTCGGCGCTTTGGGGGAAAGGCTGACAGGTTCTGGAGAAGCTGTGGGATGCGAGAAAGAATACAATGATTATCTGAATTACCATTTCAGTTCAGTTTAGAATCTAGTCCTTCCAATTAGATTGGACAGATGACTACTAACGGGCTCCCCAGCAAATCCAACGGTTATTTGTAAGCAACAATTTTTTAAATCAACAATCTACAATTCGCCTATAATTTGGATAATTTTAATGTTACATTGTTCAAATCAAACCAATTCGACCGGGTTATTAGCCTGATTAAGTCTACACAGAGAATAGCACTTCAACAGCAACTCATTCCGCTTTTCTGTTCGCTGGTAGTTAGTCCTACTCTACGCACTCCAGTAATTCGATGTAACATTAAATCATTCTCGCTTAGTTATGCTCCTATCTTCTAAATTCAAAGTTTCAGCGATATCTCCTCGATATAAGCTTCGGAATCCAGATGTCTTTCCGACAAATGTGCCTATCATTTCCTCTAAGTCCTATATATTCTGGCACTGGTGTGATGGCCAAGACTGTTTACATGCGGATATATCCTCCCAGGGTTTTGCTTCGTTGAGCCATTACCCTTTCACCTTTGCCCTTGAGGAATACAAGCAATCTTCCCATATATTTCTGGGATACTTTATTTGCCAGATTATCACAACGCACATTGCTACCGAGCACCACGCATTGGCCTTCAGATTCCTATTGTGCTACGTGAATCGTACAATTATATATATACCAACAAATATATATAAAGGCGTTCTAATCATCTGCCGTTCACTAACTGAATAATCTAAGCAACCAACGGCAGACAGACGTTACAAACATAGTTGTAGAAATAGCAACATTTCCCTTATTCAAATGTTGTAAGTAGTACAAAGAGACTACCGTTGACATTATTATTGACATTATTTAAAGATAGGTTGACCTGGCCCATTGAACTTTTATGGAGTAGCCCTTGCTCAACAGGGACCCCGAATCGGAGTAGATTCGATGGGCGGAATGAACTAATTCTGCTCCTTTGACTTATGAACCGCACTGCAGTCCTCTCACCATGCACCTGAAGCCTGGATCCGGTTCCGCTCACAATCTCATTTTGTTGCTGACCTACACTACAGTAGTATATCCCAGAGTCGGCGACACGGACATCAAGGATTTTGAGCAAATTCCTATCGTTTTCCAACTGAATAACCCGTTTTCTGCCATGTGAACTTGGTTGTAATAGTCTTTCATCACCAAGTTTCCACCAATTTACAGTCAGACTTGCTTTGTTCGGAATCTCGCTGGTAACGCATTCGAAGGTGACATCTGTTCCCATCATCACCGTGCTAGCTTTAGGGATCTGGGATATTGTCGCTGGAGCCACTGTCAAACAGAAACAAATGTTGCGATGAAATATAATTTAGACACAATAAATAATTCAATCGTATGTAGATACATGGATGATCTACAGGACAGCGCGACGCTGAAGTATTAGGAAGAATACCTTCATAAAAAACCCACAGCGCGCAAAGGTACAAATAGATTAACATTGTAGAACAGAATCTGGTCTATCCAGGAACTGTGGCGTTGTTTCGTTGGAAATCGCAGTTTCCTAAAGGTCAGGTCTTGTTCGTGATACGACGTGCTCTCGTGTTGCGCGCCCAACTTGCAGCAGTTAAACCACTGAAGGAAGTGAGTTGCAGAGGAAAATGGATTTGTGCCCAAGTGACTTATCTTAGCAGGAAATGTCAGTTGAATATAAACCAACCTCCTGATTGGGCGCGAAGGGTGTGATGCTTGTCGATGACTCACCAGCAGGACACTCTCTGAATGTTTTACGCTGAAGGTATATAAGGGGAGGCGTAGCAAAGGTGACGGAGGACGGGTCTTGTGGTAGACGGCACAAGCGAAGAGGGGAAAATAAGAAACGACATTCTTCAAGGTGAAGATAGCCATAAAATGCTGGAGTAACTTAGTGCGATAGGTGGCATTTCTGGAGAGAAGGAATGGGTGGCATTTCGGGTCGAGTCTCTTCTTCAGACTCGACCCGAAACACCACCCATTCCTTTTCTCCAGACATGCTACCCATCCCGCTTAGTTACTCCAGCATTGTATGTGTATCTTCGGTTTAATCCAGGTTCTGTAGTTCCTTCCTACACATTTCGTGTGGATTAAGTTGGCCGAAACTACTTTCGTCCTTCAGTATTTTTCTCTTGCTCTTCATTTTGAAGGATCAGGCAGATGTCCAGTTCGTAGTTCGAGAGGGCATTTAAAACTTCCTGTCGCCCATTCTTCGAGGCGAAATTTCTAAACTTACTCGCTCTGGATCATTATTTTCTCAACCAACATGTGGAGGAACCAACGAGAGAGCAGGCTATTCTAGACTGGGTATTGAGTAATGAGGAAGGGTTAGTTAGCAGTCTTGTTGTGCGTGGCCCCTTGGGCAAGAGTGACTATAATATGGTTGA
The DNA here is from genome assembly GCA_963514005.1 of Raja brachyura. Next base: position 25,104,164 of record OY740797.1, on the reverse strand, counting down.
GTTCTTCATTAGGATGGAGAGTGCCAAAATTAATTCAGAAACAAAGGTTCTGAACTTGACCAAAGGTAACTTTGAAGGTATGAGATGTGAATTGGTCAAGATAGACTGGCAGGTGATTCTTAAAGGGTTGACAGTGGATGTGCAATGGAAGGTATTTAAAGACTGCATGAATGAAGTACAACAATTGTTCATACCAGTTTGGCAAAAGAATAAATCGGTGAAGGTGGTGCATCCATGGATAACAAGGGAAATCAGGGAAAGTATAAAAACAAAAGATGAGGCATACAAATTTGCCAGAAAAAGCAGCCTACCGGAGGACTGGGAGAAATTCAGAATCCAGCAGAGGAGGACAAAGGGCTTAATTAGGAAAGGGAAAATAGATTATGAAAGGAAACTGGCAGGGAACATAAAAACTGACTGCAAAAGTTGTTATAGATATGTGAAGAGAAAGAGACTAGTTAAAACAAGTGTTGGTCCCTTGCAGTCAGAAACAGGTGAATTGATCATGGGGAACAAGGACATGGTAGACCAATTGAATAACTACTTTGGTTCTGTCTTCACTAAGGAAGACATAAATAATCTGCCGGAAATAGCAGTGGAACGGGGGTCAAATAAGATGGAGGAACTGAGTGAAATCCAGGTTAGCCGGGAGGTGGTGTTGGGTAAATTGAACGGATTGAAGGCCGATAAATCTCCAGGGCCAGATAGTCTGCATCCCAGAGCACTCAAGGAGGTAGCCACAGAAATAGTGGATGCATTAGTGATAATTTTTCAAAATTCCTTAGATTCTGGAGTAGTTCCTGAGGATTGGAGAGTAGCTAATGTAATCCCACTTTTTAAAAAAGGAGGGAGAGAGATAGCGGGGAATTACAGACCAGTTAGTCTAACATCGGTAGTGGGGAAACTGCTAGAGTCAGTTATTAAAGATGGGATAGCAGCGCATTTGGAAAGTGGTGAAATCATTGGACAAAGTCAGCATGGATTTACGAAAGGTAAATCATGTCTGACAAATCTGATATAATTTTTCGAGGATGTAACTAGTAGAGTGGATAAGGGAGAACCACTGGATGTGTTATATCTAGACTTTCAGAAGGCTTTCGACAAGGTCCCGCATAAGAGATTAGTATACAAACTTAAAGCACACGGTATTGGGGGTTCAGCATTGATGTGGTTAGAGAACTGGCTAGCAGACAGGAGGCAAAGGGTAGAAGTAAACGGGTCCTTTTCAGAATGGCAGGCAGTGACTAGTGGGGTACCGCAAGGCTCAGTGCTGGGACCCCAGCTATTAAAATATATATTAATGATTTGGACGAGGGAATTCAATGCAAGATCTCCAAATTTGCAGATGACACCAAGCTGGGGGGTATAGTTAGGTGTGAGGAGGATGCTTGGAGGCTGCAGGGTGATTTGGATAGGCTGAGTGAATGGGCAGATGGATGGCAGATGCAGTATAATGTGGATAAATGTGAGGTTATCCACTTTGGTGGCAAAAACATGAGGGTAGACTATTATCTGAATGGTGGCAGATTAGGAAAAGGGGAGATGCAACGAGACTTGGGTGTCATGGTACACCAGTCATTGAAAGTAGGCATGCAGGTGCAGCAGGCAGTGAAGAAAGCAAATGGTATGTTAGCATTCATAGCGAAAGGATTTGAGTATAGGAGCAGGGAGGTTCTACTGCAGTTGTACAGGGTTTTGGTGAGGCCACACCTGGAGTATTGCATACAGTTTTGGTCTCCAAATCTGAGGAAAGACATCCTTGCCATAGAGGGGGTACAGAGAAGATTCACCAGACTGATTCCTGGGATGTCAGGATTTTCATATGAGGAAAGATTTGACAGACTCGGTTTGTACTCGCTGGAATCGAGGGGGGATCTTATAGAAACGTACAAAATTCTTAAGGGGTTGGACAAGCTAAATGCTGGAAGATTGTTCCCGATGTTGGGGGAGTCCAGAACAAGGGGTCACAGTCTAAGGATAAGGGGGAATTCTTTTAGGACCGAGATGAGGAAAACATTCTTTACACAGAGAGTGGTGAGTCTCTGGAATTCTCTGTCACAGAGTATAGTTGAGGCCAGTTCATTGGCTATATTTAAGAGGGCGTTAGATGTGGCACTTGTGGCTAAAGGGATCAGGGGGTATGGAGAGAAGGCAGGTACGGGATACAGTTGGATGATCAGCCATGATCACATTGAATGGCGGTGCAGGCTCGAAGGGCCGAATGGCCTACTCCTGCACCTATTTTTCTATGTTTTTTCTATTATTTTCTGCTTTCTTACATCTCTGCACATTATTGATTCAGAATGGAGGGAATTCAGTTATCGACTCCTCTGCCTTGGAATCGCTAAAGCAAGGTGCCCCGGCAGTTGTTTCGGCGGCAAAGGCTCTCGATAGAGCACTGCTGAGGATTTTTTTTTGTCTTAGGAAACACTTTTTCTCACAGAGAGTGGTGAGTCTGTGGAATTCTCTGCCTCAGAGGGCGGTGGAGGCAGGTTCTCTGGATGCTTTCAAGAGAGAGCTAGATAGTGCTCTTAAAAATAGCGGAGTCAGGTGATATGGGGAGAAGGCAGGAACGGGGTACTGATTGGGGATGATCAGCCATGATCACATTGAATGGCGGTGCTGGCTCGAAGGGCCGAATGGTCTATTCCTGCACCTATTGTCTATTGTCTATTGTCTTGGTGGTGTTCACTTTATTCTCCCTCGGCTCCCCCGTTACTTCCTCTCAGCAGACAACAAATATTCTTCAAAGATCTGCCGCTTTCTCCAAGGTCTGCTGTTTAAGGCAAATGTTGGTTCCCACTCCGTGAATTTTCATTTGGAACTGAATAGTGTGCATTCTCCTGGTAACATTTACAGTCCTGGTGTTATGGGAGTAACCGCTGAAGACTGAAATTGATTGACCCTGGAAAGGCCACTGGAATAATGTCTACACACATATTTAGTTTTAATTTTACAGATGGAGGGTGGAAACAGGCCCATTTGGCCCACCGAGTCCACGCCGACCATCGTTCAGCAGTTCACACTCGTTCTATGCAATCCCAAAACGCAAGCACTCCCTACATACGAGGCTCTTTTTTTTACAGAGGCCAATAAATGTGCAGACCCCCGAGACTTTGGGAAATGGGAGGTAGTCGAACTGGGATATCTGGCGATGTGAGACAGCAACTATACCCGTACCGGCACTATGCCGCCCGTTGAGGTTGAAGGGGGTAATTGTATTGGCTTGCTTTCCCAGAGAGTTGACCTGATAGAAGCATGTAAGGTCATGATAGACATCGATAAGTTATATCCGAAGATTTTTCTTTTGTTGAAACGGTTAGGGTTTAATAACGTGGCTTAATGTCCGTGGAAGGATTGTGTACGGTGATCTGAGGGGTAAGTGAGGCAGATACTATATGCATTTAAAATACACTTTTACATGTGGATGGTTTGGAGGGATAAAGGACAAACGCGGGCAGGTGAGACTAGCGTAGATGGGACAACTCGGTCCGCATGGATTAGTTTGGCCGAAGGGTTTGCTTTCTTGCTGTATGACTGTGATTTGTGGTTTTCCGTCACGTAAAATCGATCTGTTCGTATTTCACTCAGTGTTCTACTGATCTATGCGGTTGACATTAATAGAGCGGAACGGTGGCGCAGCAGTAGTGTTTCTGCCTTACAGCGCCAGGGATCCTGGTTCGATCCTGACTATGGGTGCTGTCAGTACTGAGGTTGTACGTTCTCCCTGTGCGTGGGTTTTCTCTGGGGTCTCCGGTTTCCTCCCAGGTTTGTAGTTTGTAGTATAATTGTTGGTATAATTATAAATTATCCCTAGTGTGTTTGTGTTAGTGTGCGGGAATGGCTGCGGACTCGGTGGGCGAAGACCATGTTTCCGCGCTTTACCTCTAAACTAAAACTAAAGACCCTATCGGATGAGGGGTCACTATTGCCCCTTAACTGGTCAGCACAGACCGGTTAATTACTAATTACTAATATAAAATATAAAATTACTAATATAAAATGGTGCACAAATTAAAAATAAATGGTGCACACATCTCAGAGAGAATGGAGATATGATATACTGTGTGCAGCTATGGTCACCCTATTACAGGAAGGATGTGGACGCATTGGAAAATGTACAGAAGAGGACTACCTTAATGCTTAGAAAGAAAGTGCACATGCTGATTTAAACCTAAAATAGACAAAACGTGCTGGAGTAACTCAGCGGGCCAAGCAACGTCTCTGGAGAGAAAGGATCGGTGACATTTCGGGTCCGAACTCAGTCTAAAGAAAAGAAGCTGACTGACCAGCTGAGTTACTCCAGCACTTTGTCTATTTTATCTGAATGTTGCAGGGTTAGATGGAATTAGCTTTAGGGAGAGGTAGGACAAACTTGGATTGTTTTCTCTGGATTGTCAAAGGTTGAGGGGAGATATAATAGAAGTATATTACATTATGAGAGGCATAAATAGGGTAGAAAGTGAGGACCTATTTCAAGGGGTGGAAATGCCAGACGAGGGGGGTTTATGTGAGAAGGGCAAAGTTTATCGGAAATGTTTCGGGGAATTGTTTTACAGAGTGGGCGGTGGGTAGCTGGACCGCTGCTGTTGTGGTGGTGACGCCAGATAAAGTGTAACAATAGTGTTTAAAATACCTTTATTTAGGCACATGGATATGCAAGGAAAGGGGATATGGAAAGGAAAATTTACCGTCATTTCAAGCCCAATGGATAATAGGGATGACAGTAATGATCTTGGACGGACACACAGATTTTGTTAAACATACATAAAACAAAAACGGACATCAATTTTGCTGCACGAAAAATGGGAGACACACTTCTGGTGGACGGCGTTTCAGGCAACACCGGTGGAAGGAACAGGATGGATGTTTCGGGTTGGGACCAGGATCTTCAGTTTCTTGTGGACCACTTTTGCTATCGCGTGTTTCTGGTTTTACACCTGATAAAACAAAACGCCACTGCATATTCGGAAAGTTTAAGACACGCGTTGTTGAGTTATGTCTCGCATTCAAATAATCACAGCAACGTCTTCAGCGTTCATACTCCATCGGACAAACCTAACGCACCTATTAAACAGGTTCAAATGTTTATGTGCATCTTTATGGACTTTGCAACGACAATTATCACCGTGGGCTGAGCGAATACATTTTAAATGCGGCAATGCTATTGACCTATAAAATCGATTACACGATTTATGTTGTAACAGCTACAATTAGAAACCACAGATTGTGTTTCCTTTACGTTGTAATTCACCAAGTGCGTGATATTGAAGATAGGCGAGAAACTGCTTCTTTGTACACATCGATACGCGAGTAAGGATTAAGCAATAATTTTCAATGCAACAGTAACCACATTACGGTGATGGTTCAGGTCAGAAAAAAAAACACTTGTTTGCGATGGCAGTGAAGCATCCGTTCTTCATCTCTTCTGTTTTGCAAATAAAATTTCATCACCTTTCAGCAAGTCTGCACGTTTTCATTTGAAACTGAATATATTTCTATTCAGGCCATTAGCAAGCCAAAAACCCAGATTTTACATATGCTCATCCACAAAACAATGTTTGGAATTCGCTCTCATCCACATGTTTGTTCATAACATATATGGTCAGTAAAAAGGGGAAGCGAGTGCGTGCTGTGCAGCATAGGTTAGTTTAGTTTAGTTTAGAGATACAGCACGAAACAGACCTGTCGAGTCCGTGCCGACCCGTGTATACCAGTAGCATCCTACACACTAGGGACTATTTACAATTGTACCGAAACCAATTAATCTACAACCCTGTAGGTCTTTGGAGTGCGGGAGGAAACCGGTACACCCGGACAAAACCAACGCGATCACAGGAAGGACGTACAAACTCCGAGACCTGGTCTCTGGTACTGTAAAGCAGATACTCTACTGCCACTCCACCGTGCCGCACTTAACACGTATACTTAATACTTCACATGGAGCCAAACTATTGGGAAATGGATATAATTAGACATTTGGGAATCGCTCAAAGGCTGCGGAGAGTGCTCCCTAGGTAAACTTAAGTGATGTGGAAACAGCTACAAGAACGGAATGGTGTGATTTGTCTGATATTCAAATCACCCAAATACCTCTGGGATCAGAAAAGACTGAAACAACCTCCACAATGAGAAGGTAATTGGAATGCGGGATCTGCGATCTGCACAACAAGTCTCCCATTTGAAAGCAAAATCATGGCATTGTTTTTATGTAACTGAATATAACTCTCTATATAACTCATTTCATAACTAAAGATCATGTGCGCTGGTTTGTTCCATTAACAGAGAATGTTATCATGGTTGAAGATGGGCTTTATTTCTCTCCACCAACGTCGATGAAGATAATTTTGTGGAACCTCAACCTTCATCGTCCAAAGTGAACAATCATTCAATGGCTTTACTGGTGTTGAGGGCGAGGTTGTTGTTCTGGTACCATTTGGAGAGTCGGGCGATCTCCCTTCTATTCTCTGACTCGTCTTTGGTAATTCGTCCAACAACGGTGGTGTGGCGTACTTGCAAAACGAGTTGGAACTGTGTCGGACTACACATTCATGATTATGGAGCGAGTAGAGCACGGCCTTGAGGTGCTCCCGTGCTGATGGATTTTGTGGAGGAAGCGTTTCTGCCATAATTTACAGATTATCGTCTGTTGATGAGGAAGTCAAGGATCCAGTTTTAGAGGGATACACATGGACCCAGTTCCGTGAGGTTGGTATCCATTATGGAGGGCATGTTGGTGTTGAACACCAAGCTGTAGTCCATGAACGTGTGTGTTTTTTATTGTCCAAGTGATCCATTGCAGAGTAGAAAGCCAGGAAGATTGTATCGTCTGTTGACCTGTTGTGGTGGAAGGCAAGTTGTAGTGGGTCCAGGTTCTTGTTGAAGTAGTTGATATACGGCATAATCAATCTCTCAAATAACTTCCTCATCGCGGATGTTAATTGTCACTGGTCGGTACTCATTGAGGCACGTCATCTTGCTTTTCTTGGGCACCATTATTTGTGATGCCCTTTTAAAGCAGGTCAGAGGTTGATGATGTGCACAACATTTTCAGCCAGTTAAAGGTTGCAAGAACATGACCAGGTACCCCATCAGGTCCAGATGCTTTCTGAGAGTTCACCCTCCTGAAGAATCTTCTGACGTCAGCCATTGTGACGGAGTTTGTGATACCATTGGGCCCATGGGGGCTCGGGAAGCCGCATCAGTGTATTCCAAAATAAAGTGTGCATAAAACGTATTGAGCTCGTCTAGGAATCATGCTTCAATGTCGCCTGTGGCGTGGCAGGAGAAAGTATGGCAGATCCGAGGTGATCACAGGAGGGAGGAGGGGGGGGGGGGGGGGGTTACCAGACAGATAATTGCACAACGGCCATAGAGCAAGAGAAAATGATTAGGGAGTTGTGAAATGTGAAGCAAGGGAATTGATGAGTAGGGAATTGTGTAAGAAAGTAGCTGGAGAGTGATGTGAGGGGAGGGGTCGATGCAAGTTCAGCCAGGGATCAGGGGTGAGGAGGGGGTGAAAAAGGGTTTACGGGGAGTAAGAAGATTTGACGGGGTCGTTTGAGGTTAGCTAAAATTGGAGAATTCAAAGTGTATTGCTGTTGTGTTATAAGGAATAAGGGGGCTGTTCCATTCACTTTGTGTGTGACCTCACACTGGGAATGGAAGAGGCCCAGGATAGAAAGGTCAGTATGGGAATGGGAAGGGGAGTTAAAATAGTCAGCAGCTGGGAGTTCCCGCAGGCCTTATCGATGGAGCGCAAGCATCTGGGACAAAATGGTTGCAGTCTACCTTTCAGTGGATGTACAGGAGGCCTCATCGGGAACAGCGGATGTTGTACCTGAGGTTGGAAGAGGTGCACTTGAACTTCTGTCGCACCTGGAAGGACTGTCCATGTCCCTGGATGGAGGCAAGGATGGTATAGGGACAGGTGTTGCATCTGCTATTGTTAGAGCGATGGAAAGTCATTTAGTCATATAACGTGGAAACAGGCCCTTTGGACCAACTAGTCCACGCCGACCAACATGCCCGATCTACACTAGACTCACTTGCCTACGTTTGGTCCTTATCCATCTAAACCTATCTTGTCCATGTCTAAATGTTTCTTAGACATTGTGATAGTACCTGCCTCAACTACTTCCCCTGTCAGCTTGTTCCCCATACCTACCACCCTTTGTGTAAATACATCGCTCCTTAGGTTATTAAAAGGTTTCCCCTTCACCTTAAACCTATGTCCTCTGGTTGTCAATTCCGCTACTGTGGGAAAAAGTACCTTATATATTTATCTGCTGCTCTTATAGACCTCTTTAAGATCACAGGTCGTTCACCTGTACTCCAATGAATAAAATCCTAGCCTGCTCAACTTCTCCCTATAGCTCAGAACTGAAGATCTGGCAACATCCTCGTAAAACTTATCTGCACCCTTTACATTGCAACAACATCTTTCGTGCACCAGACTGACCAAAATTGAACACACTACTCTAAATGTGCCCACACCAATGTCTTACACTACTGTAACCCGACCTCTCAACATCTATACTCAATATTCTGACCGATGTGGTCAGAATGCTGAAAGCCTTGTTGGCCAATGTGCTGAAAGCCTTCTTGGCCATCCTATTTACTTGTGACGCCACTTTCAAGGGATGATATACCTGTACTTCCAGATCTTTCTGCCATGCAACACTCCCCGGAGCCCTGCCATTCACTGTGTAGATCCTACTTTGGGTTGATCTCCCAAAATGCTCATGCATTTCTATATTAAACTTCACCCACCATTCCTCTGGGGACAGCGGGAGGAGGTGGTTTGGATGGGAAGCGATGAATGGACCATGGAATTGTAGATTGAGCGGTCTCTGCAAAAGGCAGAGTGGGGTAGAGATAGGAAAATATGACTGCTGTTGGGATCACATCGGAGGTGCTGGAAATGTTGGATGATGATGAGATGAATGTGGGGGCTGATGGAATGAAAGGTAAGGAATAGGGATCTCTAACTGTATTGCTACAACCAAGGAGTTTCATAGGGTGTGGTCCCTGCAGAGAGCAGAAACGGTTGGATATGTTAAGATCTGATTAGTAGTGATTCGTAGGATCACTTTGAAGCAATGACGTGTGGTGAGGTCAATGGCTGGGGAGGCACTGGCTTGTATCAGTGGCCCGGTCCTCCCTGTATTGATCACTGCGTCTCCCCGAGAAGAGAGAGGGGTGGAGTCGTGGCTGGGAGGTAGGGATAGAGAAGAGAAGGGAGGGAGAGAGAGAGAGAAAGGAGGGAGAGAGAGAGATAGAGAGAGAAGGGTGGGAGAGAGAGAAGGGAGAGAGAGAAGGAAGAGAGAGAAGGAAAAGAGAGAGAATGAAATAGAGAGAGAGAGAGAGAGAGAGAGAGAGAGAGAGAGAGAGAGAAAGAGAGAGAGAGAGAGAGAGAGAGAGAGAGAGAGAGAGAGAGAGAAGGAAATAGAGAGAGAAGAGAGAGAGAGAGAGAGAGAGAGAGAGAAGGGAGAGGGGAGAGATAGAGAGAGAAGGGAGAGAGGGAGAAGGGAGGGAGAGAGAGAAGGGAGCGAGAGAGAAGGGAGAGAGAGAGAGGAGCGAGAGAGAAGGGAGGAGAGAGAGAGAAGGGAGAAAGAGAGAGGAGATAGAGAGCGAGGGAATGGAGAGAGAGGGAGAGAGAATAGGGAGAGAGAGAGAATGGAGAGAGAGAGAATGGGGGAGAGAGAGAGAATGGGGAGGGAGAGAGAATGGGAGAGAGAGAGAGAGAGAGTAGGGACAGAGATAATGGGAGAGGGAGAGAATGGGAGAGAGAGAATGAGAGAGAGAATGGAGAAAGGGAGAACGGAGAGAGAAAGGAGGGAGAATGGGGACAGAGAGAATAGGGAGAGAGAGAGAGGAGAGAGAATGAGAGAGAGAGAGAATGGGGAGAGAGAGTGGAGACAGAGAGAATGAGAGAGAGAGAGAGCGAATGGGGGGGGAGAAGGGAGAGAGAGAAGGGAGAGAGAGAGAAGGGAGAGAGAGAGAGGAGAGAGAGAAAGGAGAGCGAGAATGGGGAGAGAGAGAATGGGGAGAGAGAGAGAAAGTGGAGAGAAAGGGGGGAGAGAGGGGAGTGAGAGAGAGAATGGGGAGAGAGAGTGAATGCGGAGAGAGGGAATGGGGGGGGGGGGGGGGAGAGAAGGGAGAGAGGAACGTTGGCACGTTATAACCCGCAGCCGTCCCATTCTGACCGCCGCCGAACCCCCCACCGCAACTTTGCACGCTTCTTCACGGCGGCCCTGTGATGTCTCGGCTCTGACAATTCGAGTGATCTAACCGGTAACAACACTAAGAGCAGCCCGGGGCCGCCGCACCCCCGACTCGAATCTGAGCTTGAAAAATCTCGGGGTGGGCCTGATGTGTCATGCGGGCCATATTTTGGAGACCCCTGCCTTACATGAACTAAACAAAAATGTACAGAAGTACAACAATGGATTACTTTATTATTGTGATAAATATAGATCTATTTAAAAAATATATAATAGTTTTCTAATGTAAAGACAAAGTCTACCTTCCCAAGTGGCGTATCTTGTCCGCTGCATGATCTTTGGTCTGTGCCTCCGCTGCTGAAGCTAGCTAACGTGGAGGGAGAGTGAGGCAGCATCAGTTACGTGGGCTGAGCCTACGTGATTGACGCTCGCTCTTCCTCCACTGGGCTCAAGACACGCCCCCTTGTGAGGCAGATATGATCGCTGCCTCCCCTGGAACTTTTTCAATGCAGTTTTATGTGAAACCAGCGAGCACAAATTTAATATCTTTATATGTGAAATACGTTACCTGGACTATGGAAGGTAAGGACATGTAATGAAGGGGTTTACAAACATTACATTGGTGACACACATAGAGATAGTAACAGGCACACGCTTATTGCCCGCGCTCCAAGCAGTTTCTAAGGGGTTGCATAATCAGATGGGGAGGCTCAGCTCGCCGCTGCCTCAACTCTCATCGCTCCATGTATTTGCAGCGAGGCTGCGCAAATTTGGCATTTTTTACGACAAAAAAAGATTATATTCATATAGAAATTACATTTATAACACAGATCAGTGGAAAGATCTGTATATTTATTTTATTTTATTATTATTTTTCTTTACTTTTCTTAACAGCTATTTTCATTGGGAGTATGATAGGTGAGGATCTGCCTCCCCTGACCGCACGTCCCTGCTTTGAAGGTACCATAAATGTCAGAGGCTGATGTGTTGCAAGCCGAGGCTGTTGGGGTGAAAGATGAATACCAAGGATTCATGTCACCGTGTTCCATCCTGTGGGTGAGGGAGAGAGAACAGAGCTACGGGCCCACGGAGGTGACGTGGAGCAGGGATTCGTATATCACAGAAGGGGAGAACTACTTTAACGAAAGAAAGAGGACATCTCTAATGTCCTTGATTGAAAAGCCTCATCGTGGGAACTGACTGGGGGAATTGAGAATAGGGGATATCGTATTTGCAAGAGCTAGGGTGAAAGGAAGTGTAGTTCAGATAACTGTGAGTGTCGGTAGGTGTGCAGTAGACGTCAGTCCATAGTCTGCCCTCTGTGGTGGAGCCAGAGGGATCAAGAAAGGGAAGTGAGGTGCAGGAGATAATCCCGCTGAATCCGTCACGGCCTAAAACGTCATCAGTCTGAAGAAGGGCCCTGAACCGAAAAATGTCACCCTATCCAAGTTTTCCAGGAATGGAAAGGGTTGGATATGTTAAGATAACCCGCTAAATTATTACAGTATTTTGTCTTCCTTGTTAAACCAGCATCTGCAGTTCATTGTTTCTTCTTTATCTTTGACGAATCCCCTGGGCCTGATGGTCCTTAAGGAAGTGGCTCCAGAAATCGTGGACGCATTGGTGATCATTTTCCAATGTTCTATTGATTCAGGGTCAATTCCCGTGAAGTGTTATCCCACTTTTTTAAGAAAGGAGGGAGAGAGAAAACAGGGAATTATAGACCAGTTAGCCTCACATCGGTGGTGGGAAAGATGCTCGAGTCAATGTTAAAAGAAGAAACAGCGGCACATTTGGATAGCAGTAACAGGATCGGTCCGAGTCAGCATAGATTTACGAAGGGGAAATCATGCTTGACTAATTTTCTGGAATTTTTTGAGGATGTAACCAGGAAAATGGACAAGGGAGAGCCAGTGGATGCAGTGTACCTGGACTTTCAGAAAACCTTTGATAAGGCCCCGCAGAGGAGATTAGTGGGCAACATTAGGGCACATGGTATTAGAGCTAAGGTACTGACATGGATAGAAAATTGGTTGGCGGACAGGAAACAAAGAGTGGGGATTAACGGCCCACTTTCAGAATGGTAGGCAGTGACTAGTGGGGTACCGCAAGACTCGGTGCTGGGACCACAGCTATTTGCAATATACATTAATGATTTAGATGAAGGGATTAAGACTAACATGAGCAAATTTGCAGATGACACAAAGCTGGATGGCAGTGTGAACTGTGAGGAGGATGCTATGAGGATGCAGGGTGACTTGGACAGGTTGGTGAGTGGGCAGACGCATGGCAGATGCAGTTTAATGTGGATAAATGTGAGGTTATCCACTTTGGTGGCAAGAATGGGAAGGCAGATTATTATCTGAATGGTGTCATGATAGAAAAAGGGGAAGTACAACGTCTTCTGGGTGTCCTTGTTCATCAGTCATTGAAAGTAAGCATGCAGGTACAGCAGGCAGTGAAGAAAGCTAATGGCATATTGGCCTTCATAACAAGAGGAGTTGAGTATAGGAGCAAAGAGGTCCTTCTGCAGTTGTACAGGGCTCTAGTGAGACCACACCTGGAGTATTGTGTGCAGTTTTGGTCTCCAAATTTGAGGAAGGACATTCTTGCTATTGAGGGAATGCAGCGTCGGTTCACGAGGTTAATTCCCGGATGACGGGACTGTCATATGTTGAAAGATTGGATCGACTGGGCTTGTATACACTGGAATTTAGAAGGATGATTCTTGTTGAAACATTTAAGATTATTATGGGATTGGATACGCTGGAGGCAGGAAACATATTCCTGATGTTGATGGAGTCCAGAACCAGGGGCTACAGTTTAAGAATATGGGGTAGGCCATTTAGAACGGAGATGATGACAAACTTTTTCATACAGAGAGTTGTGAATCTGTGGAATTCAAGCGAGATAGAGCTCTTAAAGATAGCGGAGTCAAATGGGGAGAAGGCAGAAACGGGGTACTGATTGTGCCATGATCAGTGAATGGCGGTGCTGGCTCGAGGGGCCGAATGGCCTACCCCTGAACCTATTGTCTATTGTCTATTGAATCAAGGTTGCTCACATTATTATCAATTGCTTTGTCCTTCAATTGGCCTAAAACGTTTCTCCAGTCTCTGCTTTAGTCCTTTACCCCTTGACTTCCAATTTTCTGATTCCGTACTTGCATAAACACATATGCTTATCTACCTCCTGCTGCTCTGAAATAAGGCCATGAAAATGATATGTTTGCTTTATTTCTAACTTTACAAATCCAGCCCTACCTGCGGAACATTCATAACGTTTAGTTTACACATACCATAAATATATTATCGATGTCACAATCTCAAACCTCTAGCTCTTCCCATTTCATATCTGAAGGCTCTTAGCCTTTAATTATACACTGTGGACGACTTGATGGTAATCATGTATAGTCTTTTCTTTGACGGGATAGCACGCAACAAATATATTTCCACTGTACCCCGGCACAAGTGATAATATTAAACTAAACTAAACTAAGCTATGTTTATTTTCCCCAACCGAACATAGATCAGAGTCATGATGAATTGGATTAATCTCGGACCTTTTTGCTTTTCATTCACAGTGGCGCAGCCCCATCCGACCCCGACGTCAGCACTAAAACACACACAATATTTGTTTCGCCATATTTCTACCTGATAGATATTATATCTGTATTTCATATTTACTGGAATGTAGTATTTCTAATCTAATGCCTTTCCCCCTGGTTAAGAGCAAGAAATATTGTTTTACGATAAAGAGATAGCTGTTAAGGGCAGAGTTGAGAACATTTCTGTTAACGATATTACATGATTCGGTGTCTATGGAGATTTCAACGTCAGAGTGCAATGGACAGTCAGTCCCTGAAAACCCGTAAAGGTGAAATCTATGGATAATTGGACACTGCCGAATCAAGGGTATGGAACCCGAAATAAAAATCGCATTGTACCACAATGTCAACCAGCATGCTGAAAGGTGTGGGGGGTCGTGACATTCGCTATTTCAATTTATTTTGCCCCTCATGTCATCCAGGAATCCCATTCTTGCATGAATGGTTTAAATGATTCCGCCCAGTCTTAATAGTTAATAGTTAATGGTTAATAGTTTGCCGTTCTCCCAACGTTTCTGAGTAGAATATCAACATTTTTGCGTCGTGATTACACCGAAATGTGTATTTTCTGGATAATATATAAAATAAAGCTCCCTTCCCCTTATCACCGGAAATAATTCCAAGATGATACGAAGAATAGTGAAGTTGGCTTCATCCGTTGGCTACGATTATCCCTCCGTAAAGAACAGTTTAGTTTAAACAATTTAACATTTAAATATTTTTCTATTTGCAATTTACAGCAGCATGAATCCCCCTCTCTCTCTCTCTCTCTCTCTCTCTCTCTCTCCATTCTATCTCTCACCCTACCCCCTCTCTCTCTCACCTTCTCTAGCCTCCATCTCTCTCTGCTCCTCGCTCACCCCTCCCTCTCCCCTCTCATTCTTACCCCCTCTCACACCCCTCTCTCTCCCCCTTCTCACCCCGTTTCTCTCTCTCCCCCTCTCATCTCATCTCTCTCATCCCTCTCTCTCTCCTCCTCTCTCCCCCTTTCTCTCCTCCCTCTCTCTCCCCCTCTTTCGCACCGCACTCTCCCCATCTCTATCTCCCTCTCTCTCTCCCCCTCCCTCTCGCCCTCGCTCTCACCTCCCTCTCTCTCCCCTTCTCCCTCACACCATTTCTCTCTCTACCCCCTCTCTCCCCCCCTCCCCCCTCTCCCGCTCTCCCACCACCCCCCCTCTCTCCATTCCCCTCTCCATCCCTCTGCCCTTTCTAATTATTTCTGTCTCTCCCCTTCCACAATCTCCCTCTCCCTCCACTCACTCTCTTCTCCCCTCTCGGAGGAACAATGAATGGAGTGTAATTTGTATGGGATCTTTCTGTGTGAGGGCCCGTTGCCCCATATGTCCAGTAGAGTAAGTGTCGTTACGATGGAAATGAGTTCAAAGGCTATAAAGCGATTTTGGATGATTATTGATTTCGTTCAATAAATGCGTTTGAATTATTTGGCTGCGCTCTTCCCAAGTCAGTGCTTTTACCTACGCTGTGCAGTTTGGTAACTGCGTAAGCCCGCTTTACAATTGAATAAAATAGAGTGGACTGCACCCAAGATCAATATATACACCAATTAAGTGAATTACATGATTCCATTTATATGTAAACAACTCGAGTTAGGGAAAATGGACAGATATTGGGTGGTGGTACTAATACGGATATATTATTTCTATGTAGACGAGTTCGTCTCACTATTTGCATGCTGCACGATACATGGATTGATCCTATGGGGATGACGATGTTGTCAGTCGGCCAATTTCACAGAGTCGCATAGAAACAGACGTTTTGGCCCAGCGTGGCATGCGGACCATCAAGAACACGTCCATACTAATTTAGTTTACTAGAACTCGTTTCGTGGCCTGTTATATCTTGGCAATTCAGGTGTTTGTAAGGACGCTTCATAAATGTTGCAAAAGCAAGATTCCAAACAATGTGTGGGAAAGAACTGCAGATGCTGGTTTAAATCGAAGGTAGACACAAAATGCTGGGATAACTCAGCTGGGAAGGGGGAGGGGATGGATTGGGTGGGAAGGGACGAGATGACCAGGGAGTTGCGGAGGGAACGGTCTCTGCGGAAAGCAGCAAGTGGTGGAGATGGAAAGATGCGGCCAGTAGTGGGTTCTCGTTGGAGGTGGCGAAAGCGTTGGAGGATTATATGCTTTTTCCAAACAATCTCTGCAGGAGTAAATTCACTTTTGGATTTAAACACTTTAAACACCGTACATTTTGCATGTGTCTTTTTGTTTTTTGTGTTGAAATAACGAGGTGCCTACCTTTACAAATCGTATGCAATTTCAAAGAGCACAGTAGCCAAGCGGATGGACACCGAATATTTACTGACGCATAACTTGGGCAACTGGTTGTAACACATTTCACCACTAGTGTTGAAGGTGAAGGGTTCAGTTGGTTAGGAGCTTTGACGTCAAATCAGTGCTTGATGCTTGTAATATGGGCCAACTCGCCATTTCCCTGAGGGCTGTTGCTGTTTTCTTGATGTCAGATCATGGACGAGCTGATATGTAACTACACAAATAATAAGACGTCACTTTGAGCACGGAAACTACTTGGGAATCCATTCCGAATATATACCATCTGCACCTCGCATTTGCTTTATTGGCTGTGAGTTGTCCGTGTAATTATCCCAACGATATCTGTTTTCTCCTGTCTTGTTTCCCGTTGTAGCGAGAGGTCCGTAAATCACTTTACCAGCTATTGGTTTCTGCTTGGTCTGCGAGATAACAATTAGAGGGAAAACATGAGTTCATGTTTTTAGCTGCTTTGATCCTCACACAGACCCGAGCGCTTTGCAGGATCAGAAATGAAGTAATAAAATGAACGGGCAGATGCTTGTTTATACCAAAGATTGACACAAAATGCTAGAGTCAATCAGCAGGTCAGGTCGCATCTCTGGTTAAATTGGATAATTGACGTTTCGGGTTGGGACCTTCTTCAATCTGACTGTCGGCAAGGGACTGGTGAGAGCACAAGAGGGATACATGATCGCGACCGTGGGACCAGTTAACCGATTTGCAATGGAGTGGGCGGGAAGTGGGCGGGAAGTGGGGGGGGGGGGGGGGGGGTCCGAATTCGTATATTAAAAGGTACCTGTGCGTACAGCGTCCTTTCTTCATTCACCTGCCTTGGAACTTTCCGGGGGTTGCTCAGATTTAGCGCAGCATAAGGCACCATCGCTTCACCTGCACGTTGCATAGACTGAACGAGAAAAGTATACATCTTCTCAATAAAGGTGCATTGATTTTTGCGCAGAACGGCACTATCAGGCTCTAAAATGGTTTCGAGGGCCCATTACATGAATAGTTCCAATGCCAATAACCTATGGGCACGATGTCGATCACTTCTCCTGCTGTAACATTACCCCCAAAAGCAAGTTAGATTAGATGAACTAATTAAATCGCAGTTTGGGGATGGCGGGGGGAGGCGCCCCAAGCCGTAAATGGCATTTGTTTTCTTCGCAAACGTCTTATTTGCTTATTCTCAACATTTATATACGTAAAAATACGTTTATCATTTGATTTTATATCAAAATTCAGCTTCTGTTTCCAAGTGAATGACAGACTGCAGCAGCATTGGCCTGTCATCTTCTGAGGGAATGCATCAAAAAATGTATAGAAGTCTTAGCTCAAATTTATAAAGCGTTATTTGAACTACAACAAATTATGTGGACTGTTTGGATGCCCTTACTGAAAGCAAGGGACATTGTTACAAGAGACAGTTCAGAGAATGTTCACTGAGATGCCAGCAGGTGCTTTGGGGTTTCGCTTTACGAGGAAAGACAGGACAGCTTGATCCTGTACTGATTGGATACCCCCCCCCCCCCCCCCCCCCCCCCCAGAAGGAGAGGGGATCGACATACTGCTGCTTTATGGGATTGGCAGGGTAAATACTCGGGGATGCTGATAGTCATGAATGAATTTTGGAGCAGCAGCAGCCTCGGGAAATGGCGATGGGTGGGGGGCATTGACATGGAAAGGAGGAGAGAATTCGCCTATCAGAAATTGAGAGATTTTGGAGCGTCATGCTCCAGAAAGTCACATGGAAATGAATCTCTGATTATTTGTCACCAGCATGAAAATCACAATACATGCGTGGACGAAGAATGTCGAATCAGCCGAAAGCCTATTGAATGGTGAAATAGACTCGATTGGCTTAATGGTCACCTTTTGCTCCTGATGTGATCTGGAATTTTGAATTTTTCACTGAGATGACGACAACAGGCTGGAACTGAAATTAGTGTCTATCGTGTGTTGTCCTGCGACTATGTCCATGGACCGGAGGTTGCGCTTCACGGGAAACTTAAATTAAACAATTTGTGGCCTGTAGTTGCATGCAGTGCGTGGGAGGCAAATGCGGCAGATATGCATCCGTGATAGGCACTCGTGATTTTGATCAGAATGTAAGAGCATTTTATAGACCCTGGGCTTTTTGCAGACACGGGTGCGATTTTTAAAAGTGAGTGCAATATATCAGCTTGGCAAAATGGATTTTCATCTAACATTCGAGTTAACGGACAGCTTGGACGGTTGTTACCTTGAGGTACTGGCAGCAATAAAACAGCTAATTAATTTGTGCTGTATAGAAGGCAAGCGCAGTATTTTAACTTTATTGATTTCATACATACCAGTCGCCCATTAACATCGGATCTTTCTTCTTCCTTCCGCGTACCTGGTCAATTATTAATATTAATTACTTATCTAGATTTAAAAAATGAATTTTGTCACCCGAAATAGACGGTGGACATAGAGTTAGGGGTTAATATAGATCGAGGGGCATGATCATGTGTAACGTTATGGCTTTATTGCTGAATCGTTATTAATAATAAGCAAATATGCCGATGCCGTCAGCCTTTTAATCGTAGTTTGTGTTTTTCGGAAGTCTTGTTGCTGGTAAGGAAATTGAATCTCCAGTTACCAACCTCTCCCAATTGCTGGGGTTCATATCATTTTGACCTGGGAGTGAGCAACTACCAAGTACCCCGTGAAATTGAAGTGGCCGTGCGGGCATCCTTATACTCAACCTGTCGGGATTTAGTTACAGGTGTTATTCTTTCAGTCTGGATAGTCGTTGTTTGACTAATTCAGGTTATAATATACATGAATGGCGAACAACTAACGGAATAGCTAACGGGGGATGAATGAGTCCAGTGTACAAAAGGACAAAAGCTTAACTTTCGTGGTAATATGAATTTTCACAGGAAATTAACGACAGAAAATAGAAACATGGAAAGAAAGCGTACAGCAATGTGTACTCATAATGATTTCAGTAGGGGAATCATGTTGGACCAACGGCAAACTTCGTGAAAATTACAGGGAGACACAGCTATGGTAATAAAGAAATTATAATCTATCTAGATTTCCAAAATAATGTCAAATAGGTTGGCGACAAAATTAAAAAAAAAAGATCAGAGAATAGTAATTATCGACAGGTTGCAGAATTGATTGGTCGGCTGGCTGGGAAAGAAAGCAGACTGACGTGCAACTGTTCACTAAAGTGCAATTGCTCACAGAAAGCAGTGGGCGCAGTCGTGCCGCTTTCTCTTGTCTTGTTTCCCGTCGGAGCGAGAGGAACGTCAATCACTCCATGCATTGGTTTCTGCTTGGTCTGCGAGATGAAAATTAGGGAGAAAACATGAGTTCATTTTTAAAGCTGCTTTGAATCTCACACAGACCTGATCGTTTTGCAGGATCAGAAATGAAAGTAATCAAATTAACGGGCAGATGCTTGTTTATACCAAAGAGTGATGCAAAATGCTGGCGTACGTCAATGTGTCTGTGTGTGTGTGTGTGTGTGCGTGTGTGCGGGAGTGTGGGAGTGTGCGTGTGCGTGCGCGTGTGCCTGTGTGTGTATGTTTGTGTGTGTGTTTGTGGGTGAATGTGTGTCTGTGTGTGCGTGTGCGTGTATGTCTGTGTGTGTGTTTGTGGGTGAGTGTGTGTGAGAGTGTGAGAGAGAGAGAGAGAGAGAGAGAGAGGCGGGGGTGGGGTTACTGGAGCCGACGAAAAAACAGTGCTAATCGGGGCTGGCATCAGATGACAGGTAAGATGGTTCCCTGATAGGTTGACTGTCGGCAAGGGACTGGTGAGAGCCCAAGAGGGATACATAATTACGATCGTGGGACCAGTTAACCGATTTGCAGTGGAGTAGGGGGGTCCGAGTTCGTATGTTAAAAGGTACCTGTGCATACAGCGTGCTGTCTTGATTCACCCGCCTTGGAACTTTCCGGGGTTTGCTCAAATTTAGCGCAGCATAAGACACCATCGCTTCACCAGCACGTTCCATAGACTGAACGAGAAAAGTATAAATCTTCTATACAAAGGTGCATTTATTCTTGCGCAGAACGACACCATCAGGCTCTAAAATGGTTTCTAGGGCCCATTACATAAATAGTTCCGATGCCAATAACCTACGGGAACCATGTCGATCATTCTGCTGCTCTAACATTACCCCCAAAAGCAAGTTAGATCAGATTAGCTAATTAAATCGCAATTTGGGGATAGTGGGGGGAGGCATCCCAAGCCGTATATTGCCTTTGTTTTCTTCGTAAGCGTCTTTACTTGCTTATTCTCAGCATTTATAGAAGCAAAGAAGCAAATTACAGTCAACATTTTTGTCCATTTGATTTCACATCACAATTCAGCTTCTGTTTCCAAGTGAATGTCAGACTGTGCAGCAGCATTGGCCTGTCTTCTTCTGAGGGGATGCAACAAAAAATGTATAGAAGTCTTAGCTCAAATCTACGAAGCGTTGTTTGAACCACAACCATAGACAATAGTCAATAGGTGCAGGAGTAGGCCATTTGGCCCTTAGAGCCATCACCGCCATTCAATGCGATCATGGCTGATCATCCCCAATCAGTACCCCGTTCCTGCCTTCTCCCCATATCCCCTGACTCCGCTATCTTACAGTCCAACAAAATATGTGGACTGTTTTGATGCCCTTACTTAAAGCAAGGGACATTGATACACGAGACTGTTCAGAGGATGTTCACTGAGATTTATATACTGCCGTTTTATGGGATTGACAGGGTAAACACTCGGGGATGCTGATAATCATGAATGAATTTTGGAGCGGCAGGGAAACGGGGATGGGTGGTGGTGGGGGCGGGGGTGGCATTGACATTGAAACCGGGAGTAAATTCGCCTATCAGAAATTGAGAAAGCAACATGAAGATGAAACACTGATTATATTTGTCACCGGCATGAGAATCACAATATATGCATGAATGGCGGAGGAGATGGACGAATAATGTTGAATTAGCCGAAAGCCTATTGTATGGGGAAATAGACTCGATTGGCTCAATGGTCACCTTTTGCTCCTGATATGATCCTGAATTTTGAATTCATCACTGAGATGTCGACAACAGGCTGGAACTGCAATTAGTATCTATGTTGTGTTGTCCTGCGACTACGGCCATGGGCTTGGGAAGCCGCTTAAGGGGCAACTTAAATGAAACAATTTGTGGCCAGCAGTTACATGCTGTGCGTGCCGGGCAAATGCGGCAGATATGCATCCGTGATAGACACTCATGATTTTGCTCTGTGAATGTAAGAGCATTTAATAGACCTTTGGCATTTTGTAGACAACAGGTGCGATTTTTAGAAGCGAGTGCAATATATCAGCTTGGCAATATGGATTTTCATCCAGCATTCGTGTTAACGGACAAAACCATTTGGACGGTTGTTACCGCGAGGTACTGGAGGCAATAAAACTGCTAATTAATTTGCGCTGTACAGAAGGCAAACGCAGTATTTTAACTTTACTTATTTCATACATACCAGTTGCCCAATAACATCGGATCTTTCTTCTTCCTCCCGCGTACCTGGTCAATTATTAATATTAATTACTTATCTAGATAAAAATTGAATTTTATCACCCGACAAATACGGTGGTGTGATAGAGTTAGGGGTAATATAGATCGATGGGCATAATCATCTGCAAAGTCGTGGCTTTATTTCCGAATCGTTATTAATAATAAGCAAATATGCCGATGACGTCAGCCTTTTAATCCTAGTTTGTGTTTTTCGGAAGTCTTGTTGCTGGTAAGGAAATTGAATCTCCAGTTACCACCCTCTCCCAATTGCTGGGGTTCATATCATTTTGACCTGGGAGTGAGCAACTACCAAGTACCCCGTGAAATTGAAACATACTGAGTGCCCGTGAGGGCATCCCGATACTGAAACTGTCAGAATTTAGTTACCGGTGTTATTCTTTCAGTCTGGATAATCGTTGTTTGACTAATTCATGTTACAATAAACATGAATGGCAAACATGTAACGGAATACTTTGAAGGGAGGTGAAAGAGTCCAGCGCACAAAAGTGCAATAACCTTAACTCTCATGGTAACAGGAAATGTCACAGGATCAATAATTAATGGACAGAAAATGCTGGACCAACACCAAACCTCGTGAACATTACAGAGAGACAGAGCTATGGTAATGAAGAAAATATAATATGTCTCGATTTCCAAAATAATATCAAATAGGTTGGCGACAAAATATAAATGAAAAAAGATCAGAGAATAGTAATTATCGACAGGTTGCAGAATTGATTGACGGCTGGCTGTGGGAAAGAACACAGACTAAAGTGCAACTGTTCACTGAAGTGCAATTGCTCACAGAAAGCAATGGACGCCACCAGCACTGGTGATTGTTAGGGCTAGAATCGAAACTGTTGTCTGAAGTGAGGGTATCAAATGTTTGGATGAGTAAACCAGTACAGATGGGAACAACACATTAGGGTGAATTCATCATGCAAAGTAATGAATTTTAGCAGAAGGAATATGGAAGCCAGTCACTATGGCACTATGGCATAAGATACACCGCACAGGAACTTTAAATTAAGCTATTTTGCCCGGACGTCTTCTATATCCCTACATCCCCTGCATGTTCATGCGCCGATTCAAAAGCTTCTGAACTGTCACCAGTACATCTGCCTCCACCGACAGCCCTGGCAGCACATTCGAGGCATCCATCTGTCTTGAGGAAGCAGCATGCCCCGCATACCTCCTTTAAACTTTCCCCCTCTCACCTTAAAGTTATGCCCTCTAATCGTTGATACCGAATTTCCATACTGGGATAAAGGTCCTGACTGCCCACCGCATCTCATAAATTTGCACACTTCTATCACATCTCTCTGCTGGCATATGCATCCCAGTGAAATCACTACAAGTCTGTGCAAACCTTTCTTTTGGCGAATACGTTTTAATCCTGGAAAACCTCCTCTGAACCAATGAGCCAAGGAGCACACCTTCATGTGGCCTCATCAAGGAGCTCACCTTCATAATTTCCTCAATACAATCAAGCAAGCTTATAAGACATGACTCGTCATGGACAACGCCGTGATGATTGTGCTTCATTAGCTGATTTTCTATGAAATGAATGTAAATCATATCTCAAACTGTCCTCTGCAATATGTTCCTAACCAGTGACATGCTGCTCACCGGTCTGTATTGCCTGGAATATCTCCGCTTCGCTGCTGAATCAAGATTGCTACTCTCCAGTCCTCCAGGGACTCGTCTGTGACTAGAGAAAATCTAAAGATCGGCTCTCAATTACCTGTCATAGGTCCAAGCCATGAGATTTATCCACTTTAATGCTCTTCAAAGGCCCAAACACCACCTCCTTCTTGATATTCAGCTGCCCAATATGTCACTTAACCGGACATTGATCTCACTGTGCTCAATTCTCAATTTTCCGTGATGGATAGAGATGCAAAGTTCTAATTACCTGGAAGGTGCCAGTCCATGCGATATGGAGGAGTAAACGGATATTAGAGAGAACTCGCACCAAATGCGCTGATCGTCAGGAACATCATAAAACTCAAATGAAACACGGTTGAAGGCAGTAGACTGAAAACGGGAGACATTATGCTAAGCACATTGGACCACAGTCGATGTACCCAGGAGAGTTCTGGTGTGGCCGGTTTAAAAAAAATCTTGAAGAAAATGTGAACTGTTCATATCAGGAAAGTATAAATAAAGATCACACTCGGTCCCTTTGATTTTGTTAAGATAAGAGGTGACGACGTGGTTGTTTTTAAAATTAATGGTGGTTCTGAGAACATTGATATGGAAAGAATGCCGCATCTTGTGGGAAAGTTCAAAAACATAGACGGTCATTAGGAGGTAGGACTAAAGAAACGTTATGTTAGAAAAAAATAATTGGGAAATTCGAACCAAGGTGAGTTGGTGCAGCGAGTTGCACGCACGACAGGGGAAGCCGAGCAAGCAAACGAGAGAGAAATAATAAAGGTTCATGGTCTTAGATTTGTAGGAAAATGTGAGAAAGTACGAGAGGAGGGCGAACTCCGGCCTGCGCCGCAATGTAATCGGCTGTAATGAAAAATAATGTTTATACCTTTGAGAAATCATATGTTTCCATTTCTGGAGCTAAACCCTTTTGGTAAAAAATGTTTATATTATTTCTTACCTTTAATTTTCCTTGCAATACAACGCTTTGCAATGACAAGAGCCAACAGCAACGATACAATACCGCTCACTGCGCATATAGAAATCATGACGTAATTGACGAAACCTGTAAGATTGAAATGCATCAGGTACATATGAAAATCGTAGCTGCTGAATTCGGAAAATCCCACGTCGCTTGTATCTGACCTAATACGCCGCAAGCTCCGAAATTTAGTAACATTCTGAACGTTTGTACAAAGCAAACAAAAAAAACTTGACAGATGTGAATTTCCAGAAAATGAATCTGGAGAAAATGTAAATCGTCTGCCTGACGAACAAAGGATATTTAACTAAAATTGACGGAATTGCGAGAAAGGCCGTCAAAGGTTACAGCTGATTTTGTGGACCAGCCCTGTAGTTATTCATAACTATTTTCAAGCCAATAGAACTGTAGTTATTGGTCGCTAAACATTCCCCCACCAACAATTATGGAGTCAAAGAGTCATTCAGTGTAAAAACAGGCCCTTCGGCCCGATTTTACCATACAGACCCACATCCCCCATCTACACTACTTCTCTTGCCTGCGTCTGGCCCATTAACTTCTAAAGCTATCCTATCCATGCACCAGTCCAAATGTATTTTAAACGTTGTTATGGCATCTGGCTCAAGTATCTCCCCTGACAAATCGTTCCATATACTCACCACAATTTGTGTAAAAAAAGTTGACCATCAGGCAGATTAAATCTTCCCCCCCTCACCTTAAAATGTTGTCCTCTGGTTTTTGATTTCCCTACTCTGGGCAAAATAATCTGTACGTTTGCTGTTTCTGTTCATCTCATTATCCTATACACCCTTCACACCCCTGCAGTCCAAAGAATAGAGTGTTATTCTGCTCAATCTCTCCCTATAGCTCAGGCCCACGAGTCCTGGGAATGCTCTTCTCTGCACCCTTCCCAGCTTAACAGCTTATTTCCTCGATCAAACTGGCCAAACTTGAACATAATACTCCAAATGTGGCCTCACCAATATCCTGTACAACTGTAAAATGACATCGTAACTTCTATACTCAATATTCGTAATGATGAAGGCCAATGCGCCGCAAGCCATTTTGACCAGTAACACCAGTAACACCAGTTTCAAGGAACTATGTGCCTGCACTCCCAGATCCCGCTGATTGCCAACACTCCTAGGTGCCCTGCTATTCATTGTTTGACCTTCAGAAAATGCAACACCTCGCACGTATCTGCATTTAACTCCATTAACCATTCCTCAACCTACCTGCTCAACAGATCAACATCCAGCTGTAATTGTTGATAACCATCTTCAGTCACGTGCCAATTTCCCAAGATTAGGTCGAGGGTTGGCCTCTACATTATAGTGCCATACACGTATTGGCTACGAATATTGTATTGAACATATTTGACCAATACCAGCTGATCAATATCCTTAACATTATGACAATCCCAGTCTGAACAGTGAATGGTATAATATATGGGCGAAGAAATGGTAGATGCAGTTTAATCAGAGTAAGTGTGTGCTGTTGTGCAACGGAAGTCGAATGTTAGTGAAAGGTGTACCGTATATTTCAAGACCTTGAGTCATAGGTCTAGGAACGCAGTCCATTGCGAATGGTAACACAAATTGGTAGCCTGGAAAATAATGCATTTTGTATATTTGCCATCATCGGTCGTAGCACAAGAGCCATGTGGCGTACAAGAGCCACGTGGTATACAAGAGCCACGTGGTGAGTGGTAACCATGTTGCAACTTTACAAAAAAAAATGGTTCGGCCGCGTTTGGAATGTCGTGTGCCGTTCTGGTCGCTCCGTTACGGCAAGAATGTGGACTTTTGATAGGGTGCAGAACAGATTTATTAAAACATTTAAATAATGTTTAATAAATAGTTAAAATACATTTGGACAGGTACATATATTAGAAATGTTAAGAAGGATAAGGGCTAAACGTAGGCAAGTGGGACGTGCAGATGGGGCAACTAGGTCGGCATAGGCATGTTGAGCAGAAAGGCCTGGATCCATGCTCCATAACTCTCATAGAATGGCGACTGGATTAGAGAATATTGGCCATTAAGAGAGCTTGGACAACCTTGGATTATTTTTTTCTGGGCCATTGGAAGTTGCGGGAGACATCAGTACTTACAATTATGAGGGGCATAGTCAGGATAGATGGTTAGAAACCTTTTCCCAGGGAAAACATATGAAATAATCACGGGCATAACTTTAAGATCAGAGATGTGTGAGGCAAGTTGTTTTTTATACAGAGAGTGGTGTGTACCGGGACAGCGTTGCCAGGGGTGGTGGTGTTGGAGGCAGAATCGAATGTGGGCTTTATGAGTCTTTTGTGGAGGCACATCGACATGCAAAGTGTGGAAGGAAATAGATCACTTATAGGGAGTGGAAATTATATTAATTTGCATCATGTACGGCACGGACAGTCTGATCCTTGGTGTACTGTTCTATATTATATGTCAAACAAATAAAACTGGCTTTTAGGCCTTATTTTATGAAACTAAGCATAGTTTTCACACTTTACAAGAAAATAGCTATAAAAAGACCAACTGGAGTATCTGCTTTTTCCTTGTTAAAAGGAAACGTCAATATTAGCGATAATATTTATTTGATACTTCAGATTAAATCGGGGAGAGCAAATCGTAACTTTATTTCAAGGTTCAAATTGTTGGAAAATTCTTGACTAGTTATGTCATGTTCAAGGAATGAGGGACGGCGTTTCAGCTCCGTGGCCTTTCGGCAAGGAGCGGATAGTAGCTCGTGTATCCATTTTACACCTCTGCGCTGACTTACCTGGCCGTAGAGGCAAAATGGCAGTTGGACAACGGGATCACGGAAAATGTTAGAATCAAACAATTGTCCCACGCGGTGGCCGGGAAATATTCGTGTGTTTATTAGGGGAATGCTGTCATCAAGCACAAAATAATAATAGGGGGTTATACAAAAAGCTGGAAAAACTCAGCGGGTGCAGCAGCATCTAAGGAGCGAAGCAGATAGGCGACGTTTCGGGTCGAGACCCTTCTTCAGACTCTTGATAGGCGACGTTTCGGGTCGAGACCCTTCTTCACTGAAGAAGGGTCTCGACCCGAAACGTCGCCTATCAAGAGTCTGAAGAAGGGTCTCGACCCGAAACGTCGCCTATCTCCTTCGCTCCTTAGATGCTGCTACACCCGCTGAGTTTCTCCAGCTTTTTATGTAACCCTCGATTCTCCAGCATCTGCAGTTTCTTCTTTAACACAAAATAATAATAGGCGTGAGGGGGTCGTTGATATACTGCAGAAATTAGCAGACTCGCATCAATTGTATTTTAAAACGTATGATATAAATGTTCAGATGTAAGTTGAAACATACAGAAATATGCTTATAGTTTGAGGAATATGGAAGCATACTGTAAACTGGAAAACATATTACACATTTCTGGTACGCTGATAAAAGATTTAAGGCAGATCTTGGAACTTTGGGCTTCATGGAAGCAGTGGATCGAAAAGGACGTGATGCCGTGGCAAATGCTTGAAAATCACTACTTTTTATTTAGGTCTGTGCACAGGTTGTTTGCGAGCATGATAAATGAGATCATTGTGGCCGGTTCAGTGAAGAGTTGGGGGAGGTTTGGGGTCTTCTCGTTTGGGCAGAAATGAAGGGCAATTGGTCACGGGAGATGCTTTACTGGGGCAATTAAACCACAGTCTATTTCCGCAAAGAATAGGGAAAACCAGCGGTTATACGGTTTCGAGGAGATTTGTGGGAACACCTTTCTTGAGATTCGGAGTGCAGGGCCTGACATGCTGGTGGTAGCAGCTCCCAATGAATTGGTCAAAAGACAATTTCTATGGTAATAGAGATAGGCAGTCTTACCTGTGTAACCCGTGTCGGAGTTCATAACAACGTAAATGGCTGCTGCAGGAACACGGTGGGTTACATGATTCACAAGGCAGGTGTAAACGGTGCCACTCGGGACAGACTGTGTCACTTCTAATCGGCTGGAAGCTTCATACAATCCATCTGCGGTGGGCTTGTTGCTATTAACTAAATCCATTGTAGTTTTTATACCATCTTTATACCAGATGAAGCTGATATTATTTGGGTAAAAGGGAGATGTCGCGCAGAGAATAAAGAAGGATTCCGTCTTCTCGTGAATTCCAGAGAAAATGTTCAGTGGAGTTGGCGGAACTAGGGAATGAAGGTTAGTGATATTATTTATATTAGTTTATATTAGTAGAAAATGAGTGCGCGGAGTGTGAATGGTTAATGTGAGGCGGAATCGCAGGTTCATTGTGCTTTTATAATAATGTATAACCCGAATTTAAATCATAGATAACGTTTACTCGTGCTGTCTAGAGAAGAAAAACATGATGGTAAATGTATATCCCACCCTGCGTCCTGCAGAGACTTTTCCCCTACTCCCAATTCCTCCGTCTACGCC
Source organism: Raja brachyura (assembly GCA_963514005.1). Next base: position 25,075,472 of record OY740797.1, on the reverse strand, counting down.
GCATCTGCGCCCAGGATGAGGTGTTCCATACCAGGACATCTGAGATGTCTTCATTCAATAGGAAACAGGTGTTCCCCCCTTCCATCATAAACGATGCCCTCGCTGGGGTCTCCTCGATATCCCGCAGCTCCGCGCTTGCTCCCCCTCCCCCCAGTCGCAATAGGGACATAGTCCCCCTAGTCCTCACTGTTCACCCCATCAGCCGTCGCATACAGTACATAATTCTCCGGCATTTTCGCCACCTCCAACGGGATCCACCACTAGCCAACACTTTAACTCCCTCTCCCATTCCCACACTCATCTTTTTGTCCTGGGCCTCCTCCATTGTCAAAGTGAGGCCCAGCGCAAATTGGAGGAACAATACCTCGTATTTCGCTTGGGCAGCTTACACCCCAGCGGTATGAATATTGACCTCTAATTTCAAGTAACCTTTGCCTTCGCACTCTCTCCACCCCCCTTCCCAATTCTCCGACTAGTCCGACTGTCCTCGTTTACATTTCATGTCTGTTTACTTTATTGTTCCCTTTTCCTTGCTAACAATTATCTATTCTACATTTCCACTGATCGCCATCCCCCTTTGTCTCGTTTTCACACCATACATTTCCTTATCTCTGTAACTCCGTCTCCCCTGACAGTCTGAAGAACGGTCTCGACCCGAATCGTCACGCATTCCTTCTATCCAGAGATGCTGCCTGTCCCGCTGAGTGACGCCAGCATTTTGTGTCTATCTTCGGTTTAAACCAGCATCAGTTCCCACAACATGATGGTACATTCTTGCCACACTGCCCTCAACGCGGGTAAATGCCAAACATGTAAATGTTCCGCTGCCGACTATTTCCCCGAACATTTGCAAACATTGTGAATAAAACATTCTGAAAAATGCAATTTAGTCCTGACATGAGAATTTTGGGTGGAAGGTCCGGAATACCATGGAGGTCATTTGAACTGTTGAGCGAAATTTGGGTTCCGATTCTTCGCTATTTTACGTCCGCAACATTGGCGTCCAGACTTATTCATGTGGAGGCCACGTTCACAATTGAATGACTCTAACGTCCAATATAAAAACAACCAGTCCTCTTGATCTAACGCAGGCCAAATGGTACATCGTATGGGGTCACCCACTACGACAGTTGCACATGTCTTTTCCGTATTCACAACGGGCACTACAATGCTGTCTGTATTGTACTAATGTTATGCTGTGCTTTGGAAATCAACTTCCAATACTTAAGATACGTTTTGATTAATATCGCTAAAACGTATTGTTTATACATATCAGCATGCAGACCGTCTATGGTATGATTTACCAATCGCAATATTTATAATATTCATCTGGCTGTATGAATGATTGAAATATGAAAAAAAACACGTTACTTGCAGGGCAATATCACAGTCGCGAAATCGCATTCGTTACACGTTTAAACATACTTACCCAACACAACTAAAGTCGACCCGGTCCCGTTGCCAACTAAAGTGCCCCGGCGGGTGATGGTACAATAATACACTCCGGCATCCTGTCGGCTCACATTGACTATTTTCAGGGAGCCACTGAATTTAGTAGCGACGCCGGAAACCGTTCTCCCGTCAGGGTCTGAGCTGAAAAAAACATTTTCATCCTGCTTCCACCAATGTACGCTTACGCTGGGCCCGTCACGAGAGAAGGGAAGAGAGCAGTGAAACGAAGCATTTTGGCCCATCGAGACATTCACTGCTTTAGGAAATTGAGCTATTTTGTCTGCAGTTTTCCCATACCCTAAAGGAAAGCAAAAACAGGCCCGATTAGGATTATTTCACCCCAGAAGTTTAAACGCAGGAGCAGGGCTAATTGCAAATGGAAATAAAGACATGCATTAAAGAACCCTTGAATAGATGTAGCTTTTAGTCTGTATAAAAGGTTGATGGGGATGCCATGTACCTGTGAAAATTATCCCCCAAAAAGAGAAACAGCGAAGTACAATGCTGGACAACATTCTGCAGCAAGTGATCGCAGGGCGTGTGGAGCAGTAAACGTGTCTGAAGGTTGAATTGTCAGACGATGAAGCACGTCACTTCTTCTGTGACTGCAGCGCGGCTCTTGTCGATGTGGCGAGACTTACTTTTACTTGCATTGCTGTCAACAGCGGCATAATCGGCTGTGGATTATTTCACTGAATGAAGAGAAAGCAATCCACCAAACAAATATAACGTAGATGAGCTCTAAAAACCTGCGTTTTGCATCTAGTTGGGCTAAATTGACTCCCCGCCTCCCCAATCAAACCACTCATTTTACAAACCCCAACCCTCGCAGTCCCATACCGCCATATCAACGTCATAATTCCGGATCCCTACCATCCCTGACCACGAACCACCGCTCCCCTCCCCTTACTGCACCGCCCTTTTCATACCTTATCGCTTCCACCCCAGTAATCGGCGAGTCCTTAAGATAACACAAGATATGATGAGGACATTTAAGCACTAATCCAGATTTTTGAAATTCCCCTGCTCTCCATACTGAATTCAGTTAGATATTTCGCACAGGATGAAGAGAAAATTCCTCATTTTGCTCAGTTAGTCTCTGCAAAAACATCGGTACACTGTTGTGCAATGATAGCGGATGTTTGCGTCATTTCAGCAGAAATATCTGAGAAATCACTTCAGATGAGAAGGGGGAGATCCATTGGTCTATAGTTTAGCAAAGAAATAGATAAAACATTCTTAAAGTTCTTAACAGAGGGAGGTATTCGCTCTTCAACAGAGATTGCTGGGGTAACTGCTTCGAGTTGAACTGGAAACAACCATAAATTTCTTCACCGCTGTTCCTGAGGCATTTGTTTTGTTCTCGGCGTTTCTGCTTTCGCCACCACGGAAAAGCTCTCAGAGTTACATCGGTTTGGTCAAACGGTTTTGTATAAACCCATAACCGTCGAGGATGGCGGTGGGCGGGCACGGTGAAACAGATAGTATGAGATTTGTTGCCCAGATGGTGGGCTTTGGACCGACTATTGCAGGTTTTCCAAGCAGAAATAGCGTTCACCGCCGTAACACCTATACCGATGAAACTACTCGCTGGAAATGCCGAAATACGTGCCAAATATTGCTAAACATGGAGGAAATCAAGCAAGACCCAATACTTCATAACTTGATTGTCCCGGTAGTGATGCAGGCACGGTTAGTGTAGTTTAGTGTCGGGGAGTGGATGCAAGCGGAGGGGAGAGTGCGTGCATACCGGTTAAACTATGTAAATGTCGATGAAGAATTCACAGGGGTTGTACCTACACCTGTTTGGCAAAACTGCTTGATTGCTAATAAAGGAGTTCAGCGATTAATTACTATCAGGTTATCAGTCCACATAAGCAATCCAATTGCTCCAAATACGGGAGGATTTGGAAAACAGCGAAGTAAACAGCATAGTTGTTACTATTTGGAATATGATATTGGCAAGATAATCGTTTGCGAAATACACTGACAAGAAATACGGGTTCCTAATACCCTATACGTACACGGTGCTACAAGCTACTGTATATGCAAGGCGGGTGCCACAGTTGAAAGTAATGACCTGGATTAGTAATTGTCTAAAGTAGTTGAAATTACTGACCTGAATTAGAGGGCTTATACTATAGTATTGTCACATCCTTGTGTGCTAGTTGCCAATCAATGTCTGAATCCCAGTAATCCTTGGAAATCCGTATATTACAAGGACTAAGGAACACTGGACAGATACGTTTTCTTATATCATGGCATAACCGTTCCCTTAATGAAAGCAAGACAAATAAGTTATGATCGACTTCGGCAAGCGAAGCGGTGCACATACCTTGGTATACATTGTTGCTGCTAAAGGAAAGATGGCTGAAAGCTCCAGGTTTTTAGGAATACATATCACCAACAAATTGTCCTGGACCAGCCACGTCGATACAATTGGAAAGAAAGCACACCAATTCCTCTACTTTCTTAGAAGGCTTGGGCAGTTACGCATGTCCCCAACAGCCCTACCTCAAAAGATGTGCCATTGAAAACATTTTATCGTGACGCATCAAGGCATGGTTTGGGAACAGCTACACCCAAGACCGCTAGAAATTACAGAGAGTTGCGGACGTACCCCAGGCTACAACGTAGACTAACCTCTCTTCCATTGGCTCCATCTGCACTTCTCATTCTACCTCGGCAATGCCACCAGCATAATCCACTTCGCCCCCTCTTCCATAGAACATAGAATCATATAAAATATGTGCAGGGGAGGCTATTCGGCCCTTCGTGCCAGCACCGCCATTCATTGTGATCATGGCTGATAGTCCCCTATCAGTAACCCGTGCCTGCCTTCTCCCCATGTCCCTTGACACCACTAGCCCCTAGAGCTCTATCCAACTCTCTCTCAAATCCATCCAGTGATTTGGCCTCCACTGCCCTCTGCGGCAGGGAATTCCATAAATTCACAACTCTCTGGGCGAAAACGTGTTTTCTTACCTTAGTCTTAAATAACCTCCCCTTTATTCTAAAAATGTGGCCCCTGGTTCTGGACTCGCCCAACATTGTGAACATTTTTTCCTGCATCTAGATTGTCGAGTCCTTTTATAATTTTATATATTCTATAAGATCCCCCCTCATCCTTCTAAACTCCATTGAATACAAGCCTAGTCTTTTCAATCTTTCCTCATATGACATTCCCGCCTTCCCAGGGATCAATCTCATGAACCTACGCTGCACTGCCTCAAACATAAGGATGTCCTTCCTCAAATTAGGAGACCAAAACTGTACACAATACTCCAGATGTGGTGTCACCAGAGCCCTATACAACTGCAGAAGAACCTCTTTACTCCTATACTGAAATCCTCTTGTTATGAAGGCCAACATTCCATTAGCTTCCTTCACTGCCTGCTGTACCTGTAAGTCAACTTTCAGATAATAATCTGCCCTCTTGTTTTTTCCGCCAAAGTGGATAACCTTACATTTATCAATATTATACTGCATCTGCCACGCATCTCCCCATTCACTTAACCTGTCCAGGTCACCCTGCAACCTCCTAACATCATCTTCACAGTTCACACTGCCACCCAGCTTTGTGTCATCCGCAAACTTGCTAGTGTTGCTCCTAATTCCCTCTTCCAAATCATTAATATATACGGTAAACAGTAGCGGCCCCAACACCGAGCCTTGCAGCACTCCACTCGACACTGCCTGGCATTCTGAAAAGGACCCGTTCACTCCTACTCTTTGCTTCCGGCCTGCCAACCAATTTTATATCCATGTCAACACCCTACCCCCAATACCATGTGCTCTAATTTTAGTCAGCAGTCTCCCGTGAGGGACCTTATCAAAGGCTTTCTGAAAGTGTAGATACACTACATCCACTGGCACCCCTTCATCCATTTTACTTGTCACATCCCCAAAAAAGATTAGTCAAGCATGATTTTCCTTTCATAAATCCATGTTGACTTGGACTAATCCTTTTACTGCTATCCAAATGCCCCATTATTACCTCTTTAATAATTGACTCCAGCATCTCTCCCACCACCGAAGTCAGGTTAACTGGTCTGTAATTCCCCGTTTCCTCTCTTGCTCCTTTTTTGAAAAGTGGGATAACATTAGCTATCCTCCAATCCACAGGAACTGATCCTGAATCTATTGAACATTGGAAAATGATCACGAATGCGTCCACTATTCCTAGAACCACATCCCTGAGGACCCTGGGATGCAGACCATCAGGCCCAGGGGATTTATCATCCTTCCGTCCCATTAGCCTATTCAATACAATATTGCCCAATTCCATCAGGCAAAATGTACAGAAGTATGAAAATCAATTTCTGTAGATTCAGGGACAATTTATTCCCAGTTGTTATTAGACAACTGAAGTATTCTGTCATGAACTAGCGAGCGGTCCTGAATTCCCATCCACCTCATAGGAGACTTTATTCACTGGACTTTATCGTATCCTTAACGGTATAGCCTTATCCTCTATCTGGACACTGTGGACGACTTGATATTATAGTCTTCACTGACTCACAGATGGGAGGGATATTGGAATCTGACACAGAAGAGGAGTTGCGCCACAGTGAGTTTCAACGATGGGGCATGTGTGACGGCCTTCTGTATACATATGTTCCTGTGACAAAGTGCGCAATATCTTGTGAAGGATATTCCTTTTGTCCAGAGATGCTGCCTGAACCGATGAGTTAACCCTCCACATTTTGTGTCTATCAGCAATATATTTTTTGTTTATCCCGCACTTGACTGCTCAAATTAACAAAGAGAGGACAGGACACCCATAAGCACACACAGGTATATTTGGTAAAATACCAAGGTGGATTCGCGTTTGTTTCGTCGAATCAGAATGGAGAACAGTGAACAAATGAATCAGAGTGAAGTGGAGGGATGAGATACACCTGTATTTGGAATGGTATCCGTTCAGTGGAGATAGTAAGCTTTGTGCATGGGAGACGAATTTGAAGAAGCACCAAAGAAGATTGCTGGTGCCAGGGCCATAGACGTCGTCTAAATGGACTTTAGCAAGGCATTTGAGAAGTACAAAGGACAGTATAGCATATGAACGGGCCTTTTGACCAAGTATATCTGCCCCGAACATGATGCGAAGTTAAACTAAACAGATAATACAATAACTTATTTCTAATATCATCTCAAGATTAGACTAATTCCGTATCATATGATTATTATCGTCTTGTGTGAAACTTAGTTTACCTTGGCTTACATGGGACTATCATCAAAACGATAACGCCTGCTTATCTGCCCATAACCATGAAGCATTCGATAGATTTTCACGTAGAACAGAAGGGAGAAATTTTAACCTAACCCGATTTTCATCATGAAGTATAATTTCTAAATGTTTAGAGATACAGCATGGAAACAGGTTTATGGTTCACTGAGTCCACGCTGTGCATTGATCATCCGTTCATACTCTTTCTATGTTTATCCAACTTTCTCGTCCAATGTCACCCCACCAGGAACAATTTGCAGTGGCCAAATAACCTGCAATCCTGCGTACCGGAGAAAACACATGCAGTCACCAGGAGAGCGTGCACACTCCACATAGACACCACCTGAAGTCAGGATCGAACCCAGGTATTTGGCGCTGCGAGTCAACGGCTCAACATACTGTGCCGCTGTGCCGCCCCACATTCCATCAGTGTCAGACTGAACCAAGTATGTGGCGGATGTGTGTGTGTCTGTATGTGCGTTTCTGTGCGCGTGTACGCAGGCCGGGGAAACTGATTGAGAAAGATTTATATATATTATGAAATAATAAGGCCCCGGCACTGATACCAACGGCACGCTAGTAGTAATTGCCTGCCACCATGAGTAAACCATTCATCGTGTTTATGGTGGTAAGATGTTAGCAATAGCGTTTCGCTGGTTGTGTCTGCCACAATACGTTGAACCAGATTCATCAACAAAAAAACTCGTTACGACATTTAAAAGACCGTTGGACAGATACATGGACAAGAATCACGTGGAGGTATGGGGTCTAGGAGCAGCCACCTGGGACTAGGTCGGTTGGCATAGACCAGTTGGGCTAATGTCCGGTTTCAGTTAAACTCTGTGCCTCTATGTATTCAGTAGATTTGGGTGAAACATGAATCCACGTAACGGTATCCACGCCGAATATATCCTACTCTCTTAATATGATTTGGATGTTTTATCATCTATCGTAACGAGTATCTGTACGTAAATATCGCAAGGATGTCAGGCGCATTTTGGCCACTTAAGGATATAATGAAAATAGGACGGTGAAACAGTAAGTTGTGACATTATCTAATGGATGTTAGTAACAATACCAGAAAATGGATACAATATGTTCCTGCACTAAATATTTATTTCCATGTTTTCTTTACAATCAAATGAAGGACGATAACCATTCATCCACATGCGTTAGGTTCATCAATAACATCTATTAAATTATGAAATTACAATGCAAGGTTTTATTATTGGATATCATATTCCACGTTGAATGTCCAGTACATTGTTAGACATTTATTGTTTTGGAAAGCAGGTCGTGGAAGTGCTACAGTTCTACCTGCCCATATCTGCCCATCCCATTGCCTGCTCGCCTACTTCCGTTATGTTCTTGCATAGGTGCCCCTGTAGAGGGCGCAGGGACTTCGACGATCAGTGGACTCCATAGAGATTGGAATGCTCCATCGAGTCAACAAAAACAATATTTTATTCTGTTGTTACTAATTCAATTGTTTAATAATGTTATTCCTAAACAGAAATATAAATTCAAATAATTTTCGAATATATTGTCCCATTAAAAAGTCCTCCGAATCTACTTGTTGGTTTATATTTAGTGCCAAGGAAAATGCTCGCCATATTATCGTGGGGCACAATTGCACAAGGATTTGTTGTTATTAGAATTTGTGCGTACACTTATTTTAATTAAACAATTCTCAAACAAAGAAATAATCATTTTGACCCGTGTTTAATGATATGTAGTGTGGAAAACCACTTTAAAATGCACCCGCAAGAATCGGGTAAGGCAGTCAACGCTATACTTCATCATAGAGCCTTATAAAACGCCGTTGCGAACAGTCAAACTAGACCGTTCCCAGAACAAAGATCACATGATCTTCTACAGTGTTTTTTTACTGCGTTGTCCGTTTAGACTAATTAACCCAACATTCCTCCGTTATCAGAATGTTTCGATAAAGGCTGTGAATCATGCACTTCAGTTTGACACATCGTGTGCTCTGGGGTTCTTCCAAGTACCCCCCAAGGCAGCTATGTAAAATGGCTCATTACCGTTCGGCCCTCTACTCCCTTTCCCCTTTCTGATTCACTTTTTTCAAAATCCCTCTCTTATAATTTAAGTACAAGCTTTATTTGTTACTTTTGTTACTTTGTTACTTTTCTCCGATGTTTACGAGGCACGTGCACATCCTTTACAATTATATTGCAGCTATCCAATACACTTGTGATCACAAGGCACTGTTTGGAGGGTATATGTGTCCGGAAACCCTATTGGTGATCGAGGATCTGAGCTTTGGGGGAAAAGGAGATACTTTGTTCCATCATCATCAGCAACATTTATGAAGCGCAAAAGCAATTAACAGTACTATGGGAACGAAGACATATTACCTATGCACCAAGGAGGCCCATATTAATCCCAGCCCTCCTGTTGCACATCCCCAACTTGACCATGTGCTCCTCTTACTACTGCCCTGTATCTTGGCAGCGTCTTTGCGGATATGGCCAGCCAAGTTGCTAATGTTATCTTTTGCATCATGGTTAAATTAAAAACTTTCAGATCCTATGACGCCACTTGTTCCTCCTATTTCTGCTTGGAAGAAATACAAAGCCATTCAGTTCTGCAGGCCAATCATCAGGATGACCATCATCTCCGCATTTATTTCTTGAAGGCTTTGGCAATGTAATTGATAATCTTTTCTAATGCAGAGGCGAGGTTAATGTCTCTGTCGCCACGTTCGATGGTCTTTCTCACCCGGAACCAAGATATTGCAGTAACAAGGAACATTTCAGATTCCGTGATGGTCCGTCTGGTCAGTGTTCCACTGAAAGTGTGTTAGGGGTAACGAGTTAGTGTCGCAGACAAAAGGCATCACGTAGGCTAGATAGGCAAGCTTGCCCAATCCTGGGGCAACCCGACATTGGCCCTATGGCCGCAGACACAGAATGCACCATTGTAGGTGGTAAAGAATTCGACCGAGTGGTGAATCCGGTGTCTTGAAAAAAGTCTCCAGTTGAATAGTTACAGGCCATAACGTGACTGTATTCCCTTCGTGTAGCATCGCATGGACCATAAGGCATTTTGAAATAATGATGGGCCAAAATGCTCGCCACTTTTACGCTTTCCCTCTGTTGCCTGACAATTGTGCCCCACAATTGCTTAGTCAGGCCTTCCTTCACCCGAGTGAGAGTCAAGAAAGTGGAAGTTGTGCGGGGAACTGCAGAAGCTGGTTAAAACCGAAGACAGACACGAATATTTGGAGTAACTCAGCGGATCAGCCAGCATCTCTGGTGAAAAGTAATAGGTGACGTTTCGGTCGAGACCCTTCTTCAGAAAGAGGAATGTCGGGTACGATAGTAGATGGCGTCAAGTTGGGAAAAGGGGAAGTACAACGGGATCTGAGGGGTCCTTGAAAGTAAGCATGCAGGTACAGCAGGTAGTGAAGAAAGCGAATGGTATGTTGGCCTTTATAACAAGATGAATCGAATACAGGAGCAAAGAGGTCCTTCTGCAGTTGTACAGAACCCTAATGAGACCGCACCTGTGTGTTGTGTGCACTTTTGGTTCCCTAATTTGGGGGAGGACATTCTTGCTATTAAGGGAGTGCAGCGTAGGTTTACAAGGTTAGGCCCCGGGATGGCGGGACTGTCATATGCCGAGAGAATGGAGCAGCTGGGCTTGTACGCTCTGGAGTTCAGAAGGATGAGAGAGGATCTTATTGAAACGTATAAGATTGTTTAGGGTTTGGACACACTAGAGGCAGGAATCATATTCCCTATGTTGGGGGAGTCCAGAACCAGGGGCCACAGTTGAAGAATAAGGAGTAAGCCATTTAGAACGGAGACGAGGAAACACTTTTTCTCACAGAGAGCGGTGAGTCTGTGGAATTCTCTGCCTCAGAGGGCGGTGGCGGCAGGATCTCTGGATGCTTTCAAGAGAGAGCTAGATAGGGCTCTTAAAAATAGCGCAGTCAGGGGATATGGGGAGAAGGCAGGAACGGGGTACTGGTTGGGGATGATCAGCCATGATCACATTGAATGGAGGTGCTGGCTCGAAGGGCCGAATGGCCTATTCCTGCACCTATTGTCTATTGTCTATTGTCTATTTGGGTTGGTACCCCTATGAGTATCTATTTAGGGCGTAAGCTGCTGATTTCCATTTCTGGAACTCCGGCTTGGTTGCGCAGATATATCATTATCTCCAATGAGGACCGTCGTTCCTTTTGAGATTCATACAAACAGACCAGATGGTTGTATTATTCCGGGAAATATTCCACTCGGCTATTTCAGTCACCTTCTTCTTCTTCTTCTTCTGTCGTGTGGCGTGCACAGCCTAAGGTTGTTGGACAACTTGTTCTATTTGATCTTCCGTTTGTGCGCGTCCAGTTGATTGCATTAGTCGAAACAGGGCGGACCACGTGAAGGTTGCAATCTTCCACCCCTCAGACACCTTGATAGCGATAGACTTCGGGAGGTTACATCCTTTAGAGAGGATGGGCACATGTGTACGAACCCAACAAATGGAAAGATTATTCCTTCCCACATAATAATAGGATATATTTATACATATAAGAATGTATGAATATAGCTACCTTTTACGTGTTGTATCGTTGAATCCTCTTTTTCTCCTGCCTCCTACATAAACTGGCCTGGATGCCTTGTCACCACAGGACATGCAATGGGCACGACTTCGAGGAACAATTATTGCAGTTCTATAGAAAGCTGTATTGTTGCTTTCTAATCGTGTCTGCGTCAAATTCCTTACACCGGGTCATACTAAATTATTGTTTCATGCAATAGTTTCGCCAAAACATAAACACGCAGTTCGGTTCACTGATTCTTAATGCTGGTGGTACTTCATTTTCATCATCCTGGTTCTTCAACAACGCGAAGTGGACACCCAGTCAGTGGCAGGCGGATCCGCCCACAAGCAAGGCTGGCAGTTTTCCCTTGGCACTGGTAGCGACACAGTCCCTGGGCGAAGTCCCAACTAATGAGCGCCCCCCAAGGCTCTGTTATTCTTTTTCCATATCAGCAACATTACACGGTTAACAATTGACAGTAAAATACATCAACATACACCTGTCTGCTAACTGTGGTAATTATACAAGGTTGTTACAGAATGTTCAATCAAGGTTACTACTGTATCATTTATCTGAAATCCGCAGTAGCTCCATAGCCGTTCTTTAGTTGCTCTTTATTTTGCATGCTATCCCTTTAACCATTTCCACCCAATAAATCACTTCTCAATATGTCATATCCTGTCACTTTCCTTACATTCCACCGTTTGATGCCTTGGATCACTAGTTAGGTAAATACCCCTGGGACACAGTGACAGTTTAGCCACGATCTCTCAGTATGTACGATAATGTAATTCAGGGCTCACCTGTTAGATTCGATACGATACAACACGATACGATAAAACTATTCATCCCCGGAGGGAAATTAGTCTACCGACAGTCACATCACACAAGGCGCTCAAAGTTTGAATTTAAAAGTGAGAAAAAAAGAAAAAGAAAAGAGACTGTTGGCTGGCTGCCGTGTGCACAGCGCATTCACTGGAACAAATGAACAAACAAACAAACAAACAAACACAGATTCATCCTACGGCCAGAAGATTCCAAACTAGAGTGTCCTCTCTCCCCACACCGGGTCCCCATTTGTTGTCCTGCCATCACTCACAGCTGTCCCCCAACGCCGAGTCCCCATTGTTCTTCACATCCACATTTAATTAGTAAAATACCAAGTGCAGACCTGTTGGGTCTGCTTCCCCAACGCAGTAATCGACCACTCACCCGTTCCCCCAACGCAACCCGTTCCCCGAACGCAATATTCTACCACTCACCCATAGCCCTCAACTGCCCAGGCGCGGCTCAGTTCCCCTCGTCCCCAGCACCTCCCCTCCTCTTCACCCTCCCTCTCCTTCCCCCTCTCCTCCTCCCCTCCCCAAACCCTCCCTCACCTCTCCCTCCCTCTCCTTTCCCCCACCCTCCGTCACTCCCTCCCCGCTCCATAACTCATCTCCCCTCCCAACTTCTCCCTACCCCTCCCCTATACGTCAACCCCCCATCTCCCCCACTCCTCACCTCCCCTATTCCCCCTACTGTTCCTCCTTACCTCTTTCACTGCCCTCCCCTCCCTCTATTCCCCGCTTCCTACCTCCCCCACTCCCCCTCCCCTCCCTAATCCCCGTCCTCCCCCACTTTCCGTCCTCACCTCCCGCACTTCCCTCCTCACTCCCCCTCCTCTCCCTCAATCCCCCCACCCTCCCTCCTCACCTCACCAGGAACTCGAGAGTGCCGCTCATTTCCCTGCTTGTGTGCCCGGAGGCAGCAGCGCCGCCGCCGCCAGGCTCAGCGCCCTGGCCTCGGATCCTCGGTGCCGCCTCAGCTCGCCCCCGGAGCCGGCCAGAGCCGACCGCCGCCGTAAGCCTCAGCAGTTAGGCCCTGGATCGTCCGTGGCCTCTCCCCATCCCCGGAGCCGGGTGCCGCCGCCAGCTTCAACGCCCATGCCCCAGATCGTCAACGTGGCCTGTCGTCGTCTTCGTCGCCACCGCCCCGCCATCTCAATTGTGGAAAGACCCCAAACTGCGCAGGCGCGACTGAGGACCCGTTGGGTGCCCTTTGCAACGCAATTAAAGATGCGCACGGGAACTGTCCCCAAAATGCGCATGCGCGGTTTATTACGGGGTTTAAACCTTAATACGCTTTTAAATATACCATCGATCTGAACAAAACTTATTGAATTTACAGCACAGGACAGTGGTGAGTAAAGTGGGGAAAAACTGTTTTTGCGCAAATAGAAAAACAATGCTAACCTGCAGATAGCAAGATGAGTTTTAGTTACATATATAGATAAACAAGGCATACAACAGTACAAGTATTAGCACTACAATAGGTAACTCGTGTACCATGGATGTCACAAGACCAATGACTTGGACTGATATTACTCATATGAATGAATTGGCCGGGTTCACTCTTAAACCAGCAAGGACCTACAGTGAAAAGGTTAAAGAAAACAATGACACATTCCCCACATGCTGTGAAACATTCCCCACATCAACCAAATCTCCAATAATTTTCAAGTCATACATTCCAAACTCTGTTTTATGATGGAATTTAGATGGTATACAGTAATTCTGACCCACATCGCCACAGTTGAAACATAGGAACTTACGAAGATAGGTGGAGGGGTAGGTAGTGTAGATAAAGCAGGGACTCTGCAGAAAGACTTGGTTCGGTTGAGAGAGTGGGCTGAGATGTGGCAGGTGGAATACAGCATAGCAAAGTGCGGAGACATGTATTTTGGTAGTAGGAATAAAGGCATAGACTATTTTCTAAATGGGGGGAGAATTCAGAAAGGGACTTGGGAATGCCGGTGCAGGATACCCAAAAAGTTAATTTGCAAGTCGAATCGACAGTAAAGAAGGTGAATACAACATTGGTATTTATATCGAGAGGGACAGAATAAAAAACACATCGATGTAATGCTGAGGCTTTATAAGGTATCGGTCAGACCACATTTGGAGTATTGCGAGCGGTTTTGGGTTCCATATCTGAGGAAAGGTGTGCTGGCGTTGGAGAGAGTCTAGAGGAGGTTTACTGGAATGATCACAGGAGTGATTGTGTTAACATACGATGAGCGTGTGAAGGCACTGGGTCTGTATTAGCTGGAGTTTGGAAGGATGAGTGGGAGAGTGGGGAGTGTGGGACCTCATTGAAACTTACGGAATAGTGAAGGCCTGGATAGATTAAACGTGGAGAGGATGTTTCCAGTAGTGGGAGAGGCGAGGATCGGCAGCTATAGCCTCCGAATTAAAGGAGTAACCTTTAGAAACGAGATGAGGAGGAATGTCTTTAGTCGGAGGATGGCGAATCTGTGGCATTCATTGCCACAAAGGATTGTGGGATTTTTAAGGTGGAGATTGACAGATTGAAGGGTTTCAGGTGTTATCGGGCGAAGGTAGGAGAATGGAAATATACATCAGCCATGTTTGAATGGCGGAGTAGACCTGATTGAGTGAATGGCCTAATTCGGCTCATAGAACTTAGGTAATGATGATTCGACTTGGCTACTGGATGGGGAAATCGCCGCTTCCCGCATTTGATTGTAGGTATCTATGTAAACGTTTAAGCTTCTCCATATTGAACATCCCTTCCAGTCGGAATTGTTTGAGGTGCAATTTGGTAGAGTAAATTAATATGCCAGCCTACACATTATTTCAAGGAACATATCACAAGGCGCTGATGGTTATCTTCGTAGTTCATATACGGATAATTTAGGGGGAATTTTCCATGAATAGACATAACATTTAGTTTCAACGAATTCATGAAATATGACTTCCACTCACGATGGACAATCATGGCATCTATCATTGCAATTGCAAAGGTCTCCATTGAGTTATTTCTGTTTGAAATAGATCAACAGCAAGCAATAAAAAATAAAGTAGACAATAGACAATAGGTACAGAAGTAGGGCATTCGGCCCTTCGAGCCAGCACTGCCATTCAATGTGATCATGGCTGATTATCCCCAATCAGTACCCCGTTCCTGCCTTCTCCCCATATCTCCTGACTCCGCAATTTTTAAGAGTCCTATCTAGCTCTCTCTTGAAAGCATCCGGAGCACCTGCCTCCACCGCCCTCTGAGGCAGAGAATTCCACAGACTTAACACTCTCTGTGTGCAAATACACATAAGCTAAATTATTGATGTCAAACAATTATAGTTAAATGACAACATAATCGTTTCCACGTTGATAATGCATAATTGGGTACGTATTTTCTGTTGATGTCTTAAATTAAGCACGCCGTTACATTCTAATCCTTCATTTTTTCTTCGATTTGGCCCCTTCTGTTTTCTAGAATCCACGCAGCTCCACAGAGGCATAAATCAGCTTCTGACTAGCATTCACTCGCTTAGTCTGTGAATACAATGTTTATGAAGAGATCATTATTTATAGAAGGAAGCCAATAAAAAAAAGAAAACAAGTTGACTGTTCCGAATAACTTGCGACAAAACCAGAACCTACCTCTGCATATGTGGTTCTTTCCTCCGTGCCTTTCAGATTTGAAACCGTCTTAGACTTAGACCTGGATAAATCTAATGCTACATATGAGCAGAATTCATCATTTTCTTTTCCCGTCCGCTGCAAAATAATGTTTTATTCATGTGTATTACTCCTTATATACAATTGAATTCAGATGGTGAATGCAAATTTCTTAAATTTTTCTATTTCTCAAAAGAGTAAAAAAATGCCATGGCAGCATGCCAAAAATCTTTACACGTTTAACTAGTTTATCAATAACTTCCACTTTTTCTTTTAAAACGCTGGAACATTTTGTGTCCTGCTTGTTAATCGATTTGAGCTCATCCTAATTGTTTCTGTGGTGTACGACTCCGGAATCGCGCGGTACCCGCACAGAATCAGGCCATCCCGCCCACCGGGCTATGCTGATCTTTGCGGCCTTCTACTTTAATACCACTTGCTCTTATTCCCCACCTTATTCCTCATCTATTTGCCTTGGTATCCTGAAGCTTCTCATACATATAAATTGCTTTTCAGGTCTCAACTGATCCTTCTACAAAACTCATACCACTCAAATCCCCTTTAAATTGTATGTTCCCCATATTAAGCGTTCGTCCCCTCGCTTTTAATACCCCTTGCAGGGAAATGAAAATCTATCCCATCAATGCCTTTGATCATTTTACACACCTCGGTCAAATCACCCATCAGCCTCATTTGCCTCAACGAAAGCAACCCCATCTTAAACAATCTCCCCCAACAAGTAAAGTGGGTATGTAATTTGCGTATAGTAAGAGATTATGTGAAAAGGCATTATGAAAAGGCATTCAGGAAAATTCCTTAGACCGCACAAAAAACGTGCAAATACTGAATGCGTATCTAAACGTGGCACACAACTGAATTCACTTCATTCTGAAACGTTCCTGTTAATTAAAAGACACCCGCAATTGACAAACATTTGTAGTTCAAAACTAGAATGCCAGAGCTGTCCAAGGTACTCTAATGCATAAAGAAATTCAACCGATATTCATGCGATATAGTTACAATTTACTGAACTTGAGTGGAGAGCGTTAATGCCATAGGTTAAAATAACCCATAAAAATCTTAGCTTACCGTGTCTTCAGCTATATTAAAGGCCTGCCGTCCATTTCCTAATAGAAAGTAAAGTGAGACTTCGATGTTTAAACTTGCGTTATATATACAATTGCTGCTGATTCTCATAAACGCTCACTACTTTGGCAGTACATTTACAGTAAATAACACACTTTTGCTTTATTCAGATGTTGTTCCTCTGTCATCTTAATAGACACTAGACTTTATATTGCGCTAAACCACAGAGTGAGCAATATCTGGCAGCCATGATTACGCTCGTGACAGAGCTAAAACAATCTCCACGTTTTTGTGCTGGGGAAGCACTGCAGCATTTTATTTTCCAAATCATGGCGCCTTCTGATGCACAACGCTTTAGTTGAGATGTACGTGATGCTACATTGAATGCTTTACTCTCTGCTTCTTGATGTCCCGTACCATGAATATAATCGGCATGTGTGGTGAGGGGGAACTCTAAACTAGAGCAATGTGCAGCTCCTAGTACTTTTTACTCAACGTGGTTGTGTCTGCCTTTTTTTTAAAGTCACGATACTCTGAAATGTGCACAAAGTTTAGTCTTTGCCATCTATGCACCAACGTTAAGGACTGGTACAGATTGGATTGCAGATATTGCATCTCATCAAGATGGGGTTTGGGTCCAAATGTTGTTACTTGTTTGGTATATCTGCTTTGGGGGAAAGTTGAATGAATCCTATGGTCCAGGTGGAATAGGATCTGACAGAATTATGCTCCTCCAATGTGTGAAATAAATTTGCAGTATCACTTCTGAGTCCATTTAAGAAATTGTGTGAATTATGTGAGAGGGGAGGGATTGCTGTAATGTGGAAGGAGAAACATGTCCTGGTGGACAGGAGGGGCATTGCCTGGCGGAAAGATTAGACTCAGTTGAAGAAGTAGAAATCATAAAGGAGAAATTTAAACTACTGGCAGTTGGCTGAATATGTTTATTTTTTTCTTTGAGGGTTACTATAATGGATCAGGCTGGAATCATGAGTGTTCCAACTAGATCATATTGAACGATCAGGCGAACTACTTGGAATAAGGAACGAAACCGAGGAATGAATAAAGTTATAAATGGTAGAAGAAATGCAAATGTCTGCATTGATAAAGCCAGTCCAACCATAGGACAAATTGTGGTGTATGAGCGAAAATATTTACTTGGGAATGCCCTAGAGATTAAAAGAGGGAGGTGCAACGAAGTTTATTATGAATTGTTATAGAATCGGAGACCCCATTACAGTATTATGGAGAAGCCAATATCATGTGTTGTTGTTAAGTAAATGTTCACCATATTCGCCTTTGACCACCACTACTGAAATCCCGACCCTGTACGATCAGGACATTAAGGTGGTGGATTGTGACAGTTCGTGATGGCTATTAAGGAAGAAAAAGTAACCATGATTCTCCATTCTTGTCACATTGAGGTAATGCTTTTTGACATTTCGGAATGATGCACTAGTGAGGAATTATTTCAACATATGTTAAGGCAGCAGTTATTGGGAAAGCAATAGAAATGCGTAGAACCCGAAGGGGGATCAACATAGATAATGCATAGATAATGCGAGCAGGGTATGCAACTGGGCTATGCGTCATTTCATGACCAATTATAACAGGTGATGGAAAAGGCACAGTGGCGACAAAGTGAGTTAAAGATGACAAAAGCACAATGTGACGCAGGGGAAGAAGCAGCGCAAGTATTTCTTAGGGATGTTAAAATACTCAAAGCATATGAGGAGACAACAAACAAAATGATAGACAGAGTGAGTAATATTTTTTCAGCAGGAACATAGGGAGCATGTGTGAGGTGTCTATTTCAACTAACCAGTGTCAAAGCGACAGGAGGCTTTCTATAATTAACCAGCCACCATGTCGCCAATTGGATATCGACTCAACAATAAAGCAGCGGAGTCAAGATATGCGAAATGATTGCAACCTACGATCACTGACTACAGCTAGTCAAGTGGATCAAATATACCTTGTACCTCTGGGAGCATGCATAATATGAGTTATGATCCATGCCTCACACCAGTTGAAGAATACAAGATTAGTCCTATACCAGATGCATACTGGCCAACATAAAAATACAGCTTGAATATAAGTACACAATGCTCCAGACCGGGCTGCAATGATTGACGGGCAAACAATGGGCACCTGTTTGGATCTATATCATCAAACGGCGAATCACTGGGCATGCCCAGAAGATATTAATTAATATCATAGAGTATAGTTAGAGAGACAAAGAGTCGTGGAGTTATAGAGCCACACAAAACTATATATTGCGTGACTCTATACGCACGTTGGCGCAATGGTTGAGTTGCCTTACAGCGACAACGACTACGGGTGCTGCTTGTACTGAGTTTGTAGGCTTTCCCTGTGACCTGCGTGGGTTTTCTCCTGGAGCTCCGGTTTCCTCCCACATCCCAAGATTACAGGTTTGTAGGTTAATTGGCTTGGTAAAATTGTAAATTGTCCCTAGTGTGTGTAGGGTAGTATTAATATGCGGGGATCGCTGGTCGGCGCTGTCGGTGGGCCTAACGGCCAGTTTCTGTGCTGTTTGTCTATACTCTAACATCTAAACACGGATACTCTAACATCTAAACCTTCGACTCAACTTGCCCCTGGCGACCAAAAGGCCGCAACCACGCCGGTCGCACATGCACGCATTTGGTCTTTCATATACCTGTCCAAATGTATTTTTAATGTTGTTATATTACGTGCCCCTACCACCTCCCATGGCAGCTCGGTCCATTTACTCAACACCAGGACAAAATGTTGAAAGATGGAACAACAGTGTGAAGATAACTGAAAGGTCGTGCTAGGTGAGGCAATGAATAGACTTTTAGGAAGTATTTAGATTGCATGGCATAGCGTGGTGGTGTAAAGATAAACATAGTGGATTGTAAATCAGGCTGAGTGCAATAATACTGATACTAATAAAATTAACCCAGACACTAGCCAGGCAAGAGAAGATTGAAAATTAGTCTGTGAACATAGGATGAAAATAACAAAAAATCATTGGTCACTTATAAATTATTTCATGTACGTAAACTCCACATTGAACCATCGTTTTGAGAGTGTAAAGACTGTGGGTGCTGAGAATAATTGGAACACCTTGGAATGTTTTACAACATAAGCTGTTAATGCCTTGAATAAACCGACTTGTTTGAGAAACTCACCACTGCTCTAATCGATATTATTGGTGTATGTCCCATTATGCGCCGTAATTAGGAGGACAATTCACAGACGCGAAAGCTAGATTCAGGGTATAGGTGAAGCACATAATTCCCCCCATCACGACGTTGCCATAAAGTGGAGTAAAACCCTATACCCCTTATGGCCATTTCTAAAACACACGAAACAAAATTGATTAGATGCTCACGTCTACTTCTCTTGATGTGTCGACACACCATCGTAATGATAAGCAGAAGAATAAATATAATTCCACCCGTTGCGCATCCATAAATAAGAATATAGGTCGAATTATTGTCTGTAAAATAAAAGAATGAAAAACATATAACTGGAATTAATGGCCAGGTACAGAACAAGACAGATTAATTGTACTGATATTTAAGTTAAATATTTTACGAATATTCAGTTTAGTTTACTTTAGAGATACAGCTAAATAAAATCGCGGGTCCACGCCGACCAACAATCGCTCGTACAACAATTCTCTCCTGCACACTGGGAATAATTTACAAATGCCAATTAACCTACCCAATTTGTACGCCTAGGCAATGCAGTAGGAACCGGAGCACCCAGAGAAAACTCACACAGTCACAGGGATAAGGTACAAATTATCCATGGGCAGCACCCGTAGTGAGGATCAAATCCGGGTCTCCAGAGCTGTTGGGTCCTCCCACAAAACATTTTATAATCAAAACGAAATAACGGTAAGTGTCTGAGAGATGTGGCAAATGTAGGTTGATGCGTTAAATTGAAAGATAAGGTATAAAACTAATTTGTTGGATTTAAAAAAAATCATAAATTTATATTAGCCGAAGAGAAAATCAGCGATATTCACAGCACTAGGATGAAACGCACCATGAGAAAACAATATAACTAATTAAGAATAGATACGTTATTTGAAATTAGCAGCTTTCCTTTGAAATGTTGATAAATGATATTGAATAAATATCACAAATTAGCCCGAACGGTTGGATCCATCGGAGGCTGTTGGACTTTCAAAGCAAAGATAAGATTGTGCTGAGGTTAGGCCACTTTGTGGATTTATTGCATAAGGTGCGAGGCCGCCCACAATTATCTTTACTGGATATGCCGCCTGAACCGACAAACTATCGAGGAAGCTGTGATGCGGAACTCAATGAGTCAACTCAATGTAAACGCGGTTATACCATTGGGAGGAACAATGGCTGGTGCGTAAAATCATCACCGACTCAAACGGCAATCACAACATGTCCATATTGCATATTGGCATCGAGATGATGGAAATGGGCAGATCTGTAAATGCATGAGGAATTGGTAAGACATGGTGGAATTTTGAAACGAATTTACCTTGCAGTAAAAGGAGGGGATCGCAGACAGGAAATAATGTACATGGAATTGGCTTATGGGTGCAAAGCACTGGAGAGCATAACGTCAAATATTAAAATATATATAATATAATTGGTAAAACGAATGGGAATTAAAGAACTTCCTTCAAAACCAGTGATAGAAGTCAACATTCTTTAAATAAAACATGTCAATGAAACTCCTTGTTCTTCTTCAGACTATCAAGGGGTAAAGATATGTTATACGTTATGGGCCAAATGCATATACGGAGGCGTCTGACAACTAAAAGATGAGCGTTGATTGCCTGAGAGATCAGTGACACTGAATTTTAAGTCCCATTCAGTAGGCAGACCTCAATCTCAAAGTATAAAAAGTATTGTTGAATGCAGCATGCATTGATGTTGATCTCCCTCATCGAAGGAGCTGTGCGATCCTGAATTCTAACGGAGCAATTATTCTTCAACAAGGGTCAAGAGAGTAAGCGCCAAGCATGCTGAATTGCCATATGTACCGAAAAGAACGCGCCAATTCTTAGTTGCAGCAAAGTAATAGGTCTGTAAACATAATTATCTTAGATAACATAATAAAGAATAATAGATCAACGAAATGTAAAAAAACTGCCCCGCCTGATTTCATGTGCTTGCTTTTCCCCTTTATCTTTACTTCATCAAACAGTCTGATAACCCTGGGCGTTGCCATTTCCCTCCTCCCTTAAATGAACACGTTGGTCATCAACTATCGGTGTTTGATATGTACAGGATTCAGCCCTGTAGGCCTAACCGTAAATACAGTTTCAATTTGACAGGTCATATAGTACGATAAATTTGCCACCTTCCCTATTCACAATCTTAATTTCCAGACGATTGTAATCTCGATCCATGACTAACCTGAAACCTAAATTAATGGACGCTATCGAAAATGTTGTTCCCAACCACTGGACCATATAATTACTTTAAATTACCCTACGTTTCTGCGCAGCACCATCACAGTTGGATTACATACATTCTAGCACAGAATGTCTTTCTGGGCACAATTTGTCTTTATCACTAAAAATGTTCGAATTGCTCTACTTGAAATCTCACTCTACTAACATAATATTAATCTTAAATCATTCCGATTTGCCTACATCTGTGACGCAAACACCCGATAACACATTTGATAATAGGACTAATACATTTGCAGTTCATCATCAACGCGATTGTTATTCTATAGAGCACAGAGTATACAATAGTACAGCACGGGAACGGGCACTTCGGGCCGCAATATTTGTGCTAAAGATGCCGTCAAACCGAACACATCTCCCTGTACATGACCCATATGCCTCTATTGCCTGTACTTCCATGTACCTCCAACACCACCACTGGCAAAGCACTTCAAATCTCCCTTAAGATCTCCCTTTTCAACTATATATTCAGCCAAGTATTGTTCCGATCTATCCTCCTATTCCTATATTCATTCGCAAGTGGTACTGGAAGAACTCTCGATTAAACAACTTCAGGGGACTTGCTCCTTAAACTTTGATATCCAAAGTCAATGCACATCCACACTTCCCGATTGTGCTACTAATTGGCCATTGGGCACCAAGCGTCTTTTTGCGAAAGCGATCAATATTGGCCACACGATGAAACAAGCTATCCATAGCGTCGGAAGCACCGCGGATGCTGCACAGCGAATCCATCCTAAATACCAGATGCGGAAGAACGTCAGTCAGGAACTGATGTTTAATGCATTTCCTGAAGGAATGGCCGCGAGCGACATTAGACTTATTGCTGGTCTCCCACAAAGCGCATGATAAACATTGCACGTGCCCATCTCTCCTGAAACGTATTGTACTTAAATTTACTTAATATTCTAAAATGAATAAGCAAATCGGTTAAGGGCTTTATCTGCTCCAACTACAATTTAGTCCAATCTGAAATCCACGCTGTTAGTTTTAACAATAGAATTAAGGCAGTAAGCAAGATGGAATTACAATAGTTGGATGATCAGCCATGACCATATTGAATGGCGGCGCAGGCTCGTAGGGCTGAATGGCCTACTCCTGCACCTATTTTCTATGATTCTATGATAATACTTTTGCAACTTCTCTGCCACAGAAGGTAGTTGAGGCCAATTCATTGGCTATATTTATGATGGAGTTAGATGTGGCCCTTGTGGCTAAAGGGATGAGGGGGTATGGGGCGAAGACAGGTACAGCACACTGAGTTGGATGATCAGCCATGATCATATTGAATGGCGGCGCAGGCTCGAAGGGTCGAATGGCCTACTCCTGCACCTATTTTCTATGATTCTATGATAATACTTTTGCAACTTAGCAATCATCGTCTCCATCGAAGCCGCTTCGCTTTCCAAACGCGACTATCTGAATCCGCTACCATCCAACATTCTAATGTTTTCTACGTTACCTGTTTTGGAATCCGGAACATGATATGTTGTAGTCAGTGGAGTGGGAAGAGTGAGGTGCGCCACTTGGCAAGTATAGACCGCCCCGCCCTGGAGTGTCCTTGTTTCCTTTAAATGACTGGAAACTTCATATAATCCATTCATTGTCAGTTTTACCATTGTATCTATGTCCTCGAAAATCTCAATGCCATTTCGGAACCAAGTGAGGTTAAATGACTCCGGGTAAAATTCTTCTGTTTTACACAAGATATTCAATGTGGTTGAGTTTTGATCAGGCAGTTTGGAGATTCTGAGCTGAGCTGGTGGAACTGCAAATGTAAAACAGAAAATGTATTTGTGATCCGGAAAACAACTACACGGGCATAACTATTTTTTCAATACTGGTCGACGACCTCATAATGTTCAGGATTAGCTTAATTTCGGTTGTATTTTCGGATATCAACAACATAAATCGTAGTAGAAACTCAACGGGTGAGGCAGCATCTACGGAGCGAAGGAATAGCTGACTTTTTGGGTCGAGATCTTCTTCAGACTGATGTGGGGGTAGGGGGGGCGGGAAGAACAAAGGAAGAGGCGCATACAGTAGGCTGTGGGAGAGCTGGGAAGGTGAGGGGAAGGAGGGAGAAAGCAAGGACTACCTGAAATTGGAGAAGTCATTGTTCATACCGCTGGGGTGTAAACCACCCAAACGAAATATGAGATGCTGCTCCTCCAATTTGCAGTGTGACTCACTCTAGCCATGGAGGAGGACTAGGAAAGAAATGTTGGATTCGGAATGGGAGGGGGAGTTGCCGTGTTGATCAGGTTGGTTAATGCGAACTGAATGGAGATGGTGGGCGAAACGATCGCCAAGCCTGCGATTGGTCTCACCGATGTATAAGTGGTAAGCGCGTTGTAAAAACAAGCCTGAAGGTTGTGTCTCAATGCAAGGAGTATTCGTAATAAAGTGGATGAGTTGAACGTGCAGTTAGCTATTAATGATTATGATATAGTTAGGATCACGGAGACATGGCTTCAGGGTGACCAAGGTTGGGAGCTGAACATCCAGGGATATTCAATATTCAGGAGGGATAGAGAAAAAGGAAAATGAGGTGGGATAGCGTTGCTGGTTAGATAGGAGATTAACGCAATGGAAAGGAAGGACATTAGCTTGGAGGACGTAGAATCGGTATGGATAGAGCTGCGAAACACTAAGGGGCGGAAAACGCTGGTGGGTGTTGTGTACAGGCCACCTAACAGTAGTAGTGAAGTTGGGGATGGTATCAAACAGGAAATTAGAAATGCACGCGACAAAGGCAAAACAGTTATAATGGGTGACTTCAATCTACATAAAGATTGGGTGAATCAAATTGCCAGGGGTGCTGAGGAAGAGGATTTTTTGGAATGTATGCGGGATAGTTATGTAAATTAACATGTAGAGGAACCAACGAGAGAACGGGCTATTTTAGTCTGGGTTTTGAGTAATGAGGAAGGGGCAGTTAGCAGTCTTGTTGTACGTGCCCCCTTGGGCAAGAGTGACCATAATATGGTTGAGTTCTTCATTAGAATGGATAGTGACATTGTTAATTCAGAAACAATGGTTCTGAACTTAAGGAAAGGTAACTTTGAGGGTATGAGACGTGAATTGGCCAAGATTGACTACCAATTAATTCTAAAAGGGTTGACGGTGGATATACAAAGGGCTTATTTAGGAAAGGAAAAATAGATTATGAAAGAAAACTGTCAGGGAACATAAAAACTGACTGCAAAAGTGTTTATAGATCCGTGAAGAGAAAGAGTTTAGTTAAATCAAATGTAGGTCCCTTGCAGTCAGAAACAGGTGAGTTGATCATGGGGAACAAGGATATGGCGGACCAGTTGAATAACTACTTTGGTTCCATCGTCACCAAGGAAGACATAAATAATCTGCCGGAAATAGCAGGGGATCGCGGGTCAAAGGAGAAATTTGAGTGAAATCCAGTTTAGTCGGGAAGTGGTGTTGGGTAAATTGAATGGATTAAAGGCCGATAAATCCCCAGGGTCAGATAGGCTGCATCCCAGAGTACTTAAGGAAGTAGCTCCGTAAATAGTGGATGCATTAGTGATAATCTTTCAAAACTCTTTAGATTCTGGAGTAGTTCCTGAGGATTGGCGGGCAGCAAACGTTATCCCTCTTTTTAAGAAGGGGGGGAGAGAGAAAACGGGGAATTACAGACGAGTTAGTCTAACATTGGCAGTGGGGAAACTGCTAGAGTCAGTTATTAAAGATGGGATAGCAGCACATTTGGAAAGTGGTGAAATCATTGGACAAAGTCAGCATGGATTTACGAAAGGTAAATCATGTCTGACGAATCTTGTGGAATTTTTCGAGGATGTAACTAGTAGCGTGGATAAGGGAGAACCAGTGGATGTGGTGTATCTGGACTTCCAGAAGGCTTTCGGCAAGGTCCCACATAAGAGATTAGTATACAAACAAAGCATACGGCACTGGGGATTCAGTATTGATGTGGATAGAGAACTGGCTGGCAAACAGGAAGCAAAGAGTATGAGTAAACGGGTCCTTTTCACAATGGCAGGCAGTGACTTGTGGGGTACCGCAAGGCTCAGTGCTGGGACCCCAGCTATTTACAATATATATGAATGATCTGGATGAGGGAATCGAAGGCAATATCTCCAAGTTTGCGGATGACACTAAGCTGGGGGGCAGTGTTGCTGTGAGGAGGATGCACTGCAAGGTGACTTGGATAGGCTGGGTGAGTGGGCAAATGTTTGGCAGATGCAGTATAATGTCGATGAATGTGAGGTTATCCACTTTGGTGGCAAAAATAGGAAAGCAGACTATTATCTAAATGGCGGCCGATTAGGAAAAGGGGAGATGCAGCGGGACCTGGGTGTCATGGTACAGCAGCCATTGAAAGTAGGCATGCAGGTGCAGCAGGCAGTGAAGAAAGCGAATGGTATGTTAGCTTTCATAGCAAAAGGATTTGAGTATAGGAGCAGGGAGGTTCTACTTCAGTTGTACAGGGTCTTGGTGAGACCACACCTGGAGTATTGCGTACAGTTTTGGTCTCCAAATCTGAGGAAGGACATTATTGCCATAGAGGGAGTGCAGAGAAGGTTCACCAGACTGTCTTATGAAGAAAGACTGTATAGACTCGGTTTATACTCTCTAGAATTTAGGAGATTGAAAGGGGATCTTATAGAAACTTACCAAATTTATATGGGGTTGGACAGGCTAGATTGTTCCCGTTTTTGGGGAAGTCCAGGACAAGGGGTCACAGCTTAAGGATAATGGGGAAATCCTTTAAGACCGAGATGAGAAATACATTTTTCACACTATGTTTCTATATTTCTATGTAAAGCAGTTGACACCTGAGACAGCGGATGCAATAGATGAGGTTGGAGGACGTGCATGTGAACATCTGCCTCACCTGGAAAGACTGCTATGGTCCCTAGATGGAATTGAGCGGGGGGTGGGGGGGGGGGGGGGGGGGGTGGGGTAAAGCAACAAGTGTAGCATTTCCTGCGGTTGCAAGGGAGAGTACCGGGGGAGGGGGTGGTTTGGATGGGAAGCGACGAATTGACCAGGGCGTTACGGAGGGAGATGTCTCAGTGCAGTACAATGTGGATAAATGTGAGGTTATCCACTTTGGTGGCAAAACATGAGGGTAGACTATTATCTGAATGGTGGCAGATTAGGTAAGGGGGATATTGCCATAGAGGGAGTGCAGAGAAGATTCACCAGACTGATTCCTGGGATGTCAGGACTTTCATATGAGGAAAGATTGGATAGACTCGGTTTGTACTCGATGGAATTTAGAAGATTGAGGGGGGATCTTATAGAAACCTACAAAATTCTTAAGGGGTTGGACAAGCTAGATGCTGGGAGATTGTTCCCGATGTTGGGGGAGTCCAGAACAAGGGGTCACAGTCTAAGGATAAGGGGGAATTCCTTTAGGACCGAAATGAGGAAAACATTCTTTACACAGAGAGTGGTGAGTCTCTGGAATTCTCTGCCACAGAAGGTAGTTGAGGCCAGTTCATTGGCTATATTTAAGAGGGCGTTAGATGTGGCACTTGTGGCTAAAGGGATCAGGGGGTATGGAGAGAAGGCAGGTACGGGATACTGAGTTGGATGATCAGCCATGATCACATTGAATGGCGGTGCAGGCTCGAAGGGCCGAATGGCCTACTCCTGCACCTATTTTCTATGTTTCTATGTTTCTATGAAAGCCAAAAGTGGAGGAGATGGGAAGGTGTGTCCAGTTGTGGAATCCCGTTGGACGTGGCGAAAATGTCGGTGGATTATCTGTTGTATGTGACGGCCGGTAGGGTGGAAGGTGAGGACAAAGGGGACTCTGTCCTTGTTATGAGTGGGCGGGATGGGGAATGAGAGCGGAGCTACGGGATATGGAGGAGACCCTGGTGAGAGCCTCGTCTGTAGACGAAGACGGGAACCCCCGTTTCCTAAAGAATGAGGACTATCCGATGCCCTGGTTTGGAAGATCTCATCCTAGGTGCAGATGCGGCGTAGAATGAGGAATTGGGAGTAGGGGATAGAGTCCTTACAGAAAGCAGGGTGGGGAGAAGTGTAGTCCAGATAGCCATGGGATTCAGTGGGTTTGTAGTAGATGTCGGTCATTAGTCTGTTGCCTGCGGTGGAGATAGTGACGTCTAGAAACGGTTGGGAGATATCGGAAATTGTCCAGGTGAATTTCAGTGCCGGATGGAAGTTGGTGGTGAAATGGATGAAGTCAGTGAGTTCTGCATGGCTGTAGGAGGTAGCATAGATGCAGTCGTCATCAGCCGTGCAATCTGATTCTGTACACATCCTTTAAAAATAAACGCCTTAATGAGCAACGACAGCAAGCATCTGAGAAGAATGAAAACCTTATTTTAGCTCTTCCAATCGTTGCCCATGTTTTCGAATAGTGTGAATTGCTACCTCTGTTGAATGTTTTTACAAAAAATGGTCAGTTTATCTTTAACTAATTCGCAACTTTTACGGATTTGCTTTTTTTCAAACCCCAGACTGAGCGCCATATATTACCTAGTTTTCTTGAAGTAAGAATAAATTAATTGGTAAATTAAAAAAAAACCCACAGGAATATTAGGTGTAGCCATTTACATTTACTGGGGGGAGATGAGGAGACATTAGATACCGCTCCGGCAATTTGATACCGCGTTGGATATTAAAACAAATCCAGCGAAGATAGAAGGCCGGCAGGGCGGGTCCACGATGAGGGAGAATGTTGGAGACGGGAGAAGTGACCGTAACAGGGCGACGGTTAATGCCGCACCGGCAGTTGGAAATAAAATGGTCCAAAGAAATGCTTCCCAACTGTGCCGGTCTATTACATCCAAAGTTTTGTCTTGCCCCTCCTCTCTTCCAGCTTTAAATCTCCCACCCAGTGCAGATATTATATCGCATTAATCGGCCTCGGAAAGTACTGCTCAAGATAGTAACTGTGTTGGAATCTGTGTTTCGCTGAATTTGGAGCAACATCCTCATATTTACAGCAAACAAACCAACCAATTAGACAGTTGTCCTGGGATCTTAAGTTGTAATATTACATAGAACATGGGTACTTCGAATGGAAATCCTGGCCACATTGCTTTCCCGAATTATAGAATTGAACAATAATAGAATAACATCTCCATCTTGTAGCACGTTTGCTTATACTGTTACACATACCGAAGACTTTGATTCTGGAGCCAGATCCATTCACAATCTCGTTTCCCTGTATTCCCACTCCACAGTAATAGACTCCAGCATCATCTGCATGGATATTCAATAGATGCAAGGAGGCTCCACCTTGTGTAAAACGAACAAATATCTTCCTACTGTCAGAGGCTGCTTGCAGAAAGTTCTGTTCGCCAAGTTTCCACCAATAAATTTCCACAGGTGGACTATTTTGCGATAGTCCAATAATGCAATAGAGAGTGGTATTTGAATATAAGATCACGTGTTGGCTCGAAGGAGATTGATCGACTTGGTAGTGAGCATCAACGGCCACTGTAGCAGAAGAAAATCAAAAAATATCCCATAACAGACGAGGACAGACAATTAATCGTACTTTTAAAAGATGCGTGAAAGTGTATGTGCGTTCAATATAGGGTGTTGATCACAGAGGGTGTAGGTCAGTAAGAAGATGAAAACAAAAGAAAAATCGAGAAATACCTGCATTTATAATCAAGAGCGACGATAACAACAGAACCACATCGCGAAGAGGCATACTGAACCATGAAAATCATACGTCCTAGATATTGGAAATCGGAAATTCACTCAGGAATTGCTGAAAGCAGCATGTAAGTAAAGTATGATCTGGATAAAGAGAAATAGAGTTAACCTTTCTGTTCGAAAGACTTGGTCAAATGGAACATGTTGCACAATGCATTACCATGTCTCTGCATGAAAGAAATGGTACGCGATTTGACGTGGGCTGAAGGAAATGACGTCCGATACGAAATGACCCAATTTCAGCTGATCAGAAATGAGCTTCGGGATAAATTCTGGAAACAATCTGATGGAAGTGCATGTCATGTTCCGTGATGCATACACATATTTTCCATCCATCCAGACGAATCTTGTCTTTGCTGAGTTTACTAATGATCTCCATGCTAGTGGCTGCAGTTTTATATCAGAACAGAAAATTAAAAGTCTTCCACATATGTCGAAACTGAAAGAAGTCGGCCATCCGAAAATACTAGTAGCCAGATAGAAAATGACGTTTAATGCGAAAAGGAAAGCTTTGAATATTAATGTCGGCCATTAATTGTTTGGAATGTGCCACCAACGTCACAAGACGTATTTAGTATATAAGATAGATCCATCTTGGGACGCCACCAACCCTTCTCCAAAGTACTATGTCCTATTCTTGACACGTTAGCGGTAAAATTAAAGGAACTATTAGCAAAAAAACCCGAAAATGCCGAGAAACTATAGCTGGTTATAGAACCGTCCTATCAGAGAATCGCAGAATCGTATAACAGTGCAACAAGCCTTGGTGTAGCTGTGCCAGCCACAACAGTTGTGATTCATGTCTTCGCTAAACTCATTTGCTTGCGAGTCCCGTATCACTCTCTATTTTTCCTTTCTGTATACCTGTCGAAATGTCTTCTGGGCGTTGTCATTGTAATTGTGTTTGCCTTTCCATCGTGTTTGAAATAAACGTGCCTCTCCTTCTCTCCCATCCATTACATATTAAATGTTCCTATGTGTTGTAATTATTACCCAGTGACTGCCACATGCTCGTCTACGAATACCCTATTTCCAAATATGCCCCATCATTTTAACCTTAAACGCAAGCGCCTCGGTCG
This sequence comes from Raja brachyura, assembly GCA_963514005.1. Next base: position 25,044,460 of record OY740797.1, on the reverse strand, counting down.
CTTCTTCGTTGTTGCTAAAACTGCACCACAAGTCCCTTTTTGATATAACATCTGACATTTGCTGTTCAGAAGAGTGCCGCGATATTTGCTAAACGGTCCTCGATTCTATGCCCTGTCCCGCCGAAGTACAGTAGGAACACCGGTTGCAGTTGACGAGGTTAGAAGATGTGCACGTTGCACTTTACTCTAGCACAATGTGTCTTTTAAAAAAATATAAAGCAGCATTTGCTTCTCGCCATGGCCGATTCGGCGGAAACTGAACCAGATAACGTTTTACGTCCCACAACTTTCATTGAACTAGGAAAGAGTGTTTCCATCGATGGCGGATAAGTTGGAGGACTAGTACATAGAACAAAGGGAAACAACTCTGAATAAACCCGTCTTGAAGGTTGCGGTTAGCATCAGTTATGGGTCTTTGTCTATGAAGCATGTTGCTAATAATGAATAATGAGACGTACTCTGCAGGCTATGCCATACCAAAAGAGAGTGAAAAGAGAGATACTGTGATGAGAGGTAGAAATGGGCATTTATGATACACGCGGAAATAAAGTCTCAATTACTTAAGTTGAAGCGGTCTGCAATATGCTTAAATGATTGGGCGTGCTTATAACAGTTTCACTTGCATTTGGATGGGTAAACAGAATAGTCAGTGGGAGAGGGACGCAACCGGGTACTCAGGGTCTCTCTGAAAAGCCATCAAAGAATCTAGTTTATTTTCTCCAATGCAGAGGAGAATGATTTGTGAACACCGAATTGTAATGTCAAACCGGATGAAGTACAAAAAAAGTCGCTGCTTAACATGGAAACAACATTCAGTCTCTGCATGTTGGGGAAATTAATTGTTCCTCCTATGGTATAAATGGTATAAAACGGATCTATTTAGGTGAATGTGATTCAGCAGACCTTGGATTCACGAAGAAGGTAATCATTTCAATAGACAATAGACCTTAGGTACAGGAGTAGGCCATTCGGCCCTTCGAGCCAACGCCGCCCTTCAATGTGATCATGGCTGATTATCCCCAAGCAGTACATCGTTCCTGCATTCTCCCCATATCCGCCAACTTTAAGAGCCCTATTTACCTCTCTCCTGAGGCATCCAGATAACCTGCCTCCAACGCCCTCTGAGGCAGAGAATTCCGCAGACTCACCCCTCTCTGTGAGAATAAGTGTTTCCTCGTCTCCGTTCTAAATGGCTTACCGCTTGTTCTTAAACTGTGGACCCTGGTTCTGGACTCCCCCAACATCGGGAACATGGACATGCCTCTAGCGTGTCCAAACCCTTAACAATCTTATATGTTTCAATAAGATCCCCTCTCATACTTCTAAACTCCAGCGCGTACAAGCCCAGGCGGTCCATTCTCTCAGCATATGACAGTCCCGCCATCCCGGGATTTAACCTTGTAAACCTACGCTGCATTCCCTCAATAGCAAGAATGTCCTTCCACAAATTAGTGGACCAAAACTGCACACAATACTCCAGGTGTGGTCTCACTGGGGCCCTGTACGACTGCAGAAGAACCTATTTTCTCCTATACTCAACTCCTCTTGTAATAAAGGCCAACGTGAGATTCGCTTTCTTCACTGCCTGCTGTACCCGCATGCTTACTTTCACAGACTGATGATCAAGGACACCCAGATCCCGTTGTACTTCCCCTTTTCCCAACTTGACGCCATTTAGATAGTAATATGCCTTCCTGTTTTTGATACCAAAGTGGATAACCTCACATTTATCCACATTAAACTTCATCTGCCATGCATATGCCCACTCTCCCAACCTGTCCAAGTCACCCTGCATTCTCATAACATCCTCCTCCCAGTTCAAATTACCACCTAGCTTTGTGCCATCTGCAAATTTGCTAATGTTACTTTGAATCCTTTCATCCAAATCATTGATGCATATTGTAAATAGCTGCGGTCCCAGCACCGAGCCTTGCGGTACCCCACTAGTTACTGCCTGCCATTCTGAAAGGGACCCGTTAATCCCTACTCTTTGTTTCCTGTCTGCCAATCAATTTTCTATCCATGTCAGCACTCTACCCCGATACCATGTGCCCTAATTTTGCCCACTAATCTCCTATGTGGGACCTTATCAAATGCTTTCTGAAAGTCCAGGTAAACTACTTCCACTGGCTCTCCCTTGTCCATTTTCCTAGTTACATCTTCAAAAAATTCCAGAAGATTAGTCAAGCCTGATTTCCCCTTCGTAAATCCATGCTGGCCGATCCTGTCACTGCTATCCAAATATGCGGCTATTTCATCTTTTATAATTGACTCCAGCATCTTCCCCACCACCTAACCTCCCCACCACTTCCCTATCAGGCTAACTGGTCAATAGTTCCCTGTTTTCTCTCTCCTGCCTTTCTTAAAAAGTGGGATAATATTAGCTACCCTCCAATCAGACGCAGCGGCTTTGCGCTCCTCAGTCCCAGTCAACCCCTAGATACCCCAGTACCCCGCTAGAATTCCCAGTACCGCCCGAAAACACCGTAAGGGACTCACCTCCAGGACGGGAAAATCAGACACGGCGGCTTTGCGCTCCCCAGTCCGAGTCAATTCGGAGCAGCCCGGTACCGAACGCTGCTGTGGAAATAAGGTACGTAAACACCTCCGAACCCCTAGAATCCCTAGAAATCCCAGTATCCCCCGAAAACACATTAAGGGACTCACCTCCAGGACGGGGATATCCGGTACCTGCACTGTGATCCCGGCAGGTCGCACGTGCAGCCGAATGGAACTGCTCAACATTTGACGTGGCTGCGAGAAACTGGCTGGTGAGTACTACAGTACCCTCACCAAAATCCCGATGGAGGTTGGCAGAACAGCCTCCTGGATCACCACCCCGGAGGGTTGGATACGGAGAATGCGCCGGGAGAGGAAGCAGAAACGTGGAAGGCGAGCGTGGGTGCAGGACAGGCTACGGAGGGCCCCGCAAAGACCATCACTACCAAGTGTCTTTCTCGCGAATGCCCGGTCACTTACCAACAAGCTGGATGAGGCGAGGCTCTGGATCAACACCCAGCGATCCCTGAAAGACTGCCGTGTGCTGATCTTCACAGAGACCTGGCACAGCGCGCTGGTTCCCGACGGGGCTGTGGACCTAACCAATCGGTCGCTGCATCGTGCTGATAGAACAAAGGACTCTGGTAAGAGCAAGGGCGGAGGGCTCTGCATCTATATCAACAAGGACTGGTGCACCAACCACACTGCAGTAGAGAGCTACTGTTCCCCAGACCTGGAATACCTGCTGCTTAAATGTAGGCCGTTGTAGCTGCCTCGGGAGTAAAGACGGTCAAAATATGGCCCGAGGACGCCACCCTACAACTCCAGGACTGCTTTGATCGCACCGACTGGGCCCTGTTTGCACAACAGGCTACTAGAGGCAGACTGGGAGGAGTACACATCCACTGTGCTCTCCTACATCAACTGCTGTGTGGAGTTTGTCACAGTGGACAAGGATATAAACGTGTTCCCAAACCGCAAACCGTGGATGAACAAGGACGTTCAGAATCTGGTAAGGGCACGCAAAATTGCCTTTAAATCCAGGGACACTTCTGTCTACAGTGCTGCCAGGTCAAACCTGGACAAAGGCATAAAAAAGGTGAAAGACATCCACAGGCAAAGGGTGGAAGACCACTTCAACACCGCGGACACCAGAAGCATGTGGCAGGGTGTCAGCGACATCACTGACTACAAGAGCAGCCCCGTCTGCCCCCACAGTGATATCACACTGGTCAATGAATTAAACACATTCTTTGCCCGCTTTGAAACTGGCAACACCACCAGGAGAGGAACAACCCCGACTAGGGCAGAGGGACAGGCCTTAACACTGAGCACCCACGAGCTGCAGTGCGCTCTGCGTAGGATCAATCCACGCAAGGTTGCAGGCCCAGATGGAGTCCAGGGTAGGGTACTAAAGGACTGTGCTGTACAGCTGGCGGAGGTATTTACGAGTATCTTCAACCTGTCTCTATCTCTGGCAACGGTCCCTAAGTGCCTGAAGACAGCTACCATAGTGCCGGTGCCGAAAAAGTCTAAAGTCACCAACCTGAATGACTACCGCCCGGTTGCCCTAACTCCAATACCAATGAAGTGCTTTGAAAGGCTGGTCCTCTCCCACATCAAATCCAGCATCCCTGCATCATTGGACTCTCATCCATTTGCATACAGGGCAAATAGATCCACAGAGGATGCCATCTCTGTGGCTCTTCACACTGTCCTGACCCACCTGGAAAAACAGGGCACCTACGTGAGGATGCTCTTCATTGACTATAGCTCTGCCTTCAATACGGTCATCCCCACCAAGCTCACCACCAAACTCCACCAGCTAGTCCTCAGCTCACTGATATGTGATTGGATCCTGAATTTTCTGACGGAGCGACCACAGGCAGTGAGACTGGTGCCTCACCTGTCCTGCACTATCACCCTGAGCACCGGTACACCACAGGGCTGTGTACGGAGCCCCATACTCTACTCCCTCTTCACCCACGACTGTGTCCCTGCATTTGACAACATTGTCAAGTTTGCAGACGACACAACGGTGATCGGGCTGATCACCAACGGTGATGAAACAAACTATAGAGCGGAGGTGCAGAACCTGGCGGACTGGTGCTCACGGAACAACTTGTCTCTAAACACCTCCAAGACCAAGGAGCTGATTATCGACTTCAGGAGGTCACAGAATGGGGAATATGCCCCAATCTCCATCTACGGACACAGTGTGCAGAGAGTGTCCAGCTTCAAGTTTCTGGGCACTCACATCTCAGATGCCCTACATGGTCCACCAACACCGCTGCACTGGTCAAAAAGGCACAGCAATGACTGTTCTTCCTAAGAACATAAAAACGGACTGGTCTGCCCCAACAGCTGCTGACGACCTTCTACCGCTGCACCACAGAGAGCATACTAACGTATGGCATCTCTGTGTGGTATCTCAGCTGCACGGAGGCGGAGAGCAGAGCTCTTCAGCGCGTTGTCCACAGAGCGTAACAGATTATTGGGACTAAGCTACCAGCCTTGGAGGGCATCTACCACAAACGTTGCCTCAGGAAGGCCGTCAGCATACATAAAGACTCCTCTCACCCTTGTAATGGACTGTTCGAACTACCAGACTCAGGAACAGCTTCATTCCCAGAGCTATAGCGGCTCTGAACCGGTCCTGCTGAGGACCCCACACCCCCATGGACTGCCTCCCCCGGCCTCGCACTTTAGTCTGTGTTGATGTTACTGGTCAAATGTTCGTTTTTACAAACCTTGTTCTCGGGGTTGCAAACCGAAATCTCGAAGTTGCAAACCAAATCTCGTTGCACTTATGTGTAATGACAATAAAATATATTATTATTATTATTATTATTATTATTATTATTATTATTATTATTATTATTATTATTATTATTATTATTATTATTATCCACGGGAACTGATCCTGAGTCTATAGAACATTGGAAAATCATCACCAATGCATCCACGATTTCTAGAGCCACTTCCTTAAGTACCCTGGGATGCAGACCATCAGGCCCTGGGGATTTATCAGCCTTCAGTCCCATCAGTCTACCCAACACCATTTCCTGCCTAATGTGGATTTCCTTCATTTCTTCCGTCACCCCAGATCCTCTGACTACTACTATATCAGGAAGACTGTGTCCTCCTTAGTGAAGACGGATCCAAAGTACCTGTTCAACTCATCTGCCATTTCCTTGTTCCCCGGAATAAATTCACCTTTTTCGGTCTTCAAGGGTCCAACTTTTGTTTTAACGAATTTGTTTCTCTTCACATACCTAAAGAAGCTTTTACTATTCTCCTTTATATTCTTGGCTAGCTTACCTTCGTACCTCATCTTTTCTCCCCGTATTGTCTTTTTAGTTATCTTCTGTTGCTCTTTCAACATTACCCAATCCTCTTACATGTAGCTCATGTTTGCTACGTTGTACTTCTCTTTTATTTTTTTTACTGTCACTGACGACCTTTGTCAGCCACGGTCGCCCCTTACTCGCCTTGGAATCTTTCTTCCTCCTAGGAATGAACTGATCCTGCACCTTCTGTATTATTCATAGAAATACCTGCCTTTTTTTTCCACTGTCATCCCTGCTAGTGTATCTTTCCAGTCAACTTTGGCCAGCTCCTCCCTCGTGGCACCATTGTCCCCTTTATTGAAATGTAACACTGACACCTCCGATCTACCCCTTTCCCTCTCCAATTGTTGATTAAACCTGACCATGTTAAAATTGTACAAGACGTTGGTGAGACCAAATCTGGAGTATGGTGTACAATTTTGGTCGCCTAATTATAGGAAGGATGTCAACAAAATAGAGAGGGTACAGAGGAGATTTACTAGAATGTTGCCTGGGTTTCAACAGCTAAGTTACAGAGATAGGTTTAATAAGTTAGGTCTTTATTCTCTGGAACGCAGAAGGTTAAGGGGTGACTTGATAGAGGTCTTTAAAATGATGAGAGGGATAGACAGAGTTAATGTGGACAAGCTTTTCCCTTTGAGAACAGGGAAGATTCAAACAAGAGGACATGACTTTAGAATTAAGGGACAGAGGTTTAGGGGTAACATGAGGGGGAACTTCTTTACTCAGAGAGTGGTAGCGGTGTGGAATGAGCTTCCAGTGGAAGTGGTGGCGGCAGGTTTGTTGGTATCATTTAAAAATAAATTGGATAGGCATATGGATGAGAAGGGTATGGAGGGTTATGGTATGAGTGCAGGCAGGTGGGACTAAGGGAAAAAAGTTGTTCGGCACGGACTTGAAGGGCCGAGATGGCCTGTTTCCGTGCTGTAATTGTTATATGGTTATATGGTTATATGTTATGGTCACCACATCCTAATGGCGCATTACCATCGAGGTCCTTTATTCAAAACATCGAAACGAAGAAGAAGACATCTCCGATTTACGAGGATTTTGCCAGGACCTTGGATTCACGAAGAAGGTAATCATTTAAAAACACTGAAACATAGAGGAATACATCCCTAATTTACGAGGATGGTGCTATGACTAGAGGGTGTAGGCAATATGGAGAGGTGAGCAGGTTGCATGGGCGGAAATCCGGGGGGCGGGGGGGGGGGGGGGGGGGGGGGGTTAGACGGCACAGGAAGATATGTTCTCTTCATGTTTTGAGAAATGGGGGATAATCCGCCCATGTTTTGTGAAACATGTATTTTGCGATGTTCCATCCGATCGCGCGCCGAGGAGTTGCGGCCCCATGCATGGTCAGCTGGCTCAGATTGCAGCAAAAGCAAAACCGCCTCAGAATGTTACATTTTTATAAAGCTCTCGGGTTTAATTAGTACTGCAGACCGATTGGGGTTGTTTATCACTTCATTTTGAGATAAAAACTATGTGTTAACTGTCATATCTCACTGTTATTTCGATGCGTCACCAATCGATACGTCGATATGCATTCCTCAGTAAATATAATTGTGTTTTGACTATCTTTGGTTTTGACCTTCAAGTATTACTGATGCGTTCATTTGAATAAAATTCACTCGAGAATTTCTTAAAACTATCTGATGCGGGTATAATTACCATTGGAACTTTGGTGGCAGACGAAATATGCTGGAGGAACACAGCGGACGTGGCAGCATCTATGTAGAGAAGGAATAGGCGACGTTTCGGGTCTCGACCCTTCTTCAGACCATTTGTGAACTTTGGATGTATTGGTGGATGGGAAAGATTTAAACGGGTATCGGAGGATCATTAAGGGATCCGGCGGTCGAACTGGTGTGCATGTATAGCCCCTCATTCACCCACGTTATTTAGTAATTTTTACCCACCATTTAGGGATGTTATATGAATTTAAACAAATTAAGTATGTTTATGTTCATTTTTGTTAGTTTATCAAAAGTTAATTTATGAATGCCCCCCCCCCCCCCCCTTCACTCTCTCGTCCATGGTTAGTACTTCTGTTTGCCTTTATTTGCTTCAGTTTTATTTAGTGTTATTTATCACGTTGCAGCTTTTGAAAGATTTAAAGGGGCACCGGACCGTTCGGACAGCCATTAAGGGCTCCGGACCGCGAGCAAGGGATTCCTGGCGTGCAGGTAGGGTCCCTCATTCACCCACATTATCCAGTAATCTTTACCCATCATTTTCTCTAAATTATGGGTAAAAATTACTAAATAACGTGGGTGAATGAGGGACTGTATCTGCACGCCAGGAAGCCCGTGCTCACGGCCAGGACCCTTATGCCCCTGTCCCACGTAGGAAACCTGAACGTAAACCTGTGGAGACTTTGCGCCCCACCCCCGGTTTCCGTGAGGTTCCGGTCACTCTCCATGAGTCACCAGAGGTTTTGGACACTTGCCTGGAAACCCTCGACCGAAGCGTGAGCTGCATCTACTGATCAAAGATCCTATTGCATCTTGGCTACCGCACACACACACACACAAACACATCGCGAAGGTGGGGCCCAGGGACAGCGGAGGAGCGTTGCTGCGCAATGAAGAGGAAGGTAAACGGCTGCCACAGAGCACCGTAAGTCCTTTAGAGAGCGCGGGAGGGAGGACAGAGAAAGGGAGAGAGAAGGGGAAGAGAAGGGGAGAGAGAAGGGAGGAGAAGGGGAGAGAAGGGGAGAGAAGGGAGCAGAGCGGGAGAGAAACGGGGGGAGGAGAAGGCGTGGAGACAGTTGTAAGAAGTTTAATAAAGTTAGCGGGCATTTTACCCTCCGGCGGATCTTCTAGGTCCTAAAAACCAAACATCCGACAGGATCTTTGCTGAAAACTCCAATGAGCCAATCAAAATGGCCGGTCAGGGAAGGCGATTGCGTTCCACTGCCTGTAAGTGAATAGCACCCCACTGCAGTAGCTTCGACCAAACGGCAACCTATTTTTAGTTGAGGCCGTTTTTTTTAATAACCGCAGGAACATAGAAGGCTCGACTACGCGGAAACCACTTTTCACCATTAGGGAGAGTGACCGGAACCTTCGGGAACCTCCGGGAACCTCACGGAAACCTTGGGTGGGGCGCAAGGTCTCCAGAGGTTTTCGTTCGGGTTTCCGAAGTGGGACAGATGCATTACCGATCGTCCGATACCCGTTTAAATCTTTCAAAAGCTACAGCATGATAAGTAACACTGAATAAAACTGAAGCAAATAAAGGTAAACCGAAGAACTAACCTTGGAGGAGAGAGAGAGAGAGAGAGAGAAAACAACATAGTAAACTTTTCACAAACTAACAAAAACATACATGAAGAATCTTTGGATGGGAGGAGATAAATTTGTCATGCACACTCATCTTCGGGTCGCCAGGCAATTATGTCACCCCCCCCCCCTCCCCCAGTGTTTTTAAAGTGATTTCCGCCCTTAGCAGGTTGCGAAGGCTGGGTCTCTATTCAATGGATTACAGGACGATGAGGGGAGATCTTATAGATGTATACAAAAACATGAGAGGAGTAGATCGAGTGGATGCACAGAGAGTTAGTTAGGGCTTTAAAAAAATAGCGGAGTCAGAGGATATGGGGAGAAGGCAGGAACGGGGTATTGATTGGGGATGATCAGCCATGATCACATTGAATGCCGGTGCAGGCTCGAAGGGTCAAATGGCCGACTCCTGCACCTATTGTCTATTGTCTATTGAGTCTTCTGCCCAGAGCAGGGAAATCGAGGACCAGAGGGCTTTGGTTCAAGGTGAAGGAGAAAATATTTAATAGGATTCGGAGGGGTAACTTTTTCACACAAAGGGTGGTGGGTGTATGGAACAAGATTCCAGAGGAGGTAGTTGAGACTGGGAACATCGCATAATTTAAGAAACAGGTAGACAGGTCCATGGATAGGACTGGTTTGGAGGGATATGGATCAAGCACAGGCAAGTGGAACTAGTAGGTATGTTACAAAACGTACCTTTAGCGGTGCTGCAGTTCTGTCACTGGCCGTGTGCGCGACGTTGGCGCCTTTAAGGGAGGGGGGGGGGGGGGGCGGGCGGGGTTAAAATGCGGTTTTCCTTTGCCATCGGAGCTTTCCTTTGTCGGAGTGCGATCTATTTCTGGAGATTCGTTCCGACTGCCGGTAAGTTAATTATTAAAAATAAATCGCCCGACTATTTCAGCGCTGGAGTAAAATAAAAATTAGCTCCTAATGTAGCAATGTTACAAAATTTTGAGATTTAAAAAATCAAGTCTGCCATTTATCCCATCAGATAAAGCATAAAAAGAAGTTTAATTTGACATCTAATTTACTTTCATATCTTCAGTATTAAGAAAGTTATGGCCATTTTCATACTCGGAAATTAGCATCTTGCTCCCCATTGCCTCTCAATTGACTTAACTCAAAAGCTGTGATCTGGAAAAGTTAAAAGCCCATAACTTTCTTAAAAATTAAGAGAACTCAATGAAATGTTCAGTTATTATAGATTGAAGCATTCTGAAACAAATGTGAAACAATCTTACTTGGATGACCTGAAATTAAAGCATATAATTAGTTAGTTATCTAATTGTAGCTAATTACAAAATTCAATGAGTAGATCTAAACATCTATCAATTTCTTAAGAAAAGATAAACTTTTTTAAAATTGCCCAAGTGTCCAAATAACATTCACACAATAGTCCACAATATAACATAATTTTTAAATCACATTTTCATGAATTTCTGGGCCAAATGGAAGGAATTTAGTGTTTTATGCCTGTAAATTAATGGCCATTTAAATCAACTAGCGAGTGGGTTTTAGTGGAATGCGGTGGATTGGAACGTTGCGGTTTGCGGTGAAGTCGGGAGGAAAAATACTGTTGGTTCATACATTGTTTGGGACCCCATTTCACAACGTAAAAATATTATTAAAGGCTCCCGAAAAACCAACTTTTAATATAAAAATAAACTATTTACCTTTTTTTCTCCCCTACGCAAAATCCTTCCGGTTGTCTGTTCTCACGGCTTTTGAAGGTGATTTTTAAATTACTCTAGTTAATAAATAATTTAGAGTAATTTAAAAATACCTTCATTCATGAAATGTCGGAGCGATTTTTCTTCCGCAACCAAATCGCCCGACATTCATCGATTTGACCTGCCTGTTGAAAAACGGCACTTTAAGCCCGCCCCCCTCTGAAAGGCGCCAAAGTCACGCACACGGGGAGCGGCAGAACTGCAGCGCTGCACAAGGTAAGTTTTGCAACATACCTTTCTGTGAACGCCGACAACGGGGACCGATTTTACGTCGGGGCCAGGTAAGCGAAAGCTGTTTATTTTTACATATAAACCTGCTTTTTTAGATGACCTTAATCAACATTTAATGTTGCGAAACGGTGATTTAGTCCCCATACAACCTGGCAGAAATTTTCCTGCCGATATTTTGTGTTTAAATTCACTGCAACCGCAACTTTCTAATCCATCGCGTTCCAGAAAATCCCACTCGCAAGCTGTTTAAAATGCCCATTAATTTATGGGCTTTTGACTGTCCTCGATCACAACTTTTGAGTTGAGTCAATAGAAAAGCAATAGGAAACAAGTTGCTAATTTCCGAGTATGAAAATGGCCATAACTATCTTAATACTGAAGATATGTAAGTGAATTAGGTGTCCAATTAAACTTCTTTTTTTTGCTTTACCTGATGGGATAAATTACAGACTTGATTTTTAAAATCTCAAATTTTTTAACATTGCTAGAACTAGTGTAGCTGGGACATTGTTGGCCGGTGTGGGCAAGTTGGGCCGAGGGGCCTGTTTCCACAATGTATCACTCTATTCTATGGTGGTGTGATCCTATTAGCTCTTCTATTCATTACTTTGCATGACGCTTTGGATGTGGAGACTGGTGGGGTTGAAAATAATGATTAGTTCAGGAACTAGATGAGCTTCATGCAAGGGTTCCATCTACTCTTGTGGGGAGAAGCCACAGGACATAAAAAATGAGAACCTTTCAGACATACCTGCGTGAATCGTTCCATTGTCAACCAATGTGTCATAATGTAGATTGGGAACTGATGGCATGGAATAGAAGCACTGCCAAGGGACGAAATAAGAATATCTTAACTCATGACACCCGAGTAGAAATCATGAGATAAGTAGATAGGGTGAATGCACAGAATAGTTTCCAGAATAGTGATTGAGCAATCAAGAACTAAATGGCATTGTTTTATGGTGAGAAGGAAAATGTTTAATAAGAACCCGAGTCGTTTCGCCAAACACCTCCGCTCGGTCCGCAATAACCAACCCAACCTCCCGGTGGCTCAGCACTTCAACTCCCCCTCCCATTCCGTATCCGACCTCTTGGTCCTGCGCCTCCTCCACGGCCAGAGTGAGCAACACTGCAAGTTGGAGGAACAGCACCTCATATTCCGCTTGGGGAGTCTGCATCCTCTGGGCTTAAACATTGAATTTTCTCAATCCTGTTAACCCAGATTGCCTCCTCCCCCTCCCCACCTCTCCCTCAGCCCTCGGGCCCTGACATTCCTTCTCCATCTCCCTCCCCCCACACCCAAGTCGCACTAGCTTCTCATTTTCACACTACAAACAGCTTACAATGGCCCATTTCCTTTATCATCAATACTTTTTTGCATATCTTTCATTCATTGTTCTTTATCTCTCCACATCACGGTCTATATCTCTCGTTTCCCTGATCCCTGACCAGTCTGAAGAAGTGTCTCGACCCGAAACGTCGCCTATCTCCTTCGCTTCTTAGATGCTGCTGCACCCGCTGAGTTTCTCCAGCTTTTATTGTGTAACCCTCGATTCTCCAGCATCTGCAGTTCCTTCTTTAACACTCTGAACTTTGTGTATTGGAGATTATATAGGTATGGATTAAGATGGTTAATCTACAGTGGGTAAATCCGAAAGTGGGATAATATAGAACTAGTGGCCTCGGTGGGACGAAGCGTGTGTGGGGACAGGGGGACACATCCCCTCCATGTTTTGAGGGGTGGGGGACAATCCTCCCCCCCCTGTTTTGTAATCCAGATTATGAAATTCGGAGAAAAAAAATTACAAATCTCCGCTTTCCGCGAGACAGTGGAGGTGGAACTGACGATCAAGGTCGCCGATTGGACGAGAGAGACGTCGGTCAGCAGGAAGTGGGAAGGGGGGCGGGACATGATGATTTCGTGCGATGATTGGAAGAGGGAGGTATCGGTCAGAGGCGGAAGTAGCGGGGTGAGACTGAAGATAGAGCGCGTTGTCTGGAGGAGGGAGACGTCCTGGTGGAGCAAAGATCATAGCGGGGAGTACGAATCGGCCCATTCGCGGGGCCTTTCATCACCCGGCGTGACGCGGCCGCGGGATTTTCCACCGCGGTCAAATTGCTGGTTCCGATGTTGAAGCTCCCGCCTGTGGATGGCAGTGCCCGCGGCCGGTTTAAAGCCGCGCTGAGCGATGAAAGGCCCCGCGAACGGACCGATTGAAGTCCCAAGATTCGGACATATCAGAGCTGCAGTTAAGAGCACTGTTTCCTGCGAGGCCGAAATGAATATTTATCCTCACTGTATTTACCGATTTACATTGCTGTTGTCATCTTAAATCTCAAACCAGAAATTACATGTTCCGTCATATTCTCACTCTTTATTTGGGAGAGAACGAAGCGAAAATTCCGCCAACTTATCCCACACTTTCTGATCGACATCAATACTCGGCATGGCCTCAGTGGAATGAAGGACCTGTTTCCATTCTGTACTTTGTGATTGAAATCGTTCTAAAAGTCCACTGCATCAATTGTTTTGTTTTTATCTGTTGTACCTCTAAAAATGCGAATAAACCTCAATGGTGACCTTGCTTTTATACATCGGCATGGAGTCACACTGTCATACAGCACCGAATCAGTTCCCTCGGCTCAACTAGAACACTTGAACACTGTGTACGGCACAAGGTTAGACCCTGCTGCCCACGATGTCTGCACCGAAAATGATGAGCAGTACAATCGCTATCTACCTACACATACTGTAATCCATACAATTCCTTTCCCTGCACAGTCATATACATAGGCAAAGTCTCGAAAATGCCACTATCGTACCTGTCTGGATCGCTACTCCTGCCTCTCAGTCCTTTGAGTCCTGGCAAACTTCTCGGAAATATTCTCTGCACTCTCTTGTTTAATTGTGTGTTTTCAACGGCAGAGTGACCAGATGTTAACATTTCCCGCGTGGTTTGAGCAACTGAAACATAACTTCCCAACCTCTATATTCAATGTCCTTTCAATTTAAGGCCATCGTGCAAACACCTTCCTTGCACCCTAACAACCCGGGACGCACTTTTCAGTGAAGGATCTGGTCGGACTTCCGAATACATCCCAAGGTCCCTACGTTAAAACTGTAAAGGTCTTACACAATATTGACATCCCAAATTGCATCACTTTGCACAGCTGAAATAAACTCCATTACATACTATTTGGCCCACATGCCCAGCTGACCAAATGCTGTTCTCATTCTGGTAACCTTCTGCACAGCTAAGATGCCACCTAATTTCGTGACATCTGCAAACTTATTACCAATGTCATAGACATTTTTATCCAAATGGGCGATGTTGGCAACACATGAAAATGTGCCCTGCTCCGACCCTTGAGACACCTCTCTTGGAATAGGCCTCTAGTCCGAAAAAAATGCTACCACTATCAGCCCTTGCTATTTTCAATGGGCGTATTGCCTATCTAATTAATTATCTCTCGCTGAATCCCATGTGATCTACCAAGCAGAGTGATCTACCAAGCAGAAGCTTGTCAACGGCCTTGCTGAAGTCCAGTGGACCTTCTCTCGTTTACCTTCTTCGCCAATCACCAAACTCAACCAGATTCGCGAGACACATACTCCCACGCACAAGCTATGCTAAGTATCTATAATGCATGCCTACCTTTGCAAATGCTGTAAATTGTTTTGCGCCATAGCACCTCCCGTAACATCAAGCTTACTGGCCTATAGTTCCCAGGTTTTTATTGTCAAGCCTACTGGTCTATAGTTCCCAAGTTTTCTTTCTGTAGCCCTTCTAAAACAAAGGTAGAACATTAACCACACCCCCGAAGAAAAACTTTCATTGAGCATCTCGTCCATCTCATGCAGCTCCAAGCATAAACATAAAGTGTGTTATTTGAAGGGACTTATGTTCTCCTTAATCAGCCTATTTACCTAAATATACTTAGACAATTTTTTTGGAGTTTCCGAAATTTTCTCTACAAAAGTTGTTTCGTGCCCACTTGTTGCCTTCCTGATTTCCTTCTTAATTATTCTCAAACCCCCCGTTTACTCCTCCGGAGTCCGGTCAAGGATAGTCCAAGGGACATCAGAGGTAGGTAGTTCAGCATTGCTCTCTGGTTGTGATTGGATGATTCAGTTGCATGATAACAGCTGGGAAGAAACTCGCCATGACTCTGGTGGTGTGCGTTTTCACACATTTTTCTCATGGGAGAGGGTAGAAGAGGGAGTGGCCAGGGTGCGACTCGTCCTTGATCATGCTGCAGGCCTTGCTAAGGCAGCGTTAAGTATAAATTGATGCAATAGAATGGTTGGATTGTGTGATGGCCTGAGCTGCATCCACAATTCACTGCAATTTCTTATGGTCCGGCATGGAGCTGTTCCCAAACCACGCTGTGATGCATCCTGAAAAAATGCTTTCTATGGTGCATCTGTAAAAGTTGGTGAGAGATGTAGGGAACATGCCAAACTTCCTAAGCTTTCTACGGAAGCAGAAGCGTTGGTGTACTTTCTTGGTCGTTGCTTCAATATGAGGGGCCCAGTAGAAGTTATTGGTGATATTGACTCCGTGAAATTCAAAGTTTTCGACCTTCTCTACTTCAGCACCATCAATGCAAACTGGGGTATGTGTACCACTTTGCTTCCTGAAGTCGATCACTACCTTGCTGACGTTGAGAGAAAGCTTATTGTCTCGACACCATGACACGAAGTTCTCAATCTCCTTACTGCACTCTGTCTCATCATTATTTGATATCCGGCTCTCAATGGTGGTGTCATCTGGGAATTTGACACTTGAATTAGATTTGTACATGGCTGCCCAGTCGTGGCTGTACAAGGTGTAAAGAAGAGAGCTGAGAACGCATCCTTGTGGAGCACCAGTGTTGAGGATTATCACAAAGGATGATTTGTCCCCTATCCTTACATATTGGTGTCTGTTGGTCAGGAAGTCGAGGATCCAGTTGCAGAGATGAGTGCTGACCCCAAGTCCTGCGAGTTTGGTGATGAACTGGGGTGGTATTAAAGGCAGAGCTGTAATCTATGAATAGGAGTCTGAAGTAGGTGTCTCTCCTCTTCAGGTGTTCTAGGAATGTGTGTAGGGCTAGGGTGACGGCATCATCCATGCAGTTGTTGTGGCAGTAGACGAACTCCAGTGGGTCAAAGTCACTGGGTGGATTGGATTTAATGCGTTCCATATCTAGCCTCTCAAAACATTTCATGATTTCGGACGTGAAGGCCACTGGTTGTCGTTTCGGCATGAGATCTTGTTTTTCTGCGGCAATGGGATGAAAGTGGTCTTTTGGAAGCACGTGGGTACTTCTGAACGGAGTAGGATACTCTGCTAGCTGGTCCGCGCAGCTACTAAGGACACTGCCAGGAACTCCATCTGGTCCAGTTGACTTTTGTGAGTTTACCATCAGGAAGGCCGATCTAACCTCTGCTACAGTCACCCGGGGGAGAGGCATATTGGAGTTTGATGGGCCAGGTGTCACCATATTCCTGTGGAGTGTTTCCTCCTCCACATTTTGTTTTGAAAATTAGAACATTTGGTTATTAATTTCCCTGCCTTTTTAGTTAAAAAATCCAAAAAAATTAAAATCAAACTGCTGCATGTGTCACAGCGCCATCTCACAGACGTCCAATCACAATGGATCTAATTTACCTATGATATGACATCACAATGGGGCAGGGCTGGAAGATTGGAACCTTCAGGTGGGCCTACTAAAATCAAACAGCTGCACGAGTCAGAGCCATCTGACAGATGTCTAATCACAATGGATCTCATTTACATATGCCATCACAATGGGACAGGTGTGGGAGATTGGAACCTTCACGTGGTCTGGCGTGCAAGCAAGATCAAATAGAGCAAGTTGGCCTACCACCCCTCCCTATTTACCCCTCCCTCTCCACCTCCCTCCACTCCCCCTGCCCCTCCATCCCTTCTAGCATCCACCCTCCCCTCTTCTCCACCCCCTCCTCTTCTCCCCCTTCCACTTCTCCCCTTCCTCTTCTCTCACCCTCCAACTCCCCCTCTTCTCTCTCCTTCCCCTCTCACCCCCCCTCCCTCACTCACCCCCTCCTCTCTCCCCATCCCTCCCACTCTCCCCCTCTCCCCTCTACACTCTCTCTCTCTCCACTCTACTCTCTCTCTCTCCTCTCCACTCTCTCCCCTCTACTCTCTCTCTCCACTACTCTCTCCCCTCTACTCTCCTCCTCCCCCTCCCTTATGCCCCCTGCCTTTCCCGCTCTCCCCCTTCTCTCTCCCCCCACTTCTTTCCCACCGTCTCTCTCCCCCTTCTCTCTCCCTCTCTCTCTCCCCCTCTCTCTCCCCCTCTCTCTCCCCCTCCTCTCTCCCCCTCCTCTCTCTCCCTCCTCTCTCTCCCTCCTCTCTCTTCCTCCTCTCTCCCCTCTTCTCTCCCCTCCACTCCCCTTCTCCTTTCACCCTCCAATCTCTCTCCACCTCCCCCCTCCCCCCCACCTCTACCACACTCTCTTCCCTCCTCTCTCCCTCCCCCTCCCCCACTCTGCCCCCTCCTCTCTACCCCCCTCCACTCCCCCTCCACCTCTTATTTTCCTCCCCCTCTCCACCCTCCCCTCTCCTCCCCATCTCCACCCTCCCCTCCTCCCCTCCACCTCTCCCCCTCCTCTTCTCTCCCGTCCACCTCTCCCCCTCCACCTCTCCCCACCCTTTTCTCTCCCCCCTCCAACTCTCACCCCCTCCTCCCGCCCCTCCCTCACCGTCCTCTCTCGCCCCCTCCATCCCCCTCTACTCTCTCTCTCCCCTCTACTCCCTCTCTCCCCTCTAATCTCTCTCTCCCCTCTACTCTATCTTTCCCTCTAATCTCTTTCTCCCCTCCAATCTCTTTTCCCCCCTCCCTCCCCTCCTTCCACCCCCTGCCTCTCCCCACCCCGTTCTCTCGCTCTCCCTTCTCTACCCCCCTCTCCCCCTTTTCTCGCTCCCCTTGCACTCTCCCCCTCCACTCTCCCCATCTCCTCCCTCTCTCCCTCCACAACTCCCTCCCCCTCCTCCTCCCTCCCCCTCCTCCTCCCTCCCCCACTCTCCCCATCCCTCTTTCCCCTTCCACCCCCACCCATCTCTCCCTCCCCCCTCTCCCTCCCTCCTATCCCTCCCTCCCCTTCCCCAGCCGCTCCCTCCAGCCCTCCCCACCACTCTCACATCCCCTCCCCTACCTCCCCCACCCCTACCCCTCTCTCCCCTTCCCCCCTCCCCGCTCTCCCCTCACCCAATCCACCGCTCTCTTTCTTCCCATTCTCCTCCACTCCCAAATCTCTCCCCAATCTTCACCCGTCATCCTCCCCATCTCCCCCCTCTCCTCCCCTCTCTCCTCACACCTCTCTCCTCACCCCTCTCCCCTTCTCCATCTCCCCCTTCTCTCTCCCCTCCACTCTCACACACCACTCTCTCCCTCTCCTCTCCCCTCCAATCTCTCTCCACCTCCCACCCTCTCCCCTTCTCTCTCCCCCTCCTCTCTCTCCCCCTCCAATCTCTCCCCCTCCACTCTCACATCCCCCCAACCTTTCCAACCCCTACCCCTCTCTCGCCGTCCCCCCTCCCCGTTCTTTCCCTTCCCCATCTCCTCCCCTACTCAATCTCTCCCCCATCTCCATCCGTTCTCCCCCCGTCCTCCCCCCTCTCCCCCCTCTCCTCCCCTCTCTCCTCCCCCTCTCTCCTCACACCTCTCCTCACCCCTCTCCCCTCCTCTCTCCCCCCTCTCCATCTCCCCTCTCCTCACCCTCTCCCCATATCCTCCTCCGTCCTCCCTGCCCTCTACTCCCCCTCTGCCTTCCCGCCCCCCCTCCCCCTCCCCACCCCCTTTCTCCCTTCTCCCATCTCCCCCTCCCCTTCCCCTCCCCACTCCGCCCCCTCTCCATCTCCCCCTCTCCTCCTCCCTCCCTCTCCCCTCTCAGCCCCAGCCATCTCCCCTCCTCCACCCTCCTTCTCCCCTCCTCCAACCCCACCTCTCCCCTCCTCCAACCCTCTTTCCGCTCCAACCCCCTCTGCCCTCCTCCAACCCCCTCCCCACTCCCTACCCCTTCCCTTTGCCCCCCTCTCTTTTCCCCCACTCCCCCTCCTCTCTCTCCCCTCATCTCTCGCCTCTTCTCTCTCCCCATCCTCTCCCCCCACCTCCTCTCCTCTCCCCGCTACACTCTTGCCTCCGCCTCCCCTCCCCGCTCTCACCCCCTCCTCTCTCCCCATCCCTCCCCCTCTCCCCCTCTCCCCTCTACACTCTCTCTCTCTCTCTCTCCACTCTACTCTCTCTCTCTCTCCTCTCCACTCTCTCCCCTCTACTCTCTCTCTCCACTACTCTCTCCCCTCTACTCTCCTCCTCCCCCTCCCCCTCCCTTATGCCCCATGCCTTTCCCGCTCTCCCCTTCTCTCTCCCCCTTCTCTCCCCACTTCTTTCCCACCGTCTCTCTCCCCTTCTCTCACCCCCTCTCTCTCCCCCTCTCTCTCCCCCTCTCTCCCCCTCTCTCTCCCCCTCTCTCTCCCCCTCTCTCTCCCCCTCTCTCTCCCCCTCCTCTCTCCCCCTCCTCTCTCTCCCTCCTCTCTCTCCCTCCTCTCTCTTCCTCCTCTCTCCCCTCTTCTCTCTCCCCTCCACTCCCCTTCTCCTTTCACCCTCCAATCTCTCTCCACCTCCCCCCTCCCCCCCACCTTTACCACCCTCTCTCCTCCCTCCTCTCTCCCTCCCTCTCCCCCACTCTGCCCCCTCCCCTCTACCCCCCTCCACTCCCCCTCCACCTCTTATTTTCCTCCCCTCTCCACCCTCCCCTCTCCTCCCCATCTCCACCCTCCCCTCCTCCCCTCCACCTCTCCCCCTCCTCTTCTCCCCCGTCCACCTCTCCCCCTCCACCTCTCCCCACCCTTTTCTCTCCCCCCTCCAACTCTCACCCCCTCCTCCCGCCCCTCCCTCACCCTGTCCTCTCTCGCCCCCTCCATCCCCCTCTACTCTCTCTCTCCCCTCTACTCCCTCTCTCCCCTCTAATCTCTCTCTCCCCTCTACTCTATCTTTCCCTCTAATCTCTTTCTCCCCTCCAATCTCTTTTCCCCCCTCCCTCCCCTCCTTCCACCCCCTGCCTCTCCCCACCCCGTTCTCTCGCTCTCCCTTCTCTACCCCCCTCTCCCCCTTTTCTCGCTCCCCTTGCACTCTCCCCCTCCACTCTCCCCATCTCCTCCCTCTCTCCCTCCACTACTCCCTCCCCCTCCTCCTCCCTCCCCCTCCTCCTCCCTCCCCCACTCTCCCCATCCCTCTTTCCCCTTCCACCCCCACCCATCTCTCCCTCCCCCCCTCTCCCTCCCTCCTATCCCTCCCTCCCCTTCCCCAGCCGCTCCCTCCAGCCCTCCCCCACCACTCTCACATCCCCTCCCCTACCTCTCCCACCCCTACCCCTCTCTCCCCTTCCCCCCTCCCCGCTCTCCCCTCTCCCAATCCACCGCTCTCTTTCTTCCCATTCTCCTCCACTCCCAAATCTCTCCCCAATCTTCACCCGTCATCCTCCCCATCTCTCCCCTCTCCTCCCCTCTCTCCTCACACCTCTCCCCTCACCCCTCTCCCCTTCTCCATCTCCCCCTTCTCTCTCCCCTCCACTCTCCCACACCACTCTCTCCCTCTTCTCTCCCCTCCAATCTCTCTCCACCTCCCACCCCTCTCCCCTTCTCTCTCCCCCTCCTCTCTCTCCCCCTCCAATCTCTCCCCCTCCACTCTCACATCCCCCAACCTTTTCCACCCCTACCCCTCTCTCCCCGTCCCCCCTCCCCGTTCTTTCCCTTCCCCATCTCCTCCCCTACTCAATCTCTCCCCCATCTCCATCCGTCCTCCCCCCTCTCCCCCCTCTCCTCCCCCTCTCTCCTCCCCCTCTCTCCTCCCCCTCTCTCCTCACACCTCTCCTCACCCCTCTCCCCTCCTCTCTCCCCCCTCTCCATCTCCCCTCTCCTCACCCTCTCCCCATCTCCTCCTCCGTCCTCCCTCCCCTCTCCCCCTCCCCCTTCCCGCTCCCCCTCCCCCTCCCCACCCCCTTTCTCCCTTCTCCCCTGTCCCCCTCCCCTTCCCCTCCCCACTCCGCCCCCTCTCCATCTCCCCCTCTCCTCCTCCCTCCCTCTCCCCTCTCAGCCCCACCCATCTCCCCTCCTCCACCCTCCTTCTCCCCTCCTCCAACCCCACCTCTCCCCTCCTCCAACCCTCTTTCCGCTCCAACCCCCTCTGCCCTCCTCCAACCCCCTCCCCACTCCCTACCCCTTCCCTTTGCCCCCTCTCTTTTCCCCCACTCCCCCTCCTCTCTCTCCCCTCATCTCTCGCCTCTTCTCTCTCCCCATCCTCTCCCCCACCTCCTCTCCTCTCCCCGCTACACTCTTGCCTCCGCCTCCCCTCCCCGCTCTCACCCCCTCCTCTCTCTCCCCTCATCTCTCGCCTCTTCTCTCTCCCCATCCTCTCCCCCCACCTCCTCTCCTCTCCCCGCTACACTCTTGCCTCCGCCTCCCCTCCCCGCTCTCTCCCCCTCTCTCTCTCCCCCTCCTCTCTCTCCGCCCTCTCTCCCCTTTCCCCCTCCTCTCGCTCTCCCTCTCTCCCCTCCCGTCTCCCCCTCCCTCCCTGTGTGTATGGCAGGTGGTTAATGTGAGTGTGATGCCGCAGCCCCCCCCCCCCCCCCCCTCCCACCGCGCGTTGGGGAGAACAGACCCAGCGGGTCTGCACTTTGTCGAGTACCTTGATTAAAGTTTGTCCCGGTATTGCCTCTTGGCATCCTTGATGGCTTTGCGGAGATGATAGCAGGCATGGACCGAAATTCTGGGGGTGGGGGCACTTCCCTCCCATGTTTTGTAGGTGGGGGACAACATGTTTTGTAATTCGGATTTTGAAATTTGGCGAAAAAAAATCAATGAAAAACTCCGCTTTGCACAAGGCAGTGGGGATGTCACTGTTAAGCGCTGGCTAAATGTTTCTATTAACATCGTATTAACGATGTGTCACCAATTGTGCTTTGACCTTCAAGTATTACTGAAGGTATTCACGGAGAATTTCTTAAAGCTGTCTGATGCCGGTACAATTACCATTTGAACTAATTGGATGTATTGGTGGATGGGAAAGATTTAAATGGGTATCGGATTTAAATGAGTCAAGTCATTAAGGGCTCCGGTCGAACTCGTTTCCTGGTTGGCTTGCAGGTAAGTCTCTCATTCACGGTCACTCACGTTATTTAGTATTTTTTGCCATCTCTCTCTTTCTCTCTTTCCCCTTCCAAGGATGATTCTTCTGTTTGCCTTTATTTGTTTCAGTTTTATTTGTTTAAGTGTTATTTATCACATTGTGATCCATTGTAGCTTTTGATCGATTCAAGCGGGTACCAGACGCTTTCTAAGGGCTAAATTGGCCCGTTCGCGGGGCCTTTCATCACCCGGCGTGGCTTAAAATCAAACTGCTGCATCAAGCTGATCGGGGGTCCCGATGTTGAAGCCCCCGCCGGCCGATTTTAAGCCGCGCCGGGCGATGAAAGGCCCCGTGAACGGGCCGATTCAAGCCCCACGATTCAGGGCGGACGAAGCTGCTGTTGCTGGAGTTCGGAGTCGGTCACCACCAGGTCAGCTCCCGATGTTACCGTCCACAGCACAGATCATATCTTTGGTCCACAGGGCCCATGGTTGAGCCTCCAAAGCCTCGTATGTGTGTGTGTGCGCGCGTGTGTGCGTGTGTGTGTGCGCGCGCATGCACGTGCGCGCGGCCACCAAGATATTGTGCGTCCCCCAAATTGTGTCACTCCCATGAATTGATAGCGATTATTAGCAGGCCTTCTTGTACTGCTCGGGGTCGTTTGACTTGTATGCAGGAGACCTGGCCTTGACCTGTCAATGTACCTCGCGTTAACATTCCGGAAACATCCATGGTTTCGGGTTGGGGAACACTCAGATTGTCTTTGTCTGCACACAATATTCTGTGCACTTGTTGATGAAGTCAGTCACAGTAGTGACGTACTAATTCAGGTTAGCTGCGGTATGCACCAATCCATTGACTCAAAGTTTATCAACGGTGTGTGGCCAGAAGTACAAAGTGTTTGTGTGATTGTTTATTGAGGCGGGGAGTGGGTGGGGAGAATCTTTGACTTGAAACTTGGAATAAAAATCGTCTCAGTGAAGGAATATGACAAAGAAACCGATGGTCAATGCCAATTAGATTGATCTTTTTGTGTTGTGTATGTCTATAACTCTGGGTTATCTCATATTTTTCCATTGGTAAGGCCATTGTGGTTGGGTTTTTTGCAGCGTCATAAATAATCTTGTTGTGAATATGCCTCTTGTGAACTTTTGACCTGGATCATATCTCCAAAACAAATCACACTGCATAATTGTGACATATATGTTTTGATTAATTGACAAGGAAAAATGCCTGCATTAGGTTTCGATAAAGGATAGCAAATATTTTATTCTGAAAACTTGAATTGCTTAGAAGTCACAGTGCACATTTCAGAATGTTTGATTCAAATAGAAAACCAAATATTTCAGACCTCTAACATGCATTCCACTATTCTAAGGAACAACATGATTATAATTTAAAATCGTATGTGATATGCAAATTTTCTTAAATTTAAAACAAAATATACAAATGTTATTGACGTGAATTCGACCCGAAACGTTGCCTATTTCCTTCGATCCATAGATGATGCCTCACCCGCTGAGTTTCTCCAGCATTTTTGTCCACCTGCTGCATGACCTGCTGAGTTTTTTCGATTATTGCAAATCTTGAGTATCTTTCTAATGGAGAAGACAGACCAGTATGGTTCCACTACAAGACATTAAGAAACTTTGGGGAAGGCATGATCTGTGCAAAAAGGATGGGTTGCACTTGAAGCCGAGGGGGACCAATATCCTGGCAGGGAGATTTGCAAAGGCTACTGGGGAGATTTTAAACTAGAAAGGCTGGGGGGAGGGACTCGGGTAGAGGGGGCTAGGGGACAGGGAGTGGGGCAAGAGGCAGAGAAGGGAAACACTCGGACCCAAAATGTATGCGAGAAAGAGGAAACATATAATAAACAGAGAATAAGGGATGGTGGGGTTCTAAAATGTGTATATTTTAATGCTAGGAGCATTGTAAGAAAGGTGGATGAACTTAGAGCCTGGATTGACACCTGGAGATATGATGTTGTGGCTATCAGTGAAACACGGTTGCTGGAGGGCTGTGATTGGAAACTAAATATTCCACGATTTCGTTGCTTCAGGTGTGATAGAATTGGAGGGACCAGAGGTGGAGGTGTTGCATTGCTTGTCAGAGAAGATATTACAGCAGTGCTTTGGCAGGATAGATTAGAGGGCTCGTCTAGGGAGGCTATTTGGGTGGAACTGAGAAGCGGGAACGGTGTAGCAACACTTTTAGGGGTGTATTATAGATCTCCAAATGGGGAGCGAGAATTGGAAGAGCAAATATGTAAGGAGATAGCAGATATTAGTAGTAAGCACAAGGTAGTGATTGTGGGAGATTTCAAATTTCCAAAAATAGACTGGGAAACACATTCTGTAAATGGGCTGGATGGTTTGGAGTTTGTAAAATGTGTGCAGGATAGTTTTTTGCAGCAATACATAGAGGTATCGACCAGAGAAGGGGTAGTGCTGGACCTCCTGTTAGGAAATGAGTCAGGTCAGGTGATGGAGGTATGCGTTGGTGAGCACATCGGGACCAGTGATCACAATACCATTAGCTTCAATATAATTATGGAGAGAGTCAGAACTGGACCTAGGATTGAGATTTTTGATTGGAGAAAGGCTAACTTTGAGGGAATGCGTAAGGATTTAAAAGGAGTGAATTGGGACATTTTGTTTTATGGGAAGGATGTAGAAGAGAAATGGAGGACATTTAAAGGGGAAATTGTAAGAGTACAGAATCTGTATGTCACTGGTCGGTTGAAAGGAAATAGTAAAAATTGGAAAGAGGCATGGTTTTCAAAGGAAATTGGACACGGTTCGAAAAAAGAGAGATATCTACAATAATTATAGGAGGCATGGGGTAAATGAGATGCTAGAGGAGTATAAGAATGTAAAAAGAATCTTAAGAAATAAATTACAACGGCGAAAAGAAGATATGAGGTTGCTTTGGCAAGAAAGGTGAAAGTAAATCCAAAGGGTTTCTACAGCTATATTAACAGCAAAAGGATGACGAGGGATAAAATTGGACCATTAGAGAGCCAGAATGGACAGATATCTGCAGAGCCAAAAGAGATGGGGGAGATATTGAACAATTTATTTTCTTCGGTATTCACCAAGGAGAAGGATATTGAACTCTGTGAGGTAAGGGAAAAAAGTAGAGTAGCTATGGAAACTATGAGATTCAAAGAGGAGGAAGTACTGACACTTTTGAAAAATATAAAAGTGGATAAGTCTCCAGGTCCTGACATGATATTCCCTAGGACATTGAGGGAAGTAAGTGTAGAAATAGCAGGAGCTATGACACAAATATTTCAAATGTCATTAGAAACGGGAATAGTGCCGGAGGATTGGCGTACTGCGCATGTTGTTCCATTGTTTAAAAAGGGTTCAAAGAATAAATCTAGCAATTATAGACCGGTTAGCTTGACATCAGTGGTGGGCAAATTAATGGAAAGGATACTTAGAGATAATATATATATAAGCATCTGGATAAACAGGGTCTGATCAGGAACAGTCAACATGGATTTGTGCCTGGAAGGTCATGTTTGACAAACCTTCTTGAATTTTTTGAAGAGGTTACCAGGGAAATTGATGAGGGTAAAGCAGTGGATGTTGTCTATATGGATTTCAGTAAGGCCTTTGACAAGGTTCCCCATGGAAGGTTGGTTAAGAAGGTTCAATCTTTGGGTGTTAATGGCGGAGTAGCAAGATGGGTTCAACAGTGGCTAAATGGGAGATTTCAGAGAGTAATGGTGGATGGCTGTTTGTCAGGTTGGAAGCCGGTGACCAGTGGGGTGCTTCAGGGATCTGTGTTGGGTCCACTGTTGTTTGTCATGTACATCAATGATCTGGATGGTGGGGTGGAAAATTGGATAAGTAAGTATGCAGATGATACTGTTGTGGATAATGAAGTAGATTTTCAAAGTCTACAGAGAGATTTGGGCCATTTAAAAAGTGGGCTGAAAGATGGCAGATGGAGTTTAATGCTGATAAGTGTGAAGTGCTACATCTTGGCAGGACAAATCAAAATAGGACGTGCATGGTAAATGGTAGGGAATTGAGGAATGCTGTGGAACAGAGGTATCTAGGAATAACTGTGCATAGTTCCCTGAAGGTGGAATCGCATGTAGATAGGGTAGTAAATAAAGCTTTTGGTGTGCTGGCCTTTATAAATCAGAGCATTGAACATAGGAGTAGGGAAGTAATGTTAAAATTGTACAAAGCATTGGCAAGACCAATTCTGGAGTATGGTGTACAATTTTGGTCGCCTAATTATAGGAAGGATGTCAACAAAATAGAGAGAGTACAGAGGAGATTTACTAGAATGTTGCCTGGGTTCCAGCAACTAAGTTACAGAGAAAGGTTGAATAAGTTAGGTCTTTATTCTTTGGAGCGCAGAAGATTAAGGGGGGACTTGATTGAGGTCTTTAAAATGATGAAAGGGATAGACAGAGTTGACGTGGATAAGCTTTTCCCATTGAGGGTAGGGACGATTCAAACAACAGGGCATGACATGAGAATTAAGGGACAGACGTTTAGGGGTAACATGAGGGGGAACTTCTTTACTCAGAGAGTGGTGGCTGTGTGGAATGAGCTTCCAGTAGAAGTGGTGGAGGCAGGATCGATTTTAACATTTAAAAGTAAAGTGGATAGGTATATGGACGGGAAGGGAACGGAGGGGTATGGTCTGAGTGCAGGTAGATGGGTCTAGGGCAAAAATAAATGGTCGGCACAGACTGGAAGGGCCGAGAGGGCCTGTTTCCGTGCTGTAATTGTTATATGGTTATATGGTTAAACGACGTTCACGGCCAAATGATTATAAGCCCACCCCTGCAACAACAAAAAGGCCTAATGGTTGCAAAGCGAATTGAGCCCCAGAGTATTTCACCATATTCAATTAGATATCTAAGAGGTCTGCAATGGGGAACTAAGGACACCTGGTGCCGAAAATTCCTTAGCTTATTGATGGATCAAACGAGAAGGTGATAAGGGTGTCTCTAATATCACGGCGCGAAATTTGCACGTGCTGTCAGGTTGACGAGAGTAATCCAATGAAATAAAAATGCTTAACATTTGAAGTCATGCGATTGAGGCATTATGGATGTATAAAATATCGAATTCACTAACATTAACTAAATCGGAATCTTGAATTAATTATTTGTTGTGAAAGAAAATAATCAATTGATAACCACATGCACCAAACTTCATAATAAAGCAATAACTGGAATTTGGAATGCCAATTCACGCATGTGAAGGTAAACATAATTAATAGGGAATAATGGAATTGTAATAACAATTAGATGGTCTAAGAACAATTATAAGTGAGCCCCCTCAACTAAGAAGTAAACGTGCCTATTATAACTTCACAGTACATTAAAAAGTAGGCCCGCGGCAATGAAAGTGAAGAATTACATTTTGTGAATAGATAGGACGAATGCACAGAGCATTTTACCCATAGTACGGGAATGTAAAACTAAAATACATATGTTGAAGGTGAGAGGAGAGAGATTCAATTTAAAAAAAACTGACGGATACTGTTTTCACACAGCGGGTGTCTGCAACGAGCTGTGTCAGATACTATAACAGCATGTATAGGATATTTGGGTAGGTACATATATAGGGAACGTTTAGAGGGATATGGGCCAAACGCGGTTAGGTGTGACTATTGGGGCACATTGGACGGCATGCAGTTTGGCCCAAGGGCCTGTTTCTATGTTGCATGACACAATGATGCTATGATTCTGGGACTCTATGAATATAATCAAATTAACGAATAATTCATTTCCAGAGTAACTGATACATTTTCGATTCACTTCCATATAGCCCGTTGAATTTAGTTGTTATATTTCACCCCGCTATATATTACACTTATTTCTTCGTGTTGCCGTTTCAATTTATTTTTGGAGCTTGACGTGTTCAAGGAAGCGTATGTCAGTTCGTTATCAGCAGCAGCCATAATTGCGTTCTGTGCACAAATGTTTGCTATTGTTAATTGGACAAGAAAACGACACATTTCTCCGAGTAAGACCTATCTGTATTCTCAGATGTGTGGAGTAAAAGCGTGAAACGTACTTTAGCTTTGCATACGCAGGGCTCTCAACGTGCTCTTCAGGTTTCCCTTATTCTTTGCTGCGGACAAGATCCCAATGGGCGTGCATCGAATTGCGGCTAACGTTCTCATCTTCTTTCTGTAAGTTAATTAACTTATTTTAAGATTAGTTATACTACAAATGAAGCTTTCGCTCGGAATGCGCTGGCAGGAATATACGAGGGACAATTATTTCTTGTTTTGTCTCGAATGACTTCTCGCACGAAGACCAATTTCCTGAGTCTAATCGACTGTGGGGCAAACAGTCCCAACTGGACAGATCAAAATGATAACTGCACATAACATAGAACATAGTCAGGTACAGCATAGGAACGCACCCTTCAGCCCAAAATGTTTGTGCTGAACACGATGCCATGTTAAACTGATCTCATCTATCTGTATATGATCCATATCCTCTTATTCATTGCAGGAGCATGTGTCCATCTAAACGCCTCTTAAAGGCCACTATCGTGTCTGCCTCCACCACCGCACCTGGTAATGCCTTCCAGGCAAACAACAATCGCCATGTAAAGAACCTACCCCGTATACATCCACCAAACTTTCTCCCACACACCTTATAGCTATGCCCTCTAGCATTGGGCATTTCTATTCTGTGGAAAAGGTTCTGACGGTCTACCCTATCTATACCTTTTACTGTACTAATGCTGCCCTAATTCTCCGAATTTTCAGTGAAAACAATCCAAGTTTATACAACCCTTTCATTCACTTGCACCTCTCTAATCCAAGCGCATCTGGTAAACCTCTTCTGCATCCTCCCCATAGGCTTTCTATAATTAGACGACCAGAACCGCACGGAAAACTACTAATGGGGCTTAACTAAAGAGCTGTATCATGGTTTCTTTACTCTTGTATTCAATTCCCTAGCAATTAAGGCAAACACATAATTCGCCATCTTTACTAGTCTTCCTCTTCATGCTGCCCTCAGTGAGCTATGAACTTGGACTCCATGACCTCCCTGCACATCAATTCACTTTAACATCTTGACATTATCCTTACATGCGCCATCCAAAAGTGCAACAGCTCAGACTGCTCGGGTTATACTCCATCATGCTCCGCCTGCCATTTCTCCACCCACTTCTATCGATGATCTATAACCCTCTGTATCTTCCGACAGCCCTCCTCGCTGTCTGCAACTCCTCCTGTTCTGTTGTTCTGCAAATTTACTCAACAATCCATCTCGATTTATGTCTACGTCATTTATATATATCACAAATAACAGAGGTCCGTGTGGAATTCCACTGATCGCAGACCTTCAGGCAGATCATCCGACAAACCTCTGTCGCTCTGAAGACGCCAGTTCTGAATTAATATCACCAAGTTACAGAATATCCTGTATATCGTGATCTTGATCTTTTGATATCAAGATCAAGATATGTCAAGAGGGACTTTATCTTAAGCTTTCCTAAAATTCGAGTTTGTAGCAGCTACTGCCCTGTCGGCATCAATCTCCTTTGTCATCTGTTCAGAACAATCAGTAAAACGTGTTAGGTCGTGCTGGCTATCGCTAATCGTCCATTCTCTTTCCAATGTCAGTAGATCCTCTCTTGAAGAAGTCTTTCCAATCGGTTCCTAACCACTAACGTGTGTTCAACCGACCTATATTTAGATCCAACTGGTTGAGACTTGGATTCCCTCTACTTCCCTTCTTAAACAAATGAACAACATGGCCACTCTCCAGTACTCCGGAATCTCGCCTGTGGCTGGACAAGAAACAGTAAGGTACAATGAAAATATTCCTTTCACCACACCTGGTGTAAACAATATATATGACATTTATAAGAAATGCGAACTCCTGTAAATGCATCTTGTATTGTTCTTTATGTCCTCCTTTGTGATACAGTGGGTGAAGTTCACGGATTGGGCATACGTTCAAACAGAATAAGACGTGGTCCTTATTAAAACGGATTGGTTTCAACAAAAGCACAATCCTGTCTCTACTTTCACAAATGGAATAGTCATTTATTAAATTAGCCTTACCCAACTTTGTGTCCGATTTGTATTTACTGTACGCTTCTTTGCACCTGCTCGGAAAAAAATAATAGCGATCAATGGCCGTGCGACATGGTGTTTTTGAGCACGCAAAGAACGTAATATCATGTGATAATTGCACGGTAGAATTTCACTACATACGGCTTCACTACATATGTATGAAGGCTTAAACCACGTTGTTTCTGCCACGCTTTTCCCAAACTGTTGGACGACACAGTGGTGCAACAGGTAAACGCGGAGTATGATGCATTTTCTCCCTGTGACCACGTGGGTTTCATCCGTTGCTCCAGTATACACCCACATCCCAAGAATGTGCGGATTTGTGGGTTAACTGTCCTCTATAAATTGCCCCCACTGTGTATTGAGTGGATGCGAAAGTAGGTTAACGTAGACCTAGTGTGAACGGATGATCGATGGCTGGCGTAGAATCGATGGGTTAAAATGCCTGTTTGTCTGCTGTATCAATCAACCAATGAAACAACATTTATCACAACATTCACAGATGTTCAGATCTTGACCAATAGGTACAATTAAATGCTGGCTGCTATGTGATAATGTGTCGAATTAAAACATAGAATTCAAAATATGTGATAATCAAACATTAGTCACATGCAAAATTGAATATCTTCGTTAAGTCGGTGCTGTTTATTATAATCATAATTTTTGCCCGTGCAAATGTTTCATTTCCTTTATTATCAAGATAATCATGTAATTATCAATACTATTATATTATAATATTATACTGGGATGATACTTAAAAAATGGATGAGAAACATACCTCTATATATAATTGTCATCACGACGATAACGATGAACATTAAAATTAACACTGCACCTCGGATACTTCCAGCGATTAGAGAAGCTGATAAACCCTCGACAGCTGTGGGAGGGTAAACCGATGACCAAATGTTTATATTTAATTCAGTTATTTCAAAGTAGACTTTGCGGAAAACAAAGCAAGATATTTCAAATGTTCACTCAACAGATTTCACCAGAACCGCGTGGAATGCGGCAAAGAGCCAACAATTTCAATTTATGGCGCGATTACGAGTGAAATAAATAGATCTTAATTGAACCTTGTGGGATATTGACCGTTGGGAAACAGAACATTGTGGAACATAATACATTAATTTGGATATATTCTGTTCACCAAATCTTGAAGGAGATATAAATGGTACTGACGCTGGCCAGGAGTGAATCATTACAGACGTCTTCTCCCCACTAACAGTCCCCAATTGATGCAAGAGCCAACAAGTTAGTTCTCAGAAATAAACTGAAAATGCTGGCGTAACTCAGCGTGTCAGGCAGCATCATTGGAGAAAATAGCGAGGTGACGTTTTGTGTCGGGACACTTCTTCAAACTGATTGTGGGGTGGGGGCGGAAGCAAGAAAAAAACAGGAGAAATCGGGACTAGCACGATATGGCCCCACGCAGGGAGGTTCCCTGATAGGCCGACGTTATCCCAAGAAGGATACATCGTTGCGAATTGTGGGACTGGTAAATCCATATTTAGAGGAGAAAGGGGGCAAATGGGAGTGCGGGGGGGGGGGGGGGGGGGGGGGCGAGGGAGTGGAGAGGGAAGTGAGTGCTTATGGGCATTACTAAAATGAGAGAATCCAGCGTTCATGCCGCTGGCTTGTCTGCTATTAAAGTGAAATACGAGGTGCTGTTCGTCGAATTTGCTTTCGCTACTCTGTGCAAGGCTGGTCCTCAGACAGAAAGTTCAGTGTAGGAATGAAAAGGGGAATTAAAATACTGGGAGATCCAGTAGGTCAGAGAATGCTCAGCTAAATGGCTGCAGAATCCACTCCTTTCCACACTATTGTACAGGACCCCGCATCCAGACCAACGTATGCAGTAGATAAGATTAGAGAAGGTGCATGTGAACTACTGTCCAAGCTGGAAAGATTGTCGGAGTCCGTGCATAGAGGCGAGGAAGAAGGTACAGGGACAAGTGTCACATCTCCTGCAGTTGTAGAGAAAGTTACCTCAGGATGGGGTGGTCTGGGTTTAAAGGGATGAATGAACAATAGTTGTGGAGGAACAGTCTGCAAAAGGCGGAAAGGCATGGAGATGTAAATATGTGATTAATAATGGGATCAGGTTGGAGGCGACGGAAATGTCCGACGATGATGTTCAGGATTGCGGCGGCTGGTGGGGTGAATGGAGTGAGAGAGAGAAAGGAAGGATAGGGCGGTATCAAAGATAGTTGAGGTAAATTTGAGGGCAGGATGGAAATTAGTGGTGAAGTTAAGTTCTGCACGGGTGTAGGATGTAGCACTAATTGTCGAGGACTGGCCGTTCTGTATCGCAAAGGAGGTTAGGGGGTGTTGAAAACATGACAGGGGTGAGGGCTGAGGTTAGGGTCGAGCAGAGGTGAAGAAGCAGGGTCGGGCGTGGGGGCCATAGGGCTTCAGAGAGGAGGGGTTGGGAGGAGCTGTGCATGGGCGGGAGCGGGAGGGGTATTAAGGTCATAAGGATAAGAGAATTAGGCAATTCGGCCCATCATGTCTACTCCGCCATTAAATCATGGCTGATCTATCTCTCCCTCCGAGCCCCATTCTCCTGCCTTCTCCCCATGACCTCTGACATCTGTAGTAGGATTAGACTGGTTGGGAGTTGGAACATCTCACGACCTCGGTTTCTTCCTTGAGGAATTTGTCGTCACCCTCAACAACATTTGTTTTGACTCCTCTCACTTTCTCCAAGTTAAAGTTGTAGCATGGACACTGACATCAGCCACAGCTACTGGTTACCATTTTGTTGGGTACATGGTGCAGTGCTTGTTCAAAACATGCGCTGGCGTTACTCCCGAACACTTTCTCGAATACATCGACAACTACGCTGGAGCTAGTTCCTGCAGTCGTGCAGAACTCATGGCCTTCATTAATTACACCACTAACTTCCATCCTGCTCTAATTCTTTAGTGGACGTGAACCCCCCCCCCCCCCCCCCCCCGTCACGCTGAAAACTTGTACGAGGTCTTCCAAGGCTTATTGGATTTCCCGGTTGCTAACTATTTAGAATCCCTTTATCCCTTTCCTATTCGCACACTGACCTTTCTGTTCTGGGCATCCGTGGCATCAGAGTGAGACCACGGACAAATTGGAGTAGTAGTACTTCATATTTCGGTATTTGCGCGGATTATTTTTAGGTAGTTTCTGTGTCTGAGTTGCAATTGATTACCCATTTCAGCCATAAACGAACAAAAATAAAAAAATTCACCGAGTTAATGGTACAGCAATAGTGCTATCGATTCACATCTCCAGGTATCCGAGCTCAGGCCTGGCTTCGGGGACTGTCTGCATGGACATTGCACATTCTCTGAGATTTTACCAAGGAACTGCTTAGTGAGTGAATTGATTATTTTTACATTATTCCTCGGGAAGGGGTGATGTTTGTGGGGGCATCAGAGTGGACTTACAGATGACGTGAAATGGAATAGGTTTCAGGTGCGCGATCTATTGCGGGAACTGTATTGATGGAATTCTTCTGGGAGGCAACATAGACTGGGTGGATTGTACAGCGTCCGTCTACGCTGGCAGAAAATAGGAACATTGCACAAGTTCTAGGAAAATACATTTGCAGCAGAAAATACGGTCGTTTAAAAATCCTTATATTTTATTTTTACTATTAATATTATTATTCAGTGGATTATCCATTATTCTATGCGTAGGACACGTTACCTTCATGAGGAACCGTGTAGTTGGCAGTTGCTGGAGTTAGCATAGAACGGTGAATAATTTTACATGTGTAAATGGTTCCTTCTTTGACTGCCCGTTTCTCATCCAAAGAGCTGATAACTTCATACAATCCGTCTGCCGTTGAATGTTGTTCATGCCGAAATCCAGATTGGATGACAGAGCCATTTCTATGCCAGGTGAGATTAAATTCTTTCGGGTAAAAGGCAGCCGTTCTGCACTGGATTTTCAGGAAATGAGTCCCAGCATTTCTAGACCGAACAGCCACAATCTTCAGAGGAGAAGGGACAGCTAAGTAAAGAGGAATATAATTAAAAGGGGAAAGGTCGATTACATCATCCAATAGCATTTTTTCCAACGCTACTTAATTTAATCATAAATTTTAAATCGGGAGCCCAGATAAAGGAGTTCTTCATCGCGATTGACCCCCCCCCCCCCCCCCCCCACCTTCCCTTGACATGCATTCCCTTGACATTTAATTTGCGAAAAGACCACTAATTTGCACACTTGTCTCTTGTGCTAAAACGCGCGAATCAACTTTCAAGTTTCGACTTTTCAAAGGCGCGGTACTGTTGTGAATATTTCAACTTCCCAATATAATCAGTCATAAACAGTTGCAGACTTGGACTGGCTTACAGAGAATGCTTTGACTAAAATTTCTTGATTCTCTAATTCGGCGCAAGAAATATACTTTATATTTCAATTATTTTGTGGAAGTAAAAACCCCGCTCTTTCAATTCACAGAATTATATGTTGATAACATTATCATTAGGAAAACATCAGGAGACAATAAAGGCTATTCATTCATTCATTCAGGAGGATCCCCGCCTCGGCGTTCAGTGTCAAATTGAAACCGTTGTATGTATTCATCTTATACTCACTACCTTCAATATACATCAACTCAAATATCATTGCTGTCATGCCCTCTGACCTATATTTTAAATCGAATCAATCTAGAATAATTTCCCAACGTTTTGCACATTTGTATTCTGGATTAAAGACGTTTGTGAAGCAAAATTCAAATTCGAGCTACAACTAAAGTACCGTACGCTCACCATATACGATCAGTTGTTCTCCTGTTCCATCCGCAACCGTTCGGCCCGCTTGTTTTGCAAGACAATAGTATGTTCCGGCGTCCGAGACCGTGACATTCAGCAGGTGAAGGTAGGCGCCTCCTGCCCTTATCAAGAAGATTTTCCTGCTATCTTCTTTCAGGAAGCCTCTATTTCCATCTTTCCACCAGAAAACCGTTAGGTTTGACACGTTTACAGTGAAGGGGAAGGAACACCGACAGGTAAAGTTTATGCCACTGACCACCGGCTTCTGTAAAACATTCGATATCGTCTTGCCCGACCTGTTCTCAGCAGCTGTCAATAGATGGTGCACAATCCAGTTTAGCCATTGATATACAGCAATGGAAATTTAACACTGCTGGCAAAAACCTTATTGCACGCAGACCAAATATTTACAAATAATTGAACCGAAGTATTATGCCCGCTTTTTGTGTCCGCGCCAAGGTTTCGTAAATTGCACTCCTTTCTAGAACTCATACAACAGCAATGACTTTACGGACAATTCGGCATGACATTGCAAGGTACAACTATAATATCTGCGTAATTTGAAGACCCATAAATAAAAAGCAATAGAAGCCGTAGTGTACCCGCAATCAAAATTCCAAGGAAATACATCGTCCAAGGTGACACTTTCAGGAACATATCGACGACGAAGCAGGCCTGGCTGGGAAAGATGAAAGTCTGGTTAATAATCGTCACGGTATCTTCTACACTGACTGCTAATCACATCGGTCACCCCATAACATGACCGAGAAATGCGTTGCTTTTAATATAGTGCTGGTTGAGCGCCTGAAGGCGGAAATTGAGCCAGGAAATAGAAGGCTGTTTTATTTTAGGACCTCAAACAGTGCGCACATCGATCATTTCGTGATTTTCGTCCTCGTGAGGGGATCCAGTTAAAATAAGATGCCAAATTAGAAAATTGCCCCCCTGCCCCCCCCCCCCCCCCCCAGAGATAAGGCCATGAATGAACCAATCTTGGTTTCAAATGCCGTTTTTCTGTTCTTTTCCCCTTTAACGACCCTCAAATCTCATATATTTCTTCAGATTTTGCCTTGTATACATTCAGTAACGCCCACCCAAATACTTATCTTTTCTGTTTAGATGGTGTTCCATCCTTTGGTTTCCTTACATTTCGTTCTAGAAACCCTAACTAAAAAGTACGTTCCCGCAATCCAACCGCCCGCCCCCAACCCGGAGGATTTATATGTTTCAATATGATCACCTCTTGTTTGATATAGTCCATCACGACATAACTATAGATTTAAGTAGTTATCCTTGGGTACCTTGCTGTGGCATTCCGTCATTCACTGTTTGTCAATCTGGCAATCATCCATCCATTCCATTGCCCTTTTCAGATAATTAACAACCATAGCATCCATTTCCTTATAAATTATATCGATAACTCGTTCGCGTGTTCCTGTCTTGATCACATATCTTTTATAGGGAATACTACACAGTGCTTCAGGATATCCATATGCAGGTTCTCAGAGTTCCCTTTTATTCACATTGCTCCCTTCATCGTGAAATTATGCTAGAAAATGAATACAAATATGTGTGTTTTTCATAAACACACATTGTCCCGCTAGTCTTTAATCTGTAATGGATTTGAACACTTTCCCAATAGCAGTTGACAGAATAACTTGCCAATAGTTTCCTCCTATTTGTGCCCCTCTTGTCTTTACAGTGTCATGACATTTACAGTTTTCCCAGATCTATTCAAAATCGGTGGAGTTTTATTTCAGTACAAAATAGAACCCGCCACATCTACAGTCACCCGATTGGTTCGTAGTTAAACCACCGATAACGTTTTATCGCCATAGCTTCCCTTTAGTTATTATTGTTTGATGTTCCTAGTTTCCTCTACCGTGAAAACCAGATACTAAGCAATTATTTATAATCCTTGTCACATTTTCCCCCAATAATAATATAATACACACATTCGTTATGGGGTAAAGTTTTTAATTTAGTTACTCTCTTCCTTGTTATCTATGTGAAGAATATCTTGCTCTCTGCTTCAATGTTATTCCGGAAGTGGCGGCGCTGCCATGCAGCTGCGGCACGCCGTCTGTCTTTTCTTTTTTGTTGTTTTATTTTGTCTTGTTGGACTATGTCTTAATTTATTTTTAGTTGTGTATGTGTGCGGGGTGGGGGACCCTTGTTATAGCCTCTTCCTTCGGGAGGATGCGACCTTTTCTTGTCGTATCTCCCTCTCCGTCTCCGTCTGCGTTGAGACCTAATCGCGGAGCTGGCGGCCTCCAACTGGAACCGACCTCGAGGCTCATGAGGCAGAGCCTGGACTCACCATCTCGAGCGATTTGAATGACAATAAAGCAAACTTCACTCTAACGAACTCTATTTATTGCATTACGGACAGGCTCCGTCTCGTTCTCGTTATTTTATTTTACCTCTCCGATCTTAGTTTAGATTAGCTCAGGCACAGCGTGGAAACAGACCCTTCGGGCCACCGAGTCCGCGCCGACCAACGTTCACCTGTACATTGCTTCTCTTCTTCACACCAGGGACAATTTACAGATCTCAAGTAACCTACAAACCTGCAAGCCTTTTTGGATGGGGGGCGAAAACGGAGCAGCCGGGGACAACCCAACGATCACAGTCAAAACATGCAGACATCAGCCGTCGTCAAAATCGAGCCCGCGTCTCTGGCGCTGTGAGGCAGTGCATAGTCTGTCCCACCCTAAACTTGTTGGAAGTCGACATAATCCTGTTGACATACAAAGACAATGCCATAGTGCCACTGGATAAATCATGCTCTTTTGTCAACGCTGTCGGGATAACAAATGATGAAGTTTGCGACTCCATGGTATTTCTGTTGAAACAGTGATAATCTTTTCCCACTGAATCGAATGAGTCGATCTTGAAAATTTGAATCGATCAGTGCGCCCGGTTTCGTCCTCGTCATTAGATAGTTCTAACTAAGATGTCTGAATTACAGGTATTACGAACAAGCTGTCTACATAGCTGAACATAATGTGCAGGAAAGAACTGCAGATGCTGGTTTAAATCGAAGCTGGTTTACAACATGCTAGAGTAAAGCGGGACAGGCAGCATCTCTGGAGCGAAGGAATAGGTGACGTTTCGGGTCAAAGAAGGTATGAAGAAGGGTCTCGACCCGAAATGTCACCCAATCCTTCGCTCCAGAGCTGCTGCCTATCCGGCTGAGTTACTCCAGCATTTTGCGTCTACCTATAGGTGGACAGTTAACAAAAAAATCAGTTACGTAAATAATATGTACAAATTGACTATTCATGCTAACGCGTGTTGTTTACATTCGAAATATATTAGTCTCCGTGGTATTTATTTTCTTATCCTTCATAAAGATCCATTCAAATAACATAGGTCGTATAGGCCTTGCCACGTTTGATGTAATATGTGTCAGGATGGTGGCACAATGTTTAATCGCTGGATAGTAACATGGAGACGCGCAGACTTGTGCGAAGATTGAAGTTCGACAAAGGAAGTTAAATTCTGATTAATAATTCGGAATTTTAAATGACAGAAACGGGCCCTTCGGCCCACCGAGTCCGCATCGACCAGCGACCCCCCCACATCTTAACACTACCCTACACATATTAGGGACACGTTTACATTAAAATCAAGCCAATTAACCCTATAAACCTGTACGTCTTTGGAGTGTGGGAGGAAACAGAAGATCTCGAAGGAAAATCACGCGATCATGGGGAGAACGTCCAAAGTCCGCATAGACAGCACCTGTAG
Organism: Raja brachyura; assembly: GCA_963514005.1. The sequence goes on along the minus strand of OY740797.1, from coordinate 25,005,611 downwards.
TTAGAATCGAACCCGGGATTCTGGCCTTGCCACACTTGATTCTTACAGCACTGCTGCGCTTCAGATATACCGATTAGACTTTGGAAATCCCGTATACATGCTGGGTCTGTTTTCATCAAATATGGTTCCAATCCATTAAAACATGTAATTATTATGAAGGTCTTTTTGCATGAAAACCATGTGAATCCTTCAGCAACACCCATGTGCTTCACATTTGAGATTCAAACGCCCCTCACAGTATATGATAGGTTCGTCACCGGTTTCATTTAAAAAAGTTTAACCCGCAAGTTTGTGGAATGTGGAAGTAAACCTACTGTCAGCACGCTCACATGCAGCAACAACCGTTGCGCCCCTTACCCGGAATGTTCTGCTATCTCTTCTCAGGAAGTTCTTATTTCCGTCTCTTTGACAGTGCACCGTTATGTTGGGTTGATTAAGATCGAAGAGGAAGGGAAATAGGCGTGTAACGTTTATTTTGTTGCGCGGCGTCTTCTGAGCAGCATCGGATGTCGCTTTGCCCCATCCGTCCAGAATAAAGGTCAACATAAATGACATGACTAAACTAATCTTCTCGTGGTTGATCAACACTAGCAACAAAAAGCTTCTGATTCAAGTTGTTTTTTGCTGACTTCAATGTAGTTGTAATATTTGTTTTGGTTTTTGTCTCTTTCTCATTTATAACCTCTAACATTTTAGGGTGGAAACGATGCAAATGTCTTTTCAGATTTGATGCTCTTGTTGGAGCATTTTTATCAGAGCAATTGAAACAAGAGGCAGTACCCCCCCCCCCCCCCCCCCCCACCACCTGCCACTCCCCCCCCCCCCCCCGTTAGTTTAGGTTAGCCGATATTTACTGTACTTTTACCTAAATGAGCCCTAACTTTTTTTTCCTTCATTACTCAAACCCTTATTAACCTTTGTACCTAGAATATTATGTCAAGTATCCCTCTGAGAGTATAAATTATGGTTTGCGTTGTCGAAAAATCACGAAATTTTCCTTGACGCTTTGCCAAGACTAGTGTTTACTGCTGTTGAGACGGAATTGATCATCACTGACATAGAAACATAGAAACATAGAAAATAGGTGCAGGGGAGGCCATTCGGCCCTTCGAGCCAGCACCGCCATTCATTGTGATCATGGCTGATCCTCGGCTATCAATAACCCGTGCCTGCTTTCTCCCCACATCCCTTGACTCCACTAGCCCCTAGAGCTCTATCCAACTCTCTATTTATTTTGCAGTAAATCATGAAAATTAGTAATCTATATTCATTTATAATATATCACCATAAATAAATGATTAAATTAACCTTTTGAATTCAGAAAATTTCCAGACATGTTCACTCAGTAGCAGGTGGAGGGAAATCAGCTGGTGATGGCGGTTGTTTACGTTTTGTTTCTGGTCTAGATTCCTCATTCTCTCGGGTGGAAATAAAGTGTGCGGCATGTTTAAAAAGTGGGATTTTTTTCAGATTTACGTAGTCTCTGAAATTTATGTTGAGGACTTTTATACCGGCTCCGACCGACTCCAGCAGCATCAAAATTGCTCCGACTCGGACTCGACGACTCCCACTCCGACTCCGCAGCCCTGTATTCAACAATGTATAATTAATTCAATAAGGCGAAGTAACAGATTTATTATCGTCCTCGTTTCTCTGGCGTCCCTGTTTTGATTCCCACCGTAACTTTACTACTGACGATATGCATCTTAGGCGCAATATCTTATTTAGCAATGAAGATGTCTGTGTTTCTTGTCGATAATGAACTTAATCACGGACTCTGTGTTGAAGTTATCGGAGAATAAACAAAACAAATCGGGCAGCTAAAGTGGAGGCGCATTCTTATTCAGCTCATCATCCAGTAAGGGCTAGGTTAATGTAATTATATTTTGTTTATAATTGAGAATTTAGTCATAATGACAACTAAATTGCGGGGTTGTTCTTGAAATCTCGTGTGGCTCAATTAGGCCCTTCGTTGGATAACCTTGCCCCAATCGAGGCTATGTTATTCCAACCTATTAATGTGGTTCGCTTTCAATGTCACCTGAAACATACTAGTAATTGGGGTGAGCTAGCCATGAACATAAAATGAAACTATGTTTTGTAAAAAATGCTGTACCTGCATACAAAGTCCGCAGAGAAAACACGCCTAAAGGTGAGACGAGTTGCAAGAAACGGCAATGAATTTTCTGATCAGAAAGGAAAGAATGCGTCAATCATATGGCTCTACGTCTGCTAGAATGATTTCCTTTATATGCAATCACAGAACATTTACGGGCTTCCTTGTAGTGATTTTGAAGAATGGAAACTAAAGACGTGGCTGTATCCGGAACAGGTCAGGCAACAATTAGACTGAAGGAAAGTAAAATAATGTATGCAGCGTAATCATTCATTCATTCAAATGTCCTTATTTCTATACTCCGCCTGAAACGATTAAACTAACAGGTCTTCATTACCGGCTGTATATAATCTAATTACCAGACCTTACATGAACTGAAGCGGACCTCCCGAGTACAAATAGGACGGATTGTATTTAAAATGTTAAAAGGGCCACAGGCTCACAGATTAACGGCAAGGTTATATTAGATTTAGTAAATGTAAAGTAATAACTGCATTGTTCATATTTATCTTCAAATTAAAGTTCCAGGTTGACGAAAGTCGTGGGGTTAATGCTATGAGGTATTTTGTTGAAAGCTTCGAATTAATTCGATTACGAGCTCATATTGGTTGCACGGTTATTATTCAAATAGTAATGTTAACTGGATGTAACAAAGTGAGCTTTAGCTGTACTCAACCTCGAAATACAATTGGGAATTATGTTCAAAAGGGTCAAAGGTTCAATGGTTCAAAGGTATTTATTGGTCACGTACACCAATTGGCGTAGTGAAATGTTTCTTGCCAATGCAGCACATAAATAAGAATACAGACATAACAATAATAAAGAGATTTTTAAACACAAAAAAAATCCCCCCACAATGGTTTCCATTATGAGGGAATGCAGAATGTCCAGTCCCCATCCCATGTCCTCCTATAGTCAGGCCTATTGAGGCCTCCGCAGTCGCCTTCACGGAGGCCCGATGTTCCAGGCCGTTATCGCCAGGTGGTGGTGCCCCGGCGTCGGGAGAATTCCCTCAGCGGCTTGGGACAGTTAGAACGGCCGCTTCCTTGCCGGTGGCCGCAGCTTCCGAAGCCAACAAGGCCGCGCTGAATGGAGCCGCATTTAAAATGGTCGCGGTTTAACAAAGGTATTTAATTAGAATAATAACTTATTTACATTCATTAAATTAACCTACTTACATTAAAATCTATTATGGATATATTGCCGTTTTGCATTTATGGATTGAACAAGTCTGCTTTGTGTTGAACTGGACTGTTGTATCTGTACGCAGAACTGTCTAATTCCGTCCGTTTCCATGCATTGTCGCAAAATAATACCTGGCGTCGTAGTTTGTTTGGTCCAACAACTACCTGCGCCAAGGAAGTTGTACACTAATACCAGTTTAATCCATATAAATTCACTCTCCCGTTCCACCACCCACCAGCACAACGCGACAGCTTATCCAATTATCCTATCGACTCTCAATTTGTTGATATATGTAAATTATCGGAGCACGTGGTTAGTACGTGGTTAGTCATAGATTAGTTATTGATTAGTACAGGTGTCAGAGGTTATGGGGAGAAGGCAGAAAAATGGGATTAAGAAGAAGGGATAGATCAGCCACGATTGAATGGTGAGGTGTACTTAATGGGCCATCTGGCCTAATTCTACTCCTATCGCTTATGACCTCATGACGTGGTCAAATGGTGAACTGAAAAAAAACCCCACGGGTGGCCATATTCAACCGCGGCTTCTAGAGTTGAGGTAACATATATGTAAGCTGCACGCATCACCCGTCTTACTACATCACAGTGCCAATCTAAACAGTAATCATAAAGCTTCGTCATTTACATCATTTGGTGACTACGTGATAGAAGGGAGCTATCTTTGAACGTCTGAAATTAGTGATGCGATGGATACATTTCCGTCACGCAGAGACAGGCTCAATGCTAACTCATTCAGCTTATTTCTGATCAAATATTTGTGATTCAGAGAAGAATTAAAACGTACGAAAACATCTTGTTTATCTAAGTGTTGAATGAACGTCACCTTCTGAACATCACTGTTAAATTAGTTCAAATGAAATAGTGACAGTCGACTCCAGTCAATGGTTTCACTGGCAACAAGAGATACACAAGAATGCTCTGTCTTCACTATATTGTCTGCTGTTACGGATGTTACGTGGAAAACACGGAACATTATGAGACGGGAGGGTGAGAAGCCATATCGCGTGCTCCATATTGGTACCAATGCCATATGTAGAAAGGGACACGAGGGCCTGCAAAGAGAATGTAGGGATTTCGGTATTCGGTGAAAAAAAAAACAAGACCTTCTGTATTGCTATCCCGGGATTACAAAACGGTACCGAAAGGAATAGCAGAATAATCCAAGTGATACGTGGCTAAGGTCCTGGTGTAGGTAGGAGGGCACAAACTATATGGATCATTGGGTGTTCTTACAGGACAAATGGGCCCTATATAAAACGGACGTGTTGCAATTGAACTGGGAGGTACAGGAGATGTCCTTGCAGTTACTTGTGTGACTTGAGAGGATTTATGCACGAGGGATGGCGTTGAGTGGGCACGGTTGTGGGGGGAGGGGGCGGTGTGTGGGAGCAGCAGGTCAGCTCATGGAACAGCTAGTGGCAAGATCGGGGTAATGACCCATTAGTCTGAAATGGAGGTGAGACAGGAAAAGGTTAATAAAAAAATGTTAAGATGGATGATCTGAAGTGTGTTTTGAGTGAGGCTAAAGAAGACGTTGAAACAGATTGGTTGAGATGTGTTTATTCCAAGGAGTATTACAGGTAAAGCGGATGATCATAAACGACCAACACCATCCTGGCCACGCACTCGTCTCTCCGCTATCTTAGGGCAGAAGGTACAGGAGCCTGAGATCTGTTACATCCAGGTTCAGGAGCAGCTACTTCGCCACAACCATCAGGCTATTAAACTCGCCAACAAACAGACTGAACTGTAACAGCCTATTGCACTTTATCTGCTTATTTATGTGTATATTGAACTGAGCTGTTCTGTATTATTGCTTACAATATTTTATTGTGCAGCAGCAAGCAAGAATGTCATTGTCCTATCTGGGACACATGACAATAAACTATCTTGACTTATCTTGGCTTGACCGTAGACTGCTAACTCAACATTTATTGAGTTTTGATGTTTCATACATCATAGGGATGGGGGGTACAACAGATACGGGAATTACATTACAAATCAGGAAAATGTCAGCGGCACTCACATACTCATTTACTGAGGCAATAAGGTTGTAACACAATATAAAGAGAGGTGTAACAACTCTAATGGGATTATACCATCGGCCTCCATGTAGCCAGTGAATGAGAGAGAAACAGATATGTGTGGAGATTAGAGAAAGATGTCGAAACATCTGGTATCGGTGGCAAATCCCTATTATTTACCGTGACTTTCTGCGTGCAGAAGACCTAAAGAGATCAAGCTTGGTGTATCCAAGGTAGTTTCTTGAAAAAGTCTGTGGATATTGCAACTCGAAGCCGGATCCATGTTACAACTTGCTTTTGGAAATGTGCTTGATGATTCAGTAGAAGTGTATTAAGTTTTAAGATAGCTGCGAATAAGGATCCATCTAGATATTGGGGGAGATGAAATGGTATAACGATATAACAATTACAGCACGGAAACAGGCCATCTCGGCCCTTCAAGTCCGTGCCGAACAACTTTTTTCCCTTAGTCCCACCTGCCTGCACTCATACCATAACCCTCCATACCCTTCTCATCCATATGCCTATCCAATTTATTTTTAAATGTTACCAACGAACCTGCCGCCACCACTTCCACTGGAAGCTCATTCCACACCGTTACCACTCTCTGAGTAAAGAAGTTCCCCCTCATGTTACCCCTAAACCTCTGTCCCTTAATTCTAAAGTCATGTCCTCGTGTTTGAATCTTCCCTATTCTCAAAGGGAAAAGCTTGTCCACATTAACTCTGTCTATCCCTCTCATCATTTTAAAGACCTCTATCAAGTCCCCCCTTAACCTTCTGCGCTCCAGAGAATAAAGACCTAACTTATTTAACCTATCTCTGTAACTTAGCTGTTGAAACCCAGGCAACATTCTAGTAAATCTCCTCTGTACCCTCTCTATTTTGTTGACATCCTTCCTATAATTGGGTGACCAAAACTGCACACCATACTCCAGATTTGGTCTCACCAACGCCTTGTACAATTTTAACATTACATCCCAGCTTCTATACTCAATGCTCTGATTTATAAAGGCTAGCATACCAAAAGCTTTCTTTACCACCCTATCTATATGAGATTCCACCTTCAAGGAACTATGCACGGTTATTCCCAGATCCCTCTGTTCAACTGTATTCTTCAATTCCCTACCGTTTACCATGTACGTCCTATTTTGATTTGTCCTGCCAAGGTGTAGCACCTCACATTTATCAGCATTAAACTCCATCTGCCATCTTTCAGCCCATTTTTCCAACTGGCCTAAATCACTCTGTAGACTTTGGAAATCCTCTTCATTATCCACAACACCCCCTATCTTGGTATCATCTGCATACTTACTAATCCAATTTACCACCCCTTCATCCAGATCATTGATGTACATGACAAACAACAAAGGACCCAACACAGATCCCTGAGGCACCCCACTAGTCACCTGCCTCCAACCTGACAAACAGCCATCCACCATTACTCTCTGGCTTCTCCCATTCAGCCACTGTTGAATCCATCTTGCTATTCCTGCATTTATACCCAACAGTTGAACCTTCTTAACCAACCTTCCATGAGGAACCTTGTCAAAGGCCTTACTGAAGTCCATATAGACAACATCCACTGCTTTACCCTCGTCAATTTCCCTAGTAACCTCTTCAAAAAAATCAAGAAGATTTGTCAAACATGACCTTCCAGGCATAAATCCATGTTGACTGTTCCTAATTAGACCCTAGTGGTGATTAGATCTTGTTGGGTACGTTTACATTGGACATAGTGGAGTCGATTAAAGGCCAACTGATCAGCAATCGGGACCAGTATACGCCAATAAGGAGGAGGAATGATGTTGTTTAGGCGAGGAATGATTGGATGGCCTGAAATATTGTAAATTAGATGACAATATGCTGGTGCACTTTGAGAACCAGAAAGAGATGTTGTTGGTTATCTTCCAAAGCCTTAAGGTGCATAAATTCCAAGTCCCGGTGGAATATGCCCCCTTTTATTGAGGGGGGCAAGGGAGGTGGTGAGATTGCAGCGCCTTTGTTGAGAACTTTGGTATCCATGTAAACCACAATCGAGTTCCCGGATGACTGAAGAGTATCGAATGTTACCCTTTTCTTTCTGAAGGAAAGAAGTAATCAAGGGAATCAGAAGCTGTTGAGGTTCATGTCAGTCATCGGGAATCTATTGGAGCTCACGTCTGATTACATTTAATGCAATGATGAAGGTGATTTATGTGGATGGGGCAGTGATATTTGTCTGCATGGATTCTAACAAACCATTTAGAGAAATTCTGTAATTTAATGCTAATCGAGAATATTCCAATTTGTGGGAGACATGGTGATTTTTTACTTTGGATTGATTTGCTGCATTTAGTTTTGCGTACAGTTCCGGTTGCCCCATTACAGAAGTGATGTGGATGCATTGGAGAGGATGCAGAGGAGGTTTCCCAGAACGTTGCTTGGATTAGAGAGTTTCAGCTCCAAGGAGAGGTTGGATAAACCAGGATAAACCTGGATTATTTTCTCTTGAAAGTGAGAGGCTGATGGGACGATAGATAATTAAAACATATATATATGACCGGCATAGATAGGGTAGTCTATCACAAATGTTATCCTAGGGTGGGGAATGTCCAACATTAGAGGGCACAGATATAAACTGAGTGGGGGAATTTTAATATTGGAGTATGGGGCAAGCAGAGATATGTTGGCAGAGGGGCTGGATGTATCATGCCGATCACGGTGTCCCATCTTCATTGGTCCCATCTGCCGGGGTTTGGTCTTAGAATAAAGGGGAGGTAATTTAAGACTGAGCTGAGAAAAAACGTTTTTACCCAGAGAGTTGTGAATTTGTGCAATTCCCTGCCACAGAGGGCAGTGGAGGCCAAATCGCTGGATGGATTTAAGAGAGAGTTGGATAGAGCTCTAGGGGCTAGTGGTGTCAAGAGATATGGGGAGAAGGCAGGCACGGGTTATTGATAGCGGACGATCAGCCATGATCACAATGAATGGTGGTGCTGGCTCGAAGGACCGAATGGCCTCCTCCTGCACCTATTTTCTATGTTTCTATGTTTCTATGTCTCCAAAACCATCCATGTACTGTTCAAATATCCTTTAAGTGTCGTTGTAGTTTCAGCTTCAATAATCTCATCTGGCAGTTCATTTCATATCCCCACTATCATGTGGAAAGCGGCGCCCCAGGTCATTATACAGCTGTAACATAACATCCTGAAATCTATACTCATTACCCGACTGATGAAGGCTTGTATGCCGAAAGCCTTCTTAACAACCTTAACTTAATCTTAACACCACTGTCAAGGAAACATGTACTGTACCACCATACCTTGACCCCTCTGCTCTACAAACTCCCTGGCGTTTTGCCGTATACTATACAGGTCCTGTCCATATTTGACTTCCCAAAAATACAAAACCTCACACTTATCTGCATTACACTCATTAACCATTGATCAGCCCACTTGCCCAATTGAACACGATCCAGCTGTAACCTTTGATAACAATTTTCGCTATCTACAATTTTACAATATATCTACAATCTGCAATCTTACTAATCCGGCCTTGTATGTTCTCTTCCAAATCGCTGATATTCAGTAAGTAACAAACAACAATAGGCCCAGCACCGATCCTGGAGGCACGCCACTCCAATCCAAACCATCTGAAGAAAGGTCTCGGCCCAATATGTCACTCACTCCTTCTCTCCAGTGATGCTGTCTGTCCCGCTGAGTTACTTCAGCATTTTGTATCCATCTCTGGTTTAAACCAGCAGCTCTAGTTCCTTCGTCCACAATTGCCACCCTGCAATCTTCCGGCATCTCAGCCATAATTAATGATTACTCATATATCTCAGCCAGGTCACCTGCAATTTGTTCTCTAGCTTCCCGCAGTGCCCTCGGATAAATATGATCAGGCCCGGAGGATTTATCTACCTTTTATACGTTAGGACGTTGAGCACCTCTATCGTAATACCGATTGCCCTCAAGCCACTTCCATTGATTGACCCCAAGTTCCCAGATCCTCATGGTTTTCATGCAAGGAAAAGCCTAGGAACTATAGATCTGTGCCTGACATCTATTGCAGATATGTTACTGGAGAGTATTCTGAGTTAAGATATAAATGCAGCTTTATGAGCAATGGCTGATCAGTGACATTGAACCTGGTGTATTTACGAAGGTGATATAGACACACATATGATCAAGAGTTTTGAGGAAGCAACTTACATGGTTGAAGATGGCAAGGCCAGAAATAATGTTTATGTGTAAGGTTCTGTATGCCAAGTTACCCTGGAAAGCTAGATGGCGCGAGAGCTTGCTTAATGGGTAAAAAATCTGATTTATGGAAGGAAGTAGTTAAAAAAAATTAAAACATTCAGATTGAAGCCTGCGACTCTTGCTGTGTTCATGGATCGGGTCTGGGTCCATTGCTGTTTGTGTTTCATATTAACAATTTGTATGAGAAGAAACAAGGCATGATTACATTGCCTTGTATGCCGAAAGCCTGTCTGCAGATGCCATTAATGGAGGTGGTATCGTAGACAGGATCGGCACGACAGCGCAATGGTAGAGTTGCTGTTTACAGCGCCAAAGACTCGGGTTCGCTTCTGTCTACGGGTGCTGTCTGTATGGAATTTGTACGTTCTCCCTGTGACCACGTGAATTTTCTCCGAGATCTTTAGTTTCCACACTCCAAAGCAGTACAGGTTTGTACGTTAATTGGCTTGATCTAAATGTAAATTGTCCTTAGTGTGTGTATGAGAGTGTTAATATATGGGGATTGCTGGTTGGTGCAGACTTGGTGCGCCAAAGGGCCTGTTTCCACGCTGCACCTTTAAACTAAAAGACTAATCAGTGAAGAGGGTCATCAAAAATTACAGCAGGATCAGTTGCGCCCACGCGGATTGAGGGATAGCTAATTAAGCTTAATGCAAACAATTGCCAGTTGTTGCATTTTGGGAGGTCACCCCAGGGCAGCACATTTACAGTGAAGTCTGGGGAATATTATAGAGCAGAGGGAACTAGGCATACGCATACATGGTTACCTGTACATGACTCGTGTTCTCGTTCTCGTTCTCGTGCTGCACGACTCTGTGAACCTTCCAAAATCCTACAGAAAGCAATACTCCCAACCACGTTTCTCCTGTCATGATATCCCCGCAATCTCACGATGGTCTGGCGAATCATCCTCGTAGGAATTGATGGAATTGTTCACTTCTGGAGAAAATAAGCTAAACCGTAACAAATTAGGCCAGATGTGATCTCAACTAGGCCGTATATTGTTGTACGATGACAAGTGTATTCTGGTACTGAAATTCTATAGCAATAACAAATTGGAGGAACAGCGTCTCATATTTCGCTTGGGAAACTTGCAGCCCAGTGGTGTGAATATTGATTTCTCTCACTTCGGGTCACCCGGGCATTCCCTCGCTCTCTATCCCTCCGCCACACAGGTCGCACCAGCTTCTCATTTCCACCCGACAAACAGCTTACAATGGGCTGTTTCCTTTATCGTCGTTACCTGTTTTGCAGAGCTTTCATTCATTGTTCTTTATCTCTCCACATCACCGTCCATATATCTCGTTTCCCTTATCCCCAACCAGTCTACAGAAGGGCCACGACCCGAAACGACATCCATTCCTTCTCTCCAGAGATGCTGTCCGTCCCGCCGAGTTACTCCAACTTTTGTGTTTAAGAAAGAACTGCAGATGCAGGAAAAATATCGAAGATAGACAAAAATGCTGGAGAAACTCATCGAGTGAGACAGCATCTCTGGAGCGAAGGAATAGGTAACGTTTCGGGTCGAGACCCTTATTCCTTCGCACCATAGTTGCTGCCGACCATCTTTTTGTATGGATGTAACATTAACTTACCACTTGCTTATCGAACCTCACTGTTTGGTGGAAATGAATAATGATTAGACTTCGGTGACATACAGGTACCTTTGAATATCAACATTTCAGCATATCTTACCCTTAAAAAATATAATCGGCATCTGTGCATTGACTGTCTACGGGTGTGCATAATTTCAATTTTCCCTCATGGTACTCCATCTGCCACGGCATTTCCTCAATGTATTTCATCTGTCGCGACATATTACTCACCACGTATTTTTAAGGCAACGCTAAACCTGGCCAGTTTGCCGAATCCATTGATTAAACCTGTTCAAACTTCAATAAAGGATCATTTCATTTTCGTTGCGCACGAGCTTCCACATTGAGAACTGTCTGTTTATTCCGATTCATCGCTTTCGAATCATAAATCAAGTCACAATTCACACGTCTCTACTGATCCCTATTCTATGTGCTCTTTTCACCGAGCTCCAATGTTGAAAAGCTTTTGAAAGATTGAAAGTCTGCGGAAACCCCAAATAAACAACAGCCGCAGTGGTCGGAGCTCGTTTTCTGGCGATCCTCGGTAAAAGATCCCCGGCTCCGCGATGGTAAGTCCGCGCCGCTGACGTTCCGGACCTGTATACAGGAAAGGCGCACCCGGGGGGGGGGGGGGGGGGGGGGGGGGGGGATATGCGACACGGAGCAAATCGCATCGCCGTCGAGGTAAGTGATTGAAACATTGGTTCCCCAAATCCCCCCCCCCCCCCCCAATCCCAACCAAGAAACATTGGAAACCAAAGGGAAGTTTCACATTTGCTACTCAGAACTATCCAGGAATCATTACTGAATCTATAGAACCTCGGAGGATAATATCCAGTATATATATTTAAAAATTCTACAAATCTGTGAATATAGAAGACCAGCTGATTGGAATTCATCAATGCTTGGGCGCATACATCTCTTCAATGGTGGTAACTGGTCGAAATGCTGCCTCAGATCCTCGTTCGATCCTAACGCCCTTCGGTGCTGTCTGTGTGGAATTTGCAAGTTCACCTTGTAACCACGTGGGTTTTCTACGTGTGCTCTGATTTCTTCCTACATTCCAAAGACTTGCTGCTTTGTTGACTGCTGTAAATTGCCCTTAACGTGCAGGTAGTGGGTGAGAAAGTGGGATAACATGGAACTGGTGTCAAGGGGTGATCGATGGTTGGCGTGGATTCGATGCTCCGATGGGACTGTTTCTATATTCTCTAAATTCTTAACTCTTTAGTACCATTTAGGTTTTGAAAGTATTTATTTTCGCCTATCCTCTGCGCCCGTCCTTTATTCACCGACATATCCATAAGCATTATTTGTCTTTTTCCCCAAGGCTGAGATAATGTACAGTATATGCTTATTTGTTCTAAACGTTGGTTTTCTTCTCCCATTCTAACCGCTGCAGTATTTGTTAAGCGCTTAGATTTGACTGGCGAGACATATCTTTCGACACATTGCACGAATTATATTTATGTATTTCTGGTTGCGTTACTTTGATATTCTACTTTTCATTGGGCATATCATGTAAAGCACCTGTAAATGTTAATCGGGGTTGTGACATTCGCGACGCTGCATCAAATCAGAACTTTCCATGATACACAAAATATGCCATATTCTCTAGACAAAATCTGCAACGTCTGTGTCCTCCGTGACATTAAGTGTGCTTCTCAGCGCTATGACGTCAAAGTGAAACAGGACCATTCGGGCCACGCGGTATTGCTGCAAGACGGTCGCCAACGAGCTTCACTGCTTGACTCGCTGTCAGAGAGCAAACATCGTTGAATGTCACTGCATTTGTTCAGAATGTTTATGTTTGCCGTGCTGCTGTGTCTCTTGATCCTACACATGAGTTACACAGGTTAATATATTTCTCTCTATTAAATGAAAAAACAGGGAAAAAGTCAATCCGTGAAAAGTATAAGATGTACAACTTTCAAACTTCTACCCTACTGTACGCTGACTTTTCGGTCGATCTATTTCAGCCATTTGGATTTTTATCAATCGGTTCATTGTCATTTCACAAGTTTAACGTGTGTTTTTTTAAATTCTGACAGTAACTGACCGGCCCTTCTCGTTCAGTGTGCGTCAGATTCCCGATAAGGTAACGAAGGTGAAAGGTGAAAATGTATCCTTATACTGTGCTTTCCCAAACTTCGGTCAGAAAGCACTGCTGGGTGTATACTGGAAGAAAGAGGGCCAAGAAGAGACTTTGGCTCCCACCCCAAACAGGAGGATGATAATGAACAATGTCCCGAAGGGATTTGCCGAATTACATATGTTAGACGTGGGCTTCCGTGACTCCGGGATCTATTATTGCAGTGTGAGAGACGGGAAAGGAAGCAGTTCCAAAGGCAATGGCACGAGGATTGTTGTACACGGTGAGTCTTACTTGATGTTTCGTATCCCAATAGAAACACAGAAATATGGTGTGCTACAGAGTTATAAAGTAGCGATAAACGAACCCTTGCTCAGTCTGTACTAGAGGTTTTGCTCCAAGTAAGTAATTGGTTTTTCGTGATCGTCGGACCATGAGATCTTTGGACAATCATTGTTCTTTGATTTCATATCATTTAGTTATCATTTTTATGTCTGGGATTAATTTTTTAGGCGGAACCTCAACTGCATCCAGCGAAAGGAGTATAGATTAAGATTGCAGGTGGTAGTCAATGAAATGGAAACCATCATATGTTAGCGAGTATTGTAGTTGCAGTCGTTTAGTCAAAAAAAAAACATTGCGTTCGAGTCGAGACCTGTGATATCCAGATGATTGAACATTTTTGGCAGATCGCGAATTGAGCTATTTTGCAGAATATCCATGTTTGACCATTTATGTAGCTATTTCTAGTCGATCTAATAAATGTTAACAAAACGTATGTTGTTGGAAGAAACATTTGGTGAATAATGAGCGTGATATATTCTAACCGCAATCTTGTGTAAAAGACTCTTCTACCGTGATTTTAGGAACTCATAGTTTCAAGGAAAATCAATGTTAAAATACGAGTCACAACACATCTACGACTACATAAATTAGTTTCTGCCGAGAACGTTATAGCGGAAGTAACAAAAGTTAATGATGAAAATTGTTAAACAAATTCAGAGAAAGAATAGGTGGGGGGCGTGGTGGCGTATTAGTGTGGGTGGAAGAAAGAAAACATTACTTTATAAACGGGGGAAAATCTGAGAATAATGCAACGTCACAAAACATGTAAACAATGGAAATGAATGTAGTACCAGAATTCAAATGATTAAATTGCAAATTGAGAATATTAATCAAAACGTTATCCGTCATTTTACGTCGAGTTTCATTGGAACTCAGTAGAGCGTCGAGTGGGAGAACAGAACCTTCAGTCTGAATGATAATTACACGTCAGCGTCATATTCGATTTCTGGGTGGAAATATGCCAGAAAGCTTCACCCAACTGAGTACGTTCTTCCCTCCGCACAGCGCACTAGTTCAATCCCACATCAACAACTACTGAACACACACAGACACGCGACCATACCGTGTCCAGTTTAAGTACCGTGACATGTATTGCGAACACGACAAATACCTAAAGCATCCCATCAATTTCCAAACATATAACTGCTCAAAAAAGAATTCGACAACTCCTAAACATAGAACATGAATGGGCCCTTCGGCCCACAATTTCAGTGCCGAATATGATGCCAAGCTAAATTAATATCCGCTCTTTGCGAGACATATCCTTCCATTCCCTGCATTTTCCTATTTAAAAATGTCTAACATACCCCTATCGTATCTGCCTCTGCAACTCCGCATGATGTAGTTAAGCTGGAAAGGGTATAGAGCAGATTTACGAGGATGTTTCCACGACGCGAGGGTCTGAGCTATAGGGAGAGCCTGAGCAGGTTATGACTTGATGCCTTGCAGCGCAGGAGGGTAAGGTTTAATCTTATTGATGCTTATATGAGCATGACAGGAATAAATCGCGTATATGCATCGCCTTTTACCATGAGCAGTGCAATGAAGACTTTGTAAACTAAACCTTTCATCACATTAAATTACATTAACCGAGGAAAATAAGTGTTCGTCGCAGTTGAAAGATCAATTATATGCGCGCTACTAGGAAAGCGAAATTGTCAGTCCCATGCACCCTTTCTTTCTTTCTTTTTTTTGTAGTATTATATTTATTAGAAGTAATGTACATTACAGTGATATAAGCTAAAAATAACATAATATATTTCATGTACCACTTCTTGTTTTAAACACCGGGTGTTTACTTTGAGCCCTCTGCAGTGCCGCTACGGCGGCCCAATGTACAGGCCCAGGATCTGGATCTGGATGTAATACGCAGAAAAGCTCTAGCTAGGAGCATCACTCAGCACTATGATGGTGGTGAACGTGCTAGTCCAGATGGAGATGCCTTTGGAGTGCATCTTTGTATGTGCTGATGTTTTAGAGATATCTGGTGCTCGCTGGTAGGGCATTCCAATCCCTTGCTGTCTTGAAGAAAAACGAGTTAAAAGTGCTAATGAAGTGCCGTGCGGAATGAAATAATTTCCAGGTTGTAAGCTTCTAATTGACATGCCTATGGGTGCTTGGATTAATTGGATGAGGTCCACCATCTTTAAATCAATAGTGGAATTCTTGATCGTGTGGAATGTTGTCAGTCTGATGATCTTGCGACGAGTAGTAGGTGGATGAAGTTTAAGGTCCTTTATCATGCTGGAGACTGAGCTCTACCACTTGTCGTTGTTAGATATGAACCTTGCTGCTCTGTTTTGCACTGCCTGGATCTTATTGATTTTCCCTTGAGTGAAAGGATCCCACACGGAGCAGCAATATTCAACATGTGGACATTCCAGGCTTTTATATGCTTGGATCTTAACTTCTTTGGGTGCGTTTTTCAGATTGCGACTAGAAAGCTGATGACACTACTGTCTTTGGCTGTTGCCCCTTCCACATGTTTGTTCGATTTCATGTTTTCAGACAAAGTAACTCCTAAGTATTTATGACTAGAAACTGCGTCTAGCTGATGTCCAGAGTATATAGGAATGATGGGTTGGTTTAGATTTCCTAGTATAACGCATGACATTACATTTTTCTGGTTTGAACATAATTTGCCATTTCTTCTGCCATCTCTCCAATGAGCGCAGATCTTTTTGAAGCATCAGTCAATCACCATGAGACTTGATTAGTCGATAAACCACACTATCGTCGGCGAAGAGGCAGAACTTAGATGTGATGTTATTTGGGATATTGTTAATGTAGACTAAAAACACCAGCGGTCCCAGCACAGTGCCCTGTGGCACGTCAGGATCGACATGGGCTGGTTTTGAGGATGTTCCCTGGACTACAACTGACTGCTCCCTGTCAGTTAAAAATCTAGTTATCCAGGAGTGAAGTGAGCCCTCTACACCAAAATATTTGAGATGGTGAAGAAGCCTCTGATGTGGAACAGTGTGAAAAGCGTTTGCAAAATCTAGCACCACTGCGTCCACTTGTTTGGTTTCTTCCACAGAGCTAAATATTTGGTGAATGGTAGTTATCAGCTGGGATTGATATGACCGTCTGGCCCGGAAACCTTGTTGCGTATGACCGAGGATGTTGTTTCTCTCCGGGTGTCCCATAATGTGTCGATAGATGACATGCTCTAATAGTTTAAATCAAACTGAGGTGAGCGACACCAGCCTGTAATTTTCAGGGTCAGTTCCACTCCATTTCTTAAATAAAGCAGTGATGTTGGCTTGCCTCCAATCACGAGGTATTTCACCTCTCAGAACACTCTCTGAGAAGATGATTTGCAAAATGGGTGCCACTTGTTCAGCACACAATTTAAGTATTATTGGAGAGATGTCAACTGGACCAGAGGCTTAGAAACATAGAAACATAGAAATTAGGTGCAGGAGTAGGCCATTCGGCCCTTCGAGCCTGCACCGCCATTCAATATGATCATGGCTGATCATCCAACTCAGTATCCCGTACCTGCCTTCTCTCCATACCCTCTGATCCCCTTAGCCACAAGGGCCACATCTAACTCCCTCTTAAATATAGCCAATGAACTGGCCTCAACTACCCTCTGTGGCAGAGAGTTCCAGAGACCCACCACTCTCTGTGTGAAAAAATTCCTTCTCATCTCGGTCCTAAAGGATTTCCCCCTTATCCTTAAGCTTGTGACCCCTTGTCCTGGACCTCCCCAACATCGGGAACAATCTTCCTGCATCTAGCCTGTCCAACCCCTTAAGAATGTTGCAAGTTTCTATAAGATCCCCTCTCAATCTCCTAAATTCTAGAGAGTATAAACCGAGTCTATGCAGTCTTTGTTCATAAGACAGTCCTGACATCCCAGGAATCATTCTGGTGAACCTTCGTTGCACTCCCTCTATGGCAATAATGTCCTTCCTCAGATTTGGAGACCAGAACTGTACGCAATGCTCCAGGTGTGGCCTCACCAAGACCCTATACAACTGAAGTAGAAAGTAAGAAGGCTTTGTTTGCATCAAGATTCTTAAGAAGTTTCATTATACCCTCAGTAGTGATGGACACATCAGAAATCCTTGGAGCCTGTCTAGGTCCTGATGAGGGGATGTTAGTGATGTCTTCTTTGGTGAATGTAGACTGGTATTGTTTTCTATGTGCCTCTGCTTTTCCTTTGGGGTGCTGGCTAATTTGCCTTTAAATTGAAGAGCAGCAATTCCACTCGAATCACTTCTCTTTTGCTTGATGAATAAACAAAACCCTCTCGCCCACACTCAGCGGCTTGTAGTTTCCGAATCGGCGGCTTCCTACCCGAGACCGCGGTTTCCGGTCCACAGCCCGGGCTGGGCGGAGCTCCAACACTGGCGACCCCCCGGGCAAGGGATCCCAGGCCTCCGCTATGTTACCGTCAGCGCCGCCCGCCGTTAGAAGCTCCACAGCTCCACAGCTCCACGGTGTTAAGGTCAGCAGGCCCAACACTCCGGAGCTCCAACCCAGGCCATTCCCAGCAAGCGATTGTCCCGCTCCGCGATGGTAATTCAGTGCTGCGCCGCTGCTGAAGCTCTGGCCGGTCTCCGGCAGGAAAGGCCGCGCCAATCCTGTTGATGGGCCGCGAGGGGGGTGGGCGAAGATGCGACACAGAGAAAAGAAGCATCTCCATCCAGGTAAGTGACTGAGAAACGGTTTCCCTTTCCCCCTATTCCAACCCCCCCCCCCCCCCCCCCCCCCCCCCCACCACCACCACCACACCCCAGCGGAAAAAAAAGCCTAAGAAACCTTTAGAACAGCTGCTGGAGTGTCTGCTACTGGATGGAAGAGAACGATCCCCGGAATTTCTCTGGTGGGAGCACTTGCATAGATCTGTTTGGGATGGAGCTCAAAGATTTACCCACCGATGTAGAAAGAATGCTTTTGTTGCGTGGACGGGAGCATGTTGGTGACGCTTCTTTGCCTTTATAGATTGTGTCCGATTTCGTATTGAGTCATGGCTATTGCTAAACTTTCAATCTGTTAAATCACTCCCCCCCCCCCCCCCCCACCCCGCACACTTCCGTCCCCCCAAGAAAACGCGGCACGGTGGCGCAGCGGTAGAGTTGCTGCCTCAGCGCTTGCAGCGTCGGAGACCCGCGATCGATCCTGACTACGGGTGTGGTCTGTCCAGAGAATGTACGTTCTCCCCGTGACCGCGTGAATTCTCTCCGAGATCTTCTGTTTCCTCCCACACCCCAAAGACGTACAGGTATGTTTGTAAGTTGGCTTGGTGAATGTAGAAAATATCACCAGTGTGTGTCTGATGGTGTTAATATGCGGGGTTCGCTGGTTGTCGCGGAATCGATGGCCCGAAGGACCTGTTTCCGCACTATCTCTGGAAGGTCGGAACACCTGATGGACTGGGCAGTGTCCACCACTTATTGTAATTCCTTTCCTGGGTGTTCCGAACCAGGGCATGATGCAACCTGTTAATACGCTATCTACCATATACTGTAAAGGATTAAGAGTGCTTTCGTTTAAAGATGTTGTCAAGCAGGAAAGGGTGCAGAGAAGACATACCAGGATGTTGCCATACTAGTGGGTCTGAGTTGTAGGGTGAGGTGGAGTAGGGTATTTATTGACGCTCAGGAGGAGGAAGTGTGATCTTATGGGGGTTTATAAATTCATGAGAGGAATAGTTCCGGTAGATGCACAGAGCCTCTTTGCCAGAGTAAGTGAATCGAGGTGAAAAGATTTAATAGGAAACTGAGGGGTAACCTTTTCAGCAAAGGATGGTGGGTATGGAACCTGCTGCTCGATGAGGTACTTGTGACAGGGTCTATACCAAAGTTTAAGAAACAGTTAGACGGATATATGGATAGGGCAGGTTTGGAGGGATATGGGCCAAATGCGGGCAGGTGGGACGAGTGTTGCTTTGAAAAGTTGGCCGATGTGGGCAAGTTGGGCCGAAGGGCATGTTTCCACGTTGTATGACTCAATGACAACATATCGAATCTCCTCAATCTTCTTAGGAACTAGAAGCATTGGAAGGCTTTCATATTAATGTATGGATGTGCGGAGTTCGGCACAGATCTTCATAAATATGCATGCCAAAGAAGTTGAAGTTTTTGACTCTCTCCATCACTGACCAGTCAATGAAGATAGGCTGACTATCCTTGTCCTTCCTTTTCTAAAGTCAACAATCAGCAATCTTACTGACATTGAGAGCCAGATTGTTGTTCCAGCACACTTTGATCAGATGATGGATCTCCCACCTCTATTCTGACACATCATTACCTGTAATTAGTTCATCAACGGTGGTGTAGTCTGCAAATTTAAAGGTTGAGTTGGAACAGTACCGGGTGCACATCCATGGGTATAGTATGAGCACACAGCCTTGAGGTGCCATTGTGCTGACAGTTATCGAGGAGGAAGTGTGAGCAATGTGGCAGCTTCACGGCATTCTTCAGTTCCAATCTGGCCTTTTGTGTACATGCTATTAGAACATTATAGATTATCTCCAGTGATTTATTTTACCTCTGTGTTATTTTCTCTTTTTTTATGTAGCTTCTTATTCTTGCTTATGGCGTGCACAGTCTAAAGTTGTAGGACAACTGGTTCTATTTGATATCATTTGATTTTGCACGGCAGGTTGATTGCATTCGTCGAAACAGGGCGCACCACGCGAAGGTTGCAATCTCCCAGCCCCTAGATGTAGCAATCTGATGTCAAAGACCAATTGGATCACAGCCAAATCATCACTCATGCTACTTCCGCAAAAATCTTCCTGCTCCCTCTCTCTCATCCCACGCTTGCTGTGGACAAGAAGTAATTCCAAGTTTCATTTGTCTGGATCCTCCTTGTACGTTCAGTTTGTGGGAACAAATTACAGTTTCCTGTGGGTGCCATTTTTCACAGGTTCAGGGTGAAGCCATTTCTCTACTTCACCTGTTGAGTCATTAAAGGCTACATATGGAGCAGTATTTTCGTGCTATTGTGTTATATCTGTACCACATAATACCAATCCAATATTTGTGCCTCTGCACGGTGTTGCAGCGGTAGAGTTGCAGCCTTACAGCGCTTACAGCGCCAGAGGCCCGCGTTCGATCCTAGCTACAGGTGCTTGGTGTATGGAGTTTGTACATTTTGATAATAAGAGGGCGTCTTCACTTCACCCAGTTATTACATCATTGGAGGGAAGCAATTCCGTTGGTTGGCATGATAGTGTAGGACCTATAATTATCCTCATCTTTTTACATACGCTAATGTGAGATGTAATGTCTTAATTTATCAATTGTCAATCGTTAGTCCACTTAGGTAGATAACCCTCCTCAAATCGATCTGAAAGATTATGATTGACTTAATCAGCCAATTTCTATGCATCATTCCTAGCTCAGAACTCGACCTATTACCCTTGATCTATTCTTGATCTATTGCTAATTGGTCATAATTTGATATATGTTCCTGAATATATTTGGCATTGGGTTGACACGTGTTCAAGAAATGAATTTAGAGGGAAAATAAAGGAAAATGAAAAGCGTAATATTCGCAGGTTTTCTTCAAGAGATATAATGGAGCCATGGCGGCTGTTAACTGCTCACCAGTTCTTTGACCTCACAACAGAATTTGCTGACAGTAATACTGTGCAGTAAACAACTTTTGTTTTTTGTTTGATACAATTTTACAAAAATATACAATTTACTACATAGGTACCAATTATTTCATTAGTCATAACATACCTTTTGTTTATGACAATCTTATTCAATCATAATACGTCAAAAACAATTACAAGGGCGTTTTGATATTATTCTACCTCACCTTTTAGGTGAACCGCGCCCACATACCTTCTCCGAGCCAATCATAAGCTCCCCATTTACTGCAACGTTTCTACGCTAGAAGTAGGGGGCGAGGGTGGTCTACTGTAACTGCTGAGAGATACAAGCTTCCTGAACTGCATCTACTATTTCAGGTTTACATTTACCACCCACCCTTCAACTCATTCATAGACAAGATATACTATGTCGAATCTTACTTTGCCGATTCCCACGAACCTCTTCTGCAGCTGGACAACGAGAGATGCCAATTGTCACATCCAAACACCCTTTCGTTACCTTGTTCAATTCTAATCAAAATTATGTAAGAAAGGGTATTAATATTTTCTTCCATAACACGTTTTACAAAAATACACGCTATCACTGAATAATGTCCTAGAGCACAAAAACAGACATTTCAGCCCAACTTTGCAATGCTGACCAAGATGTCGCACCATAATTGGCCCATATCCCTCAAAACCTTTCCCCCCTTGTATCCGTCCAAACGTCTGGTAAAAGCACCTGCCTCAGCGACCTCATTTGGCACCTCATTCCATATACCCACCTGCATCTGCATGAAATGGATGCCCCTTAGGTTCTTGGTAAGTGTTCCCCTCTCGCCTTCCCATGAAATCAGCCCACAAAATACAACATGCCACCATCACCCTTTGCTTCCTTACACTGAGCCATTTCTCTACCCAGCGGCCAGCTGTTCTTGGACCACATGGGATCTAATGTTCCAGAGCAAAGTACCATGTGGAACCTTGTCAAAGTCACTTCTGGTCCATACAGACGATGTCTACTACTTTGTGCAAATCATCCTTCTTGGTTACGTTAAAAAAAAAATAGGATTCGTGACACACGTTGTTTCACATATACCACAATGATGACAATCCTCGATCAGCTCATTTCTAATCAAATGCTTACATATTTTATCCTTCTGAATCCTTTCCAGTGGCCTTCCAACCACAGACTGGTTTACAGTTCGCAGACTTTTCCTTGCAGCCCTTCTCAAATATAGTCACAATATTAGCCATCCTCCAGTTTTCATATAGGTCTTTTCATGCTATTTCTCTTTTGATACACACTCTTAATTTGATGTTTTGTTTTAATCAATTATCGACGTCTCTAGATGTATTCCATTATAAGACACAACCGATGTGTTAACTCGCATCACCACATTCTAAATTAACTACACCCCCCCCCCCCACCACCACCCCTGCATGCCCGCCACCCGTGTATCCTATTCGCCGTGACTACAGTAGATGAAACTTTCCATATCCTCATCCCCATGAATCCCATTTTCCCCCCTAAACATAATTTCTTCTGCATTCTGTCATTGGGTCTTGTAGTTTATTTTTTAAATGCAAGCTTTGGCATGTCATGGTTGAGTTTGGAATAACTGAAAGTGTCTGATATAGTACAACTTATTAATCATATTCGCTTGCTTTGGGAACAGAATTTATGTAAGGCCTACTATCTGATTGCGGCGCATTAAATTATTTGGTTTACTTGAGATATCGGGTATGCTTTTAATTGATTCTTATTACAGGTTCGATAGTTTATGTTGTGGTACCCCGACGTGGCTTCGAATGATGAGAATCCGAAGCAAAGAAGTGGAAGCCAAATAACGGAACGGAAACTAAGCCGAAATGCTAAATAACCGAAAGCTTTCGAAGCCGAAACGCCAACTAACCGAAAGGGTGGGGTACCTAAATGCAAACTAACCGGAAAGGCGGGACCCCTATAAGCCAACTAACCGAAAAGCTGCGTATCCTAAAAGCAAACTCTCCAAATGGCCGCTCTGACGAAACACCAATTAACAGAAAGGCTGCGTCGCTTAAAATGCAACTAACGGAATGGCGCTCAACTGAAAAGTCAAATAACGGACGTCGCCGCGGGGGCAGGATTTGTCGGCGATTGGGCCAGACCCCCGCGTCCATCACATCACTGGCCGTTGGAGACGGGAGGGTGGGGGTCATTTTTCGACACAAGCCATAGGTGACTGAGCATTCTAAATCCGAGCACCAAGTTCCAAGCGTACGAAGGAGCGCATCCCTCGGGAGCGCCCCCCTCTCCCACGGCCATGGCCGTCCTCCGCCGCGTCCCCCTCATGCGGCCGCACTGTGACGGGTTGTGTGTCGGCAGCGCTGAGTGCAGCACAGGTGAGGGACAGGCTGGTCCCTCTCAGAGTCACTGACCACGATGCACCGCCATCGGACCCCAACCCCAGACCAGGTTGATCCCCCTCCAACCCCTGAATCCCGACCCACACAGTGTGATTTACCCCCTGACACCCACATCGGGTAATTCACCCCCACCCCGGCCGCTGAGACACTCGGCTCGGGGCATTGGCAGCCATAGTAAATCGTTTTTAAAACATGGAGGACACACACAAATTCCCTGGAGGGCCAATGACACTTGTGCATGACAACAAACACTTTTATCTCCTCCCACTCCCCCCCCCCCCTTTCACAACAAGAAGCATGTTTTATTTATTACCGTCTGTTGCCTGCGTAACGCACACAAGCTCCCACGCACAAAACACCAGATAATCTGTAAACTGCTTTAACTGAAGATGGACGCAAAAATCTGGAGTAACTCAGCAGAACAGGCAGCATCTCTGGAGAGAAGGAATGCGTGACGTTTTAGGGTCGAAACTATTCTTCAGACCTGACGACTGCGTCTGATGGGTCTCGACCCGAAACGCCACCCATTGCTTCTCTCCAGAGATGGTACCTGTCCCACTGAGACACTCCAACATTTTGTGTCACAATTGACTCATTTCATCGGCTTCATGTATTGTGCGCATGGAAGAGCCGCTGTACATGCCGCTTGCTTCTATTTGCGAGGGGAGGATGGAATGGATGTGACCACTGGCTAAAGCAAAGGCATCGTTAGGACAGGGAAATATTCCCACCACTTAATTAACCAGGTTCCCGAATGTTAGAACTATTTATACATGTACCATTTTTGTTTTTAAATCAATGTAACTCTTTTTTGAATTGTAATGGCGAGTTAAAACCCCGTCCCATGGGAGGGGCTTGTGGCAGCTGCTTTCATAGTGCCTTCATTGTTGGTCGGTTCTGTCCCTTCACATGGACCGCTCTCAGTGCCAGTTTTCTCAACTTCCATAGCCTCCCTATATAAGTGTAGTCATACGTGATGGACGCGGTGGTCTGGACCAATCGCTGACAAGTCCTGCCCCCTGTGACGTCATGTCTGTTATTTGACTTTTCGGTTGAGCGGCCATTTGGTTAATTTGCTTGTAGTCGACGCAGCCTTTCGGTTACGTGGATTTTAGGCGTCAGGCCCTTTCAGTTAGTTTGCATTTGGGCGTCCCACCCATTGGTTCGTTGGCGTTTCGGCTTCGTACGCTTTCGGTTATTTGACTTCCACTTCTTTCCACTATTTTAATATTAAAGGAACGCTCAAGAAGTTATGGTATAATCCATTTCGAAAGCGATTATATTGTATTTTAAATAAACATATAGGGGTGCTAACTCCTTTATCTTAAATTGTTTGCAGTGTCCCCGACATCTTTGAAGATTAAACAGATGAACAATCCTTCCCTGGCCCTAAACTGTACAACTGCTCCGTTTTTCCCGGAGGACTGTGAACTTACCTGGTATAAAGGTGACCACAAAATCACTTCTGGAATAAGTACCACTAAAATACGGAACGACGAGGGATTATACCTTGCTTCCAGCTTCCTACATGCAGTGGATAGCCGATCGGTTTATAGTTGCAACGTGTCTCACGCCACCCTCCTGGTTCCGACCGTTGAAACTCACAGATTTCTTGGAATGGGTATGAGGTTTATACCTTCAATAATGTCCTGAGATATATCATTGTTTCATGTCAAGGCATTTCATGAATTCCCACCCAAAACATACGCCAGACCGTTTCTAAGTGTTTGAATGAAGACAGTGGGCGTGTCTTTGTTGAAATGAAAAGGTATGACCAGTCTAGGAAATTAGATACTGGTTAGTAAGAGACATCGTGCAAAGATGATAGTTGTGTTTGTATGTTTTTTAATAGCGAATGCTTGAACTCGCTGTTTATCTCTGATCATATAGAGTGATACGCATGGAGGCAAGTCCCTTCGACACGCCCTGTCGACGTCAAACATGTTGGTATTCTGGACTAGACTCATCTGCACGCATTTGACCCATATCCCCTCTAAATCTTTCCTATCCAAATATCTATCCAAATATCCTTTGAAAATCACAATTGTATACGCTTTTGTAGGTTTCTCGGAAAGAAATGGCCCCTTGGGGCCCCCTCTTAATCTTCCATGTTAAGAATCCATTACCCTGGGGAAAACGACTGCATTCACTTTCTTTACGCCCATCATAATTTAATATACTTCAATTAGGTAAACCTCCTATGCCTCATGAGAAGAGGTCACAACCTACTCGGCATCACCGGATAACTCCAGTCATGAATTCCAGGTAATACCTTACTAAATCCTTTCTGTACCCTTCTTAATGACATGCTACGTATAGCAGGATGACCAGGACAGCACACAGAACACCAATGAGTCGTCTCCGGAAATACTTGTAAAGCTGTTTCCTTGCATAATAAGGGCACTGTTTTCTGTTTATAAGTTAATTAATTTTCAGTCTTATCGCTGTAACATTGGAGATTGGAGAGGGATGGTAATCCAACATATTTCATGTTCCAAGAGACCAAAACAACAAGCCCGAAGACGGAGGCCAAGGGAGATTTAATAACATACGCTGTCATTAACTCTGATGCTTTATTTTTCATTGTTACTGATCTGTGATGAGATTCAAACAGCAGAGGTAAATGACAAGAAAGGAGAAATAAGAAAATGTTTGAACGGGCACATACACAATATGGAGTAGCGATAATTCCGGCTGATGGGCGTTCCTATGAACTGTCTGATCTGTTCTGTGCTCCCAGACATTTCTATGTTTTGTTAATTTTATGCGCCTAGTCTCTGGAATTTATCCCATTATTTTCATTCATAGAAACTGCCAGTTAACTTCCAATTTTCTGAAATTGCTGAATACATTTCAGGTCTAAAGTTTTAGTCAATGTAGTTGGAAGATATTCCATAACGCTTTTTTGTGACTTCATTGAGGTAGCCCACCAAGTCCACGCTGATCATCGATCACTGGCATATAGTTCTATGTTAGAAGACTTTTTTCATTCACTCACTACACACTGGTGACAATTTACAGAAGCCAATTAGACTTCACACCTCCACATCCAAGGGATGTGGGAGGAAACCGTATCACCCGAAGAAAACCAACACGATCACATTGAGAACGTACACATTCCACACGGACAGCATCCATGGTTAGGATCAAACCTGTGCCTCTCGCGCTGTGAGGCAGCTCTACAGCTGGTATTCCCCAAGTGAAATAGACCTCACCAAATAAACTATCGTAATTGAAATCGGAAAAGGTTAACTGTGGCGGGAGTACGCAGGTCCCTGGATGATGTTAATGGAAGTTTTGAAAGGGCAAACATTATAATATCTATGGCTGAATGCGAAGGTATGGTGAGAAGGCAAATAGGTGTTCGCGGATACAGGAGAGTGAAGATGGTTTGTGGTGAAATAATTCCTTTGCAATAAAGAGCGTAGAGGGAGATCAGCTGTCAGCTGGTGCCATGACTCAGATGGTCGCTTAAAATATAGAGCATGATTCCTTAAGATTAGAGTACGGAAGATGTTTACAAGAATGATCCCAGGAATGAGTAAGTCAACCTTTGTTGAGCGTTTGTCGGCACTGGGCCTGTATTCGCTGGAGTTCAGAAGGATGAGGGGGTACCTCATTGAAACATACAGAATAGTGAAAGGGATAGCGTGTATGTGGAGAGAATGTTTCCACTTGCGGGAGAGTCGAGGACTAGAGGTCAAAGCCTCAGAATTAAATAATTAAAATAAGGCCGTGGAGTGCCGTCAGTGATAAGGCTGTGGAGGCCGTCAGTGAATATTTTTTAGGGAGAGATAGATAGATTCTTCATTAGTACAAATGTCAGAGCTTACGGGGAGAAGGCATCAGAGTGGGGTTAGGAGGGATAGATAGATTGAATGGCGAAGTAGAATTGATGGGGCGAATGGCCTAATTTTACTCCTATCCCTTATAATCTATCCTGGAGTGTCGATTGCTGCTGCACAAATTCACATGTCTTTGGAGTATGAAAGAAACCTGGAGGACCAGGAGAAAACCCCCGTGATTACAATGAGAGAGTGCAAACTCCACATAGACAGGGCCCAAGTTAGGATTGAACCTGTATCTCTGGTGCTCTGCCTCGGACTTGCTAAATGGCACTGATTGTTTTATTGGTCTGAGAGTTTCAGGTTTCCAATTGAAATAATGGGATTTTTTTTGAACATTACTAATTCTGCAGCATTTAAAATTACTTAAGATTTCCTTCAGATTATCGGTGAAATTGTGGAATAATTTGCTACAGGAGGCTGTGGAGTCCGTCTGGAAATTTTAGAGACAGAGATAGATAGATTCTTGATTAGTACAGGTGTCAGAGGCTATGGGCAGAAGGCAGAAGAGTGGGGAGAGATAGTTCAGCCATGATTGATATGTGGAGTATACACGATGGACCGAATGGCTTACTTCTACTCCCATTCCTTATGCCCTTGAGCTGATGGACAAGGAGAAAGCTCTTCTTGTTCCAGGTGGGTGTTGGGACGAGATATCAGAGCAGCAGACTGATAAATTGAGCATGCATGGCTGAGCACCAAAATGTGATGGAGGAAAACACGTTGAGGTAAAGGGTGTTTATAGAAACAACGATACAACGTTTCAAGGTTTCAAGGTCAGTTTATTGTCTCGTGTACCAATTAAGGTCCAGTGAAATTTACGATTACAGAACGTGCGATTATCAGAAAATGTCTCAGAAAATACATATAGGTAATGGAGCCCGTTGACCTGGCTGAGTCGGAGGAAACGCGCTGGAGATAACTGTGCGAGTACGCGGGCCTGCAATGGGAATTACTAGCATTACCCCAGCCACCACCCCCCCCCCCTCCCCCCCAAGACGAATGTGGAAAATATGATGTTTTGTTAAAGAAGGAACTGCAGATGCTGGAGAATCGAGGGTACACAAAAGGCTGGAAAACTCAGCGGGTGCAGCAGCATCTAAGGAGCGAAGGAGATAGGCAACGTTTCGGGTCGAGACCCTTCTTGAGACCCTTCTTCAGGAAAATGTGATATAGAAATGGAAAGCTAATGTAGAGAGAGCATTGTAAAGATTGCCCTTAACATATTTGCCCAGTCTTGCACTGGACATGTTATCGAAAAGCAATGGCACAACCTCCTTGCTTTTACATGTTAGTTCTTTCTTGATAAATAATAAGGATCCCATTAGCTATGTACCTGCCTTAACTTTAGTCGCAATTATGAAATACTCTCGCCAGGTACCACCCAATGTATATTTTGTTCCTTGCTTTATAAATCCACTCGTTTAATGTTGGCTGTCTCTTCGTCGTTTCGGTTTTCATAAGGTACAAAGTTAAATGTAAAATGTCCACTTCCCCGCCATGATGAATAACGTGCTCAGTCGCACCGACGGAGGCTCTATACTTTTATCCGGGCCCAAAACCAACGGACTATGAGAATTAAGGGACAGAGGTTTAGGGATAACATGAGGGGGAACTTCTTTACTCAGAGAGTGGTGGCTGTGTGGAATGATCTTCCAGCAGAAGTGGTGGAGGCAGGATCGATTTTAACATTTAAAAGTAAAGTGGATAGGTATATGGACGGGAAGGGAATGGAGGGGTATGGTCTGAGTGCAGGTAGATGGGACTAGGGGAAAATAAATGGTCGGCACGTACTGGAAGGGCCGAGAAGGCCTGTTTCCGTGCTGTAATTGTTATATGGTTATATGATTATTATATGGATTGGGTGTACATGTTTTATGTAGTTAAGGAAAGAAAACAGGTGCTTGGGATCAGCTAGAACTGCGAAGATGTGCCAGGAGTAGATCTTTCTCGGGGTGGCATAACGTGACGTGCGTCTGCATTGTTCAAACCATTTTGAAAGCTGGGATAGTGCACGTGCAACACTTCGATGGTGCATCAATAATTGGATCGCCAAACCCTCTCAGAGATATATCACAATTCAGAATTATTCTGATCTCTTGTTGATAAATGAAACACATCGACTGCAGTTATCTTTCCAAAATTTCAACAGTCGGTCGATATGTAAATTAAACAACCTTTACGATATTAATGATCCCAACACTAAGAAGGCACAGACCCGAAACCCAATAGATTAATCTATTTTAACGAATACAAAATACATTACAGCTCGTGCACGAGAAATCGTATTTTTTATGCCTAGTGGAATTTATTTTTGATGTGTTCACTCCAGGTAATTCGTTTCCTTAAATTTTATATTTTGAATTGGAGGTTTCCTCACTGTCACCAGTGACACGGCGAAACGGGGAGAGGGGGTGATAAGCGCATCCGTATAATGTCAAAATAGTATGTAGACATAAAGTATGAAGGAGAAATAAAGGAAAATGTTTAAGATAATAATCAGAATATATAAAGAGTAAAACAAAGTCCAGCCTCTTTAAAGGCTACTGATCGAAGTGTTTACATTTCAGAATCCATATTAAGGATGCCGTTTAGGGTACTTGGATGCATATAATAAAATAAGCATGGTAAAATAAGCATAAGGGAGATCTTGTCTGTTAAATCTTTTAGGTTTTTTTGAGGAGATAACACGTGGGATAGACGAGTGTCAATAAGCATCGTTTTCTTGGAATTTTAATAGGCCTTTGATAAGGTGCTACGTGAGGCCGTTAAACAAAATAGAAGTGCAAGGCAAGGGATTAGCACGGATTGAAGAGATACTGACTGGCAGAAGGCTAACAGTGTCAATAAATGGGCCTTTTGTGGTTTGTCGCGTTTGACTAGCGGTGTTCTGCAGGGGTCGGTGTTGTGTCTGCTGCCTTTTACATTATATGTTAATTATCTGGATGATGAAATTGATGGCTTTTTCGCCAAGTTTTCAGATGATACAAGGGTACGTTCAGGGGCAGATAGTGTTGAGGAAGCAGGGAGTTTGCTGAAGGACTTAGACAGTTTGGGAGAGTGGATAAATAAGTGGCAGATGGACTACAGCGTAGCACAGTGAAAATGTGGAACCCATTCTGTAATTCCCTGTTCATGCAATCTGATTATTCCATGAAGATAACCTCTGAAAAATGAAAATATTCAGCTTTTATTTTCCCTTTAGGAATTAGCGTTAAACTCGTCTGCTTTCTAGCGGCTGGATTTGCCATATGCGTGCTAATTATTCTAGCGCTGGCATTTTTTTGCCAGGCGGTGCAAATTACACAGTATTGAAGGTAAGAAATGAGTTGATTCTTGTCCGAAATGAGTGACACAAGGAACTGCAGAAGCAGAACACAAAGTGTTCTAGTAACTCGGCCGTTTGACAGCATCTGGGGATACAGTAGATAGGGGACGTTTGGGGTTGAGTCACATTTGAAGAATAGAATAGAATGCCTTTTATTGTAATTCAAACAACTTGGTTTGAACGAAATTGCATTTTCTACAGTTTTTACATTACAAAACCCCCCAAGACCCACATTTAACACAGTTTACATAAACATCCATCGCTGTGATGGAAGGCAAAGTCTTATCTCTACCCTTTGTTCTTCACCCGCGGTCCCGCAGTCCAACTGCAGCATCTAGGCGAATTGGGGGTCCGATGTTGAAGCCCCCGGCGGACGATGGTAGGTCCTGTGGCCATTAAGCCACGCGGGGCGATGTTAGGCCCAAGTTGCCGTTGCGGGAGCTCCGAAAAGTCGTCTCCCACCAGAGACCCGGAGCTCCCGATGTTCCTGTCCACCGGGCCTGAAGCTCCGAAGTCGGGTCGCAAGCGAGCGCCACCGCAGCTCTACCCACTCCCAGGTGGAATAAAACTGAGTGAAAAAAGGTCTTACCTTCCACTACCTGCAACCTCCGGCAACCACCTTCAACTAGCATCGCAACCGGCTTCGATTAAAAAATTACCGATTTTTAAAACGGCAAACTATTTTTAGTCACGGCTGGTTTGATTTTTTTGAAATAATCACCGGGACATAGAAGAAGCCGAAACCACTTTCGACCATTAGGGAGACTGACAAAAACCTCCGGGAACCGCACGGAAACCTTGGGTGGGGCACAAAGTCTGCAGAGGTTTCCGTTCAGGTTTCCTAAGTGGGACAGGGGCATAACGGTCGGGCTATTTAAATAGGGGCAGTTATCACAGGAAAGCGGAAGCAAACAATAGGTTTTCAACTTTTCCGTTTGCTTTTCCTTAGCATTATGACTAACGAGGAGAGGATTTGTTCAAATAACAAGACTAGCATGACCGCAATGGTCAATTTCTGCAGCCGAACTAATCTGGTCACAACTCGATTATTAACTGACTATCGGCAGGCAAGTTGTGACACGTTGATGATTAAATGTTGTCTTATTATGTTCTCTACTAGCCCCAGAAAATATTGAGGATAGAACTCACCACTTCGAAAAACAGGTAATTTTGTTGATGGTATAACAAGACATAGCCTGTTGTATCATGTTCTGCTAATGGACGTCCGTAATTATAATCACATTGATGGGACAACAGGATGGGTCCACTTTTCGTGGAACTCTCTATGTGCCTCGTTTGCAATTGTCCTTATCCTCCCTTGTCCTTGTCCTTGTCCTTATTCTCATGATATCGTCCACGGTCGTCAGCGACGGCACTTACGTATCCTTCGAGTTATCCTAAACAGATTATGTCCAATCCGTCCTGTTCCAATTCAAAATTCACACGTTATATTTTTTGCGGAGTAGCTCGTACTGATATATGACGAAAAATCTGCTAACCTGTCTGAGCCCAGAAATCGCGTCAACGATATATTGTCCTCGAAGTCATCACCCAACAAGCTTCCGGTCAGTGTTCTGTCCATGCGTTTCACGATTTGGCTAATAGTTCACTAATTATTCAGGAAACTCAAACCAATTAGATACTAGTTGCTTCCGTTTACTGTTTTAGTAATCTCATCATAGGAATGTAGCCAGAAATAGCAATGGGATGAATGGCCGTGCAGACCCAGATTCCACCCGCTTATTTTATGTTTCCTCGTCTTCGCAGTTTTTTGCAAATGTGGAGTTTATTTCCTTTCAAATAAATGTTCCCTCAGAATCCAACGTATGTAGATTGGAATTTCAGCGAACAGAAGAAAACTGAGAAA
Source organism: Raja brachyura (assembly GCA_963514005.1). Next base: position 24,972,981 of record OY740797.1, on the reverse strand, counting down.
AACAGACGGCGCGAAAAACAAATTATCTATGCCCAGGTAAAGCAAATCGGAAGTATGCTGCAAGGAAAATTCGCGTATGTCGCCCATATAGGCGAATCGGCAACTCATGATCTCTGATTATTTTTCGATAGGTCAAAGAAATGTCTGAAAATGAACTGACCTATGCAACTCTGGATCTCACCGCTACTCTGCAAGATCCAACAACAGCGAAGAATAATGAAACAGAGTATGCAGGAATCAGGATTATTAAGTAGCTGCGGAATCAGCAAACGTCCATTCACTCTAAAACCAAAAATATTTAAATTACATAAACCTGATTAACATTGTGTCACTGATCGCACAGATACATTATCATTTACAAGACAATGCGCAGGGGGCAGGGGATTGTAATGAACTGTGATAACTGTTGTTAACGTCAACGGAAAAAAACGATTAATGATCATAGAATCTTACAATCATAGAGCTGTTCTGCACAATAAACGCCTTTCACCGCAAATCTTGGATAACCGTATAAGAACCTTATCTCTCTACGTTTTACCTATCTAAGTACCTGTGGAAATGTAAGTGAAAGGCTGTATTAGTGTCTGCCTCCACAAACTCCTTCCCAGCTCGTCCATGGTCGTGACCACATTCTGCGTACATATTCGTCTTAAGCATACGCTCGTCAGTCAAATATTTCTCCACAATATTTAGAAAAAGACTTTGAATATTTATCCTGTCTGCACTCCTCATACTTTAAGAAAACTGAACAGATGCAACGTTGAAAGCATTTTATCGGGATGTATCGCTGCTGGTTTGTGAATAGCTCCATCCAACACCGCAAAAGTTAGCAGAGAATTGTGGACCAGCCCAAACCTTCACGCAAACCATCTCCCTGCCATTAACTCCATCTACACTTCACGCTGCCTCGCAAAGTCACCGGCATAATCAAGGCAGGGTCTCAACCCGGACACTCCACCTCCCCCACCAGGCAAGAGGTACAGGAGTATGAAAACGCATACGTCCAGAGCAAGTGACAGTTTCTTCCCAGCTGTTATCGTGTCCTTTGGATGAGGACATACAGGGCATGATTAGCACATTTGCTGATGATACAAAAGTGAGTGGTTTTGCAGATAGTAAAGATGGTTGCGAAAGATTGCAGTAGGATCTGGATCGATTGACCATGTGGGCTGGGGAATGGTTGTTGGAATTTAATACGGAGAAATGAGAGGTGTTGCATTTTGGGACGTCTAACAAGGGCAGGACCTCACAGTAATTGGTTGGCCTCTGAAGAGTGTTGTAGAGCAGAATGATCTAGGAGTGCGGGTGCATGGTTCCCTGAAGGTCGAGTCGCAGGTAGATATTGTGGTGAAATAAGCTTTTCGCACTTTGGCCTTCATCAGTCTGAGTATTGAGTATAGAAGTTGAGAGGTGTGTAAAAAGGAGCTGCAGATACTGGTTTAAACCGAAGATAGAAACCAAAAAACTGGAGTAACTCAACGGGACAGGCAGTATCTATGGAGAGAAGGAATGGGCGACATTTCAAGTCAAGACTTTAAGTTGGGAGGTTATGTTATAGTTGTATAAGACGTAGGTGAGACCGCATTTAGAATATTGTGTTCAGTCCTGGGCACCATATTGTAGGAAAGATATTGTCGAGCTTGAAAGGGTTCCTAGAAGATTTATGATGATATTGCCAGGACTACATGGCGTGAGCAATAGGGAGAGGTTGAGTAGGCTGGGTCTCAATTCCTTGGAGTGCAGGAGGGTGAGGGGTGATCTTATAGAGGTGTACAACATCATGAGAGGAATAGATCGGGTAGATGCACAGACTCTCTTGCACTGAGTAGGGGAATCGAGAACTAGAGTACATAGGTTCAAGGTGAAGGGGAAAATATTGAATAGGAATCCGAGGTATAACCTTTTCACACAAAAGATGGCGGGTGTATGGAACAAGCTGGCAGAGGAAGTAGTTGAGGCTGGGGCTATCCCATCGTTTAAAATACAGTTAGACAGGTACATGGATTGGACAGGTTTGGGGGGATATGGACCAAGCACAGGCAGATGGGACTAGTGTAGGTGGGACATGTTGGCCGGCATGGGCAAGTTGGGCCGAAGGGCCTGTTTCCACAATGTATCACTCTATGACTCTCTATGACTCTATGAGGCAACTAGACAATCCTATCACCAACTAGCGAGCGGCCCTGTGCAATCATCTACCTCATTGGTGACCCTCCGACTATCTTTAATCGGACTGTACTGGACTTGCACTAAACTTTACTCCCCTTATCCTGTATCTGTACACTGTGGGAGGCTTGATTATAAGTATTTCTGTTAATTGACTAGCACGCGACAGAAAAGATGTTAATTGTACCTCGGTATACGTGGCAATAAACTAAGTTAAAATAAACTAAACGTTCCACTGTGAATAAACCCATCACTCTTAACGTCTATTTATAACAGAGGTTATGTCTGGCGAATGTCTAGCGAATGGCTGCTGTACTCTCCAGATCCCTTTGAACATAGTCATGCACTCGCCAGAGGTAAATCAGCTAAAGCCAGACAAAGCCGTTAAACAGTCCCAGTTGTACGTTAGCCCTACTGTTCATTGCGTCGATGAAATTGAGCTACCACTAAACTAGTGGTAGCTCAACTGCGGTTTGGGGGAGGGGGTGTGGGGGAGGCAGGGCGGGGAGGGGTGTGGGAGGGAGCGGTGTGGAGGAGGGAGTTTGGGGGAGAGGTGGGTGTGTGGGGGATGGGGGAGGGGGGGTGTGGGGGATTGGGTGTGAATGGGAGCGGGGTGTGGGGGAGGAGGTTGTGGGGGAGGGGGAGGGGTGTGTGGGAGAGGGAGGGGGTGTGGGGGAGGGAAGTGTGGGGAGGGGGGGTGTGGGGGAGGGGGGAGTGGGGAAGGAGGGTGGTGTGGGATTTTTGTGGGGGGCTGTGGCGGAGCGTGGGCATGGGGGAGGTGTGGGGGATCGGCGGGTGTGGGGGAGGGGGAACCTTCAAAACCTTCATAACCTTTGTGCTATTGAACAAATCGGAACAAAACTTATTTGACTTGCAGCAGAGGAGAATGGTGAGTAAGGCGGCGAAAATCGTAGCGCTATGCGGGATCGTTTTTGCGCAAACTGAATTACAACACAGATAGGTAGTGGTCAAGATGATGGTTTTATTAATATTCAGATAGATAGATATGTCCCATCGAAAATACAGACAGGTGCTTGTCGATTCCCCATCTCTGGGTAAAAGTACCATATTCCACTCATGATCTTGTAACCTCTATAAGATCACCCCTCATTCTTCTGCACCAAGGAATACATTTCTAGCCTGCTCAATTTCTCTATAGCCCGGACATTGTGTCCTGGCAACATCCTCGTAACACTTCTCTGCAACCATTCCATCTTAATAGCATATTTCCTGCAACAGAGCGACCAAAACAGAACACAATACTATGAGCGTTTTCCACACCAATGTCATGCGTAACTGTAACAAGCCCTCCCAACCTCTATATGATTTGGGTGGGAAGGGATGAACAAACCATGGAATTGTAGAAGGAGTGATCTCGGCAAACGCAGAGTGGGTGGGGATGGTAAGATATGACTGCTGTTGTGATCACATCAGAGATGCCGGAAATGTAGGATAATTATGTGGTGGATGCGGAGGCTAGTAGAGTGAAAGGTAAGGAACAGGGGAACTCTACCTTTATTGCTTCAACCAATGGGTTGCAAAGGGAACAGTCTCTGCACATGGTAGAAAGGGATGGAGATGGGAGGTAGACAAAAGTGCTGGAGAAACTCAGCGGCTGCGGTAGCATCTATGGTGCGAAGGAAATAGGCAACGTTTCGGGCCGAAACCCTTCTTCAGACTGATGCAGGGTGGGGAGGCCGATGTACTGTAAGCGGGGGTGGGGGGGGGGGGGGGGAGGGGGCGAGGGGGGGGGGGGGGGGAGAAGAAAGGAAGAGAGTATTATTATTATTATCATATTATGATCATATTATTATCAGTTGCTTGTCTTTCGCTTGGCCATACACCCTATCGCCAGTCTCTGTTATAGTCCTTTACCCCTCCACTTCCTATTCTCTGCTTCAGTACTTGCATGAACACCTGCAACTTCTCGACCCTCCTGCTGTTCTGAAATAAGGCCATGAAAATGATATGCTTGGTTTACTTCCGATTTTAGGGATCCATCCATACACGCGGAGCATTTATTACGTGCACACCGACCATTACAATATTATAGATTTCGCAATCCCGAAGCTCCAGCCCTTCCCATTTAATGATATTTGAAGGCTATTATCCTTTATGGTACACTGTGGACGGCTTGATAGTAATGATGTATAGTCTTTGACTGATAGCATGCAACAAAATACTTTCCAATATACCCCAGCGCACGTTAGAATATGAAACTAAACTAAACTATGTTTATTTTTTCCCAACCCGGTCAAGACGGACTGGTCCCTGACCGTTTCGATTTTTATTAATATGATGTACAATATTTCTATTTCTGATCATGTTTGTTTTTAATCTCTCCGTGCACTTCAAACATTCAGCGATTGCAAAGTGACTGGAAAGAATGCGGTAAACACACGCTTGGAAGTGCATATTATTTTACAGAACGTGAACGTGTAAGTTTAATGGGAAAAGGAAAATATCCATATTCAGTTAGGTTTTCCGGCTGTGCAATCAATTGACAAACGTGATTTGTTATCTCGGAACGTTGATCACAAATAAAATAACAAAGAAAAGTAGCAGGTCCCGCTGACGCCGAGCAGTGGTGCAAATGTTCTATCCGGTTGGGCTATTCTGGTAACTTTTCTGCAGGTTTCTTTTAAATATAGTATATCTAAATTAATGCCGTTCCTCTTAATTAAGAGCAAGGAATATAGCTTTGCGACAAAGAGATAGCTGTTAAAGGCAGAGTTCAGAACATTTCTCCGAGCGTATTACACGATTCGGTATCTTTTGAGATTTCAACGTCAGAGTGCTGTGGATCGTCAGTCGCTGAATACCGTTAAAGGTGAAATCATTGGACAATTAGATACTGCCGAATCAAGGTTGTGGAGACCGGAAAGAAAAATCGCATTGAACTACAATGTCAACCAGCATGTCGTTAGATCTGGGGGGCGTGACATTTCACTTTTTCAATTTCTACTGCCCGTCATGCCCGTCCTGCCATCTAGGAACTCCATTATTGCAAGGACCTGGAATATTGCACTCAGTCTTAATAGTTACTATGCTTAAAATATAGTTGTTTGTCGCCCTTCCTACGTTTCTGAGTAGAATATCGACTTTTTGGAGTCAAATGATTACGCCGAAATGCTGCTTTTATGCATAATATATCAATTAAAGCTGCCTTTCAGCTTTGCTGTGCAGTTTGGTCACTGTGCAATCCCGATTTTCCATTGCATAAAATAAAACGGACTACACCCAAGACCGAAGTATACATCAATAAAGTAATATACCCGATTCAAGTTACTTGTGAACAGCTCGAGATAGGAAAATTGGGCAGGTGATGAGAGATGACCCTAATAAATTTTATTCATGGATAACCCCTTGAGATGGCCAGTCATCTCGTTTTCGAGGGGGTCCAACATAGAACATACAGCACAAGACATAACATACATAGAGGCTCTCATTGACCCACCTACCCACACACCAATCCCAAAACCCCTCCAGCCCCATATTATTTCATAGTATTGTGACATAATACAATATAAGATCTTGTTATACTATGCAATACAATAATACATAAGTGTACTCGCCATGCATATACAATAGCTATGACAAATGATCACACACAGAGCAAGTTAGATAAAGGAGCTCGAAGACTCTAATACTAGAAACAGGTACATGGTTTTATAAGTAATGGTAAAAGTGTATTTTTAAATAGACGAAATTAGCTAATAGTTCTGTTAAAGAAGGAACTGCAGATGCTGGAGAATCGAGGGTTACACAAAAAGCTGGAGAAACTCAGCGGGTGCAGCAGCATCTAAGGAGCGAAGGAGATAGGCGACGTTTCGGGTCGAGACCATTCTTCAGACTGGTTCTTCAGAGCTAATAGTTCTTATGGTACTAGGCAGAGTGTTCCAGTCAGAGGGAGCTTTGAATTTAAATGCACGTCTCCCAATTTCTTTGTTAGTTCTTGGAATGAAAAAGAAGGGTTGCTGAATATGTCTTAGTGAATATGAGTGTGTGTATGGTAATAGGTCTTGTTTTAAATAAGAAGGGTAATTGAAATGGATGCATTTAAAGATGAACTGGAACCAGTGGTAGCATCTTCGAGCGTGGGGGGGTAACCAGTTTAGAGTTTCGTACATAGAACAGTGGTGAGTTAGATATGGACACCTTAAAATAAATCTGCAGAGACTATTATAAACTACATTGAGGGGTTGAAGATGTGTATCAAATGTATTCTGATATACAATATCAGCATACTCCAGTATTGGTAGTAGTAGTAGAGAGACAATTATTTTTCTCGTCTGAAAGGTGAAACAATTTATATGGCGGTAAAGAATAGCTAGATTACAGCTGAGTTTGTTAGTAATCGTCTCAATATGCTGCGTAAATGAAAGTGTTGGGTCGAGCCAAACGCCAAGATATTTGAAGTTCAATACTTGTTCTAATGGTGATCCTTCATTAAATGATATAGTCAGATCTACAGAATTACCAAGGCCTTGTCTGGTACCAAATAACATACTGCATGATTTATTTTTATTTAAAATTAATTTGTTAGATAATAGCCATTTCTGAACAGACGTAAGATCTGATTGAAGGGATCTTTCAATTTCAGACTTGTTAGTACGGATGGGTGCTCACTGTTCTATGTGGACGAGTTTGTCTCAAGCCCTAACTCCATGACGCACGACGCTTTGTTTCTATGGAGATTATGATGCTGTCAGTCTGCGCGTTTCATTGAGTCGCAGAGCGGTGCAGCGTAGAAGCAGACCTTTCGGCATATATTGACATGCGGACCATCAAGAACTGATCCATCCTAATTTAGTTTTCTAGCACTCGTTTCGTGGTCTCTTATATCTTTGAAATCCCGGTGCTTGTAAGGACGCGTCATAAATGTTGCAAGGGTACATTACTCCACTCGTCCGGCAGTGTATTCCAAATGCCAAGCAATCTCTGTCGGAGTAAAGTCACTTTGGATCCCCTCTAAACGCTATGCATTTTGCATGGGTCTTTTTCTTTCGGGTTGAAATCATAATTTAGTAGCCTACATTTACAAAACGTGTTCAAAGACAAAGATCGCAGTTGTCAAACACATGAACACCGAATCTTACTTGAACAAAACTTGGGCAATTAGTTGCAACCCATTTCGCCCCAAGTGTTGAAGGTGAAGGGCTCAGTTGGTTAGAAGTTTTAACGTAAAATAAGTGCTTCATGTTTGTAAAATAGTACATCTCGCACTTTCTCTGAGGGCTGGTGCAGCTTTTTGTCAGAGAATGGACGAGCTGATAAGTAATTACACAAATAACAAGACACTTGGAGCACGGACACTACGGGATTCCATTCTGAACAGATAATATCTGCACCTCGCTTCTGCTTTATTGGCTGTTAGTTGTCAGTGGCATTATCCGTACAATTGTTTGCTCTCTTTTCTTGTTTCCTGCCGTAACGAGCGGAGCGTAGATCACTTTAGCATGCATCGGTTTCTGCTTGGTCTGCGGGATGAAAATTAGGGGGAAGAACATTAGTTCATGTTGTAAGTTGCTTTAAATCTCATGCAGACACGAAAGCAATGCAGGATCAGAAATTATTATAACAGGCTGCCGAGTAAATGTAATAAAAATGAACGACAGATACTGGTTTATACCAAAGACAGACACAAAGTGCTGGTGTGAGTCAGCGGGTAAGGCAGCATCTCTGACGAAAATGCATAGGTGATTTTGGGGTCGGGACCCTTCTTTATTTTGATTTTGTGTGTCTATGTGTGTGTGTCTGCGTGTGTGTGTGTGTGTTTGTGTGTGTGTGTTCGTGCGTGCGCGCGTGTGTGTGTGTTTTGTGTTTTGTGTTCTGTGCGTGTGCGTGTGTGTGTGCGTGTGTGTGTGTGTGTGTGTGTGTGTTTTGTGTGTGTGTGTGTGTGTGTGTGTGTTTGTGAGTGTGTGTTTGTGGATTGTCACCTTGCTGTAGTGGAGAAGATTGTGTGGTCCTGAGATCCTGGGAGCGATGCCGTCTGCAGCTATGCTGTTGGTAGGGCCACCCATGGCGGCAAGGTCGAGGGGGAGGTCCCTGACTGAAAGAGCAATCCAACCAAGACCTCAACGGTGGAACAGGCAGAGGATGATGGTTGAATTTAGTGGAGCGTCACAACGGCTGGTAAGGCGCATGAAGCCTGCAGCAGTAAAGGGTCTCCGGTCGTCTTGGACTCCATGCCGCAGGATCCTCACCCAGAATTGTCAAGATCCGTGTGGTGGCTGTCTGTGCACCAGTCTCCCCACGTTAAACAAAGTAACGCACAGGCGTCAACGCTAAAAGAGAACAGTCATACTCATTTCCAGTGACCGCCGATGATGATGATTGTGCGTGTGTGTGTGTGTGTGTGTGTGTATGTGGTGGCGGGGGGGGGGGGGGGGGGGGGGGGGGAGGGGTTAGTGCGGAATTGGAGGTTTCGTTTGTGCTGCCCAATGGTATGAACGTTGAACTCTCCAATGTTAGGTGACCTCGCTGCACCTCCCGTCCTACCCATCCCTCGTCCTCTACAAAAAGCTGGTTAACTAATTCGGCATTTCGCAACTATGAATCCCTCTTGGATTCACACCTGTCCCTGGCCAACAGTCTGCCCATCGTGGAACCACTTTACCTGAGGTCATTTGATGCGGGCCCCGATTTTTCCTAATTTTCTTCGCTTTCAAATTTCCCCCTCTACTCTCCCTGCTGCATTCAATCTGAAGAAAGGTCCCGACCAGAAATGTTACCTATCCACTCTCTCCAGAGATGCTATCTAACCCGCTGAGTTTCTCTAGCATTTTGTGTCTAACTTTGCCATATAAATATTTTTGATACATTATGCGCAGACGCAAGAATTTGACTTTTTTCCCTCCCTTTTATATTTTCTATCAGGAGATGAAATATATATTAGGTAAGTAAAGCCGCCAATCGTTAGGTTGACAGTGATAAATGCAGAGATCAGGCCAATAGTCACATTCAACGACGGAGCATGCCGAAAGGTGGAGGTACTGATATCTAACCTGAATTCATATATATATACCTGTCCTTTTTTCACGCACCGGCATTGGAATTTTCCTGGATTTGCTCAGATTTAGCGCAGATTAGGGGCGACAAGTTGGCGCAGCGTGAGAGTTGCTGCCTCATAGCGCCGGAGACGCCACCCCCCCCCCCCCCCCACATTCCAACGGCGTACAGGTTTGTAGATTAATTGGTTTGGTATAATTGTAAACAAAAATCCTAGTTTATGTAGGATATAGTAGTTGTGCTGGAATGTTGTTTGCAGGTCGGCATGGACTCGGTGGGCCGAAGGCCCAGTTGCCGCATTGTATCTCTAAACCAAACTAAACTAAACTAAACTAAAATAAGACACAATCGCTTCACCTACATATTGCATAGACTAGGAAAGTATACATCTTCTAAACAATGGCACATTGATTCTTGCGCAGAACGAAACTATCAGGCTCATTACATGAATAGTTCCAATGCCAGTAACCTATCGGCACGATGTTTATCACTTCAGCTGTTCCAACGGTACTCAAGAAAGCAAGTTAGATTTGATTAGCTAAATAACTCGCAGTGTGGGGATGGCGGGGAAAGGTTTCCTAACCTGTAAATTACCTTTATTTTCCTCGAAATCGTCTAATTTGCTTTATCTTAGAATGCGCAAAAAAGCATATTACAGCCAACTGATGGAACAAAAGTAATCGAGTACCCGTTTTTTCATTTCATTTCATATCAAAATTCAACTTCTGTTTCCAAGTTTTTGTCAGGCTATGCTACAGCGGCATTGGCCTGTCATCTTCTGGGGGTGATGCTGCAAGTATATATATAACTCTTACTTCAAATTTACAAAGCGTTATTTGAACTACAACTAAAAACGTCGTCTGTTTCTATGCGCTTACTTAAAGAAAGGAATACTATGTTACTGTTACACGGCACAGTTCAACGAAGGTCCACTGAAATGACTGCGGGTGCCCCTGGTGTTTCGCTTTACGCAGGAATAGAGGGCAGCTTGATCCTGTACGAATTTGACATCCTACTGCTGTCTTCGGTGCTTGACAGGGTAAATACTGGGCATGCAGTGCGTGCCAGGCAAAAATGGCAAATATGGATCCGTGGTAGGCATTCATGATTTTGCTCTGGAGGTAAGAGCATTCAATAGACCTTAGGCATTCTGTTGACAGCAGGTACGATTTTTTTTAGAAGTGATTTTCATTTTATCAGCTTGGCAAGATGGGTTTTCATCCAGCATTCGTGTTAACGGACAAAACACTTTGAACGGCTGGTACCTAGAGGTATTGGTAGCAGTAACCCTGCTAACCAATTTCTGTTGTATGGAAGGCAAAGGCAGATATTTCAACTTAACTTCTTCCATGGGGATGTAAATGTGAAATGTTTCTTCAGATTACTCTGAAGGCAATTAAATACATCGCAGACTTGCGATGGTTCTTTTTAAGACAATGCTGCATTTTTGTTCAAACGGCTCTACTGCTAATTTTGTATAATATATTATATTATATTTCAAAAATAATTCCATGGATTTTGAGTACATACCTTTAATATCATATATTCCGCCTTCCCTTTGGGTACCTGGTAAATTAATAATATTAATCAGTTATCAAGTTACAAAAATTGCATTTTGTCACCCGAAAAAAACGGTTCACAAGCGGTTCATTGGTGGTTAATATAGGTCGATTGAGTCGATCATCTGCAAAGACATGGCTATATCCATAATCGATATTAATATGCTGATATCGTCAGTCATTTAATTCTAGTCAGAGCTTTTTTCGGGAATACATAATTGGACGAGATCTTCAGTTCTGAGGGGAACAGCACGTGACAGTAGGGTTTTAGTGTACTTAAAAATGTGCGGTATAGCGAATATGAATGCTTTCATGAAAGGTAATTAATTTTCCTAGATGCAATATGAAGGCTACACATTGTAACATAAAACATTAATACATAGCACAGGAACAGGTCCCTCGGCCCCCAATATGTTTGCCGAATATGATGATAAGATAGAATAAGGTATATTCCCCGAGAATAGAGAGTTAATGTGCTTCCCTTTCTGGAGCTTTAGCCCCCTGAACAAAATGTTTAATTGTGTTAAATTATTCTTACCTTTATTTTTTCTTGCAATACAACGCAGTGCAATGCCAAGAGGCAGTAGTAAAGTTACTAACCCGCATATTATCCTGAGGCAATTGATGATTGGAATACCTGTAAGATTGAAAAGCATAGGATACATATAAAAATCGAAGCTCCGGAAAATCCCTCTCCATTGAATCTGATGTAATACATTGTAAGCACAGAAATCTACAAATAATTTCAATGTTTGTGCAAAGCAAACAGTAAAAAGTGACAAATTTGAATTTTCCGAAGGCGAATCTGGCTAAAATGTAAATGGATCTGCCTAATTGTCGATATACCTTTAATAACATTGCTGGAGTTGGAGGAAAGGCTGTCACAGGTTACAGCGGATTTTATCTCACTGTCTAATTACCCTTTTCCCCTTTATGTACTCCAGAAATGTATTCATATTTTCCTTAATATTATCTGCTGTAATTATCCATTGCCTGTTCTTGCCCGTTTGATTTGCTTCTTAACTATGCTCCTCTATCCCCTAAATTTCTTCGGGGATACATTTCGTCCCAACAGCCCACACCTCCTTTTTTCCTGACCAGAGACTCAAATTTGCACGTCATCTGGTCTTCTTTACTCCCATTTGTCTTACCCATTACTTTAACATGAACATACATGCTTGCGACTCTCGCCATTGCACTTTGAAGAGCAGTTCACTTACTTGAAGCCGCTTTGGCCGCAAACAACCTGCTCGACTGAAGATTTGTGAGACAAAAGTATACAAAGTGCTGTAGTAATTCAGCTGATCAATCAGCATCTCTGCAGAACATTGATAGGTGATGTTACGGGTCGGGACTCTTCTTCAGATGGTTGTGTCTGCTCCAAGGCGCCACCAAACGTTTGTAAATTCCTGTCGAATACCATCAAAGTTGGCCTTGCACGGCTTAGAACTTCAACCTTGTGGACCAGCCCTGTGCGTATTCAAAATTATTTTCAAGCAAATAGAACTGCAGATACTGGTCCCTAAATGTTCACCCACCAACATTTATGGAATCAAATAGTTATTCAATATGGAAACAGGCACTTCGGCCTAACTTGCCCATGTGGACCCACATACACCCATTCGCCCATGACGTTCTAAACCTATCCTCTCCATGTGCCGGTCCAGATATCATTTACACGTTGTTATTTCACCTGGCTCAACTAGCTCCTCTGGCATCTCCTTCCATATACTCACCACGATTTGTCTAAAAAAGTTGCCCTATCAGATTCCTATTAAATATTTCCATCCTCCCATAAGCGTTTGCCCTCTGTTTTACCATTCCCCTACACTGAGCAAAATACTGTGCGTTTGCCCTATCCGCTCATCTCTTGCGAGGAACTTCTATAAGATCACCCCTGTGACCCTTCTGTAGCACAAGGGATAAAGTCTGGTCAATCTCTCCCTATACCTCAGGCCCGCGAGTCCTGGCAACAGCATCGTAAATCTTCTCTGCACCCTTTACAGCTTAACAACATATGTCCTGTAACAGGGTGGTCAAAACTGAATCCAATACTCCAAATGTTGCCTCGCCAATGCCCCGTACAACTGTAATACGACCTCCTAATTTCTATACTAAATATTTTGAATAATGAAAGCCAATGTGCCGAACGCCTTCTTTCTCATCCTATCTACCTGTGAAAACACTCTCAAGAAAGTATGTACCTGCACCCCTAGATTCCTCTGCTCGTCATCACTCCGTAGAGCGCAGCCTTACACTGTCTGGGTCCTCACACTGTTTGACCTTAGAAAATGCAACACCTCTCACTTACTGGTAAGCCCCATTAACAATTCCCCATTAACCATTTTCAATCTTTGTCTTCCTCCTAGTAGGGCATACACGTATTGACTAACCCCCTGCCCCACGGTACGAGTTCATTTCAAGAGTTTTCCCGAGTTTGCCCTGATTCGAACTCGGAGATTTACGGTAATGGCTACTCGTCGGTACTCGGGAATCTCGTGGACATTTTTCATCTTGTTGTAAAATCTTCACGAGTCTTCCCGTGCTTTCCTGCCGTAAGCGAGTCTCCCCGAGTACCTGCCGAAGCGAGTCTCCCCGAGTACCTGCCGTTAGCGCGAAGAGACGTCCCCGAGCTCCGACGTACCCGCTACGTTCATTCTCCGTGCTTACCACGAGTTTGATTTTTATAAAACTCGGGAGAGTTCTTGGAATGAACTCGTACCGTGGGACAAGGTTTTGTCCTGAACATATATGACAAATTCCAGCTGGTCAACGTCCATGACACTATGCCACTTTGGCACTCGCAGTCTAAACAGGGAAAGGTCCAGTATGATTACAGACTATGTGTAGAAGTGGAAAATGCAGTTTAATCTGAGCAAGTGTGTTCTGTTACGCTTTGCAAAACTTTCCACAGCACTGATGAACTGTTGGATCTTGGGCATAGGACATAGCTCCTTAAGAATGGTAACACAAATTGATAGCATGGTAAATGATGAATTTGGTATACTTCCTTTGATCGGTTGTGGCACTGAGTTCAAGAACCATGTGCTGAGTGGGAGCCATGTTGCAGCTTTGAAAAGCTTTGAATAGTCCGCGTGTGGAATGTTGTCTGCCGTTTAGATCGCCCCATTACGGCAAGAATGTGGAGACTTTTGACAGAGTGTAGAACAGATTTACCAAAACAACATTTGAAATACATTTGGACACGTACATATTTCGGAAAGGGTTAGAAGGATGAGATATGAACGCAGGCAGGTGGAACCTGTGTGGATGGGGCATCTAGGTCGGCATGGGCAAGTTGGACAGCATAGTCTCTCCGCGTGCTCAATGACTCTACCTGAATGCTGGCTGCATGAGAGGATATTGACCATCAAGACAGCTTGGCCAACCTTGGATTTTTTTCAGGGGCTTCGGAGGTTGTGGGCAGAGAGACGTTTTCTAGAATTAGAGGGACATGGTCAGGATAGATAATCAGAATCCGTTTCCTAGGGTTAAAATGTTAAAGAATCAGAGATGTGCGGGTGAAGTTATTTTTATACAGAAAATGGCACGCGCCTGGAAAACGTTGCCAGGTGGTGGTGGTGTTGGAAGCAGAAGCGAATGTGGGTTTTAAGAGTCTTTTGTACAGGGACTGATAAGCAGAGTATGGAAGGAAACAGATCACCAATAGAAAGAGGAAATTATTTTTGCTTGCATCATGTGCGGGACGAAACGTCTAATCTTGTGGTGTACTGTTCTATATTATATGTTAAACAAGTAAAACAAGTTTTCAGGCGCCATGTTATGGAACTATTATTATAAGCGAGATATAAGCGACACTTTTCATACTTTACAAGAACGATAGCTTTAAAAAACGAAACGGAGTGTTCCTTTATTCCTTGTTAAAATGAAAGGTCCATGTTAGAGATAATATTTAGTGGATACTTCTGATTATTGGGGAGACAACAAACCGGCGGTCCGAGTCACAAATTATTTCGCTGTAAAATTCAAGAATGTCAATGAGAATATTTTTAGTGTGTTACTTTATTTCAAGGTGTAAATTATTGGCAAAATTCCTGATTTGTAGGGAGTTATGTCATGTTCAGGAAATGAGAGCCAGCATTTCAGCTCCCTGTCCTTTCGGCAAGGAGCGGATACTAGTTCATGTATCCATCTTAGTCATCTGCGCGTACTCATCTGGCAGTAGAGACAGAGTGGCAGAGCGAGATATGTTAGTCGGATAACGGGATCACATTATTTTGTTTAGAATCAAACAATTCACCCGCGCGGTGGCGGGGAACTGTTTGTGTGTTTGTTACGGGAGATCTGTTATCCTACATAAATTAATAGGAATATAAATAAGGACAGTACAAGCTTCTTTAGATATGTTAAGGGAAAAAGAGTAGCAAAGTCAAATGTGGGTTCCTTGAAGGCAGACACGGGTGAAATTATAACGGGTAACAAGGAAATGGCGGAAGAGTTGAACAGGTACTTCGGATCTGTCGAATTTTAAGCGCCTCACCAAAAAGTCTGATATCCCCTAACGTTGCCATTTCCTTCCACCCTGAAATAGCACATCGGCCCCCAACTCTCAGTGGTTCATACTTACAGGATTCAGCGCGGTAGGCCAGACCGTAAATACAGTTTCAATTTGACAGGTCATATATTACGATAGGTTTGCAACCTCCTCAATTCAATATCTTAACTTCCAGACGAATGTAATCCCGATCCATGACCAGCCCAAAACCTAAAGAAATGGACTCTATCGAAAATTTTGGCCTCAACCACTGGACCAAATAATTGCCTTAAATTGCCCAAAGATTCGGCGCAGCAACGTCGGGTTGGATTACGAGGAATGCTTTCCTGGACACAATTTGTCTTTCATACTGAATTTTTCCGAATGAATATTACTCTACATGAACTCTTCAACTACTAAAACAGTATTAATCTTAAATCATTCGGATTTGGCTACATCAATGGGAAAACACCAGATAATAAATGTAATAATAGGGCTGATAAATTTGCAGTTTATCATCAAAGTGATCGTTAGAGCATATAATTTAACAGCACAGGAACGAGCCCTTCGGGCCACAATATATGTGCTAAAAATGCCACGTCAAGCCGAACACATCTTCCTGTATATGATCCAACTTCCTCTATTGCTGTGCTTCCAGTTATCTTCATCACCCCCACTGACAAAGCCCTCCATGTCCCTACTACTCCCGGGGATTGAGAAATGTTACGATCTCCCTTTTCCACTATATCTTTAGCCAAGTATTCTACGGATCTGTCCTCCTATTCCTATTTTCATTCGCAAGTGGTACTGTAACAAATCTGGATTTAACTTTGATTATCCACAGTCAGTGCACACCCACGCTTTCCGATTGTGCTACTACTTTGGCCATAGCGTACTAAACGCCCTTTTTCCAAAGCGATCAATATTGGTCACATGATGAAGTCAGGAAACAAGCTATCCATACTGTCGTAAACACCGCGGACGCTACACAACGAATCCATCCTAAATACCAGATGCGCAAGAACTTTAATGTATTTCCTGAAGAAATGGCCGCGAGCGACATTAAACTTGTTGCTGATCTCCGACAAAGCGCGGGATAAACATTGCACAGGCCCATCTCTCCTGATACGTATTATACTTAAATTGACTGAATACTCTAAATGGAATAAGCAAGTCGGTTAGGGCTTTATCTGCTCCAACTACTACTTAATACAATCTGAAATCCACGCTATTGATTTCAACAATATAATTAAGACAGCAAGGTAGAAATAGCATACTTTTGCAACTTAGCAATCATCCTCTCCATCAAAGCCAATTCGCTCCCCAAACACGACGACCTGAATCCGCTACTATCGAACCTTCTAATGTTTTCTACGTTACCTGTTTTGGAATCCGGAACATGATACGTTGCAGTCTGTGGAGTAGGAAGAGTGAGGTGCGCCACTTGGCAAGTATAGACTGACCCGCCCTGGAGTGTCCTTGTTTCCTTCAAATGACTGGAAACTTCATATAATCCATTCATTGTCAGTTTTACCATTGTATCTATGTCCTCGAAAATCTCAATGCCATTTCGGTACCAAGCAAGGTTAAATGACTCCGGGTAAAATTCTTCCGTTTTACACAAGAGATTCAATGTGGTGGAGTTTTGATCAGGCAGTTTGGAGATTCTGAGCTGAGCTGGTGGAACTGCAAATGTAAAGCAGAAAATGTATTTGTGATCCGGAAAACAACACCACGATCATAACTATTTTTACAATACAGGTCGACGACCTCATAATTGCAAGGTTATGGAAACGTTCAGGCGATTAGCATAACTTCGACCGTTTTTTCGGATATCAACAACATAAATCGTGATCAGCCGTGCAATCCGATTCTATACACATCCTTGACAGCAAGCATCCGAGGAGAATGGAAACGTATTTAGCGTTTCCAATCGTTGCCCACTTTTTCGAATAGTGTGAATTGCTACCTCTGTTTAATTTTTGTAGGTTAATTGGTCAGTTTATCTTTAACTAATTCGCAACTTTTACGGATTTGCCCTTTTCAAACACCAGAATGAGCGCCCTATATTATTTAGTTTTCTTGAAGTAAGAACTACAAATTAATTGCTAAATTAAAAAAAAAACATAGGAATATCAGGTGTAGCCTTTTGTGTTTACTGCGGGAGAGGATGAGACGTTTGATACCGCTCCAGCAATTTGATATCGCTTTGGATATAAAAAAGATCCAGCTAAGGTAGAAGGCCGGCAGCGCGGGTCCATGATGAGGGGGAATGTTGGAACCGGAAGAAGTGACCGTATCAGGGCGACGGTTTATGCCGCACCGGCAGTTGTAAATAAAATGGTCCAAAAAAATGCCTCCCAACTGTGTCGGTCTATTACATCCAAAGCTTTGTCCTGCCTCTCCTCTCTTCAAACGTTCTACCCTACCCCGTCCGTCGCTTCAATTTGATGCAGGGTCCCAGCCCAAGAAGTCGCCTATTCATGGTCTCCTGAGTTGCGGCTTCACCCGCTGAGCTACTGCAGCAATATTTCTTCCTTTGGTATTTGGAATTTCATTGAATATTTGGGCAAGGAAAAGGTTTAAGAAACACCTGTGTTAAAATAACACCAGCTCGTAATTCTGAATGATTTAAAGAAGATCAATATAAATTACAAGCAGATATTATATCGCATTAATCGGCCTCGGGAAGTACTGGTCAAGACAGTACCTGTGTTGGAATCTCTGTTTCAGTGAATTTGGAGCAACAACCTCACCATAACAACAACAAAAACAACAAATTAAACAGTTTTCCGGGGACCATAAGATATAATATTACATAGAACATGGGTACTTCGAATAGAAAACCTGGCCACATTGCTTTCCAGAATTATAGAATTGAACAAATAATAGAATATCTTATCCATATTGCAACACATTTGCTTTTACTGTTACACATACCGAAGACTTTAATTCTGGAGCCAGATCCATTCACTATCTCGCTTCCCTGTATTCCCACTCCGCAGTAATAGACCCCAGCATCATCTGCACGGATATTCAATAGATGCAAGGAGGCTCCACCTTGTGTAAAACGAACAAATATCTTCCTACTGTCAGAGGCTGCTTGCAGAAAGTTCTGTTCGCCAACTTTCCACCAATAAATTTCCACAGGTGGACTATTGTGCGATAGTCCAATAATGCAATAGAGAGTGGTATTTGAATATAAGATCACGTGTTGGCTCGTCGGAGATTGATCGACTTGGTAGTAAGCATCAACGGCAACTGTAGCAGAAGAAAATAAAAAAAATATCCCATAACAGACGAGGGCAGACAATTAATCGTACTTTTAAAAGACGCGTGAAAGTGGATGTGCGATCGATATACGGGTGTTGATAACAGAGGGTGTAGGTCAGTAAGAAGATGAAAACAAAAGAAAAGTCGAAAAATACCTGCATTTATAATCAAGAGCGACGATAATAACAGAACCACATCCCGAAAAGGCATACTGAACCATGAAAACCATACGTCCTAGATATTGGAAGTCAGAAATTCGCTCAGGAATTGCTGAAAGCAGCATGTAAGTAAAATATGATCTGGATAAAGAGAAATAGAGTTAACTTTTCTGTTCGAAAGACTTGGTCAAATGGAACAGGTTGGACAATGCATTACCATGTCCCTGCTGTGAAAGAAAAGGTACGCGATTTGACGCGGGCTGAAGGAAATGACGGCCGATACGAAATTACCCAATCGCAGCTGTTCAGAAGTGAGCTTCCGGATAAACTCTGGAAACAATATGTCGGAAGTCATGTCATGTCATGTTCCGTGATGCAAACAAATATTTGCCATCCATCCAGATGAATCTTGTCTTTTCTGAATTGACCAATGATCTTCATGCTAATGGCTGCAGTTTTATATCAGAACAGAAAATTAAAAGTCTTCCACATATGTAGACACTGAAATAAATCGGCCATCCGAAAATACTAGTAACCAGATAAAAAATAACGTAAATGCGAATAGTGAAACTTAAAATATTTCTGTCAGCCATTAATTGTTTGGAAAGTGCGACCAACGTCACAAGACGTATTTAGTATATGAGATAGATCCATCTTGGGACACTGCACCAACCCTTCTCCAAAGTACTATGTCATATTCTTGACACATTCGTGATTAAATTAAAGGAACTATTAGCAAAATAAAAACGAAAATGCCAACAAATATAGCTGGTTAAAGAACCGTCGTATCATAGAATCGCAGAATCGTACAACAGTGCAACATGCCTTGGTGTAGCTGTGTCAGCTACAACAGCTGTGAATTATGTCTTCGCTAAACCCTGTTGCCTGCGAGTCCCGTATCACTGTCATTTTTTTCCTTTCTGTACACCTGTCGAAATGCCTTCTAGACGTTGTAATTGTTTACGCCTTTCCATCACGTTTGATAGAAACGTGCCTCCCCTTCTCTCTCATCCATCACATGTTCCCATGTGTTGCCGATTAGGCGGAAACGGAACCAGATAACGTTTTACGTCCTACACCTTTCATTGGACTAGGAAAGTGTATTTCTATCGATGGAGGATATGCTGGAGGAGTAGTGCATAGAACAAAGGGAAACAACTCTGATAGAGTAAACCGGTCTTTAAGGTCGCGGTTAGTATTAGTTATGCGTCTTTGTCTATGAAACATGTTGTTAATAATGAAACTCTTAGACATATCCAGCAGCCTATGGCATACCAAAAGAGAATGAAAAGAGAGCCCTGTGATGAGCGGCAGAAATTAGCATTATGGTACACACGGAAATAAAGTGTCAATTATTTAAGTTGAAGAGGTGTACAATATGCTTAGATGATTGAGCGTTCTTATAACAGTTTCGTTTGGATTTGGATGGGTAAACAGAATAATTAATGGGAGAGGGACTCAACCGGATGCTCAGGGTCTCTCTGAAAAGCCATCAAACAATCTAGCTTCTGTTCTCCAATGCAGAGGAGAACGGTTTGTGAACATCGCATTTTAATATCAAACCGGAGGATGTACAAATAAATCGCTGCTTAACATGGAAAAAATATCTCAGTCTCTGCATGTTGGGAACAATAATTGTTCCTCCTGTGGTATAAATGCTAGGAGACAGACTATTTAGATGAATGTGATTGAGCAGACCTTGGATTCACGAAGAAGGTAATCATTTCAAAAGACTGAAACGCAGAGGAATACATCCCTGATTTACAATGATGTTGCTAGGGCTAGAGGGTGTAGGCTACAGAGAGAGGTTGAGCAGGTTTAGGCTAGATCTCTATTCCATGGAGCGCAGGACGATGAGGGGAGATCTTATATATGTATACAAAAACATGAGAGGAATAGATCGGGTGGATGCACAGAGTCGTTTGCCCAGAGCAGGGGAATCGAGAACCAGATGACTTTGGTTCAAGGTGAAGGAGAAAATATTTAATAGGAATCTGAGGGGTAACCTCTTCACACAAAGAGTGGGTGTATGCAACAAGCTGACAGAGGTGGTAGTTGAGGCTGGACCATCCCATCGTTTAAGAAACAGTTAGACAGGTACATGGAGAGGACCGGTTTGGAGGAATATAGTTCAAGTGCAGGCAATTGGGACTAGTGCAGCTGGGAGATTGTTGGCCGGTGGGGACGAGTTGGGTCGAGGGGCCTGTTTCCACAATGTATCAGACTACGTATAGATTCCACAATGTATCTATGGTGGTGGGGTCTTATTAGCGCTCATATTAATTACTTTGTGTGACCCCTTGAATGTGGAGACTGGTGGGGTTGAAAGGGACGATCAGTTCAGGAATTAGATGAGCTTTAAGCAAGGGTTTCATCTACACTTGCGGGGGAGAAGCCGCAGGGCGGAAAGAATGAGAACCTTTAAGATATACCTGCGTGAATCGTTCTATTGACAACCAATGTGTTATACTGTAGATTGGGGACTGATGGCATGGAATAGAAGCACTGCCAAGGAACGGAATAAGAATATCTTAACTCGTGACACCTGAGGAGAAATCATGAGATAAGTAGATAGGGAGAATGCACAGAGTATTTTCCACGGGATTGAGCAATACCTAGATTACATGGTTTTATGGTGAGAGGGGAAATGTTTAATAAGAACCCGAATCTGAACCTTTTCACAGAGCGCGGTAGGTATGTGTAATGAGCTCTCACAAGAGTTAATTAAGGCAAGTATTATAACGGTATTTTTCAGTCATTTAGCGAGGCAGATGGATCGAATGATTCTGTGGTACATTGACCAGCCGCGGGGAAATGAGACTAGTTTATACAGGGCATATAGGTGGCAAGGACGGGTTGGGCCTAAAGGCCTCTTTCCCATACTGTTTGACTCTATATCTCCATCATTACAAAGCTTTGTGGGTTTCATATTCTACGTGGATTTTGCTCCATGCCTTATCCTCTGAGGTAGACACAGAGCAAATGAAAAGCGTAATGAAGAATCATAGATATTCCACGTGAAGATGAGAGCACGATGGAACAAAGCCAAAAACTGACAAAACTGTGCACTTCTCTACGGATGCAACTATAGGCACCCATGCAGCTGTTGGTGTAACGACATTCAAGCGCCGAGGATGCCAGTAGGAATGCAATAAAGACTTGCTCATGCGTCCTAGAGAAGGCAAGCATAGATTTGGCACAAGTCATTTGGCCCAAATGATTGTTTCGCGGAAGAAGGAAGAGAATTACATGGAAGATAATTGCAGGGTGTCCCAGTCGTTTATCTAGTAGTGCAGCTATCATACAGGGCCAGCGACCTGGGACCTGGGACCTGGGATCGATTCTGCCTCGTTCATTGTCTGTGTGCGGTTTGCACATTCTCCATGTGATAACGCAGGTTCCTACCGAGTGCTCCGGTTTCTCCCCACATCTCAAAGACGCTTATGCTTGTTGGTAAATGGATATTGTAAAGTTCCCCTAATTTGTAAGTGATCCGTTACAAAGTCTGGAGTGATTCATTCGTTTTTTTATTAAGATCATACAGATAGAACGTTACACGCAGCTGTGCTCATCACATCAGCTTACGTACTAACTGCAGTAGCTTAACGACAGGCTGTCAAAAGTACCTTACGATGCCCCAAACCCGGACTGGATTAATTTGGCGGATTGTGCGACATGCATAATATGTGTAATGTAGAATATATAGGCATAGATTAATATGGTTAATCTACACCCGTCCTCTTAAAGAAGCAGTGCATAATTTAAAAAAAAAAACACTTGGCGGAATATATTGTAAAACACCAATTCAGGGTGTGCACTTTACTTATACATCGTGCTAGCGCAATAAATAAAGCAAGTCGTACACTTTCTGACATAGCCGGTTTTCCAATTTTCGGATTCGGCTTGCAAACACGTCCTGCACGCGTACGGTAGTGCCCGTCTTCTTCCTTCGCTGGAGATTGAACAGGAGAAGGTATCGGTCTTGCCGGCACTGCGGGCGAAAGCAGGGACTGTAGCCGCAGTGGCCGGAGTGGTGGTCTGGTCTTGTCGTAATGTTTCTTCTGAGCATCTCGCCGTTGCTGGAGCTGGGGTTGAACTGCTGCCAGCGCACGAACTTGTGGCTGCAGCATCTACTTGGCCATAGGTAGAGTAGTGCGAGTCTGCCTTGACATGAGGCGCTGGGCAGGGTTCCCAGAATCGGATCGCGGGAGATGTTGTGCAGGTAGTTCCTCTCCCGTTTACTCTTGACGCTCAGGGCGTGTGTTGTTGCCGCAGTCCGGGATTCGCATTTAAAGCACTCGGTTATCTTCAGCATTTCAGGCGAGGACAGTTTGGGGGGGGGGGGGGGGGGGTGGGATGGTGGAATTGGGAGAAGGCAAGGACTATGGGTGGGGAGGAGTGAGAGGGGGGGGGGGGGGCTGGGAACGGCGTTGGCGGTTGAGGAGATGGAATGAGAGGAATCCCACACCAGAGACTGCTTCGGAAGCTTGACTTCTACGGTATTTGTTCCAACACGAAACGATGGATTTCCAGTTTCCTGACAAAACGTCTTCAGCGCGTGTGTGTGAACGGAAAGAGCTCCAATTGGCACGCAGTGTTGAGTGGTACACCCCAGGGCACAGTACTTGGCCCACACCTATTTTTACTTTACATCAATAACATCCATGAAAAAGTCGCAAGTACGACCAGACTATTCGCTGATGATTGTTTGCTGTACCGTCCAATTAAGTCAGCTGATGATGAAGATGCTCTCCAAAAGGATCTCGATACTATGGTCTAGTGGTCACAACAATGGGGGCATGCAGTTCAACCCTTCCAGATGTTAAACCATGCGTGTCACCAGAAAGAGGAATCCAGGCGTCACATCTTACAAAACACTTGGTGTCATCCTTGAAGTATCCAAACAAACCAAGTATCTTTGCATCAATTGCAGAATGATTTACGTTGGAATGGTCAGACCCATCATGTAACAGTGAAAGCAACAGGTGTCCGAAACTTCCTGAGGCGCAACTTCCATCATTGTTCAGCTTCTGTCAAGGAGAAGCTGTATTTCACCCTTGTTAGACCTCATCTGGACTACGCAGTTGCAGCTTGGGACCCATTCACAGATAAAAACATTTCATCCATCGAACGTGTCTAAAGACAGGCCGCTCTATTTGTTACTAACACCTGCGAGAGAGATGCGAGCGTCACCAAACTTCTGAATTCTCTGGGGTGGAACCCTCTCCAAGACAGACGTGAAGCTCACCGTTTGACTTGTTTTTACAAAATGTTAAATGGTCAGCAAGACATAGATCACAAGACCTACACCAACCCCAAACCAATTAGGAGCAGACGAGGGCATTCGATCCAATTTGTGGTCCCAGCCTCAAAGACAGATGTGTACAGCAATTCGTTCTTTCCACGCATTATTAAAGCATGGAATAATCTCCACCAAACCACGGTTGCCCAGCCAGATGCAACTAAATTTAAAGTGGCACTTTCTTCCCAATAACCCTCTCTGGCTAAACCCCTCCCATCACCACCTCCAGTTTAAATTCCAGTTGGAATATTTTGGAGGACTAAGTAACCAAGAACCAAGTACCAAGAAGGGTAGAGGAGTGGGCCTGGACTCGGCGGGAGGTCAGAAGTGGTGAAGAGGTGAAGAGCGAACTGGTCGAGATGAACGAGTAGGTTGAGGGCTCAATGATAATTTTGTTCATACAATTGAGGAAGCTATGACTAAATCTGAAGCACAAATCGAGTGCTTTGGAAAATCGTTTCAATTCCGTCGGCACCAACCACGGAAGAAGAGTTTGAAGAGTTTGTAAGAGTTTAAGGTGCAGGTTTAACTAAATATGAAAGCACTGCAGCTTTGATTTCGCAGTGAGCATGGGTCAATATTGACCTTGGCTTCACGAGCAACTTTTCCCTTTGGAGGCCAAGGACATTGCAGATGCTGGAGTCTGGGACAAAAGCAAACTGCAGGAAGAAGCGAACGGCCAGGCAGCATCTGGGAAACGGGTAGTCAACCTTTAGGGTCCCGGCCCGAAACATCCGTGTACATTTTATGATTTCCCTCCAAAGATGCAGTCTCCCGTGGTTTGTTCGCACTACTCTCTCTCCTTTCTCTCCCAACACGGGGGGGGGGGGGGGGGGGGGGGGAGACGAGATAGTTTAAACGGACGTTACCCCCACTTCATGCTTCTGTTGCGCATAATTCAGCAGTAAAACCTCTCTTCCCCGTACCCAGCAACGCCCGATTCCTCGCACCCCCACAAGTTCACATCGACGAGGGAAGAATGAGCTGGGAGTCTGAAGAAGGGTCCCGACCCGAAACATCACCCAATCCTTCTCTCCAGAGGCGCTGCCTGTCCCGCTGAGTTACTCCAGCATGTTTGCGTCTATCGTCGGTGTAAACCAGCATCTGCAGTTCCTTCCTACACACGGCCAGTGAAGTGCCTCAGCCAAATTGCACGTGTCCTCGGTCAAAGCATACACACCAAGAAGTACTGGGATTGTTTTAGTTTAGGCTCGGTGTGGTGTCCGTAGCCTGGGCACACTGCCGGAAAACGTATCGATAAATATGTGTGGAACTTTCACAAATAAGGGGTTAGATAGGTCTGGAGTGTGGTGTTAACCGCGGGACTGTGCCCTGCTGAGATAGACACGAAATGCTGGAGTAACTCAGTGGGTCTGGCAGCATCTCTGGAGAGAAGGAATGGGTGACGTTTCGGGTCGAGACCCTTCTTCACATCAGCTGAAGCAGATCTGTGTGTTCGGACTTGATGGACTAAACCGCCGCACCTAACCCCAAGATCAAAAAATGTTGACATATCCACTATATATGTTATTTAATTCCTCCGTCAGAACCGGTGCGTTCAGTGGATATTTTCTCGACGGAGGAGCGAGGATGATATTGAGAAATAAAGTGGCGGGAGAGGCTCCAAACAAAAATAACGAAACTAACCTAGCATTCAGCGAGGCCGTTGGACTGCAGGTATTCTGGGCTGCTGGTAATGTGACGAAAATCCCAGCGTTTAGCGAAACCCTTGAAGAGTTGACGGAAGAATTGGCTGACCTTGTCAGAGAGCAGCTGGATCGGCGCCCCGTGGACAGCTGAAATAAACCCCATTGCATATTCCTTGGCCCACATGCCCAGCTGACCAAAATCTTGATCTCGTCCTGATAACCTTCCTCCCAGCTAAGATGCCACCTCATTTCGTGACATCTGCAAACTTACTAACAAGGCCATAGACATTATTATCCAGTGGATGAAGTGGACAACAAATAAAAAATGTGCCCTGCTCCGACCCTTGAGACACCTCTCTTGCAATAGGCCTCCAGTCCGAGAAAAATTCTTCCACCATCAGCCCTTGCTATTTTCTTATGGGCGTATTGCCTATCTAATTATTTATCTCTCCCTGAATCCCATGCAATCTTGCTTTGCAGAGTGATCTGCCATGCAGAACATTGTCAACGGCCTTGCTGAAGTCCATGTAGAACTTCTCTCTTCTATCTTCTTCGTTAATTAATCACCAACCCCAACCAGGTTCACGAGACACATACTCCCACACACAAGCCATGCTAACTATCCATAATGCATGCATACCTTCGTAAATGCTGTAAATCGTATTCTGCCATAGCATCTGCCGTAACGTCCAGCTTACTGGTCTATAGTTCCCAAGTTTTCTTTCTGTAGCCCTTCTCAAAGAAAGGCAGGAGATTAACCACACCCCAGAGGAGAAACTTTAATTGAGCATCTCACCTACCTCATGCAGCACCAAGCATAGACATAACATTTGTTATTTGAATGGACTTCTGTTCTCTTTAATCAGCCTATTAATATACATATACAATCTTTTTGGAGTTTCCCAAATCTTCTCTGCAAAAAGTTATTTCATGCCTACTTGTAGCCTTCCTGATTTATTTCTTGAGTAACACCCGGTTTACTCCTCCGGAGTCCGGTCAAGGATAGTCCAAGAGACATCAGCGGTAGATCGTTCAGCACTGCTCTCTGATTGTGGTAGGATGATTCAGTTGCTTGATAACAGCTGGGAAGAAAATGTCCATGACTCTGGTGGTGTGCGTTTTCACACCTTTTGCCCATGGGAAAGGGGAGAGGGTAGAAGAGGGTGGTCACGGTGCGAGTGGTCCTTCATTATGCTGCTGGCCTTGCCAAGGCAGCGTTAAGTATAAATTGAATCAATAGAAGGGTTGGTTTGTGTGATGGCCTGGGCTGCATCCACAATTCGCTGCAATTTCTTACGGTCCTGCATGGAGCTGTTCCCAAATCAAGCTGTAATGCATCCTGATAAAATGCTTTCTGTGGTGCATCTGTAGAAGTTGGTGAGCGGTGTAGGGGACATGCCATACTTACTAAGCCATTTAAGGAAGCAGAAGCGTTGGTATACCTTCTTGCTCGTTGCTTCAATATGGCGGTCCAGGAGGAGTTGTTGGTGATATTGACTCCGAGGAATTCAAAGTTTTCTACCTTCTCTACTTCGGCACCTTCAGTGCAAACTAGGGTATGTGTTACCACTTTGCTCCCTGAAGTCGATCGCTATCTTGCTGATGTTGAGAGAAAGCTTATTTTCTCGACACCAGGACACAAAGTTCTCAACCTCCTTCCTGCACTCTGTCTCATCATTATTTAATATCCGGCTCACAATGGTGGTCTTACTCTTCTTGCATATGGCGTGCACAGCCTAAAGTTGTAGGACAACTTGTTCTAATAGATCTTATTTGATTGTGCACACCAGTTTGATTCCATTCGTTGAAACTCGGCGGACCACGTGAAGGTTGCAATCTCCCACCCCACAATGGTGGTGTCATCTGGGATCTCTCCTCTCCAAGTGTTCTAGGGATGTGTGTAGGGCTAGGGCGATGGCATCATCCGTGGACCTGGTGTGGCGGTAGGTGAACTGCAGTGGGTCAAAGCCACTGGGTGGATTGGATTTAATGTGTTCCATATCTAGCCGCTCAAAACATTTCATGATGGTGGATGTGAAGGCCACTGGATGGTTGTTGTTTTGGCATGAGGTCTTGCTTTTCTTCGGCAATGGGATGAAGGTGGTCTTTTGGAAGCAGATGGGTACTTCAGAACGGAGTATGATGCTCTGCTAGCTGGACCGCGCAGCTACTAAGGACACTGCCAGGAACTCCTTCTGGTCCAGTTGCTTTTTGTGAGATTACCATCAGGAAGGCTGATCTAACGTCTGCTACAGTCACCCTGGGAAGAGGTATATTGGAGTTTGAAGGGCCACATGTCACCGCCCTGTTGGCGTTCTGCTCGAAGCGAGCATACAAAGCATTCAGTTCATTGGGTAAGCTCGCACTATCACCAATGATGTTGCCTGACCTAGCTTTGCGGCCATGCTACATTATCTGTGTGTCCAAATGATGATACCACGATAAAGGTTTGTCCTGGTTTTGCCTCTTGGCATCCTTGATGGCTTTGCGGGAGATGATAGCAGGCATGGGCGGAAATCACGTTTAAGTTCAAGTTTACATTTATTGTCACATGCACCAATTGGTACAGTGAAATTTGGGTTACCATACAGCCATCCGAATAAAAAAAGAAGACAACCAACGACAGCATTTAACATAATCATCCCCAAACAGCGGAATCAACGTTTCCCACTGTGAGGGAAGGTAACAAAGTTTAGTCATCCTCCTCTTTGTTGCATTCTCGCCAGGAAGTAGCTGAGAAACGGTTTCCCCCTTGCCCTCCCCACCTCCCCCACATAAAAAGACTAAGAAGCCTCCAAAATACGTTTGTTAAACAGACTAAAAATAACAAAAAGATGAAAAAAACAGACCGACTGTAGGCAGAGGCTGCCATCATACAGCGCCCCGAATGGTCGGTGGGGGGTGTGGGGGTGTGGGGAGCATGTCCCTCCCAATTTTTGAGAGGTGGGGGACAATCCCCCCCCCCCCATGGTTTGTAATTCGGATTTTGAAATTCGGTGAAAAAATAATCAATTAAAAAATCCGCTTTCCGCGAGAGAATGGCGGTGTCACTATTAAGCGATTGGTAAAAGTCTCTATTAACATCGTATTAACACGATGTGTCACCAATTGTGTTTTGACCTTGAGTATTACTGAAAGTATTCACGGAGAATTTCTTAAATGTGTCTGATGCGGGGACAATTACCATTTGAACTAATTGGATGTATTGGTGAATGGGAAAGATTTAAATGAGTTTTGGATTTAAATGGGTCAAGCCATTAAGGGCTCCAGCCGAACCGGTTTCCTGGCTGGCTTGCTGGTAAGTCCCTCATTCACGTCACCCACATTATTTAGTATCGTATTCCCATCTCTCTCTCTCTTCCCCCTCCAAAGTTGGTTCTTCTGTTTGCCTTTATTTGCTTCCGCTTTATTTGTTTAAGTGTTATTTATCACATTGTGATCCATTGTAGCTTTTGAAAGATTCAAGCGGTTATCAGACGCTTTCTAAGGGCTGAATTAGCCCGTTGGCAGGGCCTTCCATCGCCAGGCGATCGAGGCACCCGATGTTTAAGCCCCCGCCGGCCGATTTTCAGACGCGCCGGGCGACGAAAGGTCCCACGAACGTGACGATCCAAGCCCAGCGATTCCGGGCGGACGAAGCTGCTGTTGCTGGAGTTTGAAGTCGGTCAACAACCAAGTCAGCTCCCGATGTTACCGTCCACAGTAAAGATCATATATTTGGCCCACAGGGCCCACGGCTGAAGACTCCAAAGCCTCGTATGTGTGTGTGTGTGCGTGTGCGCGCATGCGCGTGTGTGAGGCCACCAAGAAATTGTGTGTCCCCCAAATTGAGTGGCCCCCATGTTTTGATAGCGATTATTTGCAGGCGTTCTTGTACTGCTCGGGGTAGCTTGACTTGACCTGGCCTTGTCCTGTCAATGTACTTCGCGTTAACATTCAGGAAACATCCATGGTTTCCAGTTGGGGAACTCTCGGATTGTCTTCGTCTGCTCACTATATTCTGTGCACTTGCTGATAAAGCCAGTCACAGGAGTGTCGTACTCATTCAGATTATCTGCGGTATCCGCGAATATGTACCAGTCTACTGGCTCAAAGTTTGTTCGTTTGTTAACAGCGTGTGGCCGAGAAGTACAAAGTGTTTGTGTGATTGTGTGTTGAGGCGGGGAGTGCGCGGGGATCGTCTTTGTCCTGAAACTGGGGGAAATGAAATCGTCTCAGTGAAGGAATATGACACAGAAGCCGATGGTCAATGCCAATTAGATTGGTCTTTTCGTGTTGTGTACATCTATGACTCTCGGTTATCTAATACTTTTCCATTGGTAAGGACATTGAGGTTGTGTGTTTTGCAGCGTCATAGATAATCTTGGTGTGAATATGCCTCTTGTGAACAAATCACACTGCATAATTGTGACATATATGTTTTGATTAATCGACAAGGAAAATGCTGAGGTGTCCTCCAAAATTAGGTTTCGATAAAGAATAGCAAATATTTTATTCTGAAAACTTGATTTGCTTAAACGTCACGGTGCACATTTCAGAATGTTTGATTCAAATAGAAAACCAAAATGTCAGACCTCTAACATTCATTCCACTGTTCTGAGGAACAACATGATTATAATTTAAAATAGTGCCTGATATGCAGATTTTCTTAAATTTGAAATCAAATATACAAATGTTAAAGATGTGAATTCAAAAATAATATACGGGAAAGATTCATTTGGTTGGATAACAACCCTGGAAAGAAACGCGGTCTATGTTTCAACCACGAGCTTCTGCCGCAACTGGGAAATAAAGATAAAAAAGGTAAGTAAGTGTAAGTGTCGGAGAAGGTTCCAAGAGGGATGGATTGCCACCGTTCTGCAACTTGGAAATATATCTTTCCATTTATCTTTTCCAGTTCTAATGAAACAATCCCCGACGTGAAACATTAAAGCTCTTTCTCTTTCCACACATGCTGCCAAGTTTGCTGAGCGTTTTCGATGATTCCCAATCTTTAGTATCTTTCTAATGGAGAATACAGGCCAGTTTGGTTCCACTCCAAGACATTAATAATGTACACACAGAGACGATGTTCACGGCCAAATATATATAAGCCCACCCCTGCAAAATATAAAAAAAGCCTAATGGTTGCAAAGAGAATTGAGCCCCAGAATATTTCACCTTATTCAATTAGATATCTAAAAGTCCTGCAATGGGGAACTAAGGACACCTGGTGCCTAAAAATTCCTTAGCTCATTGGTGGATCCAACGGGGTGATGATAAGCGGGTCTCTAATATCACGGCGCGAAATTTGCATGTGCTTGCAGTTTGACGAGAGTAATCCAGTGAAATAAAAATGATTAACATTTGAAAACCGCAAGTCATACGATTGAGGGATTATGGATGTACATCTATATCGAATTCACTAACATTCACTAATCGGAATCTTGAAATAATGATTTGGTATGAAATAAAATAATCAATGGATATCCGCATGCACCAAGCTTAATAAAGCAATAAATGGAATTTGAAATGCCAACTCACTCATTCGAAGGTAAACATAATTAATGGGGAATAATGGAATTGTAACAACAATGAGATGGTCTTAGACCAATTATAAGGTAGCCATGCTGTGTGAGCCCCCTCAATCAAGAAGGATAGAGGGATATGGGTCAAACGCGGGTAGGTGTGATTATTGAGGCATATTGGACGGCATGAAGTTTGGCCCAAGGGCCTGTTTCCACGTTGTATGACACAATGATACTATGATTCTAGGACTATGATTAGAATCAAATTAGCGAATAAATCATTTCCAGATTAACAGACATATTTTCGATTCACTTCCATATAGCCCGACGAATTTAGTTGTTATTTTTCACACCGCTATATATTACACTTATTTCTTTATGTTGCCGTTCCAAATTCTTCTTCGAGCTTGACGTGTTCAAGGAAGCGTCTGCCAGTTCGTTATCAGCAGTAGCCACAATTGCGATCTGTGCACAAATGTTTGCTATTGTTAATTGGAGAAGAAAATGACTAATTTCTCCGAGTAAGACGTATCTGTATTCACAGGTGTGCAGAGTAAAAGCGTGAAATGAACTTTACCTTTGCATATATAGGGCTCTCCACACGCTCTTCAGGTTTTTCATAATCTTTGCAGCGGACAAGATCCAAATTGGCGTACATCGGATTGCGGCTAACGTTCTCACCTTCTTCCTGGAAATTCATGAACTTATTTTAAGATTAGTTATACTACAGATGAAGCTTTCACGTGGAATGCACTGGCAGGAATAAACGAGGGACAAATGTTTTTCCTTTTGTCTCGAATGGCTTATCGCACGAAGACCAATTTCCAGAGTCTAATCGACTCTGGGGCAAACAGTCGCAACTGGACAGATCAAAATGATAACTGCACATAATATGGAACATAGAACAGTGCAGCATAGGAACGCGCCCTTGGCTTCCTGTTCAGCCCAAAATGTTTGTGCTGAACACGGATATCATTTTAAACTGATCTCATCTATCTGTACATGATCCATATCCTTTTTTTCCTTGTGCATATGTCCATCTAAATGCATGTTAAACGCCACTATCGTGTCTGCCTCCAACACCACACCTGATAATGCCCTCCAGGCAAACAACAATCGCTACGTAAAGAACTTACCCCGTATACTTCGATCAAACATTCTCCCACACACCTTATAGCAATGCCCTCTAGCATTGGACATTTCTATTCTGTGGAAAATATTCTGACGGTCTACCCTATCTGTGCCTTTTATTTTATCAATTATGCCGTCATGCTCCGAATTTCCAGAAAAAAACTATCCAAGTTTATATAACCCCTCCGCTCACTTGCACCTGTCTAATCGAAGCGCACCTGGTAATGGCTTTCTGCTCTGTAAACCGCACGGAAAACTCCAAATGGGGCTTAACCATAGTCTTATAGAGCTGTATCATGATTTCTTGACTTTTATATTCAATGCCATAGCACTGAAGGCAAATATATCATAAGCCATCTTTACCAGCCTATATCTTCGTGCTGCCGTCTTCAGTGAGCTATGAACTTGGACTCCATGACCTCCCAGCACATCAATTCACTTTAGCATCTTGACATTATCCTTGCATGCGCCATCCTAAAGTGCAACAGCTCAGACTGCCCGGGTTATACTCCATCATGCTCCATCTGCCATTTCTCCACCCACTTCTGTCGATGATCCATAACCCTCTGTATCTTCCTACAACCCTCCTCGCTGTCTGCAACTCCTCCTATTCTGTTGTTCAGCAAATTTACTCAACAACCCATCTATATTTATGTCTACGTCATTTATATATATCACAAATAACAGAGGTCCCTGTGGAATTCCACTGATCACAGACCACAGGCAGATCATTCTTCGACAAACCTCTGTCGCTCTGAAGAAGCCAGTTCTGAATTCATATCACCAAGTTCCAGTGGACCCTGTATATCTTGATATTTTGCATCAACCTATCATGAGGGACGTTATCACAATCTTTCCTTAGATTCGTGTTTACAGCAGCTACTGCCCTGCCTTCATCAATCTTCTTTGTCATCTGTTCAGAAAACTCAAATACACCAGTAAAACGTGTTAGGCCGTGCTGGCTATCGCTAATTTGTCCATTCTTTTCCCAATGTCAGTAGATTCTCTCTTGAGTAAGTCTTTCCATTCGGTTCCCAACCTCTAACGTGTGGTCAACCGACCTATATTTAGATCCAACTGGTTGAGCCTTGGATTCCCTCTACTCCCTTCGCCTGTGGCTGGACAAGAAGCAATAAAGTGCAATGCAAATATTCCTTTCACTACACCTGGTGTAAACAATATATGTGATATCTATAATAAATGCGAACTCCTGTAAATGCATTATGTATTGTTCTCTATGTCCTCCTTTATGTAGTGTACAGTGAACTTCACTGATTGGGAATACGTTCAATCAGAATAAGACGTGGTCCTTATTAAAACGGCTTGGTTTCAACAAAGGCACAAAACTGTCTCTACTTTCACAAATGGAATAGTCATATATTAAATTAGCCTTACCCAACTTTGTGTCCGAATTGTATTTACTGTACGCTTCTTTGGAACTG
Organism: Raja brachyura; assembly: GCA_963514005.1. The sequence goes on along the minus strand of OY740797.1, from coordinate 24,939,288 downwards.
CTCGGAAAAATAAAATAGTGATAAATAGCCGTGCGACATAATGTTTTTTAGCACGCCAAGAACGTAATATCATGTGATAATTGCGCGATAGAGTTTCACTGTATACGGCTTCACTACATATGTATGAAGGCTTAAACCACGTTATTTGTGCCACACTTTTTGCAAAATGTTGGACGACACAGTAGTGCAGCAGGTAAATGCGGAGTTTGAGGCACGTTCTCCCTGTGCCCAGGTGGGTTTCATCCGTTGCTCCAGTATACTCCCACATCCGAAGAATGTAAGGATTTGTGGGTTAATTGAGCTCTGTAAATTACCCCCATTGTGTATTAAGTGGATGCGAAAGTAGGTTAACGTAGAGCTAGTGTGAACGGATGATCGATGGCCGGCGTGGAATCCATCGATTGAAAGGCCTGTTTCTCTGTTGTATTTTTCAACCAATGAAACAAATTTTTATCACAAAATTCACAGATGTTCAGATCTTGACCAATAGGTACAATTAAATGCTGGCTGCTATGTGACGATGTGTCGAAATAAAACATAGAATTCAAAATATGTGATAATCAAACATTAATCACATGCAAAATTTAATATCTTCGTTATGTCGGCGCTGTTTATTATAATCATATTTTTTTCCGCGCAAATGTTTCATTTCCTTTATTATGAACAGAATCGTGTAATTACCAATATTATTATATTATAATATTATACTGGGATGATAACATTAAAAAATGGATGAGAAACATACCTCTACATATAATTGTCATCACGACGATAACGATGAACATTAAAATTAACACTGCACCTCCGATACTTCCAGCGATTAGAGAAGCAGATAAACCCTCGACAGCTGTGGGAGGGTAAACCGATGACCAGATGTTTACATTTAATTAAGTTATTTCAAAGTAGACTTTGCGGAAAACAAAGCAAGATATTTCAAATGTTCACTCAATGGATTTTACCAGAACCGTGGAATGCGGCAAAGAGCCACCAATTTCAATTTATGGCGCGATTACGAATGAAATAAATAGGTCTTAAGTGAACCTTGTGGGATATTGACCGTTAGGAAACAGAAAATTGCGGAACAAAATACATTAATTTGGATATATTCTGTTCACCAAATCTTGAAGGGGATGTTAATGTTACTAACGCTGGCGAGGAGTGAATCATTACAGACGTCTTCTCCCCACTAACTGTACCCAATTAACGCAAGAGCCAAAAAGTTAGTTCTCAGAGAGAGTTTAAAAATGTTGGCGTAACTTCGCGGGTCAGGCAGCATCATTGGAGAAAATGAAGAGGTGACTTTTTTGTGTCGGGACACTTCTTCAGACTGATAATGGGGTTGGGGGGGGGGGGGGGCAAGAAAAAAATAGGAGAAATCGGTACTAGCACGATATGGCCTCACGCATGGAGGTTCCCTGATAGTCCGACGTTATCCCAAGAAGGATACATCGTTGCGAATTTTGGGACTGGTAAATCGATATTTAGAGGAGAAAGGGGCAAATGGGAGTGGGCGGGGGTGGGGGGGGGGGGGGGGGGCGAGGAAGTGGAGAGGGAAGTGAGTGCTTATGGACATTACTAAAATGAGAGAATTCAGCGTTCATGCCGCTGGGTTGTCTGCTAGTAAAGTGAAATACGAGGTGCTGTTCGTCGAGTTTGCTTTCGCCACTCTGTGCAAGGCTGGTCCTCGGACAGAAAGTTCAGTGTAGGAATGAAAAGGGGAATTAAAATACTGGGAGATCCAGTAGGTCACAGAATGCTCAGCTAAATCGCTGCAGAATCCACACGCTTGCACACTATTGCACAGGACCCCGCATCCAGACCATCGGATGCAGTAGATAAGATTAGAGAAGGTGCATGTGAACTACTGTCCAAGCTGGAAAGATTGTCGGAGTCCGTGCATGGAGGCGAGGAAGAAGGTACAGGGACAAGTGTCACATCTCCTGCAGTTGTAGAGAAACGTACCTCGGGATGGGGTGGTCTGGGTTTAAAGGGATGAATGAACAATAGTTGTGGAGGAACAGTCTGCAAAAGGCGGAAAGGCATGGACATGTAAATATGTGATTAATAATGGGATCAGGTTGGAGGCGACGGAAATACCCGAAGATGATGTTTAGGATTGCGGTGGCTGGTGGGGTGAATGGAGAGAGAGAGAGAAAGGAAGGATGGAGCGGTATCAGAGATAGTCCAGGTAAATTTGAGGGCAGGATGGAAATTAGTGGTGAAGTTGAGTTCTGCACGGGTGCAGGATGTAGCACTAATTGTCGAGAACTGGCCGTTCTGTATCGCAAAGGAGGTCAGGGGGTGGTGAAAACATGACAGGGGTGAGGGCTGAGGTTAGGGTCGAGCAGAGGTGAGGAAGCAGGGTCGGGCGTGGGGGCCAGAGGGCTTCAGAGATGAGGGGTTGGGAGGATCTGTGCATGGGCGGGAGCGGGAGGGGTATTAAGGTCATAAGGATAGGAGAATTAGGCAATGCGGCCCATCATGTCTACTCCGCCATTTAATCATGGCTGATCTATCTCTTCCTCCGAGCCCCATTCTCCTGCCTTCTCCCCATGAACTCTGACATCTGTAGTAGGATTAGACTGGTTGGGAGTTGGAACATCTCAGGACCTCGGTTTCTTCCTTGAGGAATTTGTCGTCACCCTCAAAACTTTTCTTTTGACTCCTCTCACTTTCTCCAAGTTAAAGTTGTAGCATGTACACTCACATCAGCCACAGCTACTGGTTTGCATTTTGTTGGTTACATGGTGCAGTGCTTGTTCAAAGCATGCGCTGGCAATACCCCCGAACACTTTCTCGAATACATCGACAAGACGCTGGAGCTAGTTCCTGTAGTCGTGCAGAACTCATGGCCTTCATTAATTACACCACTAACTTCCATCCTGCTCTAATTCTTTAGTGGACGTGAACCATCCCGTCCCGCTGATAACTTGCTCGAGGCCCGCCAAGGCTTATTGGATTTCCCGGTTGCTAACTATTTAGAATCCCTTTATCCCTTTCCTATTCGCACAACGATCTTTCTGTTTGGGCATCCGTGGCATCAGAGTGAGGCCACGGACAAATTGGAGGAGTAGTACTTCATATTTCGGTATTTGCGCGGATTATTTTTAGGTGGTTTCTGTGTCTGAGTTGCAATTGGTTACACATTTCAGCCATAAACGAACAAAAAGAAGTTTCACCGAGTTAGTGGTCCAGCAATAGTGCTATCGATTCACATCTCCAGGTATCCGAGCTCAGGCCTGGCTTCGGGGACTGTCTGCATGGGCATTGCACATTCTCTGAGATTTTACCAAGGAACTGCTTAGTGAGTGAATTGATTATGTTTACATTATTCCTCGGGAAGGGGTGATGTTTGTGGGGGCATCAGAGTGGACTTGCAGATGACGTGAAAGGGAATAGGTTTCAGGTGCGCGATCGATTGCGGGAACGGTATTGATGGAATTATTCTGGGAGGCAACATAGACTGGGTGGACTGCACAGCGTCCGTCTATGCTGGCAGAAAATAGGAACATTGCACAAGTTCTAGGAAAATAAATTTGCTGCAGAAAATACGGTCGTTTAAAAATCCTTATATTTTATTTTTACTATTAATATTATTATTCAGTGGACTATCCATTATACTATCCGTGGAATACGTTACCTTCACGAGGAACCGTGTAGTTGGCAGTTGCTGGAGTTAGCATAGAACGGTGAATAATTTTACATGTGTAAACGGTTCCTTCTTTGACTACCCGTTTCTCCTCTAAAGAGCTGATAACTTCATACAATCCGACTGCCGTTGAATGTTGTTCATGCCGAAATCCAGATTGGATGACAGAGCCATTTCTATGCCAGGTGAGATTAAATTCTTTCGGGTAAAAGGCAGCCGTTCTGCACTGGATTTTCAGGAAATGAGTCGCAGCATTTCTAGACCGAACAGATACAATCTTCAGAGGAGAAGGGACAGCTAAGTAAAGAGGAAGAGAATTAAAAGAAAGGGGAAAGGTCGATTACATCATCCAATAGCATTTGTTCCAACGCTACTTAATTTCATCATAAATTTTAAATCGGGAGGCCAGATGAAGGTGTTCTTCATCGCGATTGACCCCCCCCCCCCCCCCCCGTTCCCTTGACATGCATTCCCTTGACATTTAATTTAAGAAAATACCATTAATTTGCACACTTGTCTCTTGTGCTAACTCGCGCGAATCAACTTTCAAGTTTCAACTCTTCAAAGGCCCAGTACTGTTGGGAATATTTCAACTTCCCAATATAATCGGTCATAAACAGTTGCAGACTTGGACTGGCTTACAGAGAATGCTTTGACTAACATTTCTTGTTTCTCTAATTCGGCGCAAGAAATATAATTTATATTTCAATTATTTTGTGGAAATAAAAACCCCGCTCTTTCAATTCACAGAATTATATGTTGATAACATTATCATTGGGAAAACATCAGGAGACAATAAAGGCTATTCATTCATTCATTCAGGAGGATCCCCGCCTCGGCGTTCAGTGTCAAATTGAAACCGTTGTATTTATTCATCTTACACTCACTACCTTCAATATACATCAACTCAAATATCATTGCTGTCATGCTCTTTGACCTATATTTTCAAACGAATCAATCTAGAATACTTTTCCAACGTTTTGCACATTTGTATTCTGGATTAAAGACTTTTGTGAAGCAAAATCCAAATTCGAGCTGCAACTGAATACCTAAGAAGGAACTGCAGACGCTGGAAAATCGAAGTGCTGGAGAAACTCAGCGGGTGTAGTAGCATCATTCGGGCCGAAACGTTGCCTATTCCCTTCGCTCCATAGATGCTGCTGCACCCGCTGAGTTTCTCCAGCATTTTTGTCTAGTAACTAAAGAACCGTTCGCTCACCATATACGATCAGTTGCCCTCCTGTTCCCTTCCTAACCGTTCGGCCCGCTTGTTGTGCAAGACAATTGTATGTTCCGGCGTCGGAGACCGTGACATTCAGCAGGTGAAGGTAGGCGCCTCCTGCCCTTATAATGAAGATTTTCCTGCTATCTTCTTTCAGGAAGTCTTTATTTCCACTTTTCCACCAGAAAACCGTTAGGTTTGACACATTTACAGTGAAGGGGAAGGAACACCGACAGGTAAAGTTTATGCCACTGACCACCGGCTTCTGAACAACATTCGATATCGTCTTGCCCGACCTGTTTTCAACAGCTGTCAATAGATGGTGCAAAATCCAGTTTAGTCATTGATATACAGCAATGGAAATTAAACACTGCTGGCAAAAATCTTATTGCGCGCAGACCAAATATTTACAATGAATTGAACCGAATTATTATGCCCGCTTTTTGTGTCCTCGTAAAGGTTTCGTAAATTACACTCCTTTCCAGAACCCATACAACAGCCATGACTTTATGGACAATTCGGCATGACATTATGAGGTACAATTATCATATCTGCGTAATTTGAAGACCCATAAATAAAAAGCAATAGAAGCCGTAGTTTACACGCAATCAAAATTCCAAGGAAATACATCGTCCAAGGTGACACTTTCAAAAACATATCGACGACGAAGCAGGCCTGGCTGGGAAAGATGGAGGTCTGGTTAATAATCGTCACGGTATCTTGTACACTGACTCCTAATCACATCAGTCACCCCATGACATGGCCGAGAAATGCGTTGCTTTTAATATAGGGCTGGCTGAGTGCCTGAAGGCGGAAATTGCGTCAGGAAATGGAAGGCTGTTTTATTTGAGGACCTCAAACAGTGCGCACATTGATAATTTCTCGATTTTCGTCCTCGTGAGAGGATCTAATTAAAATAAGATGCCAAATAAGAAAATTGCCCCCCCCCCCCCCCCCCCATGAGAATTTGATAAGGCCATGAATGAACCAATGTTGGTTTCAAACGCCGCTTGTCTGTTATTTTCCCCTTTAACGACCTTCAAAGCTCATTTATTTCATCAGATTTGCCTTGTATTTATTCAATAACGCCAACCCAGATACTTCTCTTCTCTGGTTAGTATGTGTTCCACCCTTTGGTTCCCTTAAATTTCGTACTTGAAACCCTAATTAAAAACTAAGTTCCCGCAAGCAACCCTACCGCTCACAACTTGGAGTATTTATATGCTTCAATATGATCACCTCTTGTTTTATATAGTCCATCACCACATAACTATAGATTGAAGGAGTTATGCCTGGGTACCTTGCTGTGGCATTGCGCCATTCACTGTTAATCAATCTGGCAATCATCCATTCGTCCCATTGCCTTTTTCAGATAATTAACCACCATAGCATCCATTTCCTTATAAATTATATCGATAACACGTTCGCGTGTTTCCTATCTTGATCAGATATCTTCTATAGGGAATAACATAAAGTGCTTGAGGATATCCATATACAGGTTCTCATAGTTCCCTTTTATTCGCATTGCTCCATCGTGAAATAATGCTAGAAAATACATCAAAATATGTGTGTTTTTCATAAACCCACTTGGACTCTTGATGGACTTATAGCTTCATCAACGCCCCGCTACTCTTTAATCAGTAATGGAAATGAACACTTTCCCATTGGCAGTTGACAGAATAACTTGCCATAGTTGCCGTCCTATTTTTGCCACTCTTGTCTTTACCCTGTCATGACATTTACAGTTTTCCCAGATCTATTCAAAATTCATGAAGTTTTATTTCAGTACAAAATAGAACGCGCAACATCTACATTGGTTCGTAGTTAAACCACTGAAAACGTTCTTCTATCGCCAAAGCATCTCCTTAGTTATTATTGTTCGATGTTCCTAGTTTCTTCTACCGGGAAAACCAGATACTAAGCAATTATTTACAATCCTTGACACATTTCCCCCCATGAATAATATAATACACACATTCGTTATGGGGTAACATGTTTAATTTAGCTACTCTCTTCCTTGTTATCTATGTGAAGAATAACTTGCTCTCTGCTTCAATGTTATTTATTGCATCACGCAAAGGCTCCGTCCCGTTCTAGTTATTTTATTCTACTTCTCCGATCTTACTTTAGATCAGCTTAGATATAGCGTGGAAACAGACCCTTCGGGCCACCGAGTCCGCGTCGACCAACGATCACCTGTACATTGCTTCTCTTCTACACACCAGCAACAATTTACAGAGGTCAATTAACCTACAAACCTGCAAGCCTTTTGGGATGTGGGACGAAAACGGAGCAGCCGGGGAAAACCCAACGATCACAGTCAAAACATGCAGACATTACCTGTCGTCAAGATCGAGCCCGCGTCTCTGGCGCTGTGAGGCAGCGCATAGTCTGTGCCACCCTAAACTTGTTGGAAATCGACATAACCCTGTTGGCAGTCCATAAGAAGACAATGCCATGGTGCCACTGGATAAATCATGCTATTTTGTCAACTCTGGCGGGATAGCAAATTGTGAAGTCTGCGACTCCATGTCATTTCTGTTGAAACAGCGATAATATTTTCCCACTAAATCGAATGAGTCGACCTTGAACATTTGAATCGATTCGTGAGACCGGTTTCGTCCTCGCCATTTCCATAGTTCTAATTAAGATGTCTGAATTACAGGTATTGTGAGCAGGCCGTATATATAGCTGAACATAATGTGTAGCAAAGTACTGTAGATGATAGTTTAAATCGAAGGAAAACACAACGGGCTAGAGTAACTCAGCGGGACAGGCAGCATCTCTAGGACGAAGGAATGGGTGACGTTTCGGGTCGAAGTTGGTCTGAAGAAGCGTCTCGACCCGAAACGTCACCCATTTCTTCGCTCCGGAGATGCTGCCTATCCCGCTGAGTTACTCCAGCATTTTGCGTCTACCTATATTTGGACAGTTTAAAAAAAAATACCAGTTAGGTAAATAATATGCACAAATTGACTATTCATGCTAACGCTGGTTGTTCACATTCGAAATATATTAGTCTCCGTGGTATTTCTTTTATTATCCTTCATAAAAATCCAATCAAATACCATGGGTCGTATAGGCCTTGTCACGTTTAAAAAGTGGGATTTTTTCCGATTTACGTAGTCTCTGAAATTTATGTGGAGGTCGGAGCAGGGACTTTTTTTACCGACTCCGACTCCAGCAGCAATCAAAATTGCCCCGACTCGGACTCGACGACTCCCACTCCGACTCCTCAGCCCTGGATTCAACAACGTATAATTATTTTAATAAGGCGAAGTAACAAATTTATTAGGGTTACACAAAAAGCTGGAGAAACTCAGCGGGTGCAGCAGCATCTAAGGAGTGAAGGAGATAGGCGACGTTTCGGGTCGAGACCCTTCTTCAGGTAGCTGAAGAAGGGTCTCGACCCGAAACGTCGCCTATCTCCTTCACTCCTTAGATGCTGCTGCACCCGCTGAGTTTCTCCAGCTTTTTGTGTAACCCTCGATTCTCCAGCATCTGCAGTTCCTTCTTTAACAAATTTATTATCCTCCTCGTTTCCCTGGTGGACCCTGTATTGATTCTCATCGTACCTTTACTACTGACGATGTGCACCTTAGGCGCAAGATCTTGTTTAGCAATGAAGATGTCTGTGTTTCTTGTCCATTGTGAACTTAATCACGGACTAGGCGTTGAAGGTATCGGAGAATAAAGAAAACAAATCGGGCAGGTAAAATGAAGGCGCATTCTTATTCAGCTTGTCTGCTAGTAAGAGCTAGGTTCAAATTGCGCTATGGAAACGTGGAGAATTTAATTATATTTTGTTTAAAATTGAGAATTTAGTCATAACGATAATTAAATTGCGCGGTTGTGCTCGAAATCTCGTGTGGCTCAGTTAAGCCCTTTATCGCATAACCTTGCCCCAATCGAGGCTACGTAATTCCAACCTATTAATGTGGTTCTCTTTCAATGTCACCTGAAACATACTAGTGATTGGGGTGAGCTACCCATGAACGCAAAGTTAAACTATGTTTTGTAAAAAAAACAGTACCTGCATACAAAATCCGCAGAGGAAACATGCCTAAAGGTGAGATGAATTAAAAGAAATCGGCAATGAATTTTCTGATCAGAAAGGAAAGAATGCATCAATCATGTGGCTCTACATCTGCTAGAATGATATCCTTTATGTGCAATCACTGAACATTTACGTGCTCACTTGCAGGGACTTTGAAGAATGGAAACTAAAGACGTGGCTCAAACCGGAACAGGTCACGGAATAATTAGACCGTACGAAAGTAAAAGAATGTAGGCAACGTAATCATTCACTCATTCAAATGTCCTTATTTTTACACTCCGTCTGAAACGATTAAATTAACAGGTCTTCACTACCGGCTGCATGTAATCTAATTACCAGACCTTACATGAACTGAAGCGGAACTCCCGAGTACATTTTTTCCTCATTTTAGTAAGGTTTTTATTTAAGATGTTAAAAGGACCACAGGGTCACAGGTTAACGGCAATATTATATTCGAGTTAGTAAATGTAAAGCAATAACTGCATTGTTCATATTTATCTTCAAATTAATGTTCCAGGTTGACAAACGTCGTGTGGTTAATGCTATGAGGTATTTTGTTGAAAGCTTTACAACTAATTCGATTACGACCTCATATTGGTTGCACGGTAATTCTTCACAATTGTAATGTTAACTGGATGCAACATAGTGAGTTTAAACTGTTCACTACTTCGAATTGCAATTCGGAATGATGTGAAGCCACATTTAAAATGATCGCAGTATAACAAAGGTATTTAATTAGAATAATTAACTTAACCTTGAATTGATTAAATTAACCTACGTACATTAAAATCCATTATGCATATATTGCCGTTTGGCGTTCATGGATTGAACAAATCTGCTTTGGGTTGAACTGGACTGTTGTATCTGTACGTAGAACTGTATAATTCCGTCCGTTTCCATGCACTGTCACAAAGTAATACCTGGCGTCGCAGTTCGTTTGGTCCAACGACTACGTGCGTCAAAGAAGTTGTACATTAATACCAGTTTAATCCATACAACGTCACTCTCCCGTTCGATCACCCACCAACACAACGCGACATCTTATCCAATTATCCTATCGACTCTCAATTTTTCGATACATGTGAATTATCGGAGCACGTGGTTAGTACAGGTGTCAGAGATTAGTTATTGATTAGTACAGGTGGCAGAGGTTATGGGGAGATGGCAGAAGAATGGGATTAAGAGGAAGGGATAGATCAGCCATGATTGGATGGCGGAGTGTACTTAATGGGCCATTTGGCCTAATTGTACTCCTATCGCTTATGACCTCATGACGTGGTCAAATGGAGAACGGGAAAAAAACCCTCGGGCGGCCAGATTCAACTGGGGCTTCTAGAGTTGAGGTAACACATCTGTAAGCTACACGCATCTCCCGTCTTACTACATTCCCGTGCCAATCTAAACAGTAATCATAAAGCTTCGTCATTTACATCAGTTGGTGACTACGTGATAGACGGCAGCTATCTTTGAATGTCTGAAATTAGTGAAGCGATGGATACATTTCCGCGAGGCAGAGATAGGCTCAATGTTAACTCATTCATCGTATTTCTGAGCAAATATTTGTGATTCAGAGAAGAAGTAAAAAGTACGAAAACATCTTGTTTATCTAAGTGTTGCATGAACGTCACTGTGTAATTAGTTCAAATGAAATAGTGACAGTCGACTCCAGTCAATGGTTTCACTGGCAGCAAGAGATACTCAAGAATGCTCTTGTCTCACTATATTGGCTGATGTTACGGATGTCACGTGGCAAACACGGAACATTGTGAGACGGGAGGGCGATAAGTCATATCACGTGGTCCATATTAGTATCAATGCCATATATAGAAACATAGAAACATAGAAAATAGGTGCAGGAGGAGGCCATTCGGCCATTCGAGCCAGCACCGCCATACATTGTGATCATGGCTGATCGTTCCCAATCAATAACCCGTGCCTGCGTTCTCCACATATCCCTTGATTCCACTCGCCCCTATAGCTCTATCTAACTCTCTCTGAAATACATCCAGTGACTTGGCCTCCCTGCCCACTGTGGCAGGAAATTGCACAAATTCACAATTCTCTGGGAGAAAACGTTTTTTCTCACCTAAGTCTTAAATGGCTTCCCCTTTATTCTAAGACTGTGGCCCCTGGTTCTGGACTCGCCCAACATTGGGGACATTTTTCCTGCATCTAGCTTGTCCAGTCCTTTTCTACCTTTATATGTTTCTAAATAAAAGAGCCACGAGTGCATGCAAAGAGAATTTAGGGAGTTCGGTATTCGGTGAAAAAAATAGACCTCCAGGATTGCTATCTCGGGATTACAAAACGGTACCGAAAGGAAATAGCAGAATAATCCAAGTGAATACGTGGCTAAGACCCTGGTGTAGGGAGGAGGGCATAAAATATATGGTTTTCTTACAGGACAAATGGGACTTATATAAAACGGACGGGTTGCCATTGAACTGTGAGGTAGAGGCGGTGTCCTTGCAGTTGCTTGGTTTACATGGGCGGATTTATGCACGAGGGGTGGGGTGGAGTGAGCACGAAGGCCTGGGGGGGGGGGGGGGGGGTGTGGGTGTGGGAGCAGCAGGTCAGCCCATGGAACAGCTAGTGGCAAGATCGTGGTTATGACTCATTAGTCTGAAATGGAGGTGAGACAGGAAAAGGTTAATAAAACATGTTAAGATGGATGATCTGAAGTGTGACAAAAATGCTGGAGAAACTCAGCGGGTGAGGCAGCATCTATGGAGCGAAGGAAATAGGCAACGTTTCGGACCGAACCCCTTTTTCAGACGTGTGTTTCGTGATATGGAGTGTGTTTTGACCGAGGCTAAAGAACACGTTGAAATAGATCGGTTGAGATGTGTTTATTCCAAGGAATATTACAGGTAAAACGGATGATCGTAGACTGCTAACTCAACATTTATGAGTTCTGATGCTTCATACATTATAGGGATGGGGGTACAAGAGAAACAGGATGTGCATTACAAATCAGGAAAATGTCAGCGGCACTCACATGCTCATCTACTGAGGCAATATGGTTGTAACACAATATAAAGAGAGGTGTAATAACTCTAATGGGATTATGCCATCGGCCTCCATGTAGCCGGTGAATGACAGAGAAACTGGTATGTGTGGAGATTAGAGAAATATGTCAAATTATCAAGTTTCCGGTGTCGGTGACAAATCCCTATTATTGACTGTGACTTCCTTCGTGCAGAAGATATAAAGCGAGCAAGCTTGGTTAGGTGTATCCAAGGTCGTTTCTTGAAACAGTCTGTGGATATTCCAACTCGAAACCGGACCATGTTACACCTTGCTTTGGGAAATGAACTTGATGTTTCAGTAGAAGAGCAATTTGAGATCCCTGATCAGAAATCCATAAGTTTTAAGATAGCTACGAATAAGGGTCCATCTAGTATTGGGGAGATGAGATGGTGAGCAGATGTTGTTGGATATGTTTACATTGGACATGGTGGTGGAGTCGATTTAAGGCCAACTGATCAGAAATCAGGACCAGTATATGCCAGTAAGGAGGAGGAATGACGTTGTATACGCGATGGATGATTGGATGACCTGAGATATTGTAAATTAGGTGACAATATGCTGGTGCACTTTGAGAACAAGAAAGAGGTGTTGTGGGTTCTCTTCAAAAGCCTTAAGGTGCATAAATTCCGAGGGCCCGGTGGAATCTGCCCCCTTTTATTGAGGGAGGCAAGGGAGGAGATGAGATTGCAGCGCCTTTGATGACAACTTTGGTATCCACATAAGCCACAATCGAGTTCCCGGATGACTGAAGAGTAGTGAATGTTTCCCTTTTCTTTCTGAAGGAAAGAAGTAACCAAGGAAATGACAAGCTGTTGAGGTTCATGTCAGTCATCGGGAATCTAATGGAGCTCACGTCTGATTGAATGTAATGTAACAATGAAGGTGATTTATGTGGATTGGGTAGTGACATTTGTCTGCATGGATTCCAGCAAACCATTTCGATACATTCCGTAATTGAATGCTAAACGAGAAGATTTTAATTTGTGGGACACATGGTGATTTGTTACTTTGGATTGATTAGCTGCATTTAGTTTTGCGCACAGTTCTGGTTGTCCCATTACAGGAATGATGTGGATGCATTGGTGAGGATGCAGAGGAGGTTTACCAGAACGTTGCCTGGATTAGAGAGTTTCAGCTGCAATGAGAGGTTGGATAAACCTGGACTATTTTCTCTGAAACGTCAGGGGCTCAGGGGACAATAGATACAATTATTAAAAAATATATATGATGTGCATAGATAGGGTAGTCACAAATTTTATCTCAGGGTGGGGAATGTCCAACATTATAGGGCATAAATATAAATTGAGTGGGGGCCGTTTAATATTGATGTATGCGGCAAGCTCTTTACACAGAGATATTTTGGCAGAGGGGCTGAAATGCATCGTGCCGATCACTGTGGCCCATCTGCATTCATCACATCTGCCCGCGTTTGGTCTCCAAAACCACCCATGTCCTGTTCAAATGTCCTTTAAATGTTGTTGCAGTTTCAGGCTCAATAATCTCATCTGGCAGTTCATTTCATATCCCCACTATCACGTGGAAAACGGCTCCCCAGCTCCTTACACAGATGTAACATAGCATCCCAAATTCTAAACTCATTACCTTGACTGATGAAGGCCTGTGTGCCGAAAGCCTTCTTAACCATCTTGTCTACTTATGATACCGCTCTCAAGGAACTATGTAATGAACCAGCACACCTTGGCCCCTCTGCTCTACAAGCTCCCTGGCGTTATGTCGTTTACTATTGATTTCTTTAGGACCGAGATGAGGAAAACATTCTTTACACAGAGAGTGGTGCGTCTCTGGAATTCTCTGCCACAGAAGGTAGTTGAGGCCAGTTCATTGGCTACATTTATGAGGGCGTTAGATGTGGCACTTGTGGCTAAAGGGATGAGGGGGTATGGAGAGAAGGCAGGTACGGGATACTGAGTTGGATGATCAGCCATGATCACATTGAATGGCGGTGCAGGCTCGAAGGGCCGAATGGCCTACTCCTGCACCTATTTTTCTATGTTTCTATGTTTCTAATCTTACTAATCCTTTGAATGAGAACATTGTATGTTCTCATTCAAATCGTTGATATACAGTAAGCCACAAACAGCAATAGGCCCAGCACCGATCTTGGAGCACACCACTATTCAGAGCCCTCCACTCGAAACCATCTGAAGAATGGTCTCGACCCATAACGTCACTCATTCCTTCTCTCCAGATATGCTGTCTGTCCCGCTGATTTACTTCAGCATTTTGTGTCCACCTTCGCTTTAAACCAGCACCTACTAACACAATTGCCACCCTGCAATCGTCCGGCATATCACCCATATTTAATGATTACTCGTATATCTCAGCCAGGTCACCTGCAATTTGTTCTCTAGCTTCCCGCAGTGCCCTCGGATAAATCTGATCAGGCCCGGAGGATTTATCTTCCTTTTACACGTCAGGACGTTGAGCACCTCTATCGTAATACCGATTGCCCTCAAGACACTTCCATTGATTGCCCCCAAGTTCCCAGATCATCATGTTTTTCATGCAAGGAAAAGCCTAGGACGTATAGATCTGTGCCTGACATCTATGGCAGAAATGATACTGGAGAGTATTCTGAGGTAAGATATATATGCAGCTTTATGAACAATGGCTGATCAGTGACATTGAACCTGGTGTATTTACGAAGGTGATATAGCCTTATATATGATCAATAATTTTGAAGAAGCAACTTAGAAAGTTGAAGATCTAAGTCAGAGGCCAGAGATAATGTTTATATGGAAGGTTCTGCATTACCCCGAAAGCTACATGGCGTGAGAGCCAACTTAATGGGTAGAAAATCTGATTTATGGAAGGAAGTAGTTAAAAAAAAATTTTAAAATTCAGATTGAAGGCTGTGACTCTTGCTCTGTTCATGGATCGAGGCTGGGTCCTTTGCAATTTGTGTTTTATATCAACAATTTGGATGAGAATAAACAAGGCATCGTTACAATATCTGCAGATGCCATCAATGAAGGTGGTATCGTAGACAGGGTTGGCACCACAGCACAGTGGTAGAGTTGCTGTCTTACAGCGCCAAAGACTCTGGTTCGATTCTGACTACGGGTGCTGTGTGTGTGAAATTTGTACGTTCTCCCTGTGACCACGTGAATTTTCTCCGAAAACTTTAGTTTCCCCCCACACTCCAAAGCAGCACAGGTTTGTAGGTTAATCGGCTTGGTCTAAATGTAAATTGTCCTTAGTGTGTGTACGACAGTGTTAATGTATGGGGATTGCTGGTTGGTGCAGACTTGGTGGGCAAAAGGGCCCGTTTCCACACTGTACCTTTAAACTAAAAAGACTAATAAGTGAAGATGGTCATCAAAAATTACGGTAGGATCTTGATCAGTTGCGCACATGGATGGAGGGATAGCCAACGAAACTTAATGCAAACAATTGCGAGTTTTTGCATTTTGCGAGGTCACCCAAGGGCAGGACAGGTGTGCCCCTGTCCCACTTAGGAAACCTGAACGGAAACCTCTGGGGACTTTGCGCCCCACCCAAGGTTTCCGTGCGGTTCCCGGAGGTTTTTGTCTGTCTCCCTAATGGTCGAAAGTGGTTTCCGTTTCTTCCATGTTCCGGCGATTATTTAAAAAAAAGTCAAAACCGTCCGCGACTAAAAATAGGTTGCCGTTTTAAAAATCGGTAATTTTTTAGTCGAAGCCGGTTGCGATGCTAGTTGAAGGTCGGTTCCGGAGGTTGCAGGTAGTAGAAGGTAAGACCTTATTTTCACCCAGTTTTATTCCACCAGGAAGGTCTTCCACTACCTGCAACCTCCAGCAACCACCGTCAACTAGCACCGCAACCGGCTTCGACTAAAAAAAAAAACGATTTTTAAAGGCAACCTATTTTTAGTCGCGGCCGGTTTTGAATTTTTTTAAATAATCGCCGGAACATAGAAGAAGCGGAAAGCACTTTCGACCATTAGGGAGACGGATAAAAACCTCCGGGAACCTCCGGGAACCGCTCGGAAACCTTGGGTGGGGCGCAAAGTCTCCAGAGGTTTCCGTTCAGGTTTCAGTGGGACAGGGGCATTACAGTGAAGCCTGAGGAGCAAACGTTCGACGATCGTTTGCCTCCTTCTGCTGCTGTTGGAGGTGAGACGTTGCGTTGGCCTGGGGCTCACGGCCGTTGCGTTCCGGATCCGCCCCCAGTTCTACTCCCA
This sequence comes from Raja brachyura, assembly GCA_963514005.1. The sequence goes on along the minus strand of OY740797.1, from coordinate 24,923,147 downwards.
GAGCGGGGCCAAGAAAATTGAAGATAGACACAAAATACAGGTGTAACTCAGCGGGACCGGCAGCATCTCTGGAGAGAAGGAATGGATGAAGTTTCGGGTCAAGACGCTTCTTTCAGACTGAAGAAGGGTCTCGACCCGAAACATCATCCATTTCTTCACTCCAGAGATGCTGCCGGTCCCGCTGAGAAGGGCCTGTCCCACCAGCATGCAACTCTACGCGATTAGCGCGACCTAACGTGGTCGCTTGAGCCGTCCGGCGTCGCGGGGCCGGTCCCACATCGATCGCCGGAGCCGCGCGGAATTGTGCGGAGTTCGTCCTGAGTTCGTCCCGACACCGCGCGGGGCTCCGAAAACCCGACTATGTCTAAAAATCCCGCGCGGCAACGGCTTGTCGGCTCGCAGTCGCCTCGACATTTACACACCGCCCGGACATCGTGCCTCCGTGAACTTATTTGTAAGTGCCTCCGTGACCCTCTATGTGTGTGGCTCCGTGGCCCTGTATGTGTGTGTGTCTCGGTGCCCCTCTCTGTGTACCCCTCTAAGTCCTGGCGAACTTACCTTGGACTTGCTTCAAGTTCGCCTCGCTTTGCGCCGCGTTGCGCCACTCACCCAACCTCCGCGCGGCCCTCGCTGCCGGTTTAGTTGCGCTTGCCGCATGCAGGCGCATGCTGGTGGGAACGGCCCTGTACAGGGGATCACCCGACCTCCGCGCGGCCCCCGCTGCCGGTTTGATCGCGTTCATCGCATATAGTTGCATGCTGGTGGGACAGGCCCTTAACTCCTACATTTTGTGTCCATCTTCAAATGACATCACGCGCTCCAGACGGCTGTGCGTACGCATCAAGTCGCGCGCGACCTTCGCGGGACCGCCGCGCCTCAACGCGACCACGAGGACACGTAAGTGGGACAGGGACTTAACTTACCACTTGCTTGTCGAACCTCACTGTTTGGTGAAAATGAATAATGTATAGACTTCGGTGACTTGCAAAAAGAATAATGATTATTAGACTTCGGTGACTTGCAGGTACCTTTGTATATCAACATTTCAGCATATCTTACACTAAAAAAATATAATCGGCACCTGTGCACTGTCTGCCTACGTGTGTGTATAATTTCAATTTCTCCTCATGGTACTCCATCTGCCACGGCATTTACTCATTGTATTTCATCTGTCGTGACATATTTCTCACCACGTATTTCTAAGGCAAAGCTAAACCTGGCCACTTTGCCGACTCCGTTGTTTAAATCTGTTCATACTTCAATAAAGTATCATTTCATTTTCGTTGCGCACGAGCTTCCACATTGAGAAGTGTCCGTTTATTCCGATTCATCGCTGTCGCATCGTCAACCAAGTCACAATTCACACGTCTCTACCGATCCCTATTCCAAGTGCTCTTTTCACCGAGCTTCGATTTTGAAAAGTTTTCGGAAGATTGAAAGTCTGCGGGACCCCCAAATACGCAGCAGCCATTTGCACACGCACCACGATGTGCACTACAAGAATGACAAGGCAGCACATGTTTGCCATGATACCTGATCCAACTTTCCCGTTTCGCGGCGATCCTCTCCCTCTCTTTCCCTCGCTCTCCAAGTTCAAGAACCAGTTAAATTTGAGTCACCACACAGCCATACGAAGTGAAAAGAGCACAATACATACATAAAATAAATTGAACAAAAACATGCACCACAGTGGAATCAACATTCCTCACTGTGATGGAAGTCAATCAAGTCAGTCATCTTCCTGCTTTGTTCACCCGTGGTAGTCGGGGCCTTGAAATCTCCCCAGTTCGCCGCTGCCGACGGTCCGATGTCCAGGACCTCTCGTCGCGATGATCGAAACTCCGGCGTCGGGACGGATTGCAACACTCCGCGGCATGTGGTAAAACGAGTCGGCCTCTTTTTACCGGAGACCGCGGGCTGCACGGTGGCCACGTCCACAGGCCCCGCGGTCGGAGCTCTTCTTCTGGCGATCCTCAATAAAGGATCCCCGGCTCCGCGACGGTAAGTCCGCGACGCACCCGCGGTTGAAGCTCCGGGCCAGTATCCAGGAAAGGCGCACCATCAGGTTGTTAGGCCGTAAAGGGAGGGATGGGGGGGGGGGGGGGGGGGGGGTGGGCGGAGATACGACACGGAGCAAATCGCATCTCCGTCGAGGTATGTGACAAACAATGTTTCACCAATCTACCCCCCTACCCCCACATAAACTAACCAAGAAACATTGGAAACCAAAGGGAAGTTTCACATTTATTCAGAACTATCCAGAAATTATTACCGAATCTATAGAACCTCAGAGGATAATATCCAATATATATATATTTCAAAATTCTGCAAATCTGTGAATATAGTAGACCAGCTGATTGGAATTTATCAATGCTTGGGCGCATAAACCTCTTCAATGTTGGTAATTGGTAGAGATTCTGCCTCACATTGCCGGAGATTGCAAAGAGTAGGAGTAAACGGGTCATTTTCAGAACGGCAGGCAGTGCCTAGTGGGGTACCGCAAGGCTCAGTGCTGGGACCCCAGCTATTTACAATATCTATTAATGATCTGGATGAGGGAATTGAATGAAACATCTCCAAGTTTGCGGATAACACGAAGCTGGGGGGCAGTGTTAGCTGTGAGGAGGATGCTAGGAGGCTGCAAGGAGACTTGGATAGGTTGGGGGAGTGGGCAAATGCATGGCAGATGCAGTATAATGTGGATAAATGTGAGGTTATCCACTTTGGCGGCTAAAACAGGAGGGTAGACTATTATCCGAACGGTGGCCGATTAGGAAAGGGGGAGATGCAACGAGACCTGGGTGGCATGGTACACTAGTCATTGAAAGTAGGCATGCAGGTGCAGCAGGCTGTGAAGAAAGCGAATGGTATGTTGGCATTCATAGCAAAAGGATTTGAGTATAAGAGCAGGGAGGTTCTACTGCAGTTGTACAGGGTCTTGGTGAGGCCACACCTGGAGTATTGCGTACAGTTGTGGTCTCCTAATCTGAGGAAAGACATTCTTGCTACAGAGAGAGTACAGAGAAGGTTCACCACACTGATTCCTGGGATGGCAGGACTTCCATATGAAGAAAGACTGGATAGACTCGGCTTGTACTCGCTGGAATTTAGGAGATTGAGGGGGATCTTATAGAGACTTACAAAATTCTCAAGGACAGTCTAGATGCAGGAAGATTGTTCCCGATGTTGGGGAACTCCTGAACAAGGGGTCACAGTTTAAGGATAAGGGGAAAGTCTTTTAGGACCGAGATGAGAAGATCATTTTTCACACAGAGAGTGGTGAGTCTGTGGAATTCTCTGACACAGAAGGTAGTTGAGGCCAGCTCATTGGCTATATTTAAGAGGGAGTTAGATGTGGCCCTTGTGGTTAAAGAGATCAGGGGGTATGGAGAGAAGGCAGGTACAGGATACTGATTTGGATGATCAGCCATGATCATATTGAATGGCGGTGCAGGCTCGAAAGGCCGAATGGCCTACTCCTGCACCTAATTTCTATGATTCTATGATCCTCGTTCGATCCTAACCTCGTTCGGTGCTGTCTGTGTGGAATTTGCAAGTTCTCTCTGTAACCACATTGGGTTTCTACGTGTGCTCTGATTTCTTCCTACATCCCAAACACTTGCTGGTTTGTTGACTGCAGTACACTGCCCTTAACATGCAGGTAGTGGGCGAGAAAGTGGGATAACATGGAACTGGTGTCAAGGGGCGATCGATGGTCGGTGTGGATTCGATGCTCCGATGGGACTGTTCCAATATTCTCTAAATTCTAAACTAGTAACATTTAGATTTTGAAAGTATCTATTTTAGCCTATCCTCTGCGCCCGTCCTTTATTCACCGGCCTATCCATATAAGCCTTATTTGTCTTTTTCCCAAGGCAAAGATAATGTACAGTATATGATTAATTGTTCTACGCGTTGGTTTTCTTCTCCCATTCTAACTGCTACAGTATCTGTAAAGCGCTTAGATTTGACTGGCGATGTATTTTCCTTCGACACATTCCACGAATTTTATTTATATATTTCTCGTTGCGTTATTTGAATATTCTACTTTCCATTGGGCATATCATTTAAAGCATCTGTAAAAGTTAATCAGATGAAGCTGCATCAAATCAAAATTTTCAATGATACGCAAAATGTGCCATATTCTCTTGATAATATCTGCAACGTCTGTCTCCTCCGCGACATTGAATGTGCTTCTCAGCGCTATGACGTCAAAGTGAAACAGAACCATTCGGGCCACGCGGTATTGCTGCAAGACGGTCGCCAACAAGCTTCACTGCTTGACTCGCTGTTAGAGAGCAAACATCGTTGAATTTCACTGGCTTTGTTCAGAATGTTTATGTTTGCCGTGCTGCTGTGTCTCCCGATCCTGCACATGAGTTACACTGGTTAATATATTTCTCTCTATTAAATGAAAATAACAGGGAAAAAAGTCAATCCGCGTAAAGTATAAGATGGACAACTTTCAAACTTCTACCCTACTGTACTCTTACTTTTCGGTCGATCTATTTCAGCCATTTGGATTTTTATCAATCGGTTCATTGTCATTTCACAAGTTTAACGTGTGTTTTTTTTTAAATTCTGACAGTAACTGACCGGCCCTTCTTGTTCAGTGTGCGTCAGATTCCCAAAAAGGTAACGAAGGTGAAAGGTGAAAATGTGTCCTTATACTGTGCTTTTCAAAACTCCGGTCAGAAAGCACTGCTGGATGTATACTGGAAGAAAGAGGGTCAAGAAGAGACTTTGGCTCCCACCCCAAACAGGAGGATGACAATGAACAACGTCCCGAAGGGATTTGCCGAATTACATCTGTTAGACGTGGGCTTCCGTGACTCCGGGATCTATTATTGCAGTGTGAGAGACGGGAAAGGAAACAGTTCCGAAGGCAATGGCACGAGGATTATTGTACACGGTGAGTCTTACTTGATGTTTCTTATCCCAATAGAAACACATACATATGGTGTGCTACAGAGTTTAAAAAATAGCGATAAACGAACCCTTGCTCAGTCTGTACTAGAGGTTTTGCTCCAATTAAGTAATTGGTTTTTCGTGATTGGTGGACCATGAGATCGTTGGACAATTATTATTCTTTAATTCCATATCATTTAGTTATCTTTTTTATGTCTGGGGTTAATTTTCTCGGCGGGACCTCAATTGCATCCAGCGAAAAGAGTATAGATTAAGATTGCAAGTGGTAGTCAATGAAATGGAAACCATCATATGTTAGCGAGTATTGTAGCTGCAATCGTTTAGTCAAAAAAAAAACATTGCGTTCGAGTCGAGACCTGTGATATCCAGACGATTGAACATTCTTGGCAGATCACGAATTAAGCTATTTTGCAGAATATCCATGTTTGACCATTTATGTAGCTATTTCTAGTCCATCTAATAAATGTTAACAAAGCGTATGTTGTTGGAAGAAACATTTGGTGAATAGTGAGCGTGATATATTCTAACCGCAATCTTGCGTAAAATACTATTCTACCGTGATTTTAGGAAATCATAGTTTCAAAGAAAATGAATGATAAAATACGAGTCACGACACATCTGCGACTACAGAAATTAGTTTATGCCGAGAGCGTTATAGCGGAAGTAACAAAAGTTAATGATGAAAATTGTTAAAGAAATTCAGAGGTATCGTAAGGAAGAATAGGTGGGGGGCGTGGTGGCGTATTAGTGTGAGTGGAAGACAAAAAAATATTACTTTATAAACGGGGGAAAATCTGAGAATAATGCAACGTCACAAAATGTGTAAACAAAGGAGATGAAAGTAGTACCAGAATTCAAATGATTAAATTGCAAATTGAGAATATTAATCAAACGGTTATCCGTCATTTTACGTCGAGTTTCATTGGAACTCAGCAGAGCGTCGAGTGGGAGAACAGAACCTTCAGTCTGAATGATAATTACACGTCAGCGTCATACTCGATTTCTGGGTGGAAATATGCCAGAAAGCTTCACCCAACTGAGTACGTTCTTCCCTCCGCACAGCGTAACATTTCAATCCCACATCAGCAACTACTGAATACACACAGACACGCTACCATACCTTGTCCAGTTTAAGTACCATGACATGTATTGCGAACACGACAAATACCTAAAGCATCCCATCAATTTCCAAACTTATAACTGCTCAAAAAAGAATTCAACAACTCCTAAACATAGAACATGAAGAGGCCCTTCGACCCACAATTTCGGTGCCGAATATGATGCCAAGCTAAATTAATATCCGCTCTTTGCGAGACATATCCTTCCATTCCCTGCATTTGCCTATTTAAAAATGTTTAAGATACCCCTATCGTATCTGCCTCTGCAACTACGCATGACGTAGTTAAGCTGGAAAGGGTATAGAGCAGATTTACGAGTATGTTGCCAGGACGCGAGGGTCTGAGCTATAGGGAGAGCCTGAACAGGTTATGACTTGATGCCTTGCGGCGCAGGAGGGTAAGGGATGATCTTATTGAGGCTTATATGAGCATGACAGGAATAAATCGGGTATATGCATCGCCTTTTACCCAGATCCGTGGAATTAAGACTTTGTAAACTAAACATTTCATCACATTAAATTACAATAACCGAGGAAAAGAAGTGTTCGCCGCAGTTGAAAGATCAATTATGTACGCGCTACCAGGAAAGCGAAATTGTCAGTCCCATGCACCCTTTCTTTCAAGAAACGATTAAATTGCTTTCCACCAGGTGTTTATTTAATTTATTTTTCACGGTCTTGATTGGCTTTGCTTCCAGCATATTTCCGATCACTACTTCAGGTTCAAGTTCAAGTTACATATATTGTCACATGCACCAATTGGTGCAGAGAGATTTGAGTTACCATACAACCATACAAATAAAAAGAACACAATACACGATAGAATTTAACATGAACATCCCCCACAGCGGAATCGTCGCTTCCCACTGTGAGGGAAGGCAATAAAGTTCAGTAAACTTCCTCTTTGTTCACCCGTGGTCGGGGCCTTTGAACCCTCCACAGTGCCGCTACGGACGGCCCGATGTACAGACCCTGGATCTGGATCTGGATGTAATACACCGAAAAGCTCTAGATCGGAGCATCACTCAGCACTATGATGGCGGTGGACGTGCTAGTTCAGATGGAGATGTTTTTGGAGTGCATCTTTGTATGTGCTGATGTTTTGGAGATATCTGATGCTGGCTGGTAGGGTATTCCAATCCCTTGATGTCTTGAAGAAAAGCGGTTTAAAAAGTGCTAATGAAGTGCCGTGCGGAATTTATATAATTTACAGGTTGTTAGCTTCTAGTTGACATGCCTATGGGTGCTTGGATTAATTGGATGTTGTCCAACATCTTTAAATCAATATGGTATTCTTGATCTTGTGGAATGTTGTCAGTCTGATGATCTTGCGACGGGTAGTAGGTGGATGAAGTTTAAGGTCCTTTATCATGCTGGAGACTGAGCTCTATCACTTGTAGTTGTTAGATATGAGCCTTGCTGCTCTGTTTTCCACTGCCTGGATCTTATTGATTTTCCCTTGAGTGAAAGGATCACATACGGAGCAGCAATATTCAACATGTGGACATACCAGGCTTTTATATGTTAAAGAAGGAACTGCAGAACTCGAGACCCTTCTTCAGACCCTTCTTCTTTAAATTGTCTGAAGAAGGGTCTCGACCCGAAACGTCGCCCATCTCCTTCGCTCCTTAGATGCTGCTGCACCCGCTGAGTTTCTCCAGCTTTTTGTGTAACCCCAGGCTTTTATATGCTTGGATCTTAACTTATTTAGGTGCATTTTGCAGATTGCGACTAGAAAGCTGATGACACTGCTGGCTTCGGCTGTTGCCCCTTCCACATATTTGTTCCATTTCATGTTTTCAGGCAAAGTAACTCCGACGTATTTACAACTAGAAACTGCCTCTAGCTGATGTCCAGAGTGTATAGGAATGATGGATTGGTTTAGATTTCCTAGTATAACACATGACATTACATTTTTCTGGTGTGAACATCATTTGCCATTTCTTCTACCATCTCTCCAATGAGCGCAGACGTTTTAAAACATCAGGCAATCATCATGAGACTTGATCAGTCGATAAACCACACAATCGTCGGCGAAGACGCAGACCTTAGATGTGATGTTATTTGGGAGATTGTTATAGTAGATTAAAAACAGCAGCGGTCCCAGCACAGTGCCATGTGGCACGTCAGAGTCGACATGGGCTGGTTTTGAGGATGTTCCCTGGACTACAAGTGACTGCTCCCTGTCAGTTAAAAATCTAGTTATCCAGGAGTGAAGTCAGCCCTCTACACCAAAGTATTTGAGACGGTGAAGAAGCCTCTGATGTGGAACGGTGTTGGAAGCTTTTGCAACATCTAGCACCACTTCGTCCACTTGTTTGGTTTCTTCCACAGAGCTAAAGATTTGGTGAATGTTAGTTATCAGCTGAGAGTCATATGACCGTCTGGCCCGGAAACCTTGTGGCGTATGACCGAGGATGTTGTTGCTCTCCAGGTGTCCCATAATGTGTCGATAGATGACATGCTCTAATAGTCTACAACAAACTGAGGTGAGCGACACCGGCATGTAATTTGCAGGGTCAGTTCCACTCCCTTTCTTAAATAAAGCAGTGATGATGGCTTGCCTCCAATGATGGTTCACCTCTCAGAACACTCTCTGAGAAGATGATTTGCAAAATGGGTGCCACTTGTTCAGCACATAATTTAAGTATTCTTGGAGATGCCATCTGGACCAGAGGCTTTGTTTGCAACAAGATTCTTAAGAAGTTTCATTATACTCTCAGTAGTGATGAACACATCAGAAATCATTGGAGCCTGTCTCGGTCCTGATGAGGGGATGTTAGTGATGTCGTCTTTGGCGAAAGTAGACTGGTATTGTTTACTAAATTGCCTCTGCTTTTTCTTGGGGGGGGGGGGGGGGAGGGGCTGACTAGTTTGCCTTTAAATTGAAGGGCAGCAATTCCACTCGAACCACATCTCTTTTGCTTGATGAATAACCAAAACACTCTCGCGCACACTGAGCGGTTTGGAGCTTTCTACCCAAGATCGCGGTTTCCAGTCCACAGGCCGAGCTGGGCGGAGCAACAACACTGGCGACCCCCCGGGCAAGGGATCCCAGGCCTCCGCGATGTTACCGTCAGCGCCGCCCGCGGTTAGAAGCTCCGCAAGCTCCACAGCTCCACGGTGTTAAGGTCAGTAGGCCCAACATTCCGGAGCTCCAACGCAGGTGATCCCCGGCAAGGGATTGTCCCGCTCCGCGATGGTAATTCAGTGCTGCGCCGCTGCTGAAGCTCTGGCCGGTCTCCGGCAGGAAAGGCGGCGCCAATCCTGTTGGTAGGCCGCGGGGGGGGGGGGGGGGGGGGGGGGGGGGGGGGGGGGATGAAGATGCGACACAGAGAGAGGACGTATCTCCATCCAGGTAAGTGACTGAGAAACGGTTTCCCTTTCCCCCTATTGCCCCACACCACACACCAGCAAAAAAAAAACAAGAATAGGATACCTTTCGAACATACTTTTAGACACAGTAAAAATAACTAAAAGGTGAAAGGGCTAACAGCTGCTGGCGAGGCTGCCACTATGATGGCGCGATCCGATGGAAGTGAACGATCCCCGGAGATTCTCTGGTGAGAGCACTTGCATAGATCAGTTTGGGATGGAGATTAAAGATTTACCCACCGATGTAGAAAAAATGCTTTTGTTGCGTGGACGGGAGCATGATGGTGCTCCTTCTTTGCCTTGATAGATTGTGTCCAATTTCGTGTTGAGTCATGGCTGTTGCTAAACTTTCAATCTATTAAATCACTCCCCTATCCCTCTCCCCCTCCCCTCCCCCCTCCGCACACCCCCCACACCCCCCCCCTCCACACACACTCCCCTCCCCCCCCCCCAACACTCCCCTCTCCCCAAGAAAACCGGGCACGGTGGCGCAGCGGTAGAGTTGCTGCCTCAGCGCTTGCAGCGTCGGAGGGACCCGATTATCACTCGGTGAATGGTTGAATGTTTGCTTCAACTTTTTTGTCTGTTATGATTCACATGGGTTACATATTTTTGCTGCAGATATCTAAGTGTTGGAATCTATCCCAAACAGTTAAGAGTGATCAATTGCCATTTGTGCACAATCTGAACAATGAGGTTCTCAGTTGCAGCAGCACAACGGGTCTCTAGCACAGTACTCCACAAACAAACCAACAGAAGGTCAATAGAAAACTATGTTAGTGCAAAACAAAAACAAATGCTCCAAAGTTCGGAGTACAACAAAGATGGTTTGTATTCGATGTTTAGTTGGTGTTTGTAGTGTCTAATAGCCTGATGGTTGTTGGGAAAAACATGTTTCTGAGCAGGGAGGTCAGGGTTTTCAAATGCCTATACCTTCTTCTCAACGGCTTGAGTGCAATTGCAGTGTGGCAAGGTTCTGTTGGGACTTGATGATGCTGGCTGCCTTTTTGGGGAAGCTTCTCCTATAGATCTCTTCGATGGTTGGAAGGTTCAGAACACCTGATGGACTGGGCAGTGTCCACCACTTATTGTAATTCCTTTCCTGGGTGTTCGAGTTATCGAACCAGGGCGTGATGTAACCTGTTAATACGCTCTCTACCATATACTGTAAAGGATTAAGAGTGCTTTCGATTAAAGATGTTGCCAAGCAGCAAAGGATGCAGAGAAGACTTACAAGGATTTCGAGATGATTAGTGGGTCTGAGCTGTAGGGTGAGGTGGAGTACTGGATCGCTATTCGTTGACGCGCAGGATGATGAGATGTGATCATATGGAGGTTTATAAATTCATGAGAGGAATAGTTCCGGTAGATGCACAGAGCCTCTTGGCCACAGTAGGTGAATCGAGGACAAAATGGCATATGTTTAATGTGAGGGGGAAGATATTTAATAGGAAACTGAGGGGTACCCTTTTCAGCAAAGGGTGATGGGAATGGAACAAACTGCCAGAGGAGGTAGTTAAGGCAGGGGCTATCCCAAAGTTTAAGAAATATTTAGACAGATACATGGATAGGACAGGTGTGGAGGGATATGGGCCAGGTGGGACTAGTGTAACTTGGACATGTTAGCCGATGTTAGCCATGCTGTATGACTCTATGGCTCAATGACAACATATCGAATCACCTCAATCTTCTTAGGAATTAGAAGCTTTGGAGGGCTTTCATATGAATGTATGGATGTGCGGAGTTCAGGACAGATCTTCAGAAATATGCATGCCAATGAATTTGAGGTTTTTGACTCTCTCCATCACTGACCCATCGATGAAGACAGGTTGATGAATCCTGGCCCTTCCTCTTCTAAAGTCAACAATCTGCAATCTTACTGACATTGAGAGCCAGATTGTTGTTCCAGCACAATTTGATCAGATGATGGATCACCCACCTCCACTCTGACACATCATTACCTGTAATTAGTTCAACAATGGTGGTGTAGTCTGCAATTTAAAGGTTGAGTTGGAACTGTTCCGGGTACACATCCATGGGTATAATATGAGCACACAGCCTTGAGGTGCCACTGTGCTGATAGTTATCGAGGAGGATGTGTGAGCAATGTGACTGCTTCACGGCATTGTTCAGTTCCAATCTGGCCTTTTGTGCACATGCTGTTAGAACATTATGGATTATCTCCAGTGATTCGGTCTTTCCTCTGTGTTATTTTCCCTTTTAGATGCAGCCTAAAGTTGTAGGACAACTTGTTCTATTTGATATTATTTGATTATGCACGCCAGGTTGATTGCATTCGTCGAAACAGGGCGCACCACGTGAAGGTTGCAATCTCCCACCCCCTAGATGTGGCAAGCTGATGTCAAACACCAATTGGATTACAGCCAATACACCACTCATGCTTCTTCTACAAAAATCATCCTACTCCCTCTCTCTCATCCCACGCTTGCTGTGGCCAAGAAGTAATTCTAAGTTTCATTTTTCTGGATCCTCCTTGTACGTTCAGTTTGTGGGAACAAATTACAGATTCCTTTGGGTGTCATTTTCCACAGGTTCCGTATTACTTCACCTGTTGAGTCATGCAAGGCTACATATGGAGCAGTATTTTCGTGCTATTGTATTATATCTGTACCACATAATAGCAATCCAATGTTTGTGCCTCTGCACGGTGTTGCAGCGGTAGAGTTGCAGCCTTACAGCGCTTACAGCGCCAGAGGCCCGTGTTCGATCCTAGCTACAGGAGCTTGGCTGTATGGAGTTTGTACATTTTGATAATAAGAGGGCGTCTTCACTTCACCCAGTTATTACATCATTGGAGGGAAGCAAGTCCGTTGGTTGGCATGATAGTGTAGGAGCTATAATTATCCTTATCTTTTTACATAAGCTAATGTGAGATGTAATGTCTTAATTTATCAATTGTCCACCGTTAGTCCACGGGTAGATAATCCTCCTCTAATCGATCTGAAAGGTTATGATTTACTTAATCAGCCAATTTCTAGATGACATAATTCCTAGTTCAGAACTCGACCTATTATTGTCTATTACCCTTGATCCATTCTTGACCTGTTGATTATTGGTCATAATTTGATATATGTTCCTGAATATATTTGGCATTGGGTTGACACGTGTGCAAGAAATGTATTTAGTGGGAAATTAAAGGAAAATGAAAAGCGGAAACTTTGCAGATTTTCTTCAAGAGATATAATGGAGCGATGGCGGCTGTTAACTGCTCACCAGTTCTCTTACTTCACAACAGAATTAGCTGACAGTTATACTGTGCAGTAAACAACTTTTGTTTTTTGTTAGATACAACTACATGAAAATATACTATCTACTACATAGGTACCATTTATGTCATTAGTCATAACATACCTTTTGTTCGTGACAATCTTGTTCAACAACAGATGGTTAATACAAGTCAAAGACAATACAAGGGCATCTTGATATTATTCTATCTCACCTTTTAGGCAGACCGCGCCACCATCCCTTCTCCCAGCCAATCATAAGCTTCCCATTTACTGCAACGTGTCTACGCTATTAGCAGTAGGGGGCGAGGGTGGCCTACCGTAACACACTGCTAAGAGAAACAAGGTCCTGATCTGCGCCTACTATTTCATGTTTACATTTACCATGCACCGTCCAACACATCCCTAGACAAGAGATACTACGTCCAATCTTACTTTGCCGATTCCCACGAACCTCTTCTACAGCTGGTGAACGAGAGATGCCAGTTGTCACATCCAAACACCCTTTCATTACCTTGTTCAATTCCAATCAAAATTAAGTAAGAAAGGATATTAACATGTTCTTCCACAACACGTTTTGCAAAAATAAACGCTATGATTGAATATAGAGTCATAGAGCACGAAAACAGACATTTCAGCCCAACTTTCCAATGCTGACCAAGATATCCCACCGTAATTGGCCCATATCCCTCAAAACCTCCCCCCCCCCCTTGTATCCATCCAAATGTCTGGTAAAAGCACCTGTCCTAGCGACATCATCTGGCACCTCATTCCATATACCCACCAGCATCTGCATGAAGAGGATGCCCCTTAGGTTCTTGGTAAGTGTTCCCCTCTTGTCTTCCCATGAATTCAGTCCGCAAAATACAACATTCCACCATCACCCTTTGTTTCCTTACATGGAACCATTTCACTACCCAGTGGCGAGCTCTCCTTGGACTACATGGGATCTATTGTTCCAGAGCAAGTAACACGTGGAACCGTGTCAAAGTCGTTTCTGATCCATCCAGACAACGTCTACTACTTTGCCCAAATCATCCTTTTTGGTTGCTTTAAAATAAATCGGATTCGTAACACACGTTGTTTCACATATACAACCATGACGACAATCCTCGATCAGCTCCTTTCTAATCAAATGCTTACATATGTTATCCCTCTGAATCCTTTCGAGTGGCCTTCCTACCACAGACTGGTTTACAGTACCCAGGCTTTTCCTTGCAGCCCTTCTCAAATATAGCCACACTATTAGCCATCCTCCAGTCTTCATAGAGGTCTTTTCACGTTATCTTTTAATTGATACGCACTCTTAATTAGATGTTTTATTTTAATCAATTCTCGACGTCTCTAGATGTATTCCATTATAAGACACAAGCGATGTGTTGACCCAAATAACCACATTCTAAATTAACTGCCCCCCCCCCCCGCATGCTCGCCACCCATGTATCCTATTCGCCGTGAACACAGTAGATGAAACATACCATCTTTCCATATCCTCATCCCGTGAATCTTCTTTTTTCCCATAAAAATAATTTCTTCTGCATTCTGTATTAGATCTTCTTGTTTATTCTTTAAAAGTAAGATTTGGCATGTCATTGTTGAATTTGAAATAACTCCTTAATAATCATATTCACTTGCATTGGGAACAGCATTGCTGTAAGGCCTACTATCTCTTGATTGCGGCACATTAAATTATTTGGTTTACTTGAGACATCGGGTGTGATTTGCTTTTAATTGATCCTTATTACAAGTTCGATAGTATTTGTCATGGTACCCGGTGGCGTTGAAGGACGAGCAGCCGAAGCAAAGAAATGGAAGCCAAATAACCGAACGGAAACCAGGCCGAAACGCTAAATAACTGAAAGCGTGCAAAGCCGAAACGCCAACTGACCGAATGGCGCTCAACCGAAAAGTCAAATAACGGACATGACGTCGCCGAGGGGGGCGGGACTTATCAGCGATTGGTCCAGACCCCCGTGTCCATCACATCACTGGCCGGTGGAGACGGGAGGGTGGGGGTCATTTTCCCACACAAGCCATAGCTGACTGGGCACTTTGAATCCGAGCACCAAGTTGTAAGCGGCCGAAGGAGCGCATCCCTTGGAACAGCCCCCCACACTCCCGCGGGCACGGCCACCCTGCGCCTCGTCTCCCCAGTGCGGCCTCACTGCGACGGGTTGTGTGCCGGCAGCGTTGGGTGGAGCAGAGGTGTGGGACAGGCTGCTCCCTCTCAGAGTCACTGACCATGATGCACCGCCATCGGACCCCAACCCCCACACCAGGGTGATTTCCCCCCCCCCCCTCCCGACCCCCGGACCCCGACCCACTCACAGGGTGAATTACCCATGACACTCACACCGGGTGATTCACCCCCACCCCGGCCGCGGGGACACTTGGCTCGGGGCATTGGCAGCCATAGTGAATCCCTTTTAAAACATGGGGGACAAACACAAATTCCTGGCGGGCCGATGACAAGTGTGCATGACAACGAACAATTTTTCTCCTCCCACTCCCCCCCCCCCCCACCCCCCCCCCCCCCCCACTTGACAACAAGAAGCATGTTTTACTTATTACCGTCCCGGTTCCCTGCGTAACGCACACAAGGTCCCACGCACAAAACACCAGCTTATCTGTAAACTGCTTTAACCAAAGATGGACACAAAAAGATGGAGTAACTCAGCGGAACAGGCAGCATCTCCGGAGAGAAGGAATGCGTGACGTTTCGGGTCGAAACCATTCTTCAGACCTGAAGACTGTGTCTGAAGGGTCTCGATCCGAAACACCACCCATTCCTTCTCTCCAGAGATGCTGTCCGTCCCACTGAGACACTCTAGCATTTTGTGTCTATCTTTGGTGTGACAGTTGTCTCATTTCATCGGCTTCATGTATTTCTCATTTCTCATCTCATTTCATCGGCTTTACATGCGCTTGCATCGATTGAATTGCAAGGGAGGGATGGAATGGATGTGACCACCGGCTAAATCAAAGCATAGTTAGGACAGGGAAATAAACCCACCACTTAATTAACCAGGTTCCCAAATGTAAGAACTATTTATACATGTTACATTTTTGTTTTTAAATCAATGTAACGCTTTTATGACTTTTAATGCCGAGTTAAAACCCCGTCCCATGGGAAGGGCATGTGGCAGCTGGTTTTATAGTGCTTTCAGTGTTGGTAGGTGCTGTTCCTTCACATGGACCGCTCTCAGTGCCAGTTTTCTCAACTTCCATAGCCGCTCTGCATAAGTGTAGTCAGACGTGATGGACGCAGGGATCTGGACTAATCGCTGACAAATCCCGCCCCCTGTGACGTCATGTCCGTTATTTGACTTTTCGGTTGAGCGGCCATTTGGATAGTTGGCTTGAAGGCGACGCAACTTTTCGGTTAGTTGGCTTTTAGGCGTCCCGCCCTTTCGGTTACTTTGCATTTAGACCATTCGGTTAGTTGGCCTTTCGGCTTCCTACGCTATAGTTATTTGGCGTTTTGGGATAGATTTCGTTCGGTTATTTGGCATCCACTTCTTTGCTTCGGCTTCTCATCCTTAGAAGCCACGTCCGTACACGATTTCCCAACAACATAGTTAAATATTTTACTATTAAAGGAACGCTCAAGATGTTATGGTATTATCCATGTCGAAAGCCATTATATTGTCTTCTAAATAAACATATAGGGGTGCTAACTCCTTTATCTTAAATTATTTGCAGTGTCACCTACGCCTTTGAAGATAAAACAGATGAACATTCCTTCCCTGGCCTTAAACTGTACAACTGCTCCGTTTTTCCCGAAGGACTGTGAACTTACCTGGTATAAAGATGGCCACGAAATCACTTCTGGAATAAGTACCAGTAAAATACGGAACGACGAGGGATTATACCTTGTTTCCAGCTTCCTGCAAGTAGTGGATAGCCGATCGGTTTATAGTTGCAACGTGTCTCACGTCACCCTCCCGTTTCCGACTGTTGAAACTCACAGAATTCTTGAAATGGGTACGAGGATAATACCGTCAATAATGTCTGTTTCATGTCAAGGCATTTCATGAATTCCCACCCAAAACATACGCCAGACCGTTTTAAGAGTTTGAATGAAGATAGTGAGCGTGTCTTTGTTGAAATGAAACGGTATGACTAGTCTAGGAAATTAGATGCTGGTTAGTAAGAGACATCGTGCAAAGATGACAGCTGTGTTTGTATGTTTTTTTAATAGTGAATGATTGAACTCGATGTTTATCTCTGATTATATAGAGCTATACAGCATGGAGGCAAGACCCTTCGACCCGCCCTGTCGACGTCAAGCAAGTTGGCATTCTGAACTAGACTCGTCTGCCCGCGTTTGACCCATTTCCCCTATTCAAATATCCTTTGAAAATCACAATTGTATACGCTTCTGTCGCTTCCTCGGAAAGAAATTACCCCTTGGGCCCCTCTTAATCTTCCATGTTCAAAATCCATTACCCTGGGGAAAACGATTGTAAGCATTCACTTTCTCTACGACCACCATAATTGTATATACTTGAATTAGGTAAACCTCGTATGCCTCATGGGAAAAGGTCACAACCTACTCGGCATCACCGCATAACTCCAGCCATGAGTTCCAGGTATTACCTCGTGAATCATTTCTGCACCTTTTCTAACTTAATGACATGCTACGTATAGCAGGATGACCAGAACAGCACACATAACTCCAACAAGCTTTCAAGAGGAGCTAGATAGGGCTCTTAAAAATAGAGGAGTCAGGGGATATGGGGAGAAGGCAGAAACTGGATACTGATTGCACCTATTTTCTATGATTCTATGAGAGAGTGCAAACTCCACATAGACAGGACCCAATTTAGAATTGAACTTGTATCTCTGGTTCTGTGAAACAGCAGCTCAACTAGATGTGTCGCTGTTGAGTCAAAGTTGGCGATTGTCCTTCTCAAGGAACCACAGGCCTTCTGAAGTTTTCTCTGCCTTGGACTTGCTAACTGGCACTCAGTGTTTTATTGGTCTGAGAGTTTCAGGTTTCTAATTGAAATAATGGGATTTTTTTCGAACATTACTAATTCTGCAGCATTTTAAATTACTTAAGATTACCTACAGATTATCGGTGAATCTGTGGAATAATTTGCTACTGAAGGCTGTGGAGGCCGTCAGTGGATATTTTATAGGCAGAGATAGATAGATTCGTGATTAGTACAGGTGTCAGAGGTTATGGGGAGAAGACAGAAGAGTGGGGTTAGGAGGGAGAGATAGTTCAGCCATGATTGAATTGTGGAGTATACTTGATGGACCGAATCGCTTAATTCTACTCCTATTCCTTATGACCTTGACCTAATGGACAAGGAGCAAGTTCTTCTTGTTCCAGGTGGGTGTTGGGACGAGATTTAAGAGCAGCAGACAGATAAATTGTTCAATCGCAGCGACGGAGACTGCATGCTTTTCTCCAGGCCCAACACCAACGGTTCGGGTGTACATGTTTTATGTAGTTAAACTAAGAAAAACAGGTGCTTGGGATCAGCTGGTCCCTAATTGTTCAAAACCTCCTGTCGCCCAATTTCATTCCCTGCACAGTCCTATCAACTTCCCACAAAATGACAATCACATTACTGACGGAGATAGACACAAAATACTGCAGTCTCTCAACGGGATAGGTAGCGTCATTGGAGAGAAGGAATGGGTGACGTTTCGGGTCGAGACCCCTCTTCAAACTTAATGACTATGTATAATGGCCAATTAACCAACAATCCTGCAAGTCGTTGAGATTTGGGTAGATATTAGAGTACCCTACGGAAATAACGTGGTCATCGTGGGAATATAAAAACTCCACAGAACACTGGAGGTCAGAATTGTTCCAGGGTCTTTGCAGATGTGAAACAGCAGATTTACTAACTGCGAAGATGTGCCAGGAGTGGATCCAGAGTGTCACTTTATCGGGGTGGTATAACGTGACTTACGTGTATATTGTATCAGGCAGAATATGTATATATAGAGTAAGTCCAGTCCTCTTTAAAGGCTACTGATCGAACATTTTAAATTTTAGAATCCGTATTAATGATGACATTTCGGGTACTTGGATGCACATGATAAAATAAGCAAATGTCAGCATGGTTTTGTTAATTCTTGCCTGTCAATTCTTTTAGGTTTTTTGAGGAGATAATAAGCGGGATTACGAGAGAGTATCAATAAGCGTCGTTTAGAATTGGAATAGGCATTGATAAGGTGCCACGTGAGGCCGTTAATAAAATAGATGCGCACGGCATTAGAGGCAAGGGATTAGCACGGATTGAAGATTTGCTGGCTGGCAGAAGACAAACAGTGTCAATAAAGGTGCCCTTTGTGGTTTGTTGCGGTTGACTAGTGGTGTTCTGCATGGGTCGGTGTTGTGTCATTTTACATTACATGTTAATTATCTGGATGATGAAATTGATGGCTTTTTCGCCAGGTTTTCAGATGACACTAAGGTGGGCTCAGGGGCAGATAGTGTTGAGGAAGCGAGGAGTTTGCTGCAGGCCTTGGACAGTTTGAGAGAGTGGGTAAATAAGTGGCAGATGGAATACAGCGTAGCAAAGTGAAAATGTGGAATCCATTCTGTAATTCCCTGGTTCATGTAATCTGAGTATTCAAGGAAGATAACCTCTGAAATATTCTAATGTTCAGCTTTTATTTTCCCTTTAGGAACTAGCGTTAAACTCTTCTGCTTTCTGGCGGGTGGATTTGCCATATGCGTGCTAATTATTCCAGCGCTGGCATTTTTTGCCAGGCGGTGCAAATTACACAGCACTGAAGGTAAGAAATGAGTTGATTCTTGTCCGAAATATAGCGACACAAGGAACTGCAGATGCAAAACGCAAAGTGCTTGAGTAACTCGGCCGTTTGCCAGCTTCTGGGGATATGATGGATAGGGGGGTTTTGGGGTTGAGTCACAAACTTCGTCATCGATGCCCCCCGTAGATGCTGCCTAACCCGCTGAATTGCTACAACCTTTCGTGTTTTTCCCGAAAATGTCAATGTTCAGTTGAAGGAGCAACGAGGGGTGCTGAGATAACGACAGATAGTTAGATATATTTAAACCACAGGGCCTTTTCTCCGGCCGCAGCATTCTATGGGAAACAACATTTTAACCGGTTTAAGGAGTTGGCTGCAAAAGCATTGTTTTCGTTTGTTATAAAAGTAGGCGCTTTTAAACACTAGGTGAAATGCTGCGAAGGTCGGGCTATTTAAACTGGGGCAGTTATCACAGGAAAGCGGAAGCAAACCATAGGTTTTCAACTTTTCCGTGTGCTGTTCCTTAGCATTATGACTAACTAGGAGAAGATTTGAACAAATAACAAGAATAGAATGACCGAAATAGTCAATTTCTGCAGCCGAACGAATCTGGTCACAACTCGATTATTAACTGACTATCGGCAGACAGGTTGTGACACGTTAATGATTAAATATGGTCGTTTTATTATGTTCTCTACTAGCCCCAGAAGATATTGAGGTCAGAACCCACCACTTCGAAAAACAGGTAATTTTGTTGATGGTATAACAGGACAAAAACCTGCTGTTTCATGTTCTGCAAATGGACGTCCGTAATTATAATCACATTGATGGGGCAACAGGATGGATCCACTTTTCGTGGAACTCTCTATGTGCATCGCTTGCAATTTTCCTTATCCTCCCGTATTCTTATGATATAGTCCATGATCGTCAGCGACGTGAATTTGCGTATCCTTCGATTTATCATAGACAGTTTATGGCTACTCTGTCTGTGTCGAGCGGATTATTCACTTCGTGATGCATCATAACCGAGGCCCATCCTGTTCCAATTAAAAATTCACACGTCATTTTTTTTGCGGGGCAGCTCGTACTGATATATGATGGAAAATCTGCTAACATGTCTGAGCCCAGAAATCGCATCAACTATATATTTTCCTCGAAGTCATGATCCAACAAACTTCCGGTCAGTGTTCTGCCCATGCGTTTCACGATTTGGCTAATAGTTCACTAAATATTGAGGAACCTCAAACCAATTAGATACTAGTTGCTTTCGTTTACTTTTTTAATAATATGATCATAATGATATAGCCAGAAATAGCAATGGAATGACTGGCCGAGCAAACCCTGATTCCCCCCGCTTATTTTATGTTTGCTCGTCTTCGCAGTTGTTTGTAAATGAGGAGTTTATTTCCTTTCAAATAAATGCTCCCTCAGAGTCCAACGTACGCAGATTTGAACTTCAGCGGACAGAAGAAAACTGAGAAAAACAGACGGCACGAAGAACAAACTACCTATGCCCAGGTTAAGCAAAGCAGAAGTGTGCTACAAGGAAAATTCGTATACGTGGCCCATTTAGGCGAATCAGCAACTTATGATTTCTGATTATTTTTCGAAAGGTCAAAGAAATGTCTGAAAATATACTGACCTATGCAACTCTTGATCTCACGCTACTCTGAAAGATCCAAGAACAGCGAAGAATATTGAAACATAGTATGCAGGAATCAAGATTTTTAAGTAGCTGCGGAATTAGCAAACGTTCTTTCACTCGAAAACCAACAATATTTAAACTACATAAACCTGATTAACATTGTGTCACAGATCGCTCAGATACATTATCATTTACAAGACGATGCGCAGGGAGCAGGGGATTTTAATGGATGATGATCTACTCTGATAAATGTTATTAACATCAACAGAAAAACAATTAATGATCATAGTATCGTACAATCATAGAGCTGTTCTGCAGGATAAAGGCCTTTCACCGCAAATCCTAGCTAACCGTATAAGATCCTTATCTCTCTACATTTTCCCGATCTAAGTGCCTGTGGAAATGCAAGTGAAAGGCTTTTATTAGTGACTGCCTCCGCAAACTCCTTGCTAGCTCGTCCAAGGTCGTGGCCACATGATGCGTACATATTTATCCTAAGCATACGCTCGTCAGTTAAATATTTCTCCACAATGTTAAGAAAAAGATTCTGAATATCTATCCTGTCTGTACCTCATACCTTAAGAAAACTGAACAAATGCACCGCTGAAAGCATTTTATCTGGATGTATCACAGCTGGTTTGGGAATAGCTCCATCCAAGACCGCAAAAAATAGCAGAGAATTGTGGACCAGCTCAAACCTTCACGCAAACCATCTCCCAGCCATTAACTCCATCTACACTTCACGCTGCCTCGCAAAGTCACCGGCATAATCAAGGCAGGGTCTCAACCCGGACACTCCATCTTCTCCCCTCCCCCACCAGGCAAGAGGGACAGAAGTATGAAAACGCATACGTCCAGATCAAGTGACAGTTTCTTCCCAGCTGTTATCGTATCATTTGGATGAGAACATACAGGGCGTGATCAGCAAATTTGCTGATGATACAAAAGTTAGTGATTTTGCAGATAGTAAAGATGGTTGTGAAAGACTGCAGCAGTTTGGGTCCCCTAATTTGAGGAGGGACATTCTTTCTATTGAGGGAGTGCAGCGTAAAGTTACAAGGTTTATTCCCGGGAATGGCGGGACTGTCAAATGCTGAGAGAATGAAGCGGCTGGGCTTGTATTCTCTGGAGTTTAGAAGGATGGGAGGGAATCTCATTGAACCATATAACATTTTTAAAGGTGTGGACACACTAGAGGCAGGAAACATGTTCCCAATGTTGGAGGAGTCCAGAACCAGGGGTCACAGTTTAAGAATAAAGGTAAGCCATTACGAACGGAGGCGAGGAAACACATCTTCATACAGAGAGTTGTGAGTCTGTGGTATTCTCCGCAGTGGAGGCAAGTTCTCTGGATACTTTCAAGAGAGAGCTAGATAGGGCTCTTAAAGATAGTGGAGTTATGGGATATGGTGAGAAGGGCAGGAACGGGGTACTGATTGGGGATGATCAACCATGATCACATTGAACGGCGGTACTGGCTCGAATGGCCTAATAGCCTGCTCCTGCACCTATTGTCTATTGTCATTTAAGGCATCAACATTTGGCATTTCCTCAAGATGGTGGCATCTATCGTCTAGGCTCCCAACCATCTGGGTCATGCCGTCCCCCACCTCTACCATCCTTCAGGAAGCACAGAGGCCTAAAATCCCACGCCGCCAGGTTCAGGAACAGGCACTTACGTACAACCATAAGGTTCTTAATCCTAGTTAGCCTGCTTACTCCTAATTCTACCTCAACAATAATACATGATGGCACAACTATGAATTTGCTTTTTTTAAAAGTGGGTTTTGCATTAATTACTTGTTTTCTGCCACGTTTCTTTATTCTTTCCATTGTCCCGCATAAGTTACGTATAAGTTAAGTATAATTATGTATGTCATGTTGTAGTATGCTGCATGATTCTTGTTGCCTGTGATGGTGCTGCGAGCAAGGTTGTCATTGTACTTGTACCTAGCCATACGTGCAAATGACAATAAACGTGAAATCAGTCCATTTAACACCATTAAATCTTTCCTCCATTTCAAAGCAGAAGTTAAGTATATTGTAGCACTGGCTGTAGCATGTTAGCCAATTAGAATGCTTAGTAATTATAACTCCGCCTAATTGTAACATTCATAGTGTAAGATCCTGCCCACTGCTTGCCAGTCTGAGTAGCAATGTGAACGTGTGATGACCTGCTGTGTAGTTGATGACCTGAACAATAAAGATGCTTATGTTTCAACCCGTGTGAGTTAGTGTTCTTTACAAAAAATAAATTCCATTTGTCTGGATGATTTCCATAAACTCCAGCGCGAGATTGTAGCATGCAGATTGCAGAGGTTCAAGGATGCGGCCATTAAGATCTGCTCAATCGCCGTTAGGAATGATCAATAAATACTAGCCCGGCCGTGGTCCACGTAATCCATCCAAAATAATCGAAGCGAAGACAGAGTAAAATGGTCAATTTT
Organism: Raja brachyura; assembly: GCA_963514005.1. The sequence goes on along the minus strand of OY740797.1, from coordinate 24,899,648 downwards.
GGATGTTCTATCTATATGTTTTTGATTTCAATCTATTGCTTGTAGCGGGGGGTGGGGGTTGACAAATTGGGAGTATAAGGGTGGTGTTAAAGGGGAAGAGAGTACAGGAAATATTACGAAAGACACCCGATGTAATGGGACGGAAAGTTCAAGAAGGGATGAGAGAGTAAGGTCAGGTGAAATAGGAACCGGCGTGAGAGGGGAGATGAATACCGAATTTAAAATGTTATCTATGAATGCGCGAAGTATAAGCAATAAAGTGGATGAGCTAGAGGCTCAGTTTAAAAATTGGCAAGTAAGATGTTGTTGGAATTACAGAAACATGGCCGCAAGAGGACCAGGGCTGGGAACTGAATATTCAAGGCTACTAGACTAAGTCGGACCCGTTGCGTCCCAGCCACACGGGAGGCCTGGTCCCCCCACCAACGCATCCCATTTCCCAACGCAATATTCCACCACTCACCTCTTCCCCCAACGCAACCCGTTCCCCCAAAGCAATGTGGGGGTGGGGGGGTGGGGAGGGGGGTCTGGGGGAGGGGGGCAGGGGGGTGGGGGGGGGGGGTGGGGGAGGGGATTTTGGGGGGGCGGCTGAGGGGGAGGGTGGGTGTGGGGGAGGTGTGGGGGATGAGCGGGTGTGTGGGAGGGGGAACCTTCAAAACCTTCATAACATTTGTGCTATTGCACCGATCGGAACAAAACTGATTTGATTTGCAGCAGAGGAGAATGGTAAGGTGGCGAAAAATCGTAGCGCTACGGGGGATCGTTTTTGCGCAAATTTAATTACAACACAGATAGAACGTGGTCAAGACGATAGTTTTATTAATATATAGATAGATAGATATATCCCGTCGAAAATACGGACAGGTGGGCAGACGGGGTGGGGTAGCACTGTTGGTAAGGAATGAAATTCAGTCATTTGTGATGGGTTACATAGGATCAGAAGTTGTAGAGACATTGTGGATAGAACTGAGAAATCGTAAGGGTGGATTTGGTTGTGAATTCTACAAGGCATTTCATAAGTCGCTTGCCCCACTCCTAATTAGCAAGATTAATGATTCGATTAAGAATAACAGATTTCCGAAGTCCCTGTATGAGGCAAATATATGTATCCTGTTAAAAAAAAGAGAAGGATAAAACTGAACCTGGCAGCTATAGGCCTATTGCTCTCCTCAACTTTGATCAAAAGGCTATCACACAAATACTAGCAAATAGACAGGGGAAGCATATCTCATCAATTATTCACCCTGACCAAACAGGGTTTATTCCAGGTAGATTTTCGTTTTGTAATGTGCGTCGACTCCTGAATAATCTATATAGCTCCACCAAATACTCTTGGTTGGGGGATTCCAGAGCGGCCATCTTATCTTTAGACGCCGAAAAAGCGTTCGACCGGATAGAGTGGCCCTAATTGTTAGAGTCACTTAAAAGATTTGGGTTTGGGGACTCCTTTATTGCGTGGGGTCAAAATGGTGTATCTTTGTCCGACATCATCCATCCTCAATAATAATGATAAATCTGGACCTTTTGACTTACAACATTGGGTCAGACAGGGAGATCCTCTGTCCCCCTTAGTCTTTGATATTGCTCTGCAGCCCCTCGCAATAGGTATCAGGAGTTACCCAAACATCAGGGGTATTAAGGTGGGGAACGTGGATAGTCATGTGGGGCTTTACGCCGATGACACATTATTATATCTCTCCTATTCAGAAGCCTCTGTGCCTCCCTTGTTAGATTTTATTAAATCATTTGGCAAGCTTTCCGGATACCCAGTCAACTGGAGTAAGAGCGAGCTTATGCCTTTATCAGACAGTATAGATTCAGATTTTCTTGAGGCTCTACCGTTTAAGATAGTATATGACCATTTTACATATCTAGGACTCAAAATACCCCTAAACCCCAAACTTGTATTTAAACTCAATTGCACTGATATGATTACAAAATTAAAATTGAACATAGAGAAGTGGAGGATTTTATCCTCGTCTATAGTGGGATGTATTAACACTATCAAGATGGTGTCTCTTCTTATATTTTTATATTTATTCCAAAATCTCACATTTCTTCTTACTTCATCATTCTTTAAAATACTCTATTATCCTTCCATTTATTTGGGGCTATAAAGCCCACTGTATATCAAAGGTGCATCTTCAAAAGCCAAAACATGAAGGAGGCGTGTGGGTCTTCCTATATTTCGCCACGACTATTGGGCAGCCAATGCTAGAGATCTGATTTACTGGCAATGGGGATTCCCAGATGAACATTTGAATAATAATAATAATGCCCCCTTGTGGCTAAACATTGAAATCACAGCAGTGAAAAATTCCTCCCTCTGTACTTTGCTTTTTTTCCAAAACAGAATCCCCACACAAGTTGGTTGGTGAGTATTTTATTTTAAGAAATTCTATTCGAATTTTAAATCAGATAAGAAGTTTCAGTACGTTGTCAAATGTCTCTATTTACACCCCCATATGTCACAACCATTCGTTTTTCGCTTCATAGATGGATGGGGTATTTGCTGTCTGGAGGGACAAGGGCCTTGCGACCCCCAGAGATTTATATATAGACAAAATGTTTGCTTAGTTTAATCAGCTGAAATCAAAATTTAACCTTTCCAACTCTTTTTTTTCGCTATCTCTAAATTAGGCACTACGTTAAAGACCAAATTTTAAATTTTCAAACCATGCCTGACAGTTGCCCACTCTACGAGCTCCTGCAGCTTCCTCCGGGCTCCAAACATCTAATATCTCGCTTTGTGCGTCTATTCACCACATCTGTATCCACTAACCATCTGAAAGAAGCTTGGCCTACTGAGCTGAATTTCGAGGTGTCTGACGACATTTGGAATGAAGGTTTGACCAGAATCCAAACTTATTCGATCAATGTCAGGTATGCACTGATTCAGTTTAAAGTCATCCATAGATTCAAAGACTCAAATTACATCGAATCTATCCATCTATTTCTCCAATATGTGACAGATGCAAAGGTACAGGTGGTTCTTTGACACACATTTACTGGCTCTGTCCTCATATACAAAGATACTGGTCTGAAATATTTAAGTGGTTCTCTGGGATCTATGGAAAAGATATTCCCCCTGATCCAGAACTGGCACTTTTTGGATGCCTTGAGACTGCTTTGAATTCACGTCTGAAGAACAACAAGCACTGATGCTTGGTATGGTGGCGGCCAATAAAATGATCCTAACAGACTGGAAATAATCCACACACCCCTGCTTCGAAAAATGGCTCTATGAAATGATAATAATCATACAGATGGAAAGGATACGCTTCCACAACTCCAAGGTACCCAACAACTTTTTAAGTGTATGAGGACCATTTATTAACCATCTGAAAGACCAATAATTTAATATTTTCTGCAGTGATGTAGTCCTGTACCCCTTATTTGTGCTCTTGCAATGCCTGACTGTGTAGCACCATGTGGATTGCACCAATAGTGTTATGTCTGGCAGCTTTTTCTGTTGTCTTTCTTCTCTTTCTTTTCTTTCTCTTTTTTGTTTTGTATAGTAATAACAAATTAAAAATAGTAATTTAAAAAGATTAAAAAATTGGGAACAAAGGTCAGTATTCGAAACACTTGGAGAAATCCTTTGAAGGTTTTAGGATTTAAAGAAATTAAAACTGTGGAGGAAATAAGAAGAGCGTTTCTAATCAGCAAGCATGTGTAGTGATTTGGACCAAATTAGGATGGGAAAACGAGTGTTGAATAGTTTCCAATTTATGTTGTTCATTGATAATTATATTCAGCATTTAATGTTATAACTGTATAATATAAACTAATGATTGGGCCTGAAACCTTAATGTCTTCTGTGTGACGCGTTATCATAAACATTTTGGAAATATTAAAAAAATAGAAAATAAATTGTAAGAGTAAAAAGACCATAATGGGAGTTATCTACAGGCCCCCAAACAAAGTCAAAGTCAAAAGAGTTTATTGTCATGTGTCCCTGACAAGACAATGAAATTCTTTCTTTGCATAGCATAACAGAACATAGTAGGCATTGACTACAATTATATACGTAAATACACACATGAATGAATACATTGATCAAGTGCAAATAACAGATGGAGGGATATTAATGTTCAGAGTTTTGTTCGAGCCAAGTTTAATACCTTGATGGCTGTGGGGAAGTAGCTATTCCTGAACCGGGTTGTTGCAGTCCTCAGGCTCCTGTACCTTCTACCCGAAGGTAGCAGGAAGATGAGTGTGTGGCCAGTGTGGTGTGGGTCCTTGATGATGCTGCCAGCCTTTTTGAGGCAGCGACTGTGGTAGGTCCCCTCGATGGAAGGAAGGTCACAGCCTACAAACAGTAGCCTGGATATAGGGTGCAAGTTGCATCAGCAGCTAAAATTGGCATGTAAGAAAAGGTAATGCTAGGATGGTTATTAGAGATTTCAACATGCAGCAACCTGCAATCTGGGAAAATCAGCTTGGCACTGGACCCCAAGAAAGGGAATGTGTAGAGTACCTCCGAGATGGATTCTTAGAGCAGCTTGTGCTGGAGCCTACCAAGAAGTTTATGGAATTTGTGAATTTATGGAATTTGTGAATTTGTGGAGTTTATGGGGTTTGTGAATTTATGGAATTCCCAGCCACAGAGGGCAGTGGAGGCCAATAATTTAAGAGATAGTTAAATAGAGCTCTAGGGGCTAGTGGAGCCAAGGGATATGGGGAGAAGGCAGGCACGGGTAATTGATAGGGGACGATCAGTCATTATCACAATGAATGGCGGTGCTGGCTCGAAGGGCCGAATGGCCTCCTCCTGCACCTATTTTCTATGTTTCTATGTTTCTATGGAGAAGGCAATTCTGGATTTAGTGTTGTGTAATGAAACGGATTTGATAAAGGAACTCAAGATAAAATAACTATTACGAGGTAGTGACCATATTATGATAAGTTTCAATCTGCAATTTGAGAGGGAGGTAAAATTGGAAGTGTCAGTATTGCAGTTGAACAAAGGGGACCATGGTAGCATGAGAGCGGAGATGGCCAAAGTTGACTGGAAATGGACCCTAGCAGGGATTACAGTGGAACACCAATGGCAGGTATTTCAGGGAAAAATCCAGATAATGCAGGATCTTTTCATTCCAAAGAGGAGGAAAGATTCTAAGGGGAGCAAGAGGCGACTGGTTGACAAGGGAAGACAAGGACAGTATAGAAATAAAATATAAGACGTATAATATAGTTTAGATGAGCAGAAGGCCAAAGGATTGGGACACTTTTAAAGATCAACAGAGGTAACTAAAAAGGCAATACGGGGAGAAAAATGAGGTACGAAGGTAAGCTAGCCAAGAATAGAATGGAGGATAGTAAAACCGATATGTGAAGAGGAAAAAAATAGTTAAGACCAATGCGGGTTCCTTGAAGACAGAAACAGGTGAATTTATTATGGGCAAAAATTAAATGGCAGGTAGGTTGAACAGGTATTTTGGTTCTGTCTTCACTAATGAAGACACAAACAATCTCCCAGATATACTAGGGGACAAAGCACCTAGGGTGATGGAGGAACTGAAGGAAATTCACATTAGTCAGGAAATGGTGTTGGGTAGACTGATGGGACTGAATGCTGATACATCCCCAGAGCCTGATGGTCTGCATCCCAGGGTACCCGAGGAGGTAGTTCAAGCAATTAACCATATAACCATATAACCATATAACAATTACAGCACGGAAACAGGCCTTCCCGGCCCTTCCAGTACGTGCCGACCATTTATTTTCCCCTAGTCCCATCTATCTGCACGCAGACCATACCTCTCCATTCCCTTCCCGTCCATATACCTATCCACTTTACTTTTAAATGTTAAAATCGATCCTGCCTCCACGACTTCTGCTGGAAGATCAGTCCACACAGCCACCACTCTCTGAGTAAAGAAGTTCCCCTCATGTTACCCCTAAACTTCTGTCCCTTAATTCTCATGTCATGCCCTCTTGTTTGAATCTTCCCTACCCTCAATGGGAAAAGCTTATCCACGTCAACTCTGTCTATCCCTTTCATCATTTTAAAGACCTCAATCAAGTCCCCCCTTAACCTTCTGCGCTCTAAAGAATAAAGACCTAACTTGTTCAACCTTTCTCTGTAACTTAGTTGCTGGAACCCAGGCAACATTCTAGTAAATCTCCTCTGTACGCTCTCTATTTTGTTGTCATCCTTCCTATAATAAGGCGACCATAATTGTACACGATACTCCAGAATTGGTCTCACCAATGCCTTGTACAATTTTAACATTACTTCCCTACTCCTATATTCAATGCTCTGATTTATAAAGGCCAGCACACCAAAAGCTTTCTTTACCGCCCTATCTCAAATCGCTCTGTAGACTTTGAAAATCTACTTCATTATCCACAACACCACCTATCTTAGTATCATCTGCATACCTACTTATCCAATTTTCCACCCCATCATCCAGATCACTGATGTACATGACAAACAACAGTGGACCCAACACAGATCCCTGAGGCACCCCACTGGTCACCGGCTTACAACCTGACAAACAGCCATCCACCATTACTCTCTGGCATCTCCCATTCAGCCACTGTTGAATCCATCTTGCTACTCTGCCATTAACACCCAAAGATTGAACCTTCTTAACCAACCTTCCATGGGGAACCTTGTCAAAGGCCTTACTGAAATCCATATAGACGACATCCACTGCTTTACCCTCATCAATTTCCCTAGTAACCTCTTCAAAAAATTCAAGAAGGTTTGTCATACATGACCCCAGGCACAAATCCATGTTGACTGTTCTTGATCAGACCATGTTTATCCAGATGCTTATATATATTATCTGTAAGTATCCTTTCCATTAATTTGCCCACCACTGACGTCAAACTAACAGGTCTATAATTGCTAGGTTTATTCTTTGAACCCCTTTTAAACAATGGAACAACATGCGCAGTACGCCAATCCCCCGGTAATATTCTCGTTTCTAATGACAATTGAAATATTTCTGTCATAGCCCCTGCTATTTCTACACTAACGTCCCTCAATGTCCTAGGGAATATCCTCTCAGGACCTAGAGACTTATCCACTTTTATATTTTTCAAAAGTGTCAGTACTTCCTCCTCTTTGAATCTCATAGTTTCCATAGCTACTCTACTTTTTTCCCTTACCGCACCGAGTTCAATATCCTTCTCCTTGGTGAATACGGAAGAAATCAAATTGTTGAATATCTCCCCCATCTCTTTTGGCTCTGCAGATAGCTGTCCATTCTGGCTCTCTAATGGTCCAATTTTATCCCTCGTTATCATTTTGCTATTAATATAGCTGTAGAAACCCTTTGGATTTACTATCACGTTTCTTGCAAAAGCAATCTCATATCATCTTTTAGCTTTTCTTATTTGTTTCTTAAGATTCTTTTTACATTCTTTACACTCATCTAGCACCTCATTTACTCCATGCCTCCTATAATTATTGTAGATATCTCTCTTTTTTCGAACCAGGTATCCAATTTCCTTTGAAAACCATGGCTCTTTCCGATTTTTACTATTTCCTTTCAACCGAACAGGGACATAAAGATTCTGTACTCTTACAATTTCCCCTTTAAATGTCCTCCATTTCTCTTCTACATCCTTCCCATAAAACAAAATGTCCCAATTCACTCCTTTTAAATCATTACGCATTCCCTCAAAGTTGATACTTGATACTTTCTTTCCCTTTTCCAAAACCTTACTCCTTAAAAGTCAAGTCAAATTCAAAACAGTTTATTGTCATGTGTCCCTGACAGGACAATGAGAATCTTTCTTTGCATAGCACAACAGAACATAGAAGGCATTGACTACAATTCTATAGATAAATACACCCATGAATTAATAAATTAATAAAGTGCAAATAACAGATGGAGGGATATTAATGTTCAGAGTTCCAAGCCAGTTTTAATAGCCTGATGGCTGTGGGGAAGTAGCTATTCCTAAACCAGGTTGTTGCAGTCTTCAGGCTCCTGTACCTTCTACCCGAAGGTAGCAGGGAGATGAGTCTGTGGCCAGGGTGGTGTGGGTCCTTGATGATGCTGCCAGCCTTTTTGAGGCAGCGACTGTGATAAATCCCCTCGATGGAAGGAAGGTCAGAGCCGATGATGGACTGGGCAGTGTTAAAGAAGGAACTGCAGATGCTGGAGAATCGAGGGTTACACAAAAAGCTGGAGAAACTCAGCGGGTGCAGCAGCATCTAAGGAGCGAAGGAGATAGGCGACGTTTCGGGTCGAGACCCTTCTTCAGACTGGTCAGGGATCAGGGAAACGAGAGATATAAACAGTGATGTGGAGAGATAAGGAACAATGAGTGAAAGATATGCAAAAAAGTATTGGTGATAAAGGAAGCAGGCCATTGTAAGCTGTTTGTGTGTGAAAATGAGAAGTGAGTGCGACTGGGGGGGGGGGGGGGGGGGGGGAGATGGAGAAGGAATGTCAGGGCCAGAGGGCTGAGGGAGAGGTGGGGGGGAGGCAGTTTGGGTTAACAGAATTGAGAAAATTCAATGTTTAAGCCCAGAGGACGCAGACTCCCCAAGCGGAATATGAGGTGCTGTTCCTCCAACTTGCGGTGTTGATCACTCTGGCCGTGGAGGAGGCCCAGGACCGAGAGGTCGGATACGGAGTGGGAGGGGGAGTTGAAGTGCTGAGCCACCGGGAGGTCGGGTTGGTTATTGCGGACCGAGCGGAGGTGTTCGGCGAAACGATCGCCCAGCCTCCGCTTCGTCTCACCGATGTAGATCAGCTGGCATCTGGAGCAACGGATGCAGTAGATGAGGTTGGAGGAGGTGCAGGTGAACCTCTGTCGGACTTGGAATGACTGCTTGGGTCCCTGAAAGGAGTGGATGGGGGAGGTGAAGGGACAAGTGTAGCATCTCTTGCGTTTGCAAGGGAAAGTGCCCGGGGAAGGAGTGGAGCGGGAGGGAAGGGAAGAATTGATGAGGGAGTTGCGGAGGGAGCGGCCTTTGCGGAAGGCAGACAGGGGGGGAGATGGCAAGATGTGGTCCTCACCTTTCACCCCACCAGCCAGCGCATACAACAGATAGTCCTCCGCCAGTTTCGTCACCTCCAACGTGACCCCTCCACTCGCCACATCTTCCCATCTCCCCCCCTGTCTGCCTTCCGCAAAGACCGCTCCCTCCGCAACTCCCTCATCAATTCTCCCCTTCCCTCCCGCTCCACTCCTTCCCCGGGCACTTTCCCTTGCAACCGCAAGAGATGCTACACTTGTCCCTTCACCTCCCCCATCCACTCCTTTCAGGGACCCAAGCAGTCATTCCAAGTCCGACAGAGGTTCACCTGCACCTCCTCCAACCTCATCTACTGCATCCATTGCTCCAGATGCCAGCTGATCTGCATCGGTGAGACGAAGCGGAGGCTGGGCGATTGTTTCGCCGAACACCTCCGCTCGGTCCGCAATAACAAACCCGACCTCCCGGTGGCTCAGCACTTCAACTCCCCCTCCCACTCCGTATCCGACCTCTCGGTCCTGGGCCTCCTCCACGGCCAGAGTGATCAACACCGCAAGTTGGAGGAACAGCACCTCATATTCCGCTTGGGGAGTCTGCATCCTCTGGGCTTAAACATTGAATTTTCTCAATTCTGTTAACCCAAACTGCCTCCCCCCCACCTCTCCCTCAGCCCTCTGGCCCTGACATTCCTTCTCCATCTCCCCCCCCCCCCCCAGTCGCACTAGCTTCTCATTTTCACACACAAACAGCTTACAATGGCCTGCTTCCTTTATCACCAATACTTTTTTGCATATCTTTCACTCATTGTTCCTTATCTCTCCACATCACTGTTTATATCTCTCGTTTCCCTGATCCCTGACCAGTCTGAAGAAGGGTCTCGACCCGAAACGTCGCCTATCTCCTTCGCTCCTTAGATGCTGCTGCACCCGCTGAGTTTCTCCAGCTTTTTGTGTAACCATGGACTGGGCAGTGTTTACTACTTTTTGGAGTCTTTTCCTCTCCAGGGCGCTCAAGTTGCCGAACCAAGCCACGATGCAACCAGTCAGCAAGCTCTCTACTGTACACCTGTAGAAGTTAGAGAGTGTCCTCCTTGACAGACCAACTCCCCGTAATCTTCTCAGGAAGTAGAGGTGCTGATGAGCTTTCTTAATAATTGCATCTGTGTTCTCGGACCAGGAAAGATCTTCACAGATGTGCACGCCCAGGAATTTGAAGCTCTTGACCCTTTCAACCATCGACCCGTTGATATAAACAGGACTGTGGGTCCCCATCCTACTCCTTCCAAAGTCCACAATCAGTTCCTTGGTTTTGCTGGTGTTGAGGGCAGGTTGTTGTGCTGGCACCATATGGACAGTTGCTCGATCTCTCTTCTGTACTCGGACTCATCCCCATCAGTGATACGTCCCACAACAGTGGTGTCGTCAGCGAACTTGATGATGGAGTTCGCGCTATGACCGGCTACGCAGTCATGAGTATAGAGTGAGTACAGCAGGGGGCTGAGCACACAGCCCTGAGGTGCTCCTGTGCTGATTGTTATCGAGTCTGACACATTTCCACCAATACGAACAGACTGTGGTCTGTGGATGAGGAAGTCGAGGATCCAATTGCAGAGGGATGCGCAAAGACCCAGTTCTGCAAGTTTGGTAACCAGCTTGGAGGGGATGATTGTGTTAAATGCCAAGCTGTAATCAATGAATAGCAGCCTGACATATGAGTTTTTGTTGTCCAAGTGGTCCAGAGCGGAGTGTAGGGCCAGCGAGATCGCGTCCACCGTTGATCTGTTGTGGCGGTAAGCGAACTGCAGTGGGTCCAGGTTTTTGTCGAGGTAGGAGTTGATTTGCGCCATGCTCAACCTCTCAAAGCACTTCATCATCACAGGCGTTAGTGCCACAGGTCGATAGTCATTGAGGCACGTCACCTTGCTCTTCTTGGGCACCGGTATTATTGATGCCCTTTTGAAGCAGGTGGGAACCTCAGACCTCAGAAGTGACAGGTTGAAAATGTCCGTACAAACTCCAGCCAGTTGGTCTGCACAGGTTTTTAGGACATGACCAGGTATGCCATCAGGTCCAGACACTTTTTGAGGGTTCACCCCTCTGAAGGATTTCCTGACGTCGGCCTCTGTGACTGAGACTGAAATACCATCACAGCGAATAGGGGCTCGGGAAGGCACATCGGTGTTCTCCCTATCAAAGCCTGCGTAAAATGCATTGAGCTCATCAGGGAGTGATGTATCGCCGACATCTGAGCTGCCTCCTGGCTTTGCCTTGTAAGAGGTGATTGCATTCAGTCCCCGCCACAGCTGCCGAACATCTGTCTCATCCTCCAGCTTGGAGCAGAACTCCCTTTTGGCCTTTTTGATGGCCTTACCAAGGTCGTATCTGGACTTCTTGTAGACCACTGTGTCATTAGACATGAATGCCCGGTGTCTGGTCTTCAGAAGAGTGCGGATCTCACAGTTCATCCAAGGTTTCTGATTGGGAAACACTCGGAAGGTTTTTGTAGGGATGCAGTCCTCCACACATTTCTTTATGAAGTCTGTAACGACTGTGGCGTATTCATTCAAGTCCGTTGCCGAGTCCTTGAACATAGCCCAGTCTACAGACTCCAAACAGTCTTGTAGTTGTCCTTCTGCCCCCACCGACCAGCTCTGTACTGTCCTCACCTCTGGGGGTGCGCTCTTTAATTGCTGCCTGTAGGCAGGAAGAAGCAGCACCATGGTTAGCCTTTCTCCAATCAAAAATCTCAACCCTAGGTCCAGTTCTGACTCTCTCCATAATTATATTGAAACTAATGGTATTGTGATCACTGGTCCCGAAGTGTTCACCAATGCATACCTCCGTCACCTGACCTGCCGCATTTCCTAACAGGAGGTCCAGCACTGTCCCTTCTCTGGTCGATACCTCTATGCATTGCTGCAAAAAACTATCCTGCACACATTTTACAAACTCCAAACCATCCAGCCCATTTACAGAATGTGTTTCCCAGTCTATTTTTGGAAAATTGAAATCTCCCATAATCACTACCTTGAGCTTACTACTAATATCTGCTATCTCCTTATATATTAGCTCTTCCAATTCTCGATCTCCATTTGGCGGTCTATAATACACCCCCTAAAAGTGTTGCTACACCGTTCCCACCTCTCAGTTCCACCCAAATAGCCTCCTTAGCCGAGCCCTCTAATCTATCCTGCCAAAGCACTGCTGTAATATCTTCTCTGACAAGCAATGCAACACCTCCACCTCTGGTCCCTCCAATTCTATCACACCTGATTGTGGACGCATTGGTGATAATTTTCCAATGTTTAATAGAGTCTGGCTCAGTTCCTGTAGATTGGAGAGTAGCTAATGTTATCCCACATTTTAGGAAGGAGAGAGCGAAAAAGCAGGGAATTATAGACCTGTTAGCCTGACATCGGTGGTGGGGAAGATGCTGAAGTCGATTACTAAATAGGTAATAGCGGCACATTTGGATAGCAGTGACAGGATCGCTTCAAGTCTGCATGGATTTATGAAGGGGAAATCATTCTTGACTAATCATCTGCGATTTTTTGAGGATGTAACAAGTAAAATATTCAAGGAAGAGCCAGTGGATGTAGTGTGCCTGGACATTCAGAAAGCCTTTGATAAGGTCCCACACAGGAGATTAGTGGGCAAAATTAGAGCTCATGGAATTGGGGGTAAGTATTGACATGGATGGAAAATTGGTTGGCAGACAGGAAACAAAGTGTAGGGATTAATGGGTCCCTTTCAGAATTGCAGGCAATGACTAGTGGGGACCCGCAAGGCTCGGTGCTGGGACCCCAGCTATTTACAATATGTATTATTGACTTAGATGAAAGAATTAAAAGTAACATTAGCAAATTTGCAGATGACACAAGTCTGTGTGGCAGTGCCAACTGTGAAGAGGATGCTATGAGGATGCGGGGTGACTTGAACAGGTTGGGTGAGTGGGCAGAAGCATGGCGAATGCAGTATAATGTGGATAAATGTGAGGTTATCCACTTTGGTGGCAAGAACAGGAAGGCCGATTATTATGTGAATGGTGTCAGGTTAGGAAAAGGGGAAGTGCAACGGGATCTGGGAGTCCTTGTTCATCAGTCACTGAAAGTAAGCATGCAGGTACAGCAGGCAGTGAAGAAAGCAAATGGCATGTTGGCCTTCATAATGAGAGGAGTTGAGTATAGGAGCAAAGAGGTCCTTCTGCAGTTATACAGGACCCTAGTGTGACCACACCTGGAGTATTGTGTGCAGCTTTGGTCTCCTAATTTGAGGAAGGACATTCTTGCTACTCAGGGAGTGCAGCGTAGGCTCACAATGTTAATTCCCGGGATGGCATGACTGACATATGATGAAAGAATGGAGCGACTGGGCATGTATTCACTGGCATTTAGAAGGATGAGAGGGGATCGTATAGAAACATACAATTATTAATGGCTTGATGCAGGAAATGTGTTCCCGATTTTGAGGGAGTCCAGAACCAGGGGCCACAATTTAAGAATCAGTGGTAGGACATTATAAGAATAAGGGGTAGGCCTTAAGAATAAGGGGTAGAACTGAGATGAGGAAAACCTTTTTCACACATGAGGCTGTGAATTTGTGGAATGCTCTGTCTCAGAAGGCAGTGGAGGCTGATTCACTGCATATATTCAAAAGAGAGTTGCATTGAGCTCTTAGGACAAGAGGAATCAAGGGATACGCGGAGGAGGCAAGGACGGGGAACTGATTGTGGATGATCAGTTGGCGCGAAGGGCCGAATGGCCTACTCCTGCACCTATTGTCTATGTATCTATGTAACGACAGACACCTTACAAGGATAACTGGTTAACATGCATCCATCTTCGATTCGTGAATTGTTCCATTAATAGGCTCTTGTTACACTTACCTGGGCATATATCGTGCTTTTCTTCAACGTATCTGGATTTAGTAGATGTCTCTAGACCAGCGATGTTTAGAGTAATATATGTTAACTTTGGATCACATTGAAATTGCATTGTCTGAAAGTTATCAGCAAGTTGTTATAATTATTACATCAATCAACATATTTCCATAAATACACCACCACCGCCAGTAATGGACATTGTAAATGATAGCAAAATACCAAATGCCTTTACTAATATGGAAAATGTTATTATATTAATATTATATTTCCTTCTGGGAAAGAAAAAAATGATTCATTTATCACTGCTCTGGTTGTCCAGTGATCATTGACTAACCATAAGACTACGCATTAGCGACTAGCCAAACAAAATGTACCTGCTAACTCAGACGATTTAAACATTTTCTTTAATGTTCCTGCATGGAAATAGTTGCTGAAGGGCTCACCTGCATAATTTACCAATGTTGATCATTAGATAGTTGAAGAGTTAGATAGAGCTCTAGGGGCTAACAAAATCAAGCGATATGGGGAGAAGGCAGGCACGGGTTACTGTTTATAGAAGATCAGCCAGGATCACAATGAATGGTGGTGCAGGCTTGAAGGGCCAAATGACTTCCTCCTTCACCTATTTTCTATGTTTCTAAAACTGACCTTGTGGAAGGAGTTAGAAGATGGTAACTATCAAAATGTATTGGTCAGTAAACAATTGGCGTAACACGGGTCAGTGTTGGTTTTGCCAATGTTGTTAGCGTTGTGGAAGTGAATGTGGGTGGCATTGGGTACATTTAAAAATGGCACGATAACTGGAGGCATTGTAGACAGTGAGGATGATTGTCTGAGTTTGCTGCAGGATCTAGATCAACTGGGAAAGTCGCTATACAAACACCGGTGGAAGGTAACTCAAAAAATTGCAAATTGATGTATTTATTCCAGGGAGGGATATATATTGCGAATGGCAAAATCTTGGAAATTTTGCGGAGCGACCTAGGGTGTAGAAGAACATAGCTCTCTGAAGGTGGCGACAAAGTGACAGTGTGGATGAGGAAGTTGTATAGAACGGTCACCTTCATTGGTCGGGTCATTGTGTTAGGATGCTGTATTACAGATGTACAATATGATGGTAAGACCGCACCTGACGTTTTCCGTGCAATTATGGTTGACATACTGTAGGAATGAAATAGTTAAGCTAGAGTTTTCAGAGAAGATTCAAAAGAATCTTAGCATGATGCACGGCTTGTATTCTAAGAAGAGACTCGATAGGCTGCGACTGTTTTCCTTGGAGCGCAAGAGGTTGAGGGGTGACCTTAGTGGGGTGGGGGGGGGAGGGGGAGAGGGGGGGGTCGGAAATCAGTTGAATTGTCAATCTTTTTCTTCAGTTCGAGGAATCCAAACTTATAGGCATACTTTTAAGGAGAAAAGGGAATCCCTTAAAGGGTTTAATTTAGATTGGAAGGGGGGTGGGATCTCAAGCAAGACTGAGATGAGAGGCTGGAAGCAGTATGCATGGCGATGAAATAAGGTCAAAGGACATAATATAAAGGATTACAGTAGGGAGCCAGGAAGGATTGTTGGAGTGAATTGCACTTATTTTAATGCAAGAAGCCTTATTGATAAGTCAGATGAACTCAAGATGTGGATAGGTCTGTGCGATTGGAATGCCGTAGCCACTAAGGAAACCTGGCCCACAGAGGGACAGGACTGGCTTATTGACTTATTAACAGTTGACTTATTCGCCTTCAGCCCTTTCAGCTTCCCAAGCACATTCTCCCTAGTAATAACCACTCCACTAACTGCCAACCCCTGACTCTCTTGAATTTCAGGCACATTGCTGCTGTCTTCCACTGTGAAGATTGATGCAAAAAAAGTTATTAAGCTCCTCTGCCATTTCCTCATTATCACTTCTCCTGCACGATTCTCCAGAGGCCCAAGTTCCACTCTTGATTCTGTCTTACTATTTATATAACTGAAGACATTCTTACTATCCTCTTTTATTTTATTGGCTATCTTACCTTCGTATTACATCTTCTCTCCCTGCCTTTTCTGCCTTTTTAGTTACCTTCTGTTGTTCTTTAAAGCTTTCCAATTTTCTGGCTTCCTGCTGATTTGTTACACGCCTTCTCTTTTAGATTTATACTGTCCTTGACTTCCCTTGTCAGCCACGGTCGCGTCTTTCTCCCATTAGAATATGTCTTCCTCTTTGGAATGAAAAGATCCTGCATCTTCCGGATTATTCCCAGAAATTCCTGCCATTGCTGTTCCACTGTCACCCCTGATATGGTCCCTTTCTAGTCCGCACTTTTCACCCCATCGGCCCTCGCATACAGCACACAGTTCTCCGACATTTTCGCCACCTCCAACGGGTTCCTACCACTAGCCATATCTTCCCATCTTCACCACTTTCCGTTTTCCGCAGGGGGTGTTACCATTCTACAATTCCTTATCCACATCTGTTTCGATCTGTCGTTTTCACAACATATCCTTCCATATCTCTAGAATTCCTGTCGCCTGACTAATGAAGGGTCTCGACCCGAACCGTCACCCATTCCTTCTCTCCAGAAATGCTGCCTGTCCCGCTGAGTTCCTCCAGCATTTTGAGCATAAATTCTCTGTAAACCAATATCTGTAGGTCTTTCCTGCGCCCTTAAAGCACTCGTGTCCTAACTTGGGACTGTAGCTTATCGTTTCTCGGCCGAATCACCAACAACAGCGTTCCATAATTTTTTTTATTGGATTATCTGCTGCACTTCCAAAGGGTAAGTTACCGTCATTATAAGCACCTGGTATACTCGGGATAACAGTAATGATCTTGGATGGGCACACCCATTTTGTTCAATATATGGAAAACTAAAACAGACATCAATTTTGCTGTAATGAAGAAGTCTTCTTAAAACCCACAGCGTTGCAGATAGCACAATCGGACGGAAAACTATGGACATTTTTTGAGGTTAGCACCAGCGTCTTCAGTCCCTTGTATAACACTTTCCCTTTCCCGTGTTTATGGTTTTACACCTGTTAAGAAAAACCTACCGCATATTCGGAAAGTTTTAATGCATGCAATACTGAGTTATATGTCATTCAAATAAGCACAGAAGCCACGTCAGCGTTCATACCCCTTTGGACAAACCTAACGTATCCATTAAACAGACATCATGATGTCCATTGCAATGACATTTTTCACTGTGGGCTGAACGAACACATTTCCATCGCGCCGAAGCTATTAACCCATAAAATCTATTATAGAATTTATGTTGTGACCACTACATTTAGCAACCACAGATAGCGTTTCCATTACATTGCAATTCACCAAATGCGTGATATTAAGGATAGGCGGATAACTGCGTCTTTGCACGCATTGATACTGTTATAATGCAACAGTAACCACATCACAGTGAACGTTGTCAGAAAAAAAAAGTTGTTTGCACGAGTACTGAAGCATCCGTTCTTCATCTGTTTTGCAGATAAAATTCTCCTATCTCTCGCCAAGTCAGGGATGCTGGAAGTGCAGGATATTGATGAGGTGGATGCGGAGGGTATGATTAGTGGTGGGATCACATTGGAGGTAACAGAAATACCAAAGACTGAAGTATTGGATTCAGTGGCCAGTGGGGTGAAAGATGGGGACAAAGGGACTATATCATTGTTCTGCTTGGGGGTAGTGGAGCGAGAGCAGAGCTACGGGGTACAGAGGGGACGCGAGTCAGGGGTCCATCTATGACAGAATGGGAGAACCAACATAACTAAAGCAAGAGGACGACTTGAATGTCCTCGATTGAAAAAGCCGCATCGTGGGAGCTAATGTGGTGCTGTCGGTGGAATTGAGAATAGGGGATAGCGTCTTTGTATGAGCCATGGTGGAATGAGGTGTAGTCCAGATAACTGTTGTAGTCTGTAGGCGTGGAGGAAACGTCAGTTCATAGTTTGTCCCCTGTGACTGAGGCAGAGAGATCAAAAAAGGGAAGAGTGGTGTCAGAGATATTCCAGGTGAAAGGGTCCCGACCTGAAACGTCATTAAACGTCATGAAGAAGGGTCTTGGCCTGAAACGACACCGATCCCAAGTTTTCAAGGAATGCTGCCTGGCCCACCGATTTACTCCAGCATTTTGTCTTCCTTGTTAAACCAGCATCTGCAGTTCATTGTTTCTTCTATATTTTAAACGAATAGAGTTTGATCATATTATTATCAATTGATTTGTCTTTCGATTGGCTACGCACCGTATCTCCAGTCTCTGCTTTATTCATTTACCCCTCTACTTCCTATTCGCTGCTTCTATATTTGCATGAACATCTGCGCTTCTCTACTCTCCTGCTGTTCTAAAATAAGGCCATGAAAATGATACGCTTACTTTATTACGGATTTTACGGATCCAGCCATACCGGCGGAGCATTTATTACATGCATACCGACCCTAACAATATTATAAATTTCGCAATCCCAAAGCTCCAGCACTTCCGATTTAATGATATTTGAAGGCTATTATCCTTTAATGGTACACGGTGGACGGCTTGACAGTACTCATCTATAGTCTTTTCATTGACTGATAGCATGCTACAAAAGACTTCCCACTATATGTTTATTTTTCCCCAACCGAGTCAAGACGGACTGGTTTCGTCTCTGACCGTTTCGATTTTTATTCATACGATGTACAGTGTTTCAATTTCTGATCATGTTTGTTTTTAATTTGTCCGTACACTTCAAACATTCAGCGGTTGCAAAGCGACTAGAAAGAATGCGGTAAACGCACGCTTGGAAGTGCATATTATTTTACAGAAGTTATAATTTAGGTGCCTAGTTTTACAAAACATATGCAAAGACAGGGAGCACAGTTGCTGAACGCATGGACACCGAAATTTACTTGAACATAACTTAGGCAATCATTTGCAACCCATTTCACCCCAAGTGTTGAAGGTGAAGGGCTCAGTTGGTTAGGAGTTTTGACGTAAAATCAGTGCTTCATGCTTGTAATATAGTAATCTCGCACTTTCTCTGAGGGTTGTTGCAGCTTGTTGTCAGAGAACGGACGATCTGATAAGTAATTACACAAATAATAAGACATCATTTTGAGCACGGAGACTACTTGGGATTCCATTCTGAATAGATTACATCTGCTCCTCGCATTTGCTTTATGGGCTGTTAGTTGCCAGTGGCATTATCCTTACAATTGTTTGCTCTCTTTTCTTGTTTCCTGCCGTAACGAGCGGAGCGTAGATCACTTTAGCATGCATTGGTTTCTGCTTGTTCTACAAGATGAAAATTAGGGGGAAGAACATTAGTTCATTTTTTAAGTTGCTTTAAATCTCATGCAGTCACGAGAGCATCGCAAGATCAGAAATCATTACAACAGGCTGCCAGCTAAAAGTAATAAAAATGAACGGCAGATACTGGTTTATACCAAAGATAGACACAAAGTACTGGAGTGAGTGAGCAGGTGAGGCAGCATATCTGACGAAAATGGGCAGGTGACTCTTGGGGTCTGGATCCTTCTTAAGTCTGCGTGTGTGTGCGTGTGTGTGTGTGTGTGTGTGTGTGTGTGTGTGTGTGTGTGTTTGTCTGAGAGTGTGTGTGTGTGTTTGTCTGAGAGTGTGTGTATGTGGATTGTCGCCTTGTCGTGGCGGATAAGGTTGTGTGGTCCTGATACTAAGAGCGATGCCGTCTGGAGCTATGCTCTTGGTAGGGCCACCCATGCCGGAAGGTCGATGGGAAGGTCCGTGCCCTCCAACGAAGCGCAATCCAACCAATACCTCAACGGTGGAACAGGCAGAGGATGATGGCTGACTTTAGTGGAGCGTCACAACGGCTGGGAAGATGGATGAAGGCTGCAGCAGAAAAGGGTCTCCGGTCGTCTTGGACTCCATGGCAGTGGATCCTGACCCAGATCTGTCAAGAACCGTGTGGTGGCTGTAGCTGTACCAGTCTCCCCACGTTAAACAAAGTCACGCACAGGCCTCCTCCTAAAAGAGCACAGTCATATTCGTTTCGATTGACCGCCGATGATGATGATGTGTGTGTGTGTTTGTGTTTGTGTACGTGTGTGTGTGCGAGCACGTGTTTGTGTGTGTGGTGGAGGGTGAGGGGAAGCGGAACTGGAGGCGAAGAAAAAACAGGACCAATCAAGGCCAGCAACACCTCGCTACGTCTCCCTCCGCCTCCCGTCCTCCACTCAAGGTTAGTTACCAAATTCGGCAGTTCGTAACTATGTATCCCTCATGGACTCACACCCGTCCCTGTCCAACAGTCAGGCCATCGGGAAACCACCTTACCTGAGGTCATCTGTTTACTTCGCTTTCAGATTTTCCCTCTACTCTCCCTGCTGCATTCAGTCTGAAGAAGGGTCCGGACCCGAAACGTCACTTATGAATTTTCTCCTGACCCGCTGAGTTTCTCCAGCATCTTGTGTCTAACTTTGCCATGAAAATATTTTTGATACATTATGCGCAAGGACAAGAATTTTTCTCTATTTTCTATTTTCTGTCAGGAGATGCAATATGTATAAAATAAATGAAGCCGTCCATCGTTCGGTTGGGAGTGGTAAACGCAGAGCTAAGGTCAATCATCACCTTATTGAACGCCGAAGCATGCCGAAGGGCGGAGGTACTAATATCGAGCCTGAATGCGTACATATATGTGTACCTCACCGGCATTGGATTTATCCTGGATTTGCTCAGATTTAGCGCAGATTTGGGGCGACATGTTGGCGCAACGTTAGAGTTTCTGCCACACAGCGCCAGAGACCGTGTCCCACAGACCAACGACGTACAGGTTTGTAGGTTAATTGGCTTGGTATAATTGTAAAACTGTTCCTAGTTTGTGTAGGATATGGTAAGTATGCGGGCATCGCTGGTCTGCGTGGACTCGGTGGGCCGAAGGGCCTTTTTCTGCGTTGTATCTCTAAACTAATCTAAACTAAACTAAACTAAACTAAATTAAACTAAACTCATCGAAACTAATCTAAACTAAACTAAACGAAACGGATCTAACCTAAACTAAACTAAACTAAACTAAAAATAAGGCACAATCGCTTCACCTGCACATTCCATAGACTAAACGAGAAATGTTTGCATCTTCTAAAGAAAGGTGAATTGATTCTTGCGGAGAACGGCACTACCAGGCACTAAAATGGAACGCCATTACAGGAATAGAAGCGTCGATCACTTCTCCTGCTCCAACAGTACTAAAAAAAGGGAGTAATAGTTCCCCCCATAATGTTTGGACAAAGACCCATCATTTATGTATTTGCCTCTGTACTGCACAATTTGAGATTTGTAATAGAAAAAAAAATCACATGTAGTTAAAGTGCATATTGTCAGGTTTTATTAAAACCATTTTATACATTTTGGTTTCACCATGTAGAAATTACAGATGGATTTATACATAGTCCCTTCCATTTCACGGCACCATAATGTTTTGGACCCATGGCTTCACAGGCATTTACAAACGCTCAGGTGTGTTTAAGGGGGTTCTCAGCACCTAGTCTATCCTCCAGTCTTTCCATCAACTTTGGAAACTTTTATTGCTGTTCATGCTACAGCAAGTCAATGATCCCAAACATATCGATAAAGCGACCAAGGAGTTTTTCAAAGCTAAAAAATTGTCAATTCTTGAGTGGCCAAGTCAAATCACCCGGTCTGAACCAAATTCAGCATACCTTTTATATGCTGAAGAGAAAACGGATGGGTACTAGCCCCCAAAACAAGCATAAACTAGAGATAACTGTAATGCAGGCCTGGCAGGGCATCGCCAGAGAAGACACACAGCAACTCATGAATCGCAGACTTCAAGAAGTCATTGCATGCAAAGGATATGCAACAAAATACTAAACATGACTACTTTCATTTACATGACATTGCCATGTCCCAAACATTATGGTGCCCTGAAATGGGGGGAGGGAACTATGGATAAGCACTGCTGTAATCCCTACAAAATGTATAAAAATGCCCTTTATTAAAATCTGACAATGTGCACTTTACCACATGTGATTTTTCTTTCTATTAAAAATCTCAAATTGTGGTGTACAGCGGCAAATAAATGAGTGATGGGTCTTTGTCCAAAACATTATGGAGGGCACTGTAGCTCTGATTAGCTAAAGAAATCGCACTGTGGGTATGGCGGGGGAACGTTTCCTAGCCCTAAATTACCTTTATTATCTTCGTAAACGTCTTTGCTTTACCTTAGCATTTACAAATGCAAAGGAACACTTTCGTTTGGATCCATTTTAGATCTCGATAGTGTCGTTCTCCGCAAGAACTTTACACGACACCGTTCAGAGAATGGCCACTGAGCTGATTGCGGGTGCATTGGGGTTTCTATGCGCAAATAGAGGGCAGCTTGATTTTGTACTGTTTGGACGTCCTACTTCTGTCTTCGAGGCTTCACATGGTAATTACTGGGCATGCAGTGCGTGCCAGGCAAATACGGCAGATATGCATCTGTGGAAGGCATTCATGATTTTGCTCTGGAGGTACGAGCATTTAATAGACCTTAGACATTTTGTGAAAAGAGGCACGAATTTATAGATGTGAGTGCAATATATCATCTAGACAAGATGGGTTTTCATCTAGCAATCGTGTTCACGTACAAAACCCTTTCAACGGCTGCTACCGAGGGGTATTGGTAGCAACGACACAACAAAGGTATTGGTAGCAAACTAATTTCCGTTGTATTGAAGGCAAACACAGATATTTTAACTTCGCTTAGGTATGTAAATTACTGGGCGTGTGAATGTGAAATGGTACTTCAGATTAATATGAGGGCAATTAAATGCATCGCAGAATACCGACAGTTGTTTTTAGGCCCATGCTTCATTTTTGTCCAATCGGCTGGACTGCTAATTGTATATAATATATTATATTATATTTCCGAAATAATTCCATGGATTTTGAGTACATACCATTAATATCAGATATTTCTCCTTCCTTCTGGGTACCTGGTAAATTAATAATACTAATTTCTTCTCAAGTTAACAAAATGGCATTTTGTCACCCGAAAAAAAGCGGTTCTCATAGAGTTGGTGGTTAATATAGATCGATGGAAACGATCGTATGCAAGGACATGGCTTTATCACGAATCGATATTAATATGCTGATGTCGTTAGCCTTTTAATTCTAGTCAGTGTTTCTCGGGAGCCAGGCCGCTGGTAATTAAATAGAATCTCCTGTTAGCATTCTTTCCCGATTGCTGGGATTCGTATAATTTGACCTGGCAGCGAGCAAATACGGAGAATGAAAACAAATATAAACTGTCTAGATTTCCAAAGGAATGTCAGATAGGCTGGCGACATAGGACACATGAAAAATGAGAATACGTAATTAGAGACGGGTTCCAGGTCAATTCATGGCTGGCTGCGGGAAAGAAAGCAGACTAAACTGCAACTGCTCACAGAAAGCAATGGGCGCAGTTGTGTTGCTTCCAATACTGCAGTTTGGTCGAAGCAGAATCAAACCTGATTTCTGAAGTTAGGGTGACACATAATTGGATAAGATGTTCAGTACTGAGGGGAACAGCACATTACAGTAGGATATTAGTGTAGTAAAAAAGGGCGTAATGGCGAATATGAACACTTTCATTCAAGGTAATGAAATTTCGCAGAAGGAACAGGGAGACCACTCATTGTAACATAAAACATAAATACACAGCATAAGAAAATGCCCCTCGGCCCACAATGGCTTTGTCGACCGAGATGACAAGATAATTAAGCTATTTTGCCCAAGAAAAGAGAGATCACGCGCCTCCCTTTCTCGAGCTATAGCCCCCTGAACAAAATGCTTAATCGGGTTAAATTATTCTTTACCTTTATTTGTTCTTGCAATACAACATGTTGCAATGAGAAGAGGCAGTAGTAACGTTACTAAACCGCACATTATCCTGACACAATTGATGATGTTAGTACCTGTAAGATTGAAATGCATAAGATACATATGAATATCGTAGCACCTGAAAGCGGAAAATCCCTCTCTCTTGAATCTGATGTCATACCCTGCAAGCTCAGAAATCTATTAATACTGTGAACATTTTTGTAAAACAAACAAATACAATTGACAGGTTTGAGTTTTCCGAAAGCGAATCTGGCGAAAATATAAATAGATTTGCCTAATGATCGAATTATATTTAATAAAATTGATGGAGTTGGGAAGAAGGTTGTCAAAGGTTACAGCAGGTTTTATATCACTGTCTAGTTACTTTTTTTCCCTTAATGTATTCACGAAATGTCTTCATATTTTCCTTAATATTATTTGCTAGAATTATCCATTGCCTTTTTTTTTTGCCCGTTTGATTTACGTTTTAACTATGCTCCTCAGTCCCCTAAACTCCTCGAGGATACATTTAATCCCAGCTGCCTACAACTGGCCCATACCTCCTTTTTTCCTGACCAGAAACTCAAATTTGCATGTCATCTGGGTTTCCTTACTCCCATTTGCCTTACCTATTAGTTTAGAATGAACATGCATGCTTAGAACTCCCGCCTTTGCACTTTGAAGAGCATTCCATTTTCCCGAAGCTGCTTTGGCTGCAAATAACCTACTCAACTCAATAGTTGTAAGTTAAAATGATACAAAGTGCTGGATTAACTCTGTTGGTCAATCAGCATCTCTGCAGAACATGGATAGGTTACGTTATGAGTTGGGACTATTGTTCAGTCCCCTGGTTGGGTCTGCTTCAAGCTTCCACCAAACGTTTGTAAATTCCTGTCCAATGCCGTGGAACAGAGGGATCTAGGAATAATTGTGCATAGTTCCCTGAAGGTGGAATCGCATGTAGATAGGGTGGTAAATAAAGCTTTTGGTGTGCTGGCCTTTATAAGTCAGAGCATTGAATATGGGAGTAGGGAAGTAATGTTAAAATTGTACAAGGCATTGGTGAGACCAATTCTGGAGTATGGTGTACAATTTTGGTCGCCTAATTATAGGAAGGATGTCAACAAAATAGAGAGAGTACAGAGGACATTTACTAGAATGTTGCCTGGGTTCCAGCAACTAAGTTACAGAGAAAAGTTGAATAAGTTAGGTCTTTATTCTTTGGAGCGCAGAAGGTTAAGGGGGGGACTTGAGGTCTTTAAAATGATGAAAGGGATAGACAGAGTTGACATGGATAAACTTTTCCCATTGAGGGTAGGGAAGATTCAAACAAGAGGGCATGACATGAAAATTAAGGGACAGAAGTTTAGGGGTAACATGAGGGGGAACTTCTTTACCCAGAGAGTGGTGGCTCAATCAAGTCCCCCCTTAACCTTCTGCGCTCCAAAGAATAAAGACCTAACTTGTTCAACCTTTCTCTGTAACTTAGTTGCTGGAACCCAGGCAACATTCTAGTAAATCTTCACTGTGCTCTCTCTATTTTGTTGACATCCTTCCTATTTTGGCGACCAAAATTGTACATCATACTCCAGAATTGGTCTTACCAATGCCTTGTACAATTTTAACATTACTTCCCTACTCCTATATTCAATGCTCTGATTTAGAATCAAACAATTGACCCTCGCGGTGACGGGGAATTGTTTCTGTGTTGTAATGGGAATGCTGTTATCCTACATAAAAAAATAGAATACGCGAGGAGGTCGTTGATAGACTGGACAAATGAGCCAAAATATGCTTTTATTTTGAGGAATTTGGATGCATACGGGAAAGGGGAAAACATATTACACAATTCTGGTAAGCTGATAAAAGATTTAAGGCAGATCGTGGAACTTTAGACTTCATGGATGATGCAGTGGATCCAAAGGACACGATGCCGTGGCAAATGCTTGAAAATCAGTAATTTTTAATTTAGGTCTATGCACATGTTTTTTGCGAGAATGATAGATGAGATAACTGTGGCCGGTTCAGTGAAGAGTTGGGAGAAGTTTGGGGTCTTCTCGTTTCGGCAGAAATGAAGGCAATTGGTCACGGGAGACGCTTTACCGGGGCAATTTATTTCGGCTGAAGAAAAGGGAAAGCCAGCGGTTACACCGGATCGAGGAGATTTGTGGGAATAGCTTTCTTGAGATTCGGAGTGCAGCACCTGACATGCTGGAGGTAGCAGCTCACAATGAATTTGTCAAAAGACAATGTTGCGTGTACTTGATGAGAACATTTGCAGCCACATGGAAATCGAGCGGATGTGATTATAATATACGGATCTTCAAGGTTTATAGTTCCAGGCCAGGACTAACGGTAATTCCTATCATGCGACATTTTGTGAAATTTCCAACTTTACGTAACTTTCTATGGTAATAGTGATACGCAGTCTTACCTGTGTTACCCGTGTCGGAGTTAATAACAACGTAAGTGGCTGCTGCAGGAACAACGTGGGTTACATGATTCACAAGGCAGGTGTAAACGGTGCCGCTCGGGACAGAATGTGTCACTTGTAATCGGCTGGAAGCTTCATACAATCCATCTGCGGTGGGCTTGTTGCTATTAACCAAATCCATTGTAGTTTTTATACCATCTTTATACCAGATGAAGCTGATATTATTTGGGTAAAAGGGAGATGTCGCGCAGAGAATAAAGAAGGATTCCGTCTTCTCGTGAATTCCAGAGAAAATGTTCAGTGGAGTTGGCGGAACTAGGGATTAAAGGTTAGTGATACGTTTATATTAGTAGAAAATGAGTGTGCGGAGTGTGAATGGTTAATGTGAGGCGGATTCGCGCGTTCATTGTGCTTTTATAATAATGTAAGCGGAACCTTTATACCCGAATTTAAATCAGAAATAACGTTTACTCGTGCTGTCTAGAGAAGAAAAACATGATGGTAAATGTACATCCCACCCTGCGTCCTGCAGAACCTCTTCTCCCACCTGTGCAACATTAGCGTCCAAACTTATTCATGTGGAGGCCATGGTCACAATTGAATGACTCTAACGTCCAATATAAAAACAAACAGTCCTCTTGATCTAACGCACTACGACAGTTGCACATGTCTTTTCCGTATTCACAACGGGCACTACAATGCTGTCTGTATTGTACTAATGTTATGCTGTGCTTTGGAAAAAAACGTCCAATACTTAAGATACGTTTTGATTAATATCGCTAAAACGTATTGTTTATACATATCAGCATGCAGACCGTCTATGGTATGACTTACCAATCGCAATATTTATAATATTCATCTGGCTGTATGAATGATTGAAATCTGAAAAAAACACGTTACTTGCATGGGCAATATCACAGTCGCGAAATCGCATTCGTTACACGTTTAAACATACTTACCCAACACAACTAAAGACGACCCGGTTCCGTTGCCAACTAAAGTGCCTCGGCGGGTGATGGTACAATAATACACTCCGGCATCCTGTCGGCTCACATTGACTATTTTCAGGGATCCACTGAATTTAGTAGCGACGCCGGAAACCGTTCTCCCGTCAGGGTCTTGGATGAAAAAAACTTTTTCACCCTGTTTCCACCAATGTACGCTTACGCTGGGCCCGTCACGAGAGAAGGGAAGAGAGCAGTGAAACGAAACATTTTGGCCCGTCGAGACATTCACTGCTTTAGGAAATTGAGCTATTTTGTCTGCAGTTTTCCCATACCCTAAAGGAAAGAAAAACAGGCCCGATTAGGATTATTTCACCCCAGAAGGTTAAACGCAGGAGTAGGGCTAATTGCAAATGGAAATAAAGACACGCATTAAAGAACCCTTGAATAGATGTAGGTTTTAGTCTGTATAAAAGGTTGATGGGGATGCCATGTACCTGTGAAAATTATCCCCCAAAAAGAGAAACAGCGAAGTACAATGCTGGCCAACATTCTGCAGCAAGTGATCACAGGGCGTGTGGAGCAGTAAACGTGTCTGAAGGTTGAATTGTCAGATGATGAAGCACGTCACTTCTTCTTTGACTGCAGTGCGGCTCCTGTCGATGTGGCGAGATTTACTTTTACTTGCATTGCTGTCAACAGCGGCATAATCGGTTGTGGATTATTTCACTGAATGAAGAGAAAGCAATCCACCAAACAAATATAACGTAGATGAGCTCTAAAAACCTGCGTTTTGCTTCTAGTTGGGCTAAATTGACTCCCCGCCTCCACAATCAAACCACTCATTTTACAAACCCCAACCCTCGCAGTCCCATACCGCCATATCAACGTCATAATTCCGGATCCCTACCATCCCTGACCACGAACCACCGCTCCCCTCCCCTTACTGCACCGCCCATTGCATATCTTATCGCTTCCACCCCAGTAATCGGCGAGTCCTTATGCTAACACAAGCTATGATGAGGACATTTAAGCACTAATCCAGATTTTCGAAATTCCCCTGTTCTCCATACTGAATTCAGTTTGATTTTTCGCACAGGATGAAGAGAAAATTCCTCATTTTGCTCAGATAGTCTCTGCAAAAACATCAGTACTCTGTTGTGCAATGATAGTGGAAGTTGCGTCATTTCAGCAGAAATATCTGCGAAATCATTTCAGATGAGAAGGGGGAGATCCATTGGTCTATAGTTTAGGAAACAAATAGATAATTCATTGTTAAAGTTCTTAACAGAGGGAGATATTCGCTATTCAACAGAGATTGCTGGGGTAACTGCTTCGAGTTGAACTGGAAACAACCATAAATTGCTTCACCGCTGCTCCTGAGGCATTTGTTCTTCTGTTGTCGGCGTTTCTACTTTCGCCATCACTGGAAAGCTCTCAGTGTAACATCGATTTGGTCAAACGGTTTTGTATAAACCCATAACCGACGAGAATGGCGGTGGGTGGGCACGGTGGAACAGATAGCATGGGATTTGTTGCCCAGATGGTGGGCTTTGGACCGACTGTTGCAGGTTTTCCAAGCAGAAATAGCCTTCGCCGCCGTAAAACATATACCGATGAAATTGGTCGCTGGAATTCATGTATACAGAGGATCAGCCAGCATCTCTGGTGAAACGTAATAGGTGGCGTTTCGGTCGAGACCCTTCTTCAGAAAGGGGAATGTCGGGTACGATAGTATTTGGGTTGGTACCCCCACGAGAATCGATTTGGGGCGTAAGCTGCTGATTTCCTTTTCTGGAAGTCCGGCTTGGTAGCGTGGTTATATCATCATCTCCAATTAGGACCAATGTTCCTTTGAGATTCATACAAGCAGACCAGATGGTGGTATAATTCTGGGAAGTGTACCAGTCGGCCAGTATAATTCCGGGAAGTGTACCAGTCATTTCACACACCTTGACAGCGATAGACTCCTTTAGAGTGGATGGCCACATGTGCACGCACCCAACAAATGGAAAGATTATTCCTTCCCACATAATAATTGGATATATATATATATATATATATATATATATATATATATATAAGAATGTATGAATGTAGCTACCTTTTACGTGTTGTATCGTTGAATCCTCTCTTCTCCTGCCTCCTACATTGTAAACTGGTCTGGATGCTTTGTCACCACAGAATATGCAATGGGCATATCAGCAATTATTGCAGTTCTATAGAAATCACCAGTGTGTCCTTCTAATCGTGTCTGCGTCCAATTCCTTACACCGGGTCTTACTAAATTATTGTTACATGTAATCGTTTCGCCAAAACATAAACACGCAGTTTGGTTCACTGATTCTTCACATGTTTTCAGGATAGCTTAATGCTGGTGGTACTTCATTTTCATCATCCTGGTTCTCCAACAAAGCCTAGTGGACACCCAGTCAGTGGCAGGCGGATACCCCCGCAAGCAAGGCTGGCAGTTTCCCCTTGGCACTGGTAGCGACACAGTCCCTGGGCGAAGTCCCAACTAATGTGCGCCCCCCAAGGTTGTGTTATACTTTTTCTTTATGAGCAACATTTCACGGTTAACAATTGACAGTAAAATACATCAACAGACACTTGTCTGCTAACTGTGATACTTATATAAGTTTGCTACAGAATGTTCAATCAAAGCTACTACTGAATCTTTTATCTGAAATCCGCAGTAGGTCCATAGCCGTTCTTTAGCTGCTCTTTATTTTGAACGCTATCCCTTTATCCCTTTCCACCCAATGTGTCATATCATGACACGTTCCTTACATCCCATCGTTTGAGGCATTGGATCACTAGTGAAGTAAATATCGCGTCCACTGGAAACTTTAATGATCCCACTATTACAGGGTCAGTATTTGACCGCTGGGACACAGTGACAGTTTAGCCACGATCTCTCAGTATGTACGATAACGTAATTCCAGGGCTCACAGGTTAGATTCGATTCCATACAATACGAAACGATAAAACTTCATTCATCTTCGGAGGGATATTGGTCTGCCGCCGGTCACAACACACAAGGTACACCAAAATTTGAAATTAAAAGTGAAAAGAAAAAGAAAAAGATAAGCGACTGTTCGCTGGCTGCCGTGTGCACAGCGCCTTCACTGGATCAAATGAACAAACAAACAAACAAGCAAACAAACACAGACTCATCCCCTGGCCAGAGTGCCCCCATCCCCACACCGGGTCCCCATTTGTCCTCCTGCCGTCCCTCACAGCTGTCCCCCCACGCCGGGCCCCCATTGTTCTTCACGGCGGCCGCCTACGCCGGGTCCCCATTGTTCTTCACAACCACAGTTAATTAGTAAAATACTAAGTACAATATTCTACCACTCACCCGTTCCCCCAATGCAACCCGTTCCCCAACGCAATATTCCACCACTTACCCATAGCAGCCAACTGCGCAGGCGTGGCTCATTTCCCCTCGTCGCCCAGCACTCCCCCCCTTCTCTTCACCCTCTCTCTCATTTCCCCTCTCCTTCTCCCCTCCCCAATCCCCCCTCACTTCTCCCTCCCTCTCCTTTCCCCTACCCTCAGTCACTCCCTCCCTTCCTCCCTCCCTCCCTCCATAACTCCTCTCCCATCCCTACCCTATCATATCCCACTATCCCCCACCTCTCCTCCCCTACCCGCCCCCCGCTGCCCTCCCCTCCCTCCCTCCCTCCCCGCCCCTCCCCTCACTCCCCTCCCTCTATTCCCCACTCCCTACATCCCCCACTCCCCCTCCTCTTCCTCTATTCCCCGTCCTCCCCCACTTTCCATCCTCATCTCCCGCACCCCCCCCTCCCTACCCCTCCTCTCCCTCAATCCCCCCACCCTGCCTCCTCAACTCCCGATAATCAACTGCCGCTCCTTTCTCTCCTTGTGTGCCCGGAGGCAGCAGCGCCGCTGCCGCAAGGCTCAGCGCCCAGGCTTCGGGTCCTCGGCGCAGCCTCAGCCCGCACCCAGAGCCGGCCGCCACGACCAGCCTCAGCATTCAGGCCGCGGATCGTGGCGCGGCTTCTCCCCGTCCCCGGAGCCGGCCGCTACCGCCGCCGCCGCCGCCAGCCTCAGCGTCCATGCCCCAGAACGTCGGCGTGACTCGTCGTCGTCGTCGCCGCCGGCGCCGCCATCTCAATTCTGTAAAGGCACGACTGAGGATCCGTTGGGTGCCATTTGCGACGCCAGTAAAGATGCAAACGGGAACTGTTCCCAAAATGCGTATTCGCGTTTTTTTACGGTTTTTAAACAATGTGTTTTTAAATATGCCATCGACCTGAACAAAACTTATTGCATTTACAGCACAGGACAATGGTGGGCAAGGTGGGGAAATCCGTTTTTGCGCGAATAGAACAGCAATGCAAACCTGCAGATGAATTTTAGTAACATATATAGATAAACAAGGCATACAACACTACAAGTATTAGTACTACAATATTTAACTCGTGTACTATGGATGTCATAAGTCCAATGACTTGGACATATTACCCATATGAATGAATTGGCCAGGTTCACCCTTAATTCAGTAAGGACATACAGTGAAAGGGTTAAGCAGTTAACATAAAAGAAAAAAATAAGGACACATTCCTCACAAGATGGGAAACATTCCCCACGTCAACCAAATCTCCAATAATGTTAAAGTCATAAGATGGAAGTTAGATATTATGCAGTAATTCTGACCCACATCACCACAGTTCATACATAGGAACTTATGAAGATAGGTGGAGGGGTAGGTAGTGTAGAGAAAGCAGGGAATCTGCAGAAAGACTTGGGTAGGTTGAGAGAGTGGGCTGAGAAGTGGCAGATGGAATACCGTAGCAAAGTGCAGAGACATGTATTTTGGTATGAATAAAGGCATAGTGTGACTGCACTGTGTGATGGGCCACGCACTGTACATAACCTTCGCCTCTTTAGGGGGTCACGTGTCCCGGTGACGAGAAATAGGGGTCACGGTTGGGTCACGGGTGCCCCTGTGAGGTTATTTAAGGGTTAATCGCACCCGCACAGGGTTGGTGACTGAGGAGAATTAGTGTAGTAATAAAGAACCATTATTTCGGATAAACGTCGTGTTTGCCTCATTCTTTAACGGACAAGTCCACGTCCGCTACATTTGGTGCCCTCGACGTCCAGAATAGATATTCTGGAAGAAAAATGCGCCCCGCCAAAACCTAACCCTTCGCCGCCGCCGACGACGACCAGGCTCAACTCAGCGCCGTCGCCCTGAAGCTGCCAACCTTCTGGACGATCCAGCCACAGGTATGGTTCCAGCAGGCCGAACCCCAATTCTTCGTCCACGGGATGACAAACGATGAGACCCGCTACCATTATGTGGTCGGCGCACTCGACCAAGAAACAGCCAGGTGAATCATCCCCTTCCTGCAGGATCCACCAGCGGCCGATAAATATGACGACCTGAAGACGCTCCTGCTCCATACCTTCGGCCTCAGTCGGATGGAGCCAGCGGCAAGCATTTCCAACATGGGCTGGCTCGGCGACCGTAAACCATCGGCCCTAATGTATGAATGTTACAAACATTTGAGATTTTAGAACTCAAGCCTGTAATTTATCCCATCAGATAAAGCATAAAAGAACTTTAATTTGACCCCTAATTCACTTTCATATCTTCAGTATTAAAAAAGTTATAGCCATTTTCATACTCGGAAATTAGCATCTCGTCCCCTATTGCTTTTCCATTGACTTAACACAAAAGCTGTGATCGAGGACAGTCAAGAGCCCTTAACTTTCTTAAAAAAATAAGGTGCAAAAATTCAAGATTCAAGATTCAAGAGAATTTATTGTGATGTGTCCCAGATAGGGCAATGAAATTCTTTCTTTGCTTCAGCACAACAGAATATAGTAGGCATGAATACAGAACATATCAGTGTGTCCATATACCATTATATAAATATATACACACATGAATAAATAAACAGATAAAGTGCAAATAAACAGATAATGGTCTATTAATGTTCAGAGTTTTGTTTGAGTTGAGTTTATTAGCCTGATGACATGGGGAAGGCGCAATGCCTGACCCTGGACGTTGCAGTCTTCAGGCTCATGTACCTTCTCCCTGAATATGGCGGGGAGATGAGTGTGTGGCCAGGATGGTGTGGGTCCTTGATGATGCTGCCAGCCTTTTTTGAGGCAGCGACTGTGATAGATCCCCTCGATGGCAGGGAGGTCAGAGCCAATAATGGACTGAGGCTGTTTACTACTTTTTGTAGTCTTTTCCACTCCTGGGCGCGTAAGTTGCCGAACCAAGCCACGATGCAACCACTCAGCATGCTCTCTACTGTGCACCTGTAGAAATTAGAGAGAGATTAAGAGAACTGAATGAACATTTCAGTTATTATAGATTGAAGCATTCTGAAACAAATATGAAACATCTTACTTGGATGACCTGAAATTAAAGCATATCATTAGTTAGTTACCTAATTGTAGCTATTTACAAAATTGACCATTGTGATGGAAATAATAATAAACACCCAGACTGCCTTGAAAATTCAAAAATGTGATATTCTCAAGATCAGAACTTTAATATTATTGTATTATATGCTGTAAGTCCGTAACAGACAGGTAAATAAATTACAATTTCTAGCAAAAGACCAAGTTTTTATGGAGAAGATCAGTTGCCAGCTGGTGCATTGGCATATCATAATCAGTAGCATCATCATACTCCTCAGATTCTAACCAATAAACAACTCTGTACACCTTGTTTTTCCTCACCTTTTCAATTTTGGCATTGTAAACTACAGGATTTTGCTCTTCAAACCACGCATGTCATGCGTTTCTGCCCACTACTTTCAAATTAAGAATTTCCTGAAGATCATCACATTTGGAGTAGTCCAAATTGGGATAATCTGTGCGAATGCTGTCTAAACACTAACACTAAAACAAATAGTAAATACCCAACAAAAAAATCATATTCATCAGTTTCCTCAAATCAATTAAATTCATCTAATCTGTAATGCTGTTCAGTGTTTTTTATTTTTGAATCGGCTTAAGGGTGCTAAGCACTGGAGAACATAATGTCAAATATAAAAATATACTAGAAAAAGTGGGACCGGTTGGGTCCCATGTTCACACGGGAGGGCTGGTCCCCCAATGCAATATTCCACCTCTCCACCATTTCCAATATTGGTGGCCAGTGGGGTGGGGGGGGGGGGGGGGGGGGGGGGGGAGGGGGGGCTTTCTGGAGCGCTAGAATGGGTGTTGTGGCTGAAGGGACTCACTCACCCATGGCTGGTGCGGCTATTCCTTGAAATTCCATTTCAAGTGGAGTGCAGGCCACCAAATTCAAATGCAGTTTCCTACCATTTCAAGCAGGGAGCAAGGCCACCAAGTTCAAAAGCAGCTTCATACTGTTTCAAGCAGGGTGCAAGGCCACCAAATTCAAAAGCAGTTTCCTACCATTTCAAGGAGGGTGCAAGGCCACCAAATTCAAAAGCAGTTTCCTACAGTCACTTAGCCAGTCACATGGATCAAATGGTTTTGTGGTATATTGCCCAACTGCGGGGAAATGGGGCCAGTTTATACAGGGCATATCGGTAGCAAGGACGGATTGGGCCTAAAGGCCTCTTTCCCATACTGTGTGACTCTATATCTCCATGATTACATAGCTTTGTGGGTTCCATTTTGCTCCCTGCCTTATCCTCTGAGATAGACACAGAGCAAATTAAAAGCATAATGAAGAATCATAGATATTTCACGTGGGGATGAGAGCACGATGGAACGAAGCCAAAAACTGACGAAACTGAGCACTTCTCTACGGATGCAGCTATACGCACCCATGCAGCTGCTGATGTAACGGCATGCAAGCACAGAGGATGTCAGTAGGAATGCAACAAAGACTTGCTCATGTGTCCTCTAGAAGGCAAGCATATATTTGGACCATGTCATTTGGCCCAAGTCATTGTTTCTCTGAAGAAGGTAGATAATTGCAAGGAAGATAATTACAGGGCAGCCCATTCGCTTAGCTCGTAGAACTGCTATCACACAGGGCCGGGGACCTGGGATTGATTCTGCCCTCATTTAGTGTCTAGGTGGGGTTTGCACATTCTCCATGTGACAACGCAGGTTCCTACCGAGTGCTCCGGTTTCTCCCAACATCTACAAGACGCTTGTGCTTGTTGGTAAATGGATATTTGTAAAGTTCCCCTAGTGGGTGTTTGTAAGTGATCCATTATAAAGTCTGGTGTGAACCATTAGTCTTTTATTAAGATCATACAGACAACGTTACACACAGCTGTGCTCATCACATCAGCTTACGTACTAACTGCAGTAGCATAACGACAGGCTGTCAAACGTACAGTACTCATGATGCCCAAAACCCGTACTGGATTAAATGGTGGAATGTGTGACATGCATAATATGTGCAATGGAGATTATATAGGCATGGATTAATATGATTAGTCTACATCCTTCCTCTTAAAGAAGCAATGCACAATTTAAAAAAACACTTGGCGGAATATATTGTAAAACACCAATGTAGGGCGATTGCACTTTACTTATACATCGTGCTAGCGCATAAAATAAAACAAGTCGTACCCAGTTCAGACAGAGCCGGTGATTTTTTTTAATTTTCAGATTAATTTCCGTAGTATCCGTATTTTTTCCTTCACTGGAGATTGAACAGGAGAAGGTACCGGTCTTCCCGGCACCGCGGGCGAAAGCGGGGACTGTAGCGGCAGTGGCCTGAGTGGTGGTCTGGTCTTGTCGGAATGTTTCTTCTGAGCATCTCGGCACTGCTGGAGCTGGGATTGAACTGCTGCCAGTGCATGAACTTCTACAGCATCTGCTTGGCTATAGATAGAGTAGTGCGAGTCTGTCTTGACATGAGGTGCTGGGCAGGGGGTCCCAGAATCGGTTCGCGGGAGATGTTTCACAGGTTAAGCAAGTCGAGATAACATCGGAGCCGGCCCTGTGTGACTGTTCCATTAACTGTTTGGCGTTTCTGACCGCACGTTTTGTAGGCCGTTGGACTGCGGGTATTCGGGGCTGCTGGTAATGTGGCGAAAAATCCAGCGTTGAGCGAAACCCCTGAAGAGTTGACTGGAGAATTGACTGACATTGTCAGAGAGCAGCAGGACTGGTGCCCCGTGGACAGCGAAGTGGCGTGGAAAGCCCCTGTCCCACTTAGGAAACATGAACGGAAACCTCTGGGGACCGTGTGCCCCACCCAAGGTTTCCGTGAGGTGCCCAGAGGTTCCCGTGAGGTTCCCGGACTAAGGTGCTGTTGTTGGAGTTCGGAGTCGGTCAGCTCCCGATTTTACCGTCCACAAGTCCCACGGCCGAAGATTCCGAATTCAGGCGCGTGCGAGTGCGGGCACCAAGAAATTGTGTCCCTCCCATGTTTCGACAGCGATTTCCGCCCCTGTGGTTCATCGTGGGAGAAAATGCGATCTTTGGAGGTGGGATCCATTGTACGATGGGATGGAATCGCATTTCAGAGCGGCAGTTAAGAGCACGGTTTCCTGCAAAGCCGAGACGAATATTTATCCTCACTGTATTTACCGATTTACGTTGCTGCTGTCATCTTAAATCTCAAACCTGAAATTATATGTTCGGTCGTATTCTCACTCTTTATTTGGGAGATAACAAACCGACAATTCCCCCTACTTATCCCACACTTTCTGATCGACATCAATACACGGCATGGCCTCGGTGGAATGAAGGGCCCGTTTCCATTCTGTATTTTGTCATTGAAATCGTTCTAAAAGTCCACCACATCAACAGTTTTGCTTTTATCTGTTGCACCTCTAAAAATGCGAATAAACCTCAATGGTGACCTTGCTTTATACATTAACATATAGTCACAGAGTCATACAGCACCGAGGCAGTCCCATCGGCTCAACAAGAACATTTGAACACTGTGTACAGCACAAGGTCAGATCCTGCTGCCCATGATGTCTGCACAGAACATGATGAGCAGTACAATTGCTATCTACCTACACATACTGTAACCCATATAATTAATTTCCCTGCACACTCATATACATAGGAAAAGTCTCGAAAATGTTACATATTCCTTGGCCCACATGCCCAGTTGACCAAAATCCTGCTCTCGTCCTGATAACCTTCTCCACAGCTAAGATGCCACCTCATTTCGTGACATCAGCAAACATACTAACAAACTTACTAACAAAGCCATACACATTTTTATCCAAATGAATGATGTGGACAACAAATACAAATATGCCCTGCTCCGACCCTTGAGACACCTCTCTTGCAATAGGCCTCTAGTCCGAGAAAAAATCTTCCACCATCAGCCCTTACTATTTTCTCATGGGCGTTTTGCCTATCTAATTAGTTATGTTTCCCTGAATCCCATGCGATCTAACTTTGCAGAATGACCTACCATGCAGAACCTTGTCAACGGCCTTGCTGAAGTCCATGTAGACCTTCTTTCGTCTCGCTTCTTCGTTAAATAATCACCAAACTCAACCAGTTTCGTGAGACACATACTCCCACACACAAGTTATGCTAACTATCCATAATGCATGCCTACCTTTCCAAATGCTGTAAATCGTATTCTGCCATAATGTCTCCCGTAACGTCAAGCTTACTGGTCTATAGTTCCCAAGTTTTCTTTCTGCAGCCCTTCTCAAATAAAGGCAAAACATTAACCACACCCCAGAGGAAAAAACTTTCATTGAGCATTTCGCCCATCTCATGCAGCTCCAAGCATAGACATAACAGTTGTTATTTGAAGGGACTTATGTTCTCCTTAATCAGCCTATTTCCCTTAATATACATAGACATTCTTTTTGGAGTTTCCCAAATCTTCTCTGCAAATATTGTTTCATTCCCACTTGTTGCCTTTCTGATTTCTTTCTTAATAACCCCCCGTTTACTCATCCGGAGTCTGGTCAAGGATAGTCCAAGCGACATCAGAGGTAAATAGTTCACCACTGTTCTCTGGTTGTGATAGAATGATTCAGCTGGGAAGAAAATGTCCATGAGTTTGGTGGTGTGCGATTTCACACCTTTTGCCCATGGGAAAGGGGAGCGGGAAGAAGAGGGAGTGGTCAGGGTGCGACTCGTCATTGCTGGCCTTGCCAAGGCAGCATTAAGTATAAATGGAATCAATCGAAGGGTTGGATTGTATGATGGTCTGGGCTGCATCCACAATTCGCTGCAATTTCTTATAGTCCTGCATGGAGCTGCAAACCAAACTGTGATGCATCCTGATAAAATGGTTTCTATGGTGCATCTGTAGAAGTTGGTGAGGGATGTAGGGGACATGCCAAAATTCCTAAGCCTTCTAAGGAACCAGAAGCGTTGGTGTACCTTCTTGCTCGTTGCTTCAATATGGTGGTCAATAAGAAGTTGTTGGTGACATTGACTCCGAGGAATTCAAAGTTTTCGACCTTCTCTTCTTCGGCACCATCAATGCAAACTGGCGTATGTGTACCACCTTGCTTCCTGAAGTCGATCGCTATATTGCTGACATTGAGAGACGTTGTCTGTGGAATTCTCTGCCTCAGAGGGCGGTGGAGGCAGGTTGTCTGGATGCTTTCAAGAGAGAGCTAGATAGGGCTCTTAAAAATAGCAGAGTCAGCGGATATGGGGAGAACATAGGAACGGGGTACTGATTGGGGGTGATCAGCCATGATCACATTGAATGGCGGTGCTGGCTCGAAGGGCCAAATGGCCTACTCCTGCACATATTGTCTATTGTCTAAAGCTTATTGTCTCGACACCAGGACACAAAGTTCTGAATCTCCTTCCTGCACTCTGTCTCATCATTATTTGATATCCGGCTCACAATGGTGGGTACTTCAGAACGGAGTAGGATACTCCACTAGCTGGTCCGGGCAGCGACTAAGGACAGTGCCAGGAACTCCATCTGGTCCAGTTGCTTTTTGTGAGTTTACCATCAGGAAGGCTGATCTAACCTCTGCTACAGTCACCCTGGGGAGAGGCACATTGGAGTTTGAAGGGCGAGCATATAAGCATTCAGTTCATTGGGTAAGATCGCACTATCACCAATGATGTTGCCTGACCTAGTTTTCCAGACCATGCCACACCATCTGTGTGTTCGAGTGATTATACCTCGATAAATGTTTGTCCCGGTATTGCCTCTTGGCATCCTTGATGGGTTTGCGGAGATGATAGCAGGCATGGGCGGTAATCCTGGTGGGGGTGGTGACCCATCCCTCCCATGTTTTGAGAGGTGGGAGACAATCCCGCCATGTGTGGTAATCCAGATTTTGCAATTCGGTGAAAAAAAACACAATTAAAATCTCCACTTTCCGCAAGACAGTGGGGGTGTCACTGTTCAGCGCTTGTTAAATATCTCTATTAACATCGTCTTAACACGATGTGTCACCAATTGTATTTTGACATTCAAGTATTACTGAAGATATTCATGGAGAATTTCTTAAAGCTGACCGAAGCGGGTACAATTACTATTTAAACTAATTGGATGTATTCGTGGATGGGAAAAAATGGGCATCGGATTAAATGGGTCAAGTTATTAACGGCTCCGGTCGAACGGGTTTCCTGGCTGGCTTGTAGGTAAGTCCCTCATTCACGTCACCATGATTTCGTTTTTTCCCCCCATCTCTCTCTCTACCCCCTCCAAGGTTGCTACATCTGTTTGCCTTTATTTGCTTCAGTTTTATTTGTTTAAGTTTTAAGTTTAGCGTTTGAAAGATTCAAGCGGGTATCAGCCTGAATCAGCCCGTTCGCGGGGCCTTTCATCGCCCGGCGCGGCTTAAAATCGGGTTGGGGAACACTCGGATTGCCTTCGGCTGCACACAATATTCTGTGCACTTGCTGATGAAGTCAGTCACAGGAGTGACGTAGTCATTCAGGTTAGCTGCGGTATCCATGAATATGCACCAGTCTACTCGCTCAAAGTTTGTTCGTTTGTCAACAGTGTGTGGCCGAGAAGTACAAGGTGTTTGTGTGATTGTGTGTCGAGGCGGGGAGTGGGCGGGGAGTGTCTTTGTCCTGAAACTGGGGGAAATAAAATCGTCTCAGTGAAGGAATATGACAAAGAAGCCGATGGGCAATGCCAATTAGATTGGCCTTTTCGTGTTGTGTATTTCTATGACTTCCGGCTATCTCATACTTTTCCATTGGTAAGGACAATGAGGTTGGGTTTTTAGCAGCGTCATAAATAATATTGTTGTGAACATGCCTCTTGTGAACTTTTGACCTGGAATCATATCTCCGAAACAAATCACACTGCATAATTTTGACATATATGTTTTGATTAATTGACAAGGAAAAATGCTGAGGTGTCCTCCAAAATTAAGTTTCGATAAAGGATAGCAAATATTTTATTCTGAAAACATGATTTGCTTAGAAGTCACGATGTACATTACAGAATGTTTGATTCAAATAGAAAACCAAATATTTCAAACATTCATTCCACTGGTCTAAGGAACAACATGATTATCATTTAAAATAGTATGTGATATGCAGATTTTCTTAAATTTAAAATCAAATATACAAATGTTAAAGAGGTGAATTCAAAAATAATATACATTCATTTGGTTTGATAACATGCCTGGAAAGAAAAGCGGTCCATGTTTCAACCACGAGGTTCTGCCGCAACTGGGAAATAAAG
Organism: Raja brachyura; assembly: GCA_963514005.1. The sequence goes on along the minus strand of OY740797.1, from coordinate 24,859,075 downwards.
ATAAAAAAGGTAAATGTCGGTGTCGGAAAATGTTGCAAGAGGGATGGATTGCCACCGTCCAGCAACTTGGAAATATATCTTTCAATTTCTCATTTGCAGTTCTAATGAAACAATCTCTGACGTGAAACATTAAAGCTATTTCACTTTCCACACATGCTGCCTAGTTTGCTGAGTGTTTTTGATGATGCCAAATCTTGAGTATCTTTCTAATGGAGAATACAGGCCAGTTTGGTTCCACTACAAGGCATTAATAATGTACACTCAGAGACGATGTTCACGACCAAATGCATATAAGTCCACCCCTGCAAAAAATAAAAAGCCTAATGGTTGCAAAGAGAATTGAGTCCCAGAATATTTCACCCTATTCAATTTGATATCTATGAGTCCCGCAATGGGGAACTACGGACACCTGGTGCCTAAAATTCCTTAGCTCATTGGTGGATCAAACGAGGAGGTGATAAGGGGATCTCTAATATCACGGCGCGAAATGGGCATATGGTGGCAGTTTGACGAGAGTAATCCAGTGAAATAAAAACGATTAGCATTTGAAAACCACAAGTCATGCGATTGAGGGCTTATGGATGTATAAATGATCAAATTCACTAACATTCGCTAATCGGAATCTTGAAATAATTATTTGGTATGAAAGAAAATAATCAATTGATAACCACATGCACCAAGCTTAATAAAGCAATAAATGGAATTCGGAATGCCAACTCAAGCATTCGAACGTAAACATAATTAATGGGGAATAGTGGAATTGTAATAACAATGAGATGGTCTTAGTTGTTATTTTTCACCCCGCTATATATTACACTTATTTCTTTATTTTGCCGTTTCAAATTCTTTTTCGAGCTTGGCGTGTTCAAGGAAGCGTATGCCAGTTCGTTATCAGCAGCAGCCATAATTGCGATCTGTGCACAAATGTTTGCTATTGTTAATTGGACAAGAAAACGTCTAATTTCTCCGAGTAAGGCGTATCTGTATTCTCAGATGTGTAGAGTGAAAGCGTGAAACGTACTTTACCTTGGCATACACAGGCCTCTCCACTTGCTCTTCAGGTTTCTCATATTCTTTGCTGCGAACAAGATCCAAATGGGCGTACATCAGATTACCGCTAACGTTCTCACCTTCTTCCTGGAAATTCATGAACATTTTAAGATTAGTTACACCACAAATGAAGCTTTTGCGTGGAATGCACTGGCAAGAATAAACGAGGGACGAATATTTTTCGTTTTGTGTCGAATGCCTTCTCGCACGAAGACCAATTTCCAGAGTCTAATCGACTGTGGGGCAACTGGACAGATCAAAATGATAACTGCACATAATATGGAACATAGAATAGTACAGCATAGGAACGCGCTCTTCGGCCCAAAATGTTTGTGCTGAACACGATGCCATGTTAAACTGATCTCATATATCTGTACATGATCCATAACCCTTTTTCATTGTGCATATGTCCATCTAAATGCCTCTTAAACGCCACTATTCTGTCTGCCTCCACCACCACACCCGGTAATGCCTTCCAGGCAAACAACAATCGCTATGTAAAGAACTTACCCCGTATACCTCCATCAAATATTCTCCCACACACCTTATAGCTATGCCCTCTAGCATTGGACATTTCTATTTTGTGGAAAAGGTTCTGACGGTCTACCCTATCTATGCCTTTCATTTCATCAATTCTGCCCTCATGCTCCGAATTTCCAGCAAAAACTATCCAAGTTTATTCAACCCCTTCGTTCACTTGCACCTCTGTAATCCAAGCGCTTCTGGTAAACCTCTTCTGCACCCCCCCCAAAGGCTTTCTGTAATGAGGCTACCAGAACCTCACGGAAAACTCCAAATGGGGCTTAACCATAGTCTTAGAGAGCTGTATCATGATTTCTTGACTTTTATATTCAATGCCGTAGCAATGAAGGCAAATATATCATACGCCATCTTTACTAACCTACCTCTTCGTGCTGCCGTCTTCAGTGAGCTATGAACTTGGACTCCATGACCTCCCAGCACATCAATTCACTTTAGCATCTTGACATTATCCTTACATGCGCCATCGCAAAGTGCAGCAGCTCAGACTGCTCGGGTTATACTCCAACATGCTCCATCTGCCATTTCTCCACCCACTTCTGTCGATTATCTATAACCGTCTGTATCTTCCGACAACCCTTCTCGCTGTCTGCAACTCCTCCTGTTCTGTTGTTCAGAAAATTTACTCAACAACCCATCTATATTTATGTCTACGAGGTGTCTAGGAGATGTATCTTTCACACATATATATCACAAATAACAGGGGTCATTGTGGAATTCCACTGATCACAGACCTTCAGGTAGATCTTCCTTCGACCAACCTCTGTCGCTCTGAAGAAGCCAGTTCTGAATTAATATCACCAAGTTACAGTGGATCCTGTATATCTTGATCTTTTGGATCAACCTATCACGAGGGACTTTATCACAAGCATTCCTTAGATTCGTGTTTGCAGCAGCTACTGCCCTGCTTTGTCATCTGTTCAGAAAACTTAATTACATCAGTAAACCGTGTTGGGCCGTGCCGGCTATCGCCAATTCGTCAATTCTCTTCCAAATGTCAGTAGATCCTCTCTTGAAGAAGTCTTTCCAATCGGTTCCCAACCACTAACGTGTGGTTAACCGACCTATATTTAGATTCAACTGATTGAGCCTTGGATTCAATCCATTTCCCTGCTTAAACAAAGAACACTGAACACCCTGATAACAACCATCAACAAACTACAGACTGCACACCCTGATGGGATTTTCATCGTGGCTGGAGACTTCAATCAGGCAAATCTAAAAACTGTCCTCCCTAAATTCCACCAGCATGTCACATGTCCGACGAGAGGTCAAAATACATTGGATCATATATACAGCAACATCAGGGATGGATACAGAGCCTCTCCCCTCCCTCACCTCGGCCAGTCTGACCACCTATCCCTCTTTCTCACCCCAGCATACAGACCTCTTATCGTGAAAACAAAGCCCAGTGTGAGAAACATAAAGACTTGGCCTGAGGACGTTGCCGCTCAACTTCAGGATTGCTTTGAGCGCACCCAGTGGGATCTTTTTGCAATTCAGGACATAACAGACTACACATCCACAGTCATGTTCTACATACAGAACTGCATCAATAACGTCACTATCGAAAGAGAGGTTAGGTGTTATCCAAATAGCAAACCATGGATGACCAGTGATGTCAGAAAGCTGCTGAGGGAACGCAACTCAGCCTTTGGACCTGGCAATGATGAACTGTACAGCACTGCCAGATCCAAACTGAAGAGAGTCATCAAAGAGGCAAAGGCAGCCTATGGAAGAAGACTAGAGGGACACTTTAATGAGAGGGACCCCCGGCGTGTTTGGCAAGGTATCCAGCAACTTACCAACTACAAGGGCAACAGGGGGTTAACCACCAGCAACAGTAGTAACTTGCTGGCTGAGGAGCTTAACCACTTTTTCGCCCGTTTTGAGCTGAGTAAGGCGGAGCCTGCGCCTGCATCCGCATGCAGCACTGACGACCTGGCACAGTGGATGTCAGGAGAGTACTCCGCAGCGTCAACCCCAGGAAAGCTGCTGGCCCAGATGGCATCCCAGGGAGAGTACTGCGGGATTGTGCAGACCAGCTGGCAGAGGTATTCAGCGACATCTTTAACCTCTCTCTGTCAACATGCACTGTCCCTAAATGCTTCAAGACTGCCACCATTGTGCCTGTTCCCAAAAAGACATATATCACCAGCTTGAACGACTACAGACCTGTTGCTCTCACTTCCACTGTGATGAAGTGCTTTGAGAGACTGGTCCTGGCCCACATTAAATCCTCACTCCCACCCACCCTGGATCAACAGCAGTTTGCATACAGAGCCAACAGGTCAACAGAAGACGCCATCAACATGGCTCTACATTCTGCACTGACTCACCTGGAGCGCCCCGGCTCATATGTGAGGATGTTGTCTGCAGATTTTAGTTCTGCATTCAATACCATCGTCCCCAGCAGAATGGTGGACAAACTCTTTGACCTGGGTGTAAATGCCAACACATGCAGATGGATCAAGGACTTCTTAACAGACCGCCCACAGACTGTCAGGATGAATTCCAATCACTCCCTAGTCCTGACGCTCAGCACACGGGCGCCACAAGGCTGTGTGCTGAGTCCTATTCTCTACACAATATACACTCATGAGTGCACACCGACACACAGCACAAACCGGATCATTAAGTTTGCAGATGACACGACTGTGGTGGGGCTGATAAATAACAACGACGAGTCTGCCTACAGAGATGAAGTCCAAAAACTGACTGTCTGGTGCACTAACAATAACCTGGCACTCAACTAAACCAAAACAAAAGAACTGGTTATTGACTTCAGGAGGAGGAGAGAAGAACCTGCTCCTCTTTACATCAAATGAGACATGGTGGAGAGAGTCACTGACTTTTAGTTTCTGGGCACATACATCTCCCAGGACCTTACATGGACAGTGAACACCATCACTCTCGTAAAGAAGTCACAGCAGTGGCTATATTTCCTGAGGACTCTGCGGAGAGCAAACGTCTCACAGCAGCTGCTGCTGTCCTTCTACCAGTGCGCCGTGGAAAGCATCCTCTCCTATGGCATCCTGGTGTGGTTTGCTAGCTGCACTGTGGCTGGAATGAAGGCACTACAGAAGGTTATTGAAACAGCACAGAGCATCACAAACGCTCAACTACCCTCCCTGGAAGACATTTACAAGGCCCGATGTTTACGCCGGGTGACAAACATCACAGAGGACTCATCCCACCCTGCCAACCACCTTTTCACTCTGCTGCCCTCTGGGAGGCGATACGGGTCTTTGAAGGCCCGCACTTGCAGACTAACTAACAGTTTCTACCCAAGTGCCATTAGAGAACTTAACTCAAACAGATAACACTACGGGCAACACTACACAATTCGGGGTGCATATAAAAAATTGTCTGCTAGAATGTGCAATATAATGTGATTTTTTTTATTATCTATTACTTATTTCATGCATTGATCTTGTAGTAAATGTAAATGTGAGAGTAAATGGTTGTTTGTGTTATTGTGTTTTGTTCTTTTTTAATCTTTTTATCCTGTGTCTTTTATTGTTTACCATTGAAGGGGATGCACATGAAATTTCGTTGTACAGTTGATGTGCAATGACAAATAAACGGATTTGATTTGATTTGATTTGAAACAACATGGCCACTCTCCAGTACTCCGGAATCTCGCCTGTGGCTGGACAAAAACGGTAAGGTGCAATGAAAATATTCCTTTCACTACACCTGGTGTAAATAATATATATGATATCTATCATAAATGAGAACTCCTGTAAATGCATTTTGTATTGTTCTTTATGTCCTCCTTTGTGTAGTGTACTGTGAACTTCACGGATTGGGAATACGTTCAAACAGAATAAGACGTGGTCTATATTAAAACGGCTTGGTTTCAACAAAGGCACAATCCTGTCTCTAATTTCACAAATGGAATAGTCATTTATTAAATTAGCCTTACCGAACTTTGTGTCCGATTTGTATTTACTGTACGCTTCTTTGCACCTGCTCGGAAAAAATATAATAGTGATAAATATCCGTGCGACATGGTGTCCTTTTTAGCACGCCAAGAACGTAATATCATGTGATAATTCCACGATAGAGTTTCACTATATACGGCTTCACTACATATGTATGAAGGCTTAAACCACGTTGTTTGTGCCACGCTTTTTCCAAAATGTTGGACGACACAGTGGTGCAGCAGGTAAATGCGGAGTTTGAGGCACGTTCTCCCCGTGACAACGTCCGTTTCACCCGTTGTTCCAGTATACACCCACATCACAAGAATGTGCGGATTTGTGGTTAATTGACCTCTGCAAATTGCCCCCACTGTGTATTGAGTGGATGCGAAAGTAGGTTGACGTAGAGCTAGTGTGAACGGATGATCGACGGCCGCAAAATGCACAGATGTTCACAGATGTTCAGATCTTGACCAATAGGTACAATTAAATGCTGGCTGCTATGTGATAATGTGTCGAAATAAAACATAGAATTCAAAATATGTGATCATCAAACATTAGTCATATGGAAAATGTAATATCTTCGTTAAGTCGGTGCTGTTTATTATAATCATAATTTTTGCCCGTGGAAATGTTTCATTTCCTTTATTATGAAGATAATCGTGTAATTACCAATACTATTATATTATAATGCTATACTGGGATGACAATGTTAAAAAATGGATGAGAAACATACCTCTATATATAATTGTCATCACGACGATAACGATGAACGTTAAAATTAACACTGCACCTCCGATACTTCCAGCGATTAGAGAAGCAGATAAACCCTCGACAGCTGTGGGAGGTTAAACCGATGACCAAATGTTTATATTTAATTGAGTTATTTCAAATTAGACTTTGCGGAAAACAAAGCAAGATATTTCAAATGTTCACTCAACAGATTTCACCAGAACCGCGTGGAAGGCAACAATTTCTATTTATGGCGCCATTAGGAGTGAAATAAATAGATCTTAAGTGAACTTTGTGGCATAATGACCGTTAGGAAACAGAAAATTGTGGAACATAATACATTCATTTGGATATATTCTGTTCACCAAATCTTTAAGGAGATGTTAATGTTACTGACGCTGGCCAGGATTGAATCATTACAGACATCTTCTCCCCAAGAATAGTCCCCAATTAATGCAAGAGCCAAGAAGTTAGTTCTCAGAGATAGACTGAAAATGCTGGCGTAACTCAGCGGGTCAGGTAGCATCATTGGAGAAAATGGAGAGGTGAAGTTTTATGTCGGGACACTTCTTCAGACTGATTGTGTGTGTGTGTGTGTGTGTGTGGGGGGGGGGGGGGGGGGGCAGAAGCAAGAAAAAACAGGAGAAATCGGGACTAGCACGATATGACCCCACGCAGGGCGGTTCCCTGATAGGCCGACTGTTGGTTATGGACGACGTTATCCCAAGAGGGGGTACATCGCTGCGAATTGTGGGACTGGTAAATCGACATTTAGAGGAGGAAGGGGGCAAATGGGAGGGGGCGGGGGGGGGGGGAGGGCGAGGGAGAGGAGAGGGAGGTGAGCGCTTGTGGGCATTACTAAAATTAGAGAATTCAACGTTCATGCCGCTGGCTTGTATGCTATACAAGTGAAATATGAGGTGTTGTTCGTCGAATATGCTTTCGCCACTCTGTGCAAGGCCCTCGGGCAGAAAGGTCAGTGTAGGAATGAAAAGGGGGATTCAAATACTTAGCTACTGGGAGATCCAGTAGATCTGAGCATGCTCGGCTAGTTGGCCGCAGAATCCGCACCTTTTCACACTATTGTACAAGACCCCGCATCCAGACCATCGGATGCAGTAGATAAGATTAGAGAAGGTGCATGTGACTGCTGTCCAACCTGGAAAGATTGTCGCAGTCCGTGCATAGAGGCGAGGAAGAAGGTACAGGGGCAGGTGTTACATCTCCTGCAGTTGTAGAGAAAAGTACCTCGGGATGGGGTGGTTTGGGTTTAAAGGGATGAATGAACAATAGTTGTGGCGGAACAGTCTGCAAAAGGCGGAAAGGCATGGAGATGTAAATATGTGATTAATAATGGGATCAGGTTGGAGGCGACGGAAATGCCCGAAGATGATGTTTCGGATTGCGGAGGCTGGTGGAGCGAATGGAGAGAGAGAAAGGAAGGATAGAGCGGTATCAGAGATAGTCCATATGAATTTGAGAGCAGGGTGGAAATTAGTGGTGAAGTTGAGTTCTGCACTGGTGCAGGATGTAGCACTAATTGTCGAGGACTGGCCGTTCTGTACCGCAAAGGAGGTCAGGGGGTGGTGAAAACATGACAGGGGTGAGGGCTGAGGTTAGGGTCGAGCAGAGGTGCAGAAGCAGGCTCGGCGTGGGGGGCAGAGGGCTTCAGAGAGGAGGGGTTGGGAGGAGCTGTGCATGGGCGGGCGGGGGAGGGGTATTAAGGTCATAAGGATAGGAGAATTAGGCAATTCGGCCCATCATGTCTACTCCGCCATTAAATCATGGCTGATCTATCTCTCCCTCCAAGCCCCAAGCTAGGTGTAGAGTGGTTAGGAGCAGGACAATCTCATGACCTCGGTTTCTTCCTTGAAAAGAGACCACAGATATTTAGAGGAATTTGTCGTCACCCTCTACAACGTCTCTTTTGACTCCTCTCACTTTCTCCAAGTTAAAGTTGCAGCATGAACACTCACATCAGCCACAGCTACTGGCTACCATTTTGTTGGTTACATTTGTTGGTTACAGCGCTTGTTCAAAACCTGCGCTGGCGTTATCCCCGAACTCCTTCTCGAATACATCGAGAACTACGCTGGAGCTACTTGTGCAGAACGTATAGCAGCATTATTTACTCCACTAACTTCCACCCTGCTCTCATTCTTTAGTGAGCGTGACACCCCCCACCCCCCCTTAATCCTCCCTCCCTCCCTCCCTCCCTCCCTCACCCACCTCCCATCACCTTCTCTACAGCATCCAGTGTTCCTGACGCGGGCTATCGTACAATAACGAGACAAAGGTAGATTCTGCGGCCGTTTAGCTGAAAACATGCACGAGGTCCGCCAAGGCCTATTGGATTTCCCGGTTGCTAACTATTTAGAATCACTTTCCCATTCGCACACTGACCTTTATGTTCTGGGCATCCTGCGTTAGCAGAGTGAGGCCACAGACAAATTGGAGGAGTAGTACTTCATATTTCGGTATTTGCGCGGATTATTTTTAGGTAGTTTCTGTGTCTGAGTTGCAATTGGTTACACATTTCAGCCATAAACGAACAAAAATAAAACCTTCACCGAGTTAATGGTCCAGCAATAGTGCTATTGATTCACATCTCCAGGTATCCGAGCTCAGGCCTGGCTTCGGGAACTGTCGCATCGACATTGCACATTCTCTTAGATTTTACCAAGGAACTGCTTGGTGAGTTAATTGATTATTTTTACATTATTCCTCGGGAACGTGTGATGTTTGTGGGGGCATCAGAGTGGACTTGTAGATCACGTGAAAGGGAATGGGCTACGGGTGCGCGATCGACTGCGGGAACGGTATTGATGGAATCTTCTGGGAGGCAACATAGACTGGATGGACTGCACAGCGTCTGTCTACTCCGGCAAAAAATATGAAAATTGCACAAGTTCTAGGAAAATTAATTTGCTGCAGAAGATACGGTCTTTTAAATATCCTCACATTTTATTTTTACCATTAATATTATTATCCAGTGGACTATCCATTATACTATGCGTGGGACACGTTACCTTCATGAGGAACCGTGTAGTTGGCAGTTGCTGGAGTTAGCATAGAACGGTGAATAATTTTACATGTGTAAACGGTTCCTTCTTTGACTGCCCGTTTCTCATCTAAAGAGCTGTTAACTTCATACAATCCGTCTGCCGTTGAATGTTGTTCATGCCGAAATCCAGATTGGATGATGGAACCATTTCTATGCCAGGTGAGATTAAATTCTTTCGGGTAAAAGGCAGCCGTTCTGCACTGGATTTTCAGGAAATGAGTCGCAGCATTTCTAGATCGAACAGATACAATCTTCAGAGGAGAAGGGACGGCTAAATAGAGAAGAATATAATTAAAAGAAAGGGGAAAAGTCGATTACATCATCCAATAGCATTTGTTCCGACGCTACTTAATTCCATCATAATTTTTAATTCGGGAGCCCAGACGAAGGTGTAATTCATCGCAATTGACCCCCCCCCCCCCCCCCCCCCCCCCTTTCCCTTGACATGCATTCCCTTGATATTTAAGAAGAGGGCACTAATTTGCACATTTGTTTCTTGTGCTCACATGCGCGAATGAACGTTCAAGTTTCACCTCTTCAAAGGCACATTACTGTTGTGAATATGTAAACTTCCCAATATAATCAGTCATAAACAGTTGCAGACATTGACTGGCTTACAGAGAATGCTTTGACTAAAATTTCTTGTTTCTCTAATTCGACGAAAGAAATATAATGTGTATTTCAATTATTTTGTTGAAATAAAAACCTCGCTCTTTCAATTCACATGATTATATGTTGATAACATTATCATTAGGAAAACATCAGATGGATCCTCGCCTCGGCGTTCAGTGTCAAATTGAAACCGTTATATATGTATTCATCTTATACTCACTACCTTCAATATACACAAACTCAAATATCATTGTTGTTATGCCCTCTGACCTATATTTTCAAACGAATCAATCTAGATAATTTTCCAACGTTTTGCACATTTGTATTCTGGATTAAAGACTTTTGTGAAGCAAAATCCAAATTCGAGCTGCAACTAAAGAACCGTTCGCTCACCATATACGATCAGTTGCTCTCCTGTTCCATCCGCGACCGTTCGGCCCGCTTGTTTTGCAAGACAATAGTATGTTCCGGCGTCCGAAACCGTGACATTCAGCAGGTGAAGGTAGGCGCCTCCTGCCTTTATCATGAAGATTTTCCTGCTATCTTCTTTCAGGAAGCCTCTATTTCCATCTTTCCACCAGAAAACCGTTAGGTTTGACACATTTACAGTGAAGGGGAAGGAACACCGACAGGTAAAGTTTATGCCACTGATCACCGGCTTCTGTAGAACATTCGATATCGTCTTGCCCGACCTGTTCTCAGCAGCTGTCAATAGATGGTGCACAATCCAGTTTAGTCATTGATATACAGCAATGGATATTAAACACTGCTGGCAAAAATCTTATTGCACTCAGACCAAATATTTACAATGGATTGAACCGAATTATTCTGCCCGCTATTTGTGTCCTCGTGAAGGTTTCGTAAATTACACTCCTTTCCAGAACCCATACAACAGCCATGACTTTATGGACAATTCAGCATGACATTATAAGGTACAACTATAATATCTGCGTATTTTGAAGAACCATAAATTAAAAGCAACAGAAGTCGTAGTTTACCCGCATTCAAAATTCCAAGGAAAAACATCGTCCAAGGTGACACTTTCAGAAACATATCGACGACGAAGCAGGCCTGGCTGGGAAAGATGGAGGTCTGGTTAATAATCGTCACGGTATCTTCTACACTGACTCCTAAGCACATCGGTCACCCCATGACATGGCCGAGAAATGCGTTCCTTTTAATAGCGACGTTACATAACGTGTGCTCGACATTGGCGCCTTTGAGGGGGGGGGGGGGGGCGGGATTAAAATCCAGTTTTCTCCTGCCTGTCTGAGGCGGATTTCCTCGGGGTGCTAGATGCTGAAAAATAATCGATCCGACTTCCGTTCCCGATTTTTTTTTTAAGCGCGAGACAATTTAATAATTTGATTAAAATAAAAAGCGACTTCTATTGCCCTCAACGCCTACAACGTGACGGGTCGCAGGGACGGGACAAAATAAAGGGTATGTCGTATATTTTACATAAAATCTTGCTTCTTGGGATGGCTTTAATCTAATTTTACGTTGCGAAAATGTGATATGGGCCGAACCGGCAGTGTTTCTTCTGCCGATATGGGGTTAAAATTCACCGCAAATGCAACGTTGCAATCGATCTCGTTCCAGAAAACCCCACTCGAAGATGATTTAAATGCTCTTTTTTTGGGACAATCACGTCATAAAATCATCTAAATCGTCTATTTGTTCTGTTATTGTCTACCCATAGTCAATATTTTTATACTAAATATCAGTTTTAGTCCCATGTATTGTGTAAAAAAAGATTATATTGAATGGATGTTTCTAGATTCATTTATGGGAATTAAACATCAAATTCCTTCCATCTGGCATATGAATTAATGACAGTGAGATTTAAAAATCCTGTTATATTGTGAATTCTTGTGTGAATGGAATTAGTTTGTTATTTGGATACTTAGGCTATCTAAAAATATATCCTTTTCTTAAGAAATTGAATCTACAGGACATTCTTAATGGGAAAGTAATGGGTAGAATGACATGTCATGTCGGTTTGAAGAGCAAAAACTTGTAGTTTACAATGCCAACATTGAAAAGTTGAGGAAAAACAAGATGTACAGAGTTGCTTATTGTTAAAAATCTGAGGAGTATGATGATGCTACTGATTATGATATGCCAATGTACCGGCTAGCAACTGATCTTCTCCAGAGTGGTGAGTCTCTGGAATTCTCTGCCACAGAAGGTAGTTGAGGCCAGTTCATTGGCTATATTTAAGAGGGCGTTAGATGTGGCACTTGTGGCTAAAGGGATCAGGGGGTATGGAGAGAAGGCAGGTACGGGATACTGAGTTGGATGATCAGCCATGATCACATTGAATGGCGGTGCAGGCTCGAAGGGCCGAATGGCCTACTCCTGCACCTATTTTCTATGTTTCTATGTTTCTATAAGGATTTGCTCTATGGATAGAAATTGTAATGTATTTACCTATCTGTTACGGACTTAAAGCATATAATACAATAATATTAAAGTTCTGATCTTGAGAATATCCCATTTTTGAATTTTCAAGGCAGTCTGGGTGTTTATTACTATTTCTGTCACAACGGTCGATTTTGTAATTAACTACAATTAGGTAATTAACTAATTATATGCTTTCATTTCAGGTCATGCAAGTAAGATGTTTTATATTCGTTTCAGAATGCTTCAATATATAATAACTGAAAATGTCATTCAGTTCTCCTAATCTTTAAGAAGGTTATGGGCTTTTGACAGTCCTCGATCACAGCTTTTGCGTTTATTCAATGGAAAAGCAATAGGGAACAAGATGCAAATTTCCGAGTATGAAAATGGCCATAACCTTTTTAATGCTGAAGATATGAAAGTGAATTAGGTGTCAAAATTAATTTATTGTTATGTTTTATCTGATGGGATAAATTGCAGACTTGATTTTAAAAATCTCATAATTTTGTAACATTGCTACTGTTAATATAGGCAATAGAAGGCTCTTTTATTTGAGGACATCAAACTGCCCGCACATCGATCATTTCTCGATTTTCGTCCTCGTGGAAGGATCTAATTAAAATAAGATGCCAAATAAGAAAATTGCCCCTCCCCCCTTCCCACTCCAGAATTTGATAAGGCCATGAATGGACCAATCTTGGTTTCAAACGCCGGTTTTCTGTTCTTTTCCCCTTAAACGATCCTCAAAGCTCTTGTTTCCCCCTCAGATTTTGCCGTGTATACATTCAATAACGCCCACCCAAATCCTTCTCTTTTCTGTTATATGTGTTCCACCCTTTGATTTCCTTAAATTTCGTTCTAGAAACCCTAACTAAAAAGTACGATCCCGCAATAAACCCGACTGCCCACAACCCGGAGGATTTATATATTTCAATATGATCACCTCGTTTTTATATAGCCCATCACGACATACTATAGATTAAAATAGTTATGCCTGAGTACCTTGCTGTGGCATTTCGCCATTCATTGTTAGTCAATCTGGCAATCATCTATTCATCCCATTGCCCTTTTCAGATACTTAATCACCAGAGCACCATTTCCTTCTAAATTATATCGAAAACACGTTCGCGTGTTCCTATCTTGATCAGATATCCTTTGGAGGGAATACTATGAAGTGCTTCATGATATCCATATACAGGTTCTCAGAGTTCCCTTTTATTCACATTGCTCCCGACATTGTGAAATGATGCTAGAAAATGTATCAAAATATGTGTGTTTTACATAAACCCACGGACTCTTGACAGACTTATAGTTTCATCATTGTCCCCCAACTCTTTAATCAGTAGTGGATTTGAACACTGTCCCGATAGCAGTTGACAGAATAACTTGCTAATAGTTTCCTCCTATTTGTGCCACTCTTGTCTTTACAATGTCATGACATTTACAGTTTTCCCAGATCTATTCAAAATCAATGGAATTTTATTTCAGCACAAAATAGAACCCGCCACATCTAAGTCACCCCATTGGTTCGTAGTTAAACCACCGAGAACGTTCTTCTATCGTCATAGCTTCTCCTTAGCTATTATTGTTCGATGTTCCCAGTTTCCTCTACCGTGATACTAAGCAATTATTTATAATCCTTGACACTTTTTTCCCACATGAATAATATAATGCACCGGGACAAAATGTTTAATTTAGTTACTCTCTTCCTTGTTATCTATGTGAAGAATATCTTGCTCTCTGCTTCAATGTTATTTATTGCATCACGCACAGGCTCCGTCCCGTTCTCGTTATTTTATTTTACCGCTCCGATCTTAGTTTAGATTATCTTAGATACAGCGTGGAAACAGACCCTTCGGGCCACCGAGCGCGTCAACCAACGATCACTTGTACATTGCTTCTCTTCTACACACCAGGGCCAATTTACAGAGGTCAATTAACCTGCAAACCAGCAATCCTTTTGGGATGTGGGACGAAAACGGAGCAGCCGGGGAAAGCCCAACGATGACAGTCAGAACATGCAGACATCACCCGTCGTTAAGATCGAGCCCGCGTCTCTGGCGCTGTGATGCAGCGCATAGTCTGTGCCACCCTAAACTTTTTGGAAGTCGACATAATCCTGTTGGCATTCCATACGAAGACAATGCCATAGTGCCACTGGATAAATCATGCTCTTTTGTCAACGCTGTCGGGCTAACAAATTGTGAATTCTGCGACTCCATTGCATTTCTGTTGAAACAACGATAATATGTTCCCACTAAATCGAATGAGTCCATCTTGAAGATTTGCATCGATTCGTGAGACCGGTTTCGTCCTCGTCATTTCCATAGTTCTAGTTAAAATGTCCGAATTACAGGTATTATGCGCAGATCGTATATATAGCTGAACATAATGTGTAGGAAAGAACTGCAGATGCTGGTTAAAATCGAAGATAGACACAACATGCTAGAGTAGCTCAGCGGGAAACGCAGCATCTCTGCAACGAAGGAATGGGTGACGTTTCGGGTCGAAGAAGGTCGGAAGAAGGGTCTAGACGAGAAACGTCACCCATTCCTTCGCTCCAGAGATGCTGCCTATCCCGCTGAGTTACTCCAGCATTTTGCGTCTACCTATTGTTGGACAGGTTTTTTTAAATGTAAGTTACGTAAATAATATGTACAAATTGACTATTCATGTTAAAGCGTGCTGTTTACTTTGGAAATATATTTGTCTCCGTGATATTTATTTTATTATCCTTCATAAAGATCCAATCAAATAGCATCGGTCGTATCGGCCTTGCCACGTTTGATGTAATCTGTGTCAGGATGGTGGAACAGTGTTTAATTGCTGGATAGTAACATGGAGACCCGCAAACTTGTGCGAAGATTGAAGTCCGACAAGGAATGTTAAATTCTGATTAATAATTCGGAATTTTAATTAACAGAAACGGGCCCTTCGGCCCACCGAGCCCGCACCGACCAGCGACCACCACACCTTAACACTACCTTACACACATTAGGGACAAGTTTACATTGTAACCAAACCAATTAACCATATCAACCTGTACGTCTTTGGAGTGTGGAAGGAAACCGAAGTTCTCAGAGGGAACTCACGCGGTCACAGGGAGAACGTACAAAGTCTCTACCGCCAGCACCGGCAGTCAGGATCGAACCTGGCGCTCTAAGGCAGCAACTGTACCGCTACGCCACCTTGCCACACGTGATTCTTATAGAACTGCTGCGCTATAGATATACCGATTAGACTTTGGAAATCCCGTATACATGCTGGGTCTGTTTTCATTAAATTTGGTTCCAATCCATTAAAAATGTCATTATTATGGAGGCATGTTTAAAAAGTGCGATTTTCTCCGATTTACGTAGTCTCTGAAATTGATGTGGATGTCGGAGTCGGGACTTTTTTACCGATTCCAGCAGCAACAAAATTGCACCGACTCCGACTCCGACTCGACAACTCCCGCTCCGACTCCACAGTCCTGGATTCAACAATGTATAATTATTTCAATAAGGCGAAGTAACAGATTTATTATCCTCCTCGTTGGTAAAATCTCAGAGAATGCGCAATGTCCATGCAGACAGTTCCCGAAGCGTGGCTTGAGCTCGGATACCTGGAGCTGTGAATCGATAGCATTATTGCTGCACCATTAACTCGGTGAAGGTTTTCTTTTTGTTCGTTTATGGCTGAAATGTGTAGCCAATTGCAACTCAGACACCGAGACTACCTAAAAATAATCTGCGCAGATACCGAAATATGAAGTACTACTCCTCCAATTTGTTTCTGTGGCCTCACTCTGGTAACGAAGGATGCCCAGAACAGAAAGATCTTATTTAGCAATGAAGATGTCTGTGTATCTTGTCGATAATGAACTTAATCACGGAGTCGGTGTTGAAGGTATCAGGGAATAAACAAAACAAATCGGGCTGGCGCATTCTTATTCAGCTCATCCTCTAGTAAGGGCTAGGTTCAAATTTCGCTATGGAAACGTTGTGAATTTAACTGCATTTAATTATATTTTGTTTAAAATTGAGAATTTAGTCAGAATGATAACTAAATTACGGGGTTGTTCTTGAAATCTCGTGTGGCTCAAATAAGCCCTTCATAGGATAACCTTACCCCAATGGAGCCTATGTAATTCCAACCTGAAACATACTAGTAATTGGAGTGAACCACCCATGAACACAAATTGAAACTATGTTTTGCAAAAAAAGCTGTACCTGCCTACAAAATCCGCAGAGGAAACACGCCTAAAGTTGAGATGAGTTGAACGAAGTCGGCAATGAATTTTCTGATCGGAAAGAATGCGTCAATCATCTGGCTCTACATCTGCTAGAATGATTTCCTTTATGTGCAATCACAGAACATTTACGCGCTTACTTGCAGGGACTTTGGAGAATGGAAACTAAAGACGTGGCTCAATCCGGAACAGGTCAGGAAATAATTAGACCGCACGAAAGTAAAAGAATGTATGCAGCGTAATCATTCACTCATTCAAATGTCCTTATTTTTATACTCCGCCTGCAACGATTAAACAAACAGGTATTCACTACCGGCTGTATATAATCTAATTACCAGACCTTACATGAACTGAAGCGGACCACCCGAGTACATGTTTTCCTCATTTTAGGAAGGCTTATATTTAAGATGTTAAAAGGGTCACAGGCTCACAGATTAACTGCACATTATATTAGAGTAAGTAAATGTAAAAGCAATAACTGCATTGTTCATATTTATCTTCAAATTAATGTTCCAGGTTGACAAACCTGGACACAGGTTGACCGTCGTGTGGTTAATGCTATGGGGTATTTTGTTGAAAGTTTCACAACTAATTCCATTACGAGCTCATGTTGGTTGCACGGTTATTCTTCAAATTGTAATGTTAAAGTGAGTTTTAACTGTTCTCAACTTCGAATTGCAATTCGGAATGATGTGAAGCCGCATTTAAAATGACCGGAGTTTAACAAAGGTATTTAATTAGAATAATTAACTTAATTACATTGATTAAATTAACCTGTTTGCATTAAAATCCATTATGGATATATTGCCGTTTGGTGCTTATGGATTGAACAAGTCTGCTTTGGGTTGAACTGGACTGTTGTATCTGTGCGCAGACCTGTTTAATTCCGTCCGTTTCCATGCACTGTCACAAAATAATACCTGGCGTCGCAGTTTGTTTGGTCCAACGACTACGTGTGTCAAGGAAGTTGTACATTAATACCAGTTTATTCTCTCTAAATCCATATAAATTCACTCTCCCGTTCCATCACCCACCAACACAACGGGACATCTTATCCAATTATCCTATGTCTCTCAATTTTTCGATATATGTGAATTAACTGAGCACGTGGGGTGGGAGATTACAACCTTCATGTGGTCCGCCCTGTTTCGACGAATGCAATCAACCCGGCGTGCACAATCAAATAAGTTCAAACAGAAAAAGTTGTCCTCAAACGTTAGGCTGTGCACGCCTCGCGCAAAAAGAAGAGGGCGAAGCACGTGTTTAGTACAGGCGTTAGAGATTAGTTCTTGATTGATACAGGTGTCAGAGGTTATGGGTAGAAGGCAGGAGAATGGGGTTAAGAGGAAAGGATAGATCAGCCATGATTGAATGGCGGATTGTATTTAATTCTACTCCTATCGCTTATGACCTCATGACGTGGTAAAATGGAGAACGGGAAAAAAACCCACGGGCGGCCAGATTCAACCAGGGCTTCTAGATTTGAGGTAACACATCTGTAAGCTGCACGCATTTTCCGTCTTACTACATAGAAACATAGAACATAGAAAAATAGGTTAGAGAAAGATGTCAAAACATCATGTTTCTGGTATCGGTGACAAATCCCCATTATTGACTGTGACTTCCTTCGTGCAGAAGATCTAAAGAGAGCATGCTTGGTTAGGTGTATCCAAGGTAGTTTCTTGAAACAGTCAGTGGATATTCCAACTCGAAACTGGACCATGTTACACCTTGCTTTGGGAAATTAGCTTGATGTTTCAGTGGAAGAGTAATTTGGGATCCCTGATCATAAATCCAAAAGTTTTAAGATAGCTCCGAATAAGGATACATCTAGATATTGGGGGAGATGAAATGGTGAGCAGATGTTGTTGGGTAAGTTTACATTGGACATGGTGGAGTCTATTAAAGGCTAGCTGATCAGAAATCAAGACCAGTATACGCCAGTAAGGAGGACGAATGACGTTGTATAGGCGAGGAATGATTGGCTCACCTGAGATATTGTAAATTAGGTGACAATATGCTAGTGCACTTTGAGAACAAGAAAGATGTGTTGTTGGTTCTCTTCAAAAGCCTTAAGGTGCATAGATTCCGAGGGTCCGGTGGAATCTGCCCCCTTTTATAGAGGGAGGCAAGGGAGGAGATTACATTGCAGCGCCTTTGATGAGGACTTTGGTATGCACTGAAGCCACAATCGAGTTCCCGGATGACTGAAGAGTAGCGAATGTTGCCCTATTCTTTCTGAAGGAAAGAAGTAATCAAGGAAATCACAAGCTGTTGAGGTTCATGTCAGGTTCATGTCAGTCATTGGGAATCGATTGGAGCTCACGTCTGATTGAATTTAATGTAATGACGAAGGTGACTTATGTGGATAGGGCCGTGACATTTGTCTGCATGGGTTCTAAAAATAAAATTCGAGAAATTCTGTAATTGAATGCTAATTGAGAAGATTTCAATGTGTGGAACAACTGGTGATTTGTTACTTTGGATTGATTAGCTGCATTTAGTATTGCGTACAGTTCTGGTTGCCCCAGTATAGTGATGACGTGAATACATTGGAGAGGATGCAGAGGACGTTACCAGAACGTTGCCTGGATTAGAGAGTTTCAGCTACAAGGAGAGGTCGGATAAACCTGGATTATTTTCTCTGGAACGTCAGAGGCTGAGGAGACGTTAGATGTATTTATTTTAAAAATATGACCGGCATAGATAGGGTAGTATGTCACAAGTTTTATCCTAGGGTGGGAAATGTCCAACATTAGAGGGCATGGATATAAACTGAGTGGGGGATGTTTAATATTGATGTGTTGAGTAAGCTCTTTACAGAGAGATACGTTGGCAGAGGGGCTGGAATGCATCATGCCGATCACGGTGTCCCATCTGCATATGTCCCATCTGCCCATGTTTGATCTCCAAAACCATCCATGTCCTGTTCAAATGTCCTTAAAATGTTGTAATTTCAGCCTCAATAACCTCATCTGGCAGTTCATTTCATATCCCCACTATCATGTCGAAAACGGCTCCCCAGATACTTATATATTTATAACATAACATCCCAGATTCTATATTCATTACCCTGACTGATAAAGGCCTGAAGCCTTCTTAACCACCTTGTCTACATGTGACACCACTCTCAAGGAACTATGTACTGTACCAGCACACCTTGACCCCTCTGCTCCACAAACGTTTTGCCATTTAATATTAAGGTCCTGTGCACATTTCACTTCCAAAAATACAAAACCTCACACTTACCTGCATTAAACTCATTAACCATTCATCAGCCCACTTGACCAACCGAACAAGATCCTGTTGTAACTTTTGATAACCATTTTCGTTATCTACAATATTACCAAATTACCAGTCATCTGCAATCTAATAACTAATTCGGCTTTCTATGTTCTCATCCAAATCGTTGATATACAGTAATCCACAATTCAGAGCCTTCCACTCCAAACCCTGCGAAGAAGAGTATCGACCCAAAACGTCGCTCATTGCTTCTCTCGAGAGATGTTGTCTGTTCCGCTGAGTTACTTCAGTATTTTGTATCCATCTTCGCTTTGAACCAGCGGCTCCAGTTCCTACGTACACTATTGCCACTCTGCATTCTTCCGACAACTCACCCATATTTAATAATGACTCATATCCCAGTCAGGTCCCCTGCAATGCGTTCTCCAGTTTCCCGCGGTGCCCTCGGATAAATCTGATCAGGCCCGGAGGATTTCTCTACCTTTTACACGTTAGGACGTTGAGCACCTCTATTGTAATACAAGACACTTCCATTGATTGCCCTTAAGTTCCCAGATCTTCATGTTTTTCAAGCAAGGAAAAGCCTAGGAACGATAGGTGCCATAGATGTCCCTATCAGGTGCCTGACATCTATGGCAGATATGTTACTGGAGAGTATTCTGAGGTAAGATATATATGCAGCTTTATGAACAATGGCTGATTGGTGACATTGAACCTGGTGTATTTACGAAGGTGATATAGTCTCACATATGACCAAGAGTTTTGAAGAAGCAACTTAGAAGGCTGAAGATGGCAAGGCCAGAGAAAATGTTTTTATGGAAGGTTCTACATGCCAAGTTACCATGGAAAGCTAGATGGCGGGAGAGCTAGCTCAATGGGCAGAAAATCTGATTGATGGAAGGAAGAAGTTTTCTTAAAAAATGCAGATTGAAGGCTGTGTGGCTTGCTGTGTTCATGGATCGGGGCTGGGTCCATTGCTGTTTGTGTTTTATATCAACAATTTGGATGAGAAGAAACAAGGCATGATAACAATGTCTGCAGATGCCATTAATGGAGCTGGTATCCTTGACAGGGTCAGCACGGTAGCGCAGTGGTAGAGTTGCTGCGTTACAGCGCCAACGAACTCGGGTTCGGTCCTGACTACGGTTGCTGTCTTATGGAATGTGTACGTTCTCCCTGTGACCACGTGAATGCTCTCCGAGATCTTTAGTTTTCTCCCACACTCCAAAGCAGTACAGCTTTGTAGATTAATTGGTTTGGTCTAAATGTAAATTGTCCTTAGTGTGTGTGCGACAGTGCTAATGTATGGGGATTGCTGGTTGATGCAGAATTGGTGGGCGAAAGTTGGGTACGTTACAAAACTTACCTTGAGCAGCGCTGCAGTTCTGCCGCTCCCCGTGTGCGTGACTTTGTCGCCTTTCAGAGGGGGGCGGGCTAAAAGTGCCGTTTTTCTGCAGACTGGAAAAATCGATCCATGTCGGGCGATTTCATTGCGGAAGAAAAATCGCTCCGACATTTCATTCATGAAGGTATTTTTAAATTACGCTAGATTATTTATTAACTAGAATAATTTAAAAATCACCTTCAAAAGCCGTGAGCGCCGACAACGGGATGGATTTTGCGTAGGGGAGAAAAAAAGGTACAGTTTATTTTTATATTAAATGTTGGTTTTTAGGGAGGCTTTAATCACATTTCCATGTTGCGAAATGGGGTCCAATAAAATGTATGAACCGGCTGTATTTTTCATACTGACTTCACCGTAAACTGCAACGTTCCAATCCACCGCATTCCACTAAAACCCACTCGCTAGTTGATTTAAATGGCCATTAATTTACAGGCATTAAGCACTAAATTCCTTCCATTTGGCCCAGAAATTCATGAAAATGAGATTTAAAAATTATGTTATATTGTGGATTATTGTGTGAATGTTATTTGGACACTTAGGCAATTAAAAAAAAGTTTATGTTTTCTTAAGAAATGGATCGATGTTTAGATCTACTCATTGAATTTTGTAATTACCTACAATTAGATAACTAACTAATTATATGCTTTAATTTCAGGTCATCCAAGTAAGATTGTTTCATATTTGTTTCAGAATGCTGCATTCTATAATAACTGAAAATTTCATTGAGTTCTCTTAATTTTTAAGAAAGTTATGGGCTTTTAACTGTTCTAGATCACAGCTTTTGAGTTAAGTCAATTGAAAGGCAATGGGGAACAAGATGCTAATTTCCGAGTATGAAAATGGTCATAACTTTCTTAATACTGAAGATATGAAAGTGAATTAGATGTCAAATTAAACTTCTTTTATGCTTTATGTGATGGGATAAATTGCAGACTTGATTTTTAAAATCTCAAAATGTTGTAACATTGGTACGAAAGGGCCCGTTTTCACGCTGTACCGCTAAACTAAATAGACTAATCAGTGAAGACGGTCATCAAAAATTACATCAGGATCTTGATTAGTTGGGCACATGGATTGAGGGATAGCCAATGAAGCTTAATGCAAACAATTGCGAGTTGTTGCATTTTGGGAGATTACCCCAGGGCAGGACATTTACAGTGAAGCTAGGGGAAGTTATAGAGCAGAGGGAAAGAGGCATGCGGATACATCGTTACTTGTACATGACGTCACATGCAGATGCATTAGTAAGGAAAGCTTTTGGCATATTTTCATTCAGTTGTCAACGTATTCAGTCCATAATTTGTGTTATGGTAAAGTCGGAGGAGACGATGGTGAGGTCACATTTTGAATATTGTTTCTACTTTTGGTCACCCTGCGTCAGGAAGGATGTCATTATGCTGGAAATAGTGAATAGAGAAGTTTTCCGGATGTTATCAAGACTGGAGGGCCTGAGCAATGGGGTAAGGTTGGGCGGACTAGGACCACAGGAGGCCGAGGGTGATATTCTGGGTGTGTATAACATCATGAGAGGAATAGATAGATTGAATGCTCCGTCATTTATCCAGGCTGTGTGAATCAAGAAGCAGAGGCCAAAGGTTTATAGTGAGAGGGAAAGCTTTAATAGGAACCTGAGGGGAAACTTTTCCACTCAGATGGAGGTGGGTGTATGAAGCGAGCTACCAGAGGAGATAGTTGGGGCAGGTATAATAACAGCATTTAAATGACAAGTAGATAGCTACATGAATAGGATAGTGCAGAGGATTTTGGGCAAAAGGCGGGTAAATGTGGCGATCTTAGATTAGCATCTTGATCAACGTGGACGAATTGGGCCGAAGGGCCTATTTCCCGTGCTCTATGACTCTATACCACTATTACAGGCCTGTTCGCGTGCTGCACGACTCTGCGAACCTTCCAAAATCCTACAGAAAGCTATATTTCCAACCACGTTCTTCCTGTCATGATATCCCCGCAATCTCACGATGATCTGGCGAATCTTCCTCGTAGCACTATTAAAGGAAGTGTTCACTTTTGGAGTAAATAGACTAAATTGTAACAAATTAGGCCGGATGTGGACTCAACTAGGCCGTAGGTTGTTGTAAGATGGCAAGTGCATTCTGGTACTGAAATTCTATAGCAATAACAAATTGGAGGAACAGCCTCTGATATTTCGCTTGGGCAGCTTGCAGCCCAGTGGTATGAATATTGATTTATTTCACTCCGGGTAGCCCGGCATTCCCTCTCTCTCTCTATTTCTCCCCCATCCAAGTCGCACCAGCTTCTCATTTTCACCCTACAAACAGCTTACAATGGTCTGTTTCCTTTACCATCTTTACTTGCTTTGCAGAGCTTTCATTCATTGTTCTTTATCTCTCCACATCACCGTCTATATCTCTCGTTTCCCTTATCTATAACCAGTCTATAGAAGGGTCTCGACCCGAAACGTCACCTATTCCTTCTCTCCAGAGATGCTGCCCGTCCCGCCGAGTTACTCCAGCTTTTTGTTTTTAAGAAACCACCGCTGATGCTGGAAAAAGCGAAGGTAGACAAAAATGCTGGAGAAACGCAGCGGGTGAGGCAGCATCGATGGAGCGAAGGAACAGGTAACGTTTCGGGTCGAGACCCTTGTTCCTTCGCTCCATAGATGCTGCGTCACCCGCTGAGTTTCTCCAGCATTTTTGTCTACCAGCTTTTTGTTTGTATCTAACATTAACTTACCACTTGCTTGTGGAACCCCACTGTTTGGTGGAAATGAATAATGAATAGACTTCGGTGACTTGCAGGTACCTTTGAATATCAACATTTCCGCATATCTTACCCTAAAACATATAATCGGCACCTGTGCACTGTCTGTCTACGGGTGTGCATAATTTCAATTTCCCCTCATGGTACTCCATCTGCCACGCCATTTCCTCGGTGTATTTCATCTGTCGCGATATCTTACTCACCGCATATTTTTAAGGCAACGCTAAAACCGGTCACCTTGCCGAATCCACCTGTTCATTCTTTAATAAAGGATTATTTCATTTTCATTGGTCACGATCTGCCACATTGAGAAGTGTCTGTTTTTCCGATGTTTTGCTTTCGAATCATAAACAAGTCACAATTCACACGTCTCTGCTGATCCCTATTGTATGTGCTCTTTTCACTGAGCTCCGATTTTGAAAAGCTTTCGGAAGATTGAAAGTCTGCGGGAACCCCAAATAAGCTGCAGCCACTTGCAGACACACCACGATGTGCACTACAAGAATTACAAGGCGGCACATGTTTGCTATGACACTTGATATAACCTTCTCGTTCTGCGGCGATCCTATCCCTCTCTTTCTCTTGCTGTTCAAGTTCAAGTTCGCGTTTATTGTCACTTAATTAACAAAGGTCCAGTGAAATTTGAGTTACCACACAGCCATATTCAGTGAAAAGAGCACAGTACACACAAAAAGTAAATTTAAAATGAACATGCACCACAGTCCGCACGGATTGGAACACTCCGCGGCATGGAATTCCCGAGACGGCCTCTTCTTACCGGAGACCGCGGGCTATATGGTGTTCAAGTCCACAGGCCCCGCGGTCGGAGCTCTTTTACTGGCGATCCTCGGTAAAGGATCCCCGGCTCCGCGCCGCGCTCGCGGCTGAAGCTCCGGGCCGGTGTCCAGGAAAGGCGCACCACTCCAGGATGTTAGGCCGCAAAGGGGGGGGGGGGGGGGAGATTCGACACGATGCAAATCGCATCTCCGACGAAGTAAGTGACTCATACAATGTTTCCCAAGATCCCCTCCCCCCCCCCCATCCCCACCCCCCCCCCCCCATCCCCACGTGAACTAACCAAGAAACATTGGAAACCAAACGGAAGTTAAACATTTACTATTTAGAACTATCCTGGATTAATTACTGAATCTATAGAACCTCGGAGGATCATATCCAATATATATATATATATATCACAATTCTACAAATCTGTGAACATAGAAGACCGAACAAGGGTTTCGGCCCGAAACGTTGCCTATTTCATTCGCTCCATAGATGCTGCTGCACCCGCTGAGTTTCTCCAGCACTTTTGTCTACCTGCGATTTTCCAGCATCTGCAGTTCCTTCTTAAACAACATAGAAGACCAGCTTATTGTAATTCATCAATGCTTGGGCGCATACACCTCTTCAATGGTGGTAACTGGTCGAGATGCTGCCTCACATTGGCGGACATCCTCGTTCCATCCTAACCGCGTTCGGTGCTGTCTGTGTGGAATTTGCAATTTCTCCTTGTAACCACGTGGATTTTTTACGTGTGCTCTGATTTCTTCCTACATCCCAAAGACTTGTTGCTTTGTTGGCTGCTGAAATTTGCCCTTAACGTGCAGGTAGTGGGTGAGAAAGTGTGATAACATGGAACTGGTGTGAAGGGAAGATCGATGGTTGGTGTGGATTAGGTGCTCCGATGGGACTGTTTCCATATTCTCTAAATTCTAAATTATTTAGTAACATAGGATTTGAAAGTATTTATTTTCCTTTATCCCCTGTGTCAACGGCATATCCATACGTCTTATTTGTCCTTTTCCCACGGCAGAGATAATGTACAACACATGATTATTTGTTCTACGCGTTGGTTTTCCTCTCCCATTCTAACTGCTGCAGTATCGTAACGCTCTTAGATTTGACTGGCGTGGCATTTCCTTTCGACACGTTCCACGAATCCTATTGATGTATTTCTCTTTGCGTTACTTTGATATTCTACTTTCCATTGGCCATATCATAAAAAGCATATGTAAAAGTTAACCGGGTTTGTGACATAAGCGAAGCGGCATGTAATGAAAACTTTCCACACAAAATGTGGAATATTGTCTAGATAATATCTGCAACGTCTGTGTCCTCCGCGACATTGAATGTGCTTCTCAGCGCTATGACGTCAAAATGTGAAACAGAACCATTCGGGCCACGAGGTATTGCTGCAGGACGGTCGCCAACAAGCTTCACTGCTTAACTCGCTGTCAGAGAGCAAACATCGTTGAATTTCACTGCCTATGTTCAGAATGTTTATGTTTGCCGTGCTGCTGTGTCTCTCGATCCTGCGCATGATTAATATATTTCCAGGTTAATATATTTCTCTCTATTAAACGAAAATGACAGGGGAAAGGTCAATCCCCGAAAAGTATAAGATGGACAACTCTTACTTTTCGGTCGAGCTATTTCAGCTATTTGGATTTTTATCAATCCGTTCATTGTCATTTCACATGTTTAACGTTTGTTTTTAATTCTGACAGTTACTGTTGGGGCCTCTTCGTTCAGGGTGCGTCTGATTCCAGAAAAGGTAACGAAAGTGAAAGGTGAAAATGTATCCCTATACTGTACTTTCCCAATCTTCGGTCAGATCGCACTGGTGGATGTATACTGGAAGAGAGGCGGTCAAGAAGAGACTTTGGATCCCACCGCATACAGGAGGATGACTATGAACAATGTCCCGAAGGGATCTGCCGAATTACATCTGTTAGACGTGAGCTTCCGTGACTCCGGGATCTATTATTGCAGTGTGAGAGGCTGGAAAGGAAAGAGTTCCAAAAGCAATGGCACGAGGATTATTGTACACGGTGAGTCTTACTTGTTGATTCGAATCACAATACAAAAAGAAATATGGTGTGCAACAGAGATATAAAGTAGCAATAAACGGACCTTTTCTCAATCTGTACTAGGTGTTTTGCTCTAACGATTTAAGTAATTGGTTTTTCATGATTGTTGGACCATGAGATCTTTGGACAATCAATATTTCATACCATTTAGTTATCATTTTTATGTGTAGGGTTAATTTTCGAAGGGAGCCCTCAACTGCATCCAGCGAAAGGAGTATAGATTAAGATTGCAGATATTAGTCAATTAAATGTAAACCATCATATTCTGCAGTCGTTTAGTCAGAAAAACATTGCGATAGAGTCGAGACCTGTGATATCCAGATGATGGAGCATTCTTGGGGGATCGCGAATTGAGCTCTTTGTTGCAGAATATCCATGTTTGATCATTTGTGTAGCTATTTCTAGTCCCACTAGTAAATGTTAACAAAACGTATGCTGTTAGACGAAACATTTGGTGAATAGTGAGCATGAAATATTCTAACCGCAAACCTGTGTATAAGACTATTCTATCGTGATTTTAGGAAATCATAGTTTGAAAGAAAATGAATGATAAAATACGAGTCACAACATATCTGCGACTACAGAAATTAGCTTCCGCCGAGAACGTTATAGCGGAACTAACAAAAGTTCACGATGAAAATTGTTGAAGAAATTCAGAGGTATAGCCAGGAAGAATAGGTGGGGTGCGTTATGGCGCATTAATGTGGGTGAAAGACCCAAAAATTACATTATAAACGGGGGAAAATCTGAGAAAAATGCAACGTCACAAAATATGTAAACAAAGGAGATAAATGTAGTACCAGAATTCAAATGATTAAATTGCAAATTGAGAATATTAATCAAAACGTTATCCGTGAATTTACGTTGAGTTTCATTGGAACTCAGCAGAGCGTCGAGTGGGAGAACAGAAGCTTCAATACGAATGGCACGTCAGCGTCATACTCGATTTCTGGGTGGAAATATGCCAGAAAGATTCACCCAACTGAGTACGGTCTTCCCACCGCACATTTCAATCCCACATCAACAACTACTGAATACACACAGACACGCTCCCATACCTTGTCCAGTTTAAGTACCGTGACATATATTGCGAACACGACAAATACCTAAAGCACCCCATCATTTTCGAAACTTATAACTGCTCAAAAATCAATTCAACAACTCCTAAACATAGAACATGAGTAGGCCCTTCCGCCCACAATTCCAGTGTAGATTATGGTGCCAAACTAAACAAATCTCCGCTCTGTGTGAGACATATTATTTCATACCATGTATTTGCCTATTTAAAAAATATCTAAGATGCCCCTATTGTATCTCCAACTCTCCAACTACGAATGATGTAGTTAAGCTGGAAAGGGTATAGAGCAGATTTACGACGATGTTGCCACCACGCGAGGTTCTGAGCTATTGGGAGAGCCTAAGCTGGCCAGGACGTTATTCTTTGCAGCGCAGGAGGGTAAGGGGTGAATTTATTGAGGGGTATCTGATCATGACCGGAATAAATCTGTAATATGCATAGCCTTTTACCCAGAGTAGTGGAATCAAGTCCTTGTAAACGAAACATTTCACCACATTAAATTACAATAACCGAGGAAAATAAGTTTGCGTCGCAGTGGAGAGATCAATAATGTGCCCGCCACCAGGAAAGCGAAGTTGTCAGTCCCAAGCATCCTTTCTTTCTTGGAACGCTTAAGTTGCTTTCCACCAGGTGTTTTTTTAATTTATTTTTCACGGTTTGATTAGCTCTGCTTCCAGCACATTTCCGATCACTACTTGTGAAAGATCCCCGGAAATTCTCTGGTGAGAGTATTTGCATAGATCAGTTTGGGATGGAGATCAACGATTTACCCACCGATGTGGAGATAATGCTTTTGTTATGTGAACGGGAGCATAACGGTGACGTTCCTTTGCCTTTATAGATGGTGTCCTATTTGGTGTTAAGTAATGGCTGTTGCTAAACATTTCATTCTATTAAATCACCCCCCCCCCTCCTCGATCGGCTCCTTTTTAATCAAATGCTTACATATTTTATCCCTCTGAATCCTTTCCAGTGGCCTTCCTACCACAGACTGGTTTACAGTTCCCAGGATTTTTCTTGCAGCCTTCTCAAATATAGCCACAATATTAGTCATCCACCAGTCTTCATATAGGTCTTTACATGCTACTCCTCTCTTAATTTGATGTTTTGGTTTCGTCGATTCTCGACGTCCCTAGATATATTCCATTATAAGACACAACTGTAAGCTCGCATCACCACATTCTAAATTAACTGCCCCCCTCCCCCCCCCCCCCCCCCCCCCACCCCGCTGCCTGCCACCCGTGTTCCCTTTTTACCTTTATTATGTACACTAAAACTAAGGTGTCTTCGTCGTTTATCATCTTAAAATTCATCAGACTGCTTTAAAAAGTTCATCTTAAATACAACTCTGCAGAACTTTTTCAAACTTGATCGGATCTTCCCACGGTTTCCCAGTTTTGTTTATTGTTGCTCCTATAACTACCCTTTTCACTCAAAACTTTATTTATTTTCCGCGTAACACTAGATACTACACATTATGTCAAACGTGCAAATTATTCTGAAACGGGGTTTTAGCCTCTCCCTTCTGGGGGATGCGACTTTTCTTGTCGTGTCCCCGGTCACCGTCTCCGTCTGTGCTGAGGCCCTAATGGCGGAGCCGGCACGGCTTCGGAGCTTCAGCGGCGACCTGACTTTCGGAGCTGCAGTGCTCCAGCGGCGACCTGGCTGCGGGGCTGCGGTGCTCCAGTGACGTTCCAGTGACGACCTGGCTTTGGAGCTGCGGTGAGGAGGTGTTTGGTGAACTCACTGTGGTGGATTTTAAATTTGTGTTTATTGTGTGCTTTTTTGTTATTTTTTTATATATGTATGACTGCAGGCATGAAATTTCGTTCAGACCGAAAGGTCTGAATGACAATAAAGGTAATTCAGTTCAATTCAATCACAAGACTCTCACGATTACATAAACCTGCTTCTCTCTTTCAGCATATTTTACATATGATACAAAAATAACGAAATTTACGATTTAATTAACGCAATTTTCCATTTGATTGTACCACCTTGAACTCTGCTTTGTCTGGTGTAGCAACGTTGTTTGCCCAGCATGTACCCAAAATCGTCCAAT
This sequence comes from Raja brachyura, assembly GCA_963514005.1. The sequence continues at coordinate 24,829,114 of OY740797.1, read as the reverse complement.
CACCAACTAGAGAACTAAACGCACTCCAGTAATCATGAATCTGTACAATATGGACGGCTTGATTGCAATTATGAGTAGTATTTTCGCTGATTGAATAACATTCAACAAAAAGCATTTCACTGTGGCTCGCTACACGTGATAATAAACTAAAACTGTGTCGCACAATAAAAAATAGAATCCCCCCATGACAAGGAAATCTCGGAGGCGAGGTAGCTTTATCAAAGAGAGATGACCGAATGCTCTGTTCTTTATTTCACAGAGGCTTGGCTCACCCCTCCTCCCCAGACTCAGCCGTCCATGCGGATAGTTTCTCCATTCGTCGCATGGACTGAATTAAGGCGTTTGGGAAAGTGATAGGTGGTGACGTCAGATATAGTGGTTCTGTCCCACTGCGTTATAACGGCGGTTTATTGTACTATATGTTTCCAACAACGTAGCTGAAATACTTTACTATTTAAGGAACGCCCAAGAAGGTATGGTATTATCCATTTCGAAAGCGATTCTGTTGTCTTCTAAATAAACATATAGGGGTACTAACTTATTTGTCTTATATTGTCTACAGTGTCGCCGACGCCTTTGGAGATTACACAGATGAACACTCCCTCCCTGGTCCTAAACTGCACAACTGCTCCGTTTTTCCCGGAGAACTGTGAACTTACCTGGTATAAAGATGACCAAGAAATCACTTCTGGAATATATACCACTAAAATACGGAACGACGAGGGATTATACCTTGCTTCCAGCTTCCTGCATGCAGTGGATAGCCGATCGGTTTATAGTTGCCACGTGTCTCACGTCACTCTCCTGTTTCCGACCAATGAAACTCACCGTTTTCCTGGAATCGGTATGAGGTTTATTCCTTCAATAAAGTCCTGAGATATATCACTGTTTTTTTCTGTCAAGGCATTTCCTGAATTCCCACCCATAATTTACGCCAGTTTGCATTTGATATTTCCCAAGTAAAATAGACCTCACCGAATATAGTGATTGAAATCAGAAAACGTCAACTATGGCGGGAGTGC